>JAQQSE010000115.1:0-1200000 GCA_035772565.1 Antheraea assamensis | reverse complement strand
ATAGAAAAAATAAGATCCTGCCTAATATTCTGTGCATTATCGCTCATGGGTTGCCAGTTTTCAAACTCGTATTATAGAAAAACTAATTGGGGAAAATGTTACGTGAAATTTTATCGTGAACTCTGCTGAAATAGTTGACAATACATTTGTAAAGGGACTCAAATTATTCACATTTTATTATTCGAATGAAAAAGGAATAAATAATATTTACCTTTTTTCTTAAGAATTTTATAAACTGTTAATTCTTGTGTAATATTGTAATAATATTTTTTAGCTATTGTTGTAAGTCATTAATTAATGCTTAATGCGTTACTTAAAACAAAAAGGCACCGTATTGTATAAATATGTCATATATATTAACGCTTATGCTTTTTTAACTGAAAAAATTGAAAATATTATTTAACTAACCAGTGTTTACTTTAATTTTATGAGTTATTACTGGTAATAATTTATGTCAGAGCTTAAATTGATTAAAAAATATAAACAAGGGCCACCAAGCTTGTAATATAAAACAGAAGTGTGAAGTGTTGCAGTAATTCATAATAAATTGTTTTAGACATTAATGTAACTAATATATACTGTGATTAAATATATGCCAACCCTAACTAGCTTATACCTGTTGCAATATAAAATCAAAATATTCCTCTATATAATTGTAAATGCTAAATTACAAAGTCACGTCCATAAGTAACGTTCGCATGTAAAAAAATAATTTTATGAGTAAATAAATAAAGAAATTGTTATTTTTTCAATCAAAATTTTAAATGATGGGTAAAGCACTATTATACGATAGACATACACAGATTATACAGAGACAAGCATAGATTCTAATTTATTATTACTATATAATATGCACGTATCTTACAAATTAAATTATAATACTTATAATTTATAATATTAATATAAATGTTTGAAACATGTAATGACACAATATTTATTGCATGATTCCTATGGGACTATACTATTTCATATATTACTATGTTTGTGTGTAATGAACGACAGAAGAATGATATTCTAAAATACAGATTTATATAAGCAATATAATTAATAATGTCAAATATTTACAAGGAATTATTAAGCTCAAATATTGTATGTTAAAAATGATTATAATTCTACTCAGTTTTGGTCCTTTGTTCAAACTTCTATTTGAATAAAATTAATTAAATTAGTGCACAAATAACGTGTGCATTATAAATAACCGAAAAAATATATTATTGTCATTGAAGCCATGACTACGGCAGAGTTGCCACCTTAATGTATACAAAATTACATAATAGTAATTTAATTAATAATTATTTATTTTCTGTCATATTCAAATGTTTTTTGTTTAATTTTCTTAATTTAATTAGAATGTATTTACATAACATTCATATAATTAGAATGAACATATTTAATTTCTCATTACTTGGATGCAAATCAAAGTCATTTGCTCATGTTGGTAGGTTTATGTAACTGTTATCACTCCGGGTATGGATTTGTTGATATTCACTTAGCCCATGACAAAGATTTAAAAAATCAATTACATATGACAAAAGTTAAACATTGCAGACTTAAATGTATTAGAGGATGGCAACCCTTGTCTACGAGGCTCATGGCTCAACCTATCAAAAAATTTAATTTTCTTGTAACGGCCGTACCTGCCATTTTAAGCATTTTTATAAGCGCTAAAAATTATACAAGTACTTCGAATAAAATTATCGTCAATATAAAATTTATTTTTGACGCTTTATTGTCTAAAATATTTTACTCGTATATAATCAATATTATATAATCAAAAAATATTGTCGAATTCACGTATCAATATTGAAAGTATGAAAATTCTGGAATAATCTGGAACAAATAGTCCACATAAAATTTTGACAAGATTAGAAGTAAGTTTGTTCATGTTGCCAACGATTTGTTTTAAAGACGTTTTCAATAGTACAATATTAATAGTAATGATGTTTATTTATCATCACAGGTTATACAACCGGCCTTAAATTTTGTTAATAAACAAAATTACTTTAACACTGCGTTGCTGTCTTCCTGGCAACATAGCGAACCGTAGAGTTACCCAGAGACAATGAAATTGTTACAATTTGTACTTAAAATTGTATTTACATCCCTTTATTCCAATATACTGTTATTTTTGTTAAATTGTGGTCCAATTACATTATATAAGAGAAAGAGTTTAATATGGATATTTTTATGAAAATCTTAACTATAGACTATAGGCAGCGATAAATCAGAGTCGGTTATGTCCTGTATAACTATTTTCCAACAGTATTATGTAAAAAAACCAACGTGTAACTAATATACTTATAATATTATGATGCAGAGGTAATATTTGTTTGTTCGTTTTCTTTACCTCTTCACAAAAATTTGTTCCTTACTGATAGAGTCTATATTTTATTCTTATCATATATTGTAAATAGTGTAAACTAAACTAAAAATATTAAAATGATTATTCTAAAAGATTTTGTCATTAAATAATAATCTAAACTATTCTGCTTCTAATTTTCTTACCGTGTCTACCTTGAGTTCAAACTTTTATAGAATTTACTTGGCAGATAATTATATATGTTGATATTATATACGTTGTATTTACATAGTTTTCATTCAAAATCACACACAAAACTCTACTGGTATAGCAGGGGCGTAACTAGTGTTAAAAGGCTCCGATATCAAAATTTCTTAGGGTAGGTATTTTATACAGTTGAATTATATATAGTATTCCCACGACATATGACCTAACCGTTACTAGAATCTAAAAACGCAATCGTTATTTTTATATTTTCAGTATTAATTCATCACGAGCTCCTTTTTAATAAGAACTTGTGGTGTAGGATATTTTTTACGAATTTTTACACACTTCAGAACTCGTGTAGTTTGGGAGCCCGGTATTTCTTACATGGTGGCAAATACGCCCCTGCTTTGGGGATATATAAATGGAGTGAAATGCCTAATTGTAGTAAAGTTTTAAACACGAAATATATATTTAAATACTTGTAAGATATATAGCACACCCTGACTAGGATTTATATATAAACAGTATTATATAAAATATATATCCGCTATTATAGAAAGATAGAAAATTTGGTCAAGAATGGGTTATTATATTCATATCTATGGTATAGATTAGATATGCAAGGTAAATATATATGTTTTTGGGCAATTACAATATATTTTTTAAGAATCTTAACATCTAAAACGTAGGTCTACCGAACGCCATGTAATTTGGCACATATCGAATAAAGACTATAGTATAACTACAGGATTATATGTTTGTATATCATATAACTATCTTAAATTATATTCCATAGCTATATAATATAGAATAGGTAGTAAAATTTAAGTTTTTTTAATAGGTCTATGAAGCGATATGTTATACTAGATATATAAAAAGACATATTTATTATATAAATCGTCATATTATAAATGAGATTACCTATGTAACTTACACACAAGAACGCAACAACCCTAGACTATATTGAGACGAAAATGTCTGCAAACGTGTCCAAGAAGATAGGGTTGCCTCATGAGAAACTATCTATACGCACATTCACAAAATATACACGGCAATTTACGCACTTACCCTACATATAGTTAAGACAGATTCGATAAAATATATAGGTAACAAACAATTTTAGGGTCACCACAATTCACGAAATACAAATGTCTGTGTTACTTAAATATTGCCGATTATTTAACACAAATCTGATGGCGATTGTTCCTATAGCAAATCCTTATTAACTTCACTCGATAGCCCTACAAAGTAAATGGTATCAGTGAAAGTCAGTCATACTAAATATTTTTAAGGATTTTTTTTTATTGGTGTCTATACAAATGTTACAAACTTTTAGATGTTTTATATGAGAAATTGTAGCTTATAATTTCTCCATATACTTTAGGCCGTATTCTTTCTTGATCTGTGCCTATTATATCGTTATAACATTTATTGTTATGCCACAAACATTGACTATATCGGTGAATTCATGGTTAAAATATTTATAATGGTGTCTGACGAAAAAAACTTGTTGATATTTGATTGTAATAGTTTACTAGGCGATACTACCTAATCCTTTTTCATTTTAGTTTAAACGTACACAGAGTAAAACCAATCAAATAAAAGCATCAATTAGGTAAGTGCAAATCGGGCATGCAGCATATTATATTGGTGTAAGATGGGAAGCGACCGTTTTGTCATTATTTTTGTGTGACATGGCGCGCTGTCTAACTTCCTATATGTCAACAGATTATGCTATATAATAATCGAACGTTACATTTTATTCACATAAGGTCGACGATTCATGGCACTGATTCAACTTCAACCGTCAATATAAACCTATATACCTTCAACAATGTAATAAATATTTTTAATGCATTAAAAATATTTATTACATTATTGAAGGTATAATCAAAAGTTATATGCCACTAGACATAGATATTTTTTCAGTAAAAAGACTACACGGGTAAAAGAAAAATATAGAACATAAAATTTAAATCGCCTCTCGTAGAAATCAGTCACTCATAATACGGGTAATATTAAACACTCACGCTTCAAACAAGATCCATACTTATTCATACAAATTATGTATTCAAAATTCAACATATCCAGTTTATATGCTTTAAAATAATTATTTACTAAATATTTTTTTAGTCCTCGAACGCATTACAAATGTTTAGATTTTTTTGGCGCTATATAATATTTATATAAGCAGGTAATTACTTTAAAATCTACAATTACATCATATTTACACACACTGGCCACATCGCTATTTTATTTGGCTCAAAGGGTTCAGACCCAGTGTTGTAATAGTCATTTTTTTTGTATTTTTCAATGCAATATGTAAATATGTAATTTTTCACTCCTTAGACGTCGCAATATAAGTAAACCCCAATTTATAAATATTAATATTTATAAACACTACATATTATTATTATTTAAAGAATACAATATAATAAATGTTACATAAATATCTCAATATGTATGTTAATTAGTTTGGAATTAAACGTGTACACAAAATGGTGGATACTCAAGATGGCGTCGTTGTTTAGGGTCGTCGATTTATTCTGCATCTTCATTCTGATAGCTTACGTAGCGGACTGATGATTTTTCGCTTATTATCAGGCTCTAAAATAAAATAATTATAACTTGTATCTAAGTGAGTGTACAGTGCAAGTAAGTGTATAGTATCTAAGTAAGTGATAGATATTTGTAGCAAAAATGCGATAATTACTCAATGGAATCCTATAGGATTACATTTAGGTGAAACAAAACCTAGTCACCGCTCTCAAGTTGAGAGTTGGTCCACAAATCGGTTTGTTTCTGCATTTGACACTTCTAATATTGTAAATTGATTATATACATTCTAGCTAATGTAGACTTAGTCTGCGTTATTATCTTAACAATATACTTTATGTACCTAAAAAGGAAAAACATAGTCAAAATGGTAGCAAAAATATGCTTTCCTTACATCATTTCTTTAGTCTTTTGTAATACTTATAATAGTATAACTACTGGGACACACCTATTGGAGACTGACAGCATATTATCAGCTCGAGGGTGCTAGCTAGCCAAGCGCAGTCTTAGAAAATTTGCAACCACTACGTTAAAGATTTTACGCTTAGGGAAGGTACCATTTTTTATTTTTTATAGGTTAGAGTTTCATCACTATTTCATTTGATGTTAAATGACGATGTGGTTTAAGATGGTATACACACTAAACCTAGAGTTATAGTTACCTGTTTTTCATCTCTGGCCGGTGGAGACCTCAGAAGAAGCAGGAACGGTGCGTAAGCGAAGTTCAAAATGGCTATAATCACGAGCATCCATTCAAAACCGATGCTGTTCACGAGGGCGCCTGAAAACGCAGGACCTAGAACAATGTACGATATTTAAAATTAGCTGAAAACTGCTAGTTTATCTGCGTCCATTATTATCTTAACGGTATATTTTATGTACAGAGGAAAACATATGAGCATCACACTGCTTGCCCCACTTTTAGACAACAAGAAAACACGAACTGCTGAACGCGCGTAGTGTTATTAAAAATCGTAGATTCTTATAAAACCTTGTATTAAATGATAAAACAATGAAAGAACTAGAATGAAGTCAAGGTACCAGTTGTTTAATTCAATGTGAAGTAAACGATTTACATATCTTCGCAAGTCTCCACAAAACTATTGTTTTTATTGAGTATATAAACTGTCCCAAATGCTTTTTTATAAAGAAGTTATAGTCAAACAACTAATTTTAAAATACGTATGTCGAGAAGTAAAAGTATGTGTCGGTCTATACCAGTTACTAAAATGTTCAGTACAAATATGATATCTTTAGATTATTTTGTATGCAACCAACCAAACCATTGTCAAGTTGGTACTAATATTACAAGTGTCTTGTGATAATTTCAATGTTCTAACAAGATGGGGTCCCGTCTTGTTAGAATTATCCTGGAAGTTTTTGTGGCATTTCATGCTCCGTGGTATTATTCCCCATCCACTTCACTTATGCACTGTAAAAACTTGTGCCGTTAAAACTCAAGTCTATAAAACTATTATAAGACAGTCATGTGTATGCATCTGAGTGCTGGGCTACGAAAGAGACAGATGAGGGAAAACTACACGTGGCAAAAATGCGAATGTTAAGATGGATGTGTGGTATAACCAGAATCGATTAGATCAAAAATTAGTATAACAGAGGAAGTTTGAAAATAACACCAGTGACAGAGAAGTCGAGGAGTAATAGGTTAGCATGATACGGGCATATTGTGAGAAGAGGAAAGTCATGTAACAAGAAAAGTTATGAATTTGAAAGTGGACGGATATAGGAGTAGAGGCATATCGAAAAAGGTGTGGATGGATTGTATGAAAACTGATATGTGTATAAAAAGTGTGAATACTGAGATGACATCTGACAGGGGAGAGTCGAAAAGGAAAACATGTTGTGTCGACTCTACTTAGGTGGCATAGGGGTAAGATGATGATGATACACTTGTGCACAATAACCAAAGTATATTACGTAAAATGCCATCAATTTTACAAAATAAGAGTCAAATAATACAAGATTATGAATAAGATATAAATGCCACTACATGACAGACTAAGATCAAGTTTGGTAATTATCGTAAATCTACAAGTGAAAATAACTTGGTAGAGCTACGCTGAAGCTATTACTGGTTTCAGCATGAATGGGTCGGCTCGCCCGGGATAGTACCACCCTCTCACAGAAAGCCGACGTGAAGTAACAGTGCTTGCACTGTTGCGCTTCGTTCGGTCAGTGAGAGCGCCGGAGGCCCACATATTTAAAAGGCCGGCAACGCACTTACGACTCCCCTGGTGTTACTAGTGTCTACGGACGGCGGTGATCACTTACCATCAGGTGACCCACCTGTTCGTTTACCCCCTATAATATAAAAACAAAAAAAACATAACTATATAATTTCAATTTCTGCGTATTAAATTTGAAGTAAATAAGTTAATTTTACCAAACACAAGACGGAGTGGCGTGTAAAAGTTAGTATAGGAAATATTTCTTATTAGAAAGTTATTATAAATGAATACAGGTACTAACCTACAGCGTATCCCAAACAGAAAGCAGTATCACCGATAGCATAGACAGACCCATAGACTGCGGCATGTCTTATATCCACAAGGAAACCGAGCTCCGGCATCATGGAGGAGTCCACCATGCCGATAGCAAATCCTAGTCCAGCGTTGGGAATGATCAGGTGTTCCAGCTTACGTGCCATTGGGATCTGAGAGTACCAGGAGATTATGAAACTGCTGCATACATTAATATTTTTCTATATGAAACTACGGTCTCGTGTTTGTATCCAATTTACTCTTCTTTAGTAGAATTATGTTAAAATAACGGCACGCTACAATGGCTGTTTTGACATATTATAATCGTGACGTGAAATGTCAAACTTTCTTTTGGACAAAAATATAGTCCAATGCTGCTTTGTTACGCATTGAGCATTGACGCGAGTTTGCCGTAGATGGTAGTTGTGCTAGTCAACAATCCTATATATATATAATCATATGTAAGATATACATATATAATTCCGAAAGTTGAATTAAAAAAATGACGAGTTGTGTTGTAAATCAATACATTAGTAATTATAATCCATTAAGGATTCTGACAAACGGCACTGTTATTTTTATTACTAAAAACGTGGAAATATTTCTTCGCGGGACCAAATTATATAGTTAGATATAAGAGTAGTAAAATAAATATATAATATGTAGTTATACATATACATATTATTTAGAACTTAATGTAGTAAATTAATTTTGTGCCCTAAAATTCTACATTAAAAATTCGATCATTTTTAGAACTAATTGCACGTTACTATTGACAAAATAGAACAGCAATTAATTAATTTATACTAAACTTCATGAACGGACAAATATCAAAACAGTCATCATAGCGTGTCGCTGTAATAATGCAAATAACGAAAATTTCTCATACACCGTCTAATCTCTCAGATAAATTAATCTAATCAAAATATAGAAAGTAACCAGTATCAAATGAAGTATATATAAAATTTAGGCACGTGGTTGATCTTTACAACCCGAATGACATTGCGTTGTACAACCAGTTAATAAAAAAATAACTTACCAGGATCAAACACAAGCCAATAATTATGAGACCGGAGCAAGCAGCCAACCACCTCCCCATCTTGTGTCCCAGGGGCCCGAACAAATTCGTACCTGTTTAAAAAAAAAAAAAATTGAATTTACCCTTTACTTCTATCTTTACATATATTAAAATACATAAGTTAAAATATATAACATACATGATTAATAAATGAATGAGAGATGAGAAACATCCAATTATAATCAAATCCATTACCTTCATGGAGATTGAACACTTATATTGGCAAATGTATCTGTGGTGCGATTTAAAACAAAAACTCGAATTTGAACAGTTCGAGGCACCGGTGCTCGATTACATTCCTTGCAGAATATAGCGCTATACGTAGCAAGTTTTGGAGCAAATATTATAGACTGTAGGCTACGTTTTTTCGTAGTCATGCTACATTGCTACGAAGATGTTGCTACTTTGACTTCGTCATTTCATTGCTGTTATTTGGATTTATCGATTTCAGATATATATATATATATATCTTTAATTGTTTTTGCTCGCGGCTTCGTTCGCGTAAATTTCGTCTATCCGTCAGGAATAGTACATTCTATTTAGATAGAAACACTATGTTACTTTATGTAGACTCGACAATGCGTGTACAAAATTTTAGGGTAATCGGTTAATTAGGTAAGGCGTGAAAATGTAACAAAAGTTAGGATGAAAATATTTTAATCAAAAACAGCCTTCATATAGATAGAACACTGCTGACATCGGCAAATGTTTATGTGGCGCGATTTAAAAAACGAAATGAGTTCGAACAGTTCATAACATTATTGCTAGGTTCTTCTTTTTCCTATGACGTAATGTAATCCGCTACACGTAGCAAGTTTCGTAGCAAACCGCTCCTAATATACGTAGGCCAGACTAAGTTGCTACGGACACGTAGCCACGTTGATTGTATCATTCGACGGGACAATAGTGTTGGAATTTATTGAAGTGAGAAATATATTGTTATATATAAAATAATACATCTGTTCGTATTTTGTCCCATCGTAAGCATTTTGAGCGAATCTGATGATTTTGTTGTATTATGGTTTCACCTAGATGATTTTTATGCTCGGTTTTCAGACTCGATAAATGGCGTTGAAGTTGTGGTATAGAGTATTTAATTTTCCTACCAAATCTCTATTTTTTTTTTATTACTGTCAAAAAAATCCATAATCGTCAGTGTTCAATCTTTTAGCATTACTTAATATTATTGAATTTCATTTTTTTTCATATATTCATAACTTTATGCGGCAGAAAAATGACTGTCTACCTCTTAGTAACATATAAAACTGTGTCAAAATTATCTTTTATTTCATAGTCTAACAGTTAATACAACCTCTTCTATATATGTAGTTAATTAAATAAAAACAAGTCTGTGTATGCTTATGACCACACGATAGAAGTGAAAACTTTTTTATAAAAAGTACAACAAAACAAAAACTCAAGGGTTTTCTCAGACGGTCAATCCATCCAAATACTGACCGCGTCCGACATTGTTTAACTTCGGTGATCGAACAAGAACCGGTGTCTTTAACACTCTACCCGACAAAGTGTTTACCCCCTCCACTTTTCGTCACACAAGGAGGTTGCCAATCAGAATTTCAAAGCCCGCCCATAAGAAGTTTCACTTCAATAAATACTTACCAATAAGGTAGCATATACTAGCGGGTAGGAAGGCGACACCCTGCTGCCATCTCCTCGCTTCCATGGTGTCAGCCATCCAGATCGGCAAGCTTGGTTCCAACATCGCAATGCCAACGTTCGCAAATGTTATAGCTCCTGCAAATGTTTATCCAAACTTAGTGCAACATTTTACTTCCATCGGTAACATATCTAAATAGACCCCTAATAACAGGCGTGAGTAGAAGTTCTCGTAAAGACTTTTATATGAATACAATAAGTTCGGCACGTGTAATATAATATTTATTTCTGAACTATTAAGTCTAATTTCGCTTTATACCGAGTAAATACTAATACTTGTTGAATGAGATGTTTATTATGCTAAGAAACCAATTGATTCAGTATCTACATATTAGTTTTATTTCCCGAAAACCAAGAGGTTCCGTATGCATATTTATCGTTTTCATGTATTATATTATATTATGTTTCACTTGTCAAAGAAGTAAAGGGTTTCGCATATATTTGTGAATTTATAAAGTACAGGTGAACTGTGGATAGAACTAAGGTATCGATTTTTCATAGGTCGATTCAGTATGCTTATACCCTAAAGTATTTCTGTTTCAAGCAACCACGTTTTAAATGCACGCCTCACCTGCTGCAATAATTATGTAAGGATCGGTGATGAGGTCTCTAAGTGACGGTGGTTCTGTCTCCTGGCGCACGACTCCTGGTTGGAGGATCATCAGTTGTAAAACTGTAAAGAGAAAAAAACTAAAGGAACTGTACAAGGCTTGCTATAACTGTCGAAGCTATTTGAAGCGACGATAGTTCATGTGATAGTGTGTTCGGACGTCGAACGACGTGAGATCTAATCTTTGAGTCGGAGCTTTCGGTGGAGGGAAACATCGTGATAAAACCATACCGTGGTAATAGGTTTTTTTCTAAACCCGCATGGTTAGTCACCACCCTCGAGTTGAAAATCTATCTCCAAGCACTTATTGGTGTCTTCCGGCAGCTGCCCTTGAGAATCGGGCAGTTGCACTTCTAAGCCAGTCTTCCTAGAAAACCTTGTTCAGCGTGATTACCACCTTAGACCACATCGTCATTTAACATCAGATGAGGTTGTGGTCAAAAACGCTAAACCCTAACAAAGGTTAAAAAAAATCTATCAAATCTATTTCCGTCACTTTGTTTCGGTGTAATTTAAAGAAAAAATATGTTCTTTAGTTCCTTTATATAATGAGAAGTCCCGGTTAAAACTCTTAATATTGGCTCATATAACAAACCAGTCAACGGCCAGAGTCCTTAACTGCCCTAGTCAAGAGGCCTGTGGACCAACAATATGATTCTTAAAGGTTGACGTTATACATATATAATGAAAACACATGTTTATTAAGGTTTAATAACATTAAAACTATTGAATGTATCGGCATTTGATGTGAATTTTTTTATAATGATTTTAGGCTACTTATTTTTCCGATTCTATTGACCATTTGCCATTTTTTTTAATGCCCAACGAAGCGTGCCGGAGTCCGTTAAGTCAAGTTAACAAAAAAAGTAAAGGTATTCTTACGTCCATCTCCCAAAGCCAACGCAGACAGCATGAGGAAAGGTGCAGTCTTCCCGACGAACTCGTACATGAGTCCGCCGAACGGTGGTCCAATGAGTACCCCGAGCGCCAAACCACCGAGCGCGATACCCATAGCGTTGCCACGTTCCTATCAAAAACACACATACCTTACAATGTTTGGGAGAGTAGATACAAAACTATATCAATCTCTTTCATGCATATTGAACACAGCAAACAGATTTACGGCTGGAGGTATCAGCTATTCTTAAGCTGTCTGCTTTGACTGAATGCTTTAAAAGGCGATCGACGACTAGACATTGGGCATTATATATAAAATCGGGTGAGTGCTTTAAGCGCTCCCCTTAGTAGTCCCGTGAAACTGTAGAGGCCTTGCCAGGCCAACAGTGTAGTCAGTTCGAAAAAAAAAGTCATTGGGTTTCTTGATTTTATCTATGAACTATTCACATCTACAGACAATTATTAACTATATACAGTTTTACATGCGAGCACAACGGCATACCTCTATCATTTTATTTATATAGAAGATATGGAATACCTTATCATCGGGGTATCTCTCTGCAAGCATACCCATCCCGGAGACTGAAGAACACGACGAACCAATACCCTGGAGAGCTCTAGCCACGAACAGCACACCGTAGGAGCGACCGAATGCGAATACTGGAAAATAAAAACTCGAATAAAAAATGTCCTATTAAAAAAAAAATCATTTTATTAATTTAGAACATCGCGCTTACGGAAGTGTCTAAAATTTGACATCGTTAAAGCAAAGAAAAAAAGAACACTTGGAATAATATCTATTATGTATTTTTTCTCTTCGTTGTATTCTGTTACTCCTCTAATATATAGAGGTATATAGAGGTACTTTATATGGTAAAATCATAGTCACAGAGCATTTCAAAAAACGTATGCCGAGCTAAACAGTGGACGGCTGCGGATGCAGGAACGGGTGCGGGTGCTATGGGTCTTGGCGCCTTCACATTCACAGTGCTGTATCGACTACTAGCTCTCTTCGATCGGTTCTCAAACATTTACAATCTTACATATTGCTTATTATTATTCTAATATTTTGGTTAAAAGTAAAATAATAAAATATGAACTATCATTTGTAATAAAATTTAAACAACGTTTCCATTGTAATTAAATTTCAACAATTTTTAAGCCCTGACAGTTATGTTACTGTATATAAAACAATAAACATGGACGAACATTTGAATTTAGTAACGGACAATTCGAGCTTTCATCAATATATGAACGATAGTGATGTCTATAATCAACAGATCTCTCTGTGCATCCACTAGAAACGATTGTAACGTTAATGTCTTTTGAATATATGTGTGTTATAAAAGATAAACCTAATCGACTTTGTTACCGATTCTTCTAGATGACTGTGTTCTTTGTCCGAACCAGTGGTAACTTTAACGTTCATGGGCGTCGTCTTAGGGCACAAATTGAATAAAGTATTTTTGATTTTGTAATACACATAAATATATACATATATTAAATAAATAAGACCTGCTGCGTAATCCGGTAAAAATAAAACTGTAGTATATAATGGATACTTACTTAACGTTGACAGAAACATGAGGATAAATCCAGTAAACATGGGTACGCTGTAGCCGATTCTGTAGGAAAAAAAGCAATTATTGTTTTATTTTTCGGAATATTCATGTAAAATATATAATAACATGGTGGAAAGGCTTTTTCTAAGTTCGCCTTGCTAGCTATCATTTTTATGGTGAAAATCTGTCGTCAAACACCTGTTGGTGTTTTCCGACGGCTGCACTTGAGAACCAGGCTCCTCTAGGTTTACCGTGTTTACCATTTTAGGCCACATTGTTATAGAACATCAGAAGGTATTGTGGTCTAACAGCAAAAAAAAGTCAATAGAATCTAAAAATAAACATCCATTTTCAAATTCAAAATACAAAAATTAATTTCGTTATCGCCGTATACTTAAAATATCTATAAAATCCACAGAGAGAAAGAAAATAAAGAAATAGATAGATACAAAGAAAAAGTATCGGCTGGTTTGAACTGTACTGTAGATTTCACCCATATTTATATTTTGTAATATATACATATATTAAGAAACTCGCGCCGCAAGCTTAGTTACGTTAAAATTTATCACGTAATTCAATAGCAGTTAGAAACAGTTTAATGTTACAACTACTAATTTAAATATAAAAAACCTTGCAAAATCCAATCATATAAATGTTCATGTACGAACGTCGATCATTTAAATTTCCATTATATATTTTTGAAGTTATACTTCTTTTGGTGCGTTAGAGAAAAATGATGAGAGTAAATTTTTACGAACCGTCACGAAAAACCGACACCCTGAAGTTAACTATAGTCAACATTATAGTTTTTTTGCTGTGTCGCTGTTTATGTTTTTTGTTATATCGCTAAATTTATTCAAAAAAAGTTACCAACAAGGTAAAAGTAAGGACATCTACGTATTGCGTGAGAACTGACAACTGTATTCACGATATTTATTTATTTCTATTATTAGTATCGTTTTTTCACAAAAGATGTCGCTAAATTTATTCCCAAAAATTAAATTTTTAGGATGCGCGCGCTCACCGTCACGAAAAATCGACACCTTGAAGTTAGCTATAGTTAACATTTTATTTTTTTCACAACATATGTCGTTAAATTTATTCAAAAAAGGTACCAACAAAGTAAAAGTAAGGATATCTACGTATTGCGTGAGAACTGACACCTATATTCACGATATTTATTTATTTCTATTGTTAGTGTCGTTTTTTCACAACAAATCCGCTAAATTTATTCAAAAACAGTTACCAACAAAGTAAAAGTAAGGATATCTACGTATTGCGTGGGAATTGACATCTGTATTCACGATATTTATTTTTTCTATTGTTAGTGTCGTTTTTTCTACAAACGTAGAATAAGATGAAAGATAAAATTTTTGAAAAGATTTTTATCTTGTTACGCTGAAGAAGTATAACGTGTGTACATAAGCACACACACACACTTTTTTAAAGAATAATATTATACCCTCCTTTCTCAAATACTAAATGTGCTTCTGTTCACTTGTTCTATTTATTGTCAACAGAGGTCGCTAAAATAAAACTATAGAATACAAATTAACAAACTCACTTGTGAGTGAGAGGTCCAACGAAGGGGTTCGCTAGGAGTTGAACTATGGCTTTACTTGCGAACATTACTCCGACAGCCACCGTCTCGTGTAAGAGCTCCTGGTGACGAATCTCCCTCTCTGCTGTTATGTTGACTACGAAATAAGATAATATACTGTAATTTACGTATATAAGGATGAGGCCGTCAAAACAATTTGTACCTTGAGCAAATAATATCAAAATGTCAACACCAATTTCAAGAGAAACTCAAACACTATAACTCTCTTGATGGCTGGAATCTGCAATTCGCTAGCTTTTCCAAATCATAAACATATTTATTTCATAAAAATACAAACTTAAATGCAATTTAGGATTCCCAACTTAGGCAAATATACAGCTTCGTTCAATGACGTAAAATGTTATAATTAAGATTTCTTTTTTTAAGTTTGATAAATCAAACGTTAAAACCACATTCAATATAAGGTAATTAACACCAAGTAAAAGTGATTATGTTGCGAAAATATTAAATATTATAGGTGACATGTTTTTTTGTAAAAGTGGTAGTTATGGTGGCCTTAACCATAAATAAAATTTAAGCGTCTGTTGTTTGAACGGGCTAGTCTTTTTGATTGTTGGACCCATTATGACGAAGTGTATACAGACAATAAGACCTTTTACATTCTTAACTACACTTTTTTTAATCATACAATTTAAAATAGGTATCTTATTATATGATCTTAGGAAAGTACAAACTAAAACATTATGATGAAAAAGGACAGTCCGATTAATCCAGATAAAATATTTAGTTTTCATAGAACAATACATTTTATTTACATGAACGTAATTACAGGGATTAGTTAGTGAAGAAATATGTAAAATACTTACTGTGAGTAACATTTTCGATGGACAGATTCGTACTTTTCTCCAGACAAGGGCAATAGGGCGTCGGTGGCGGTGGCGTTGTTGTTATATCTTCGAGCGATACGGACAAAGGTGCGTCCGGATGACGTATGTCGTACAAAAACTCCGGTATTATTGGCACTGCGAACAACATCAATCAATCTCATACTTAAATTATAAAAAAGCAACTAAATACTCCCTAAATAAAATAAAACTTAAAGACGATTTACATCGGACCGATATGGACTTCGAGGTGGTAATGAAAAATCAATGTTTCGTCTGGATATTACGGTTAAGCGCCATCTATCTTCGCTCGATGTTACTAATGGTTTGTGACACAAACTGTTATAGGGAACAGCTCGTTCACTATAACTTTGATTGCCTGATAATACCGCGTGACCTTGGCTCTTTCTTGTACTTTTTATAAAGAAGTTTTCAATTCTCTTTTGTGATAATAAACGCATACACACTTTTTGTTGTCTTTTTAACTGCCAGGATAAAGTTTGTATGAAAGTTAATTAAAAAACTGTTTGGTTTCATGAAACCCTGATACAAGTGAAACATTTTTTTCGGATCGTAGGCATTTAACTAAAATTATTCAGACAGTTATTCCATGTAGGGTATTAAAATCGCACTTTTAATATTTCTTAAAACTGAGCACATTTATTTAAGTCATTATCATTTTGAATTGAGCCATGGGTACAACCATATTGGTCCTGGCTGCTCTGCCGGGCACCTATCACTTTACCCCTAATCCGCGGCCCGCTGAAATGCGACATACGATAGATGAATGAAAAAATTTGAGACGTAAACGTTCACTTTAAAATACTACGGAAATTGAAAAATATAGGTTAAAAAATCTCCAAATAAGAACGTGTGTGAGGAGTGAGAGAGAATATAGTAATGAAACCTTAACAATATGTACTAAATTGACATATAACGTTACCAGTTTATTTATTTATATGGTCGTACTGTAAATGGAAGATTTGGTATTATTTAGTTCATAGTACAACTGGGGCGAGCAGCTATGATGTATAAAATTGCGGTATGTCGGGTATAATAAATCAACTATTACCGACTATGATAATTAGAGTTACCGTCGAAGAGCTACATCTTTTATTGTTGATTTATGACACAGGAATACTATAAATAAATATAGCAACTAGCGAAAAAGCTTAAAAACCAGCTCTAAGCATTTATTAACCTCAGTAATACGTTAATATTTAACTAAGCAGACTGAATAAACCTGGTTCCAGCAAAATAATCAAAAGTTGCGTGAAGTGAACTACTTGAACTCAAGCTGTGCTGTGACGCATGCGTTTGCCTGTTGCTATAATTTCATAGCGTCGTATATATAAGCTATGAACAACTTAAGCTATATCGCAATGAAGTGCTCTATACAATGATTTATAAAGAATTTCTCTATATTTATAGCCTAGTACTATTTAGAATTTATTTGTGAATTTTACCCCATAATTTGCCGAGTGAAATAATTAAAATCAATGACATTATTATCTGAATGAATAATAATAATGACCTTATTTGGCCATATCATGGCTTGAAAAAATTAGGCCAGTTTTCAATTAGCCTTTTGAGCCGTGAGAGTACGTAATCGCTAGGCTACCCTACGCGACAATACATTTTGTACAATTTAGTTTGAAAAGCCCCTTATCTCTTACGGTCCCGTGAGCATACATGTATCAGATAACACCCGATTTCACTTGGAAAATGTTATGTTAACGGTTTCGAAAGGTTTTCGTTATTTTAGAATTAAACTAACGATCTGTCCCGGCTTCCCCCGAATACAATGTACTAATCCCTGGATTGTCCACAACCATAAAGTTTTAAGTTCCATACATAGGAATGTAGACCTCATGAGGCACAGGTCAACAGACTGTTGGCAGCATAAGCTCAAAAAAATACCAGATTTATTACAAGACTTTGAAATAATAACAAATTATGTATTGTAAAATTACAATTTTTATGTAAAATATATTTTTAAATTATTTTATCATTTGTACAAACGTTTTTTTTACAAATCTGTGAAATTTATAATGCACGATGTCATGAAATAAAATAAAAATCATAATCCGCCATTTTGACATCTGGGTCTTAAAAAATCAACCAAGTGGCGTCTAAGGTCTCTAAGGGAGGCACATGTACAATCCGATTATTGGTGCTTTCATATTGTGAGTCAGTCTCGTGACATAAATATGTGTCTTCTCTTGCGCGCAATTTGTAATCAGTGATACATTCTAAGACTGAAATGATATGCTTGTAAAGAGCAATTTTAATTTACATTCAATGCCCAAAGTAGCTAATAAATTTCATTGGATAGAGACTGATACAATATTGGTCATAACTTGTATCACCAATTACTGTAAAATCAACTAGCTGCACGCTCCGACTTCCTATGCGTTTATTAACGAAGAAAATTAGAACACGTTTCATACCTCGATAACCATTTTTTTATATTCTAGTATTTTTCATTCGCTTTTTGGACAAATACTACGATATGTCTAGGGGACCGGGATTTTTTCTCATACCGATGAGAGAGACGACTGATAATTGATTTAGGAATCCTACTAGTGTCAATATTTGAATTTTACAATCATATTTATTTAATTAAAGAGCTGCCTGCCTCAGCTTCATACTAACAATAAAAAAGACCAATTATTCTCTTTACAGTACGACCATCTTATGAATGACATTTGAACAACTGAGCGTCAATCTGTCAATATTTTTGAAGATCCTCCCTACTGTCTTCTGTCTCACATATTTTTATATGACATTTTTGAACCCATATTTTTCACTTTTTCATAGGATTTTTATATATATTCTTTCATACACACATTATCCTGACTATTACAACAAAAAAAGTTAGCTATATACTTGGAATAATTATAAAAAGATGCGTTTACATAAATTCTACAACTGAGTTATATTTATATGACTATGTTACGTTTGTTGTATTGGTATTTTGAAAGGCTGATTGGCCACAATGTCAACACATGGCCTAAGATTGTGACTCAATAAGCTTTGAGGGACTGACTCTTAAGTGCAGCTGTACATTCTTCAGTGTTTGGTGGCAAGTTTTTCAATTAACATCGGTAACTAAGCACGAGGGCTGTTAGATAATCACTACTAGTGTGATGTGTGTAAGTACAGGGCACTTGGAATGCGCCATAAGTTCACAGTTTTTTTTTTATTTTATTGCAATTGTCGTAGGTGGCCATAATCTCGCGCCATAGTCGTTGGTAAAAGCGAAGAGGAAAGAGATGCGGGGTGAGAAGGGTACTAAAATGGTCGGCAAGATGAATACCCAATGAAATTGGACTACTAGTAAAGTAAAGGGCAATAGAAAATATTTTAAAGCTATGCTATTATCACTACAGGATTATATCTCTGTTTGTACCCGAGCTCAGAAAGTTGAATATGACCACTAACTCCATCTATGAGGCTATGTAGCCAACTGCGAGTCACAGATTTGTTATATTTAACGTTCTCTTTTTAATTTTTCCAACTTACCAGGGTTTCACGGAAGCAACAGTATGATAATGAGAATGATACCAGCTATTAATACCAGAGCTGATCAAGAGACCCAGTCACTTTGATATACGCAAACATGGACGATATAAGTGATCCCCATAAACCCGGTGTAAAACCTGTCATAGTATCTCGCTTGTTACCAGTTACCCAGTAACTAAATGGTATGGTACAAAATGACTCTTTCTTTGTCGCATTTGGATCACCCAACGTATACCCAGTTGTGCAAAATCGCGAAGAGGTAGGTGTATACAAGATATAAATTTCTCTTGTACATTAAAGTCGCTCGCTATAAAGTTTCTAGACGCGGCAGTAAAACATCTGACCGTTACCGCTTGACACAACAAAAATATATCGGAGGTAATAAAGTGACCATAAAAGCGCCTTAATGTTGGTATCAGGTGCTTTGAACGCAGACGAAGAAGTGTTTTGTGATTGAGTTATATATACCCTTATCCTGTATTCTTAGAAGGCAGTTCCTTAACACGATAGATGTTGGCTGGTAATAATCATTACCTAAGAAAAAAGCGTTATGCCCGTTCTGTGTGGCTTTTTCGATTGTATAAATCAATACTGAACACGTGTATGTTAAATTTTGAATAATTTTTTATTTTTCCTAAAACGTATTAAACATTTTGACTTGATTTCTTACTTTACGTCACAGAACTTTGTTCCTGACTGGTTCTTCTAACGACAGTCTCCTAAGGAAGTCTTTGTGTAACTACAACATTAAACCACTAGCCCTTATTAGCTCTTCGCAAAAATCAAAACTGTACAAACATGAATGAATGAAATGAAATGAATCTGTACTTTCATCTGTATACTTGCATCCTTTTTCGAAATTTTCTAGTAGTCATCATTATAAAAAGTACTGGGTATGAATATAGAATTAAAAAAAAAACTGTCTGTTTGTATGTCTGGATTTCATTGATAAATGATTTTACCTTTTTTGGTCAATTTTATAGACCGGGAAGTATGTCATTCGAAAATTGACCAGGTATAAGAATTGAAAAACTTTTGAAGTGGAACTTGAAATTCTGATCCATAATCTTTTTGTGTGACGAAAAGTGGTGGGTTTAAATACTGTGTCCGATAGAGTTTTTAAAACACCGGTTCTCGTACGATCACCGAAGTTAAGCAACGTCGGGCGCAGTCAGTACTTGGATGGGTAACCGCCTAGGAACACCGTGTGATGTTGACTTTTTGTTGTATTTTATAATAAAAATGTTTCCCTGTAAAAAAAATCACTTCGATCGCGTGTCATTATGACACATCCTGTCTTAACACAGCTCTTAAGCGATTATCATGATCTTTTGTACATCTGTAATATATGCTATTCGGAAATTGAGAACATATAAAAGTTTTTAGTAACACTTTTACAAGTTGTAAATCATATATGAATTCATTTAAAACAAGGTATCGAACTTAAATACTGTTTGAAAAACGCACACGGACTCGCGCGCGCAGCTGTTAGTTAAATGTATAATTATTTAGCATATTGAATATTGTGCTGTTCAATCGAACTCGCTATTGAAGGACCTCTCTATAACTTCGACGCGGCGCGGAACGATGTCTGCGGATGACGTTTAATTAAGCACTAGGGTTGTACCCGCATCGATTATTATTTTTTCGTTTAAGGGTATAGTGTTAAGCGATAATGGCTTAGTTTAGTGTGTTCGGACACAGCGTCGAAAGACGTAGGTTCAATCCTTGCAACTGAATCGGAGCTTTGGGTGAACGAAAACATCGTGATGAAATCATAGCTCGGTAGTAGGGCTTTCTCTAACCCCGCCTGGCTAGCTACCACCGTCAGGTTAAAAATCTTTCGCCAAACACCTGTTGGCGTATTCCGGCATGTGGACTTGAGAGCCAGTCTCCCTCTAGGCTTAACGTGACTATCATCTTAGACCACATCATCATTTAACATCAGATGAGATTGTGGTCAAATGCTAACCTATATGCTATGGTTTCATCACGATGTTTTCTTGCTTCAGTACTCTGCGGGATCAAGAATTATCAGTAATATCCTAAAAAGTTATTATTATTATTACAAGTAGAATGCAAACTGTGATGAAGATTGAAACTCTCTGAAACCTCCTCATGTGTTAGAACCTATTTAGCCATTTAGGGTACAGCGTTTGTCAAAAACAGACATACATACATACTACAGATACTTGAAAAATATTATTAACCACTTTTGTCTCATACGGGTAAAATACGATGCAGTGGCAAACCATACTTGGCTAATTCATATAAAATTGTACAGCGTTTTATTAATAAACATCCTATCTTAACTAATATTATAAGTGCAAATGATAGTTTGTTTATACGTCTTAACTACTTAAGGAGATAGGGTAACTTTTATCCAGAAAAAATACTATCCTACTCAAGTACTGTTGAAGGAGAGCTCAAATCTACAGTAACGCGAATGATGCTGGGAGTAAACGTTACTTAACCCCTGGACTGTCCAAAATCATAAAAGTTGGAGTTCCATACAAACGAATGTAGAACTCATAAAGACAAATCAACCGACTGTCGTCGGCATAAACTTAAAGAAAATACCTGTCTTATTACAAAACAATGAAAATTAACAAATGATGTAGTGTAAAATTATAATTTTAATGTAAAATGTATTTTTAAATGATTTTGTCATTTCTGCGAAATTTTTTTTACTGTACGATGTACGAAGTCGTGAAATAAAAAAATAAGATAAAAATGGTCTACTAGTTTCAGGTCTGTGTCTTAAAAAATTAGCCGAGTGGTTAATATTATACATAAGAAAATTAGTGAGGATGTATGGTTGCTTGTTACTCTTATACACAAAAACTACTCGAAGATTTTATTGAAACTTTACAGCAATATATACTGTAAAGCATATATATATACATAGCATATAAATACAGTCTACGAAAATACTGTTTAAACTAACCAAATTGTATAAGTATCAAGCAAGTAACCATCTCGGTGTGCGCTATATAAACCGTTAAGGGGCAATGTATGACGTAATCATTTATAATGCCATGAATTCAGATGAAGTTGCAAACGGTCGCTAGTGTATAGCATAGCAAACAACGCTAAATATGATTTGCAACGATCTCAAACTGTGCCCCGCCGTCCGCTAGGGAGGGGATAATGCAGCTAAACTTTAAATTCCTTACCGATAAAATATTTATTTTATGTCGATATTTTGATGAAAAACATTTTACATAATATAACACAACTCCCGCCCGTTTTGTAGTGCATTAACAAAAACAACACTAAAGTTCGATCGAATCTAAAAAATAAGTGGTCTAGGACCATCTACGAAAAATTCTGCATCAAATGATCATGACTGAGATAGTCACCTAAGTTTTCGTGTTGAGTTATCTTTGTCTATCGCTTTAATTGCGCTGTGCGACAGACAGAACGCTTTACAAACCCAAAACTAGTCATTTCACTCTTTTCCCCGACGTGACAAATCGAATGCCGGGTACTATATATATACTAAATATATATATTTTTTTGTAAATCTAACAGCTTATGAAGCGCACGTTTATTTTTTTACGACTTACTTGATGCTTATATATTTCGACCTAATTTAAATATTATCTGCATTTATAATCCAGTTATACAATATGTAGACCATCTTAAACTATAGCGTCGTTCAACATGAGGTGAGATTGTGGTCAAACGCTAAAATTTGTAAACTATTAAAAGAACCTTACATTTTATTCATATATTTAGATATTCATCGATAACTGTCAATGCCAACAATCATTTAGCCTTAGGACCTTATTTATTTCTAATACTGTGGCTGTAAAAGGAAATTATATTTTATGACTATTTTATAAAAGTATAAAAATGCACTGAAACAAAAACTTTACAGGCAATTGTATCAACACGTCCCGTATGTCTATGCACATATAAAACACTATTGCGGAAACGCCCTCGTTCAAGGATATTCTAACCATCGCTAATGTATCAAACTGGAGGACGACGCGTTCAAGGCAAGGTAAGAGGGGAGGTACTCTCTGCTTTTCGCAGTCGCGCTATAATACTTATGATCTTATAGATTTTTAGCGTTTGACCACAATCTCACTTGACGTTAAATGACGATGAGGTCTAATATTAATAAACACACTATACATAGAGGGATAGGCTCTCAAGTACAGCTGTCGGTACAAATCAACAAGTGACAACAGCCTTTCAACCTCAAGGCTCACCTGGCAGACTTAGAAATAGATCTACAAACATCTGGATCAATTAAGTAATTTTTAAGAGTAAATAAAAATTATTTCAGTTTTATCGACATATTTAAACATTTGCATCACAGCACTAGCTCTCACAGCGAGTCCTTTGATGAGGCGACTAAGTGAATTTCACTTTGATCTCGAGACGTGGGAAATTGGCCAGGCTTCCGCGCGGCACTTGTTTCCTCATCGCGACGTAACATAACTGGGTAGGTACAGACACACCCAATTCTATTGTATACGACTTCATAACTAAGTATTTTGAAGTGAAACTTCTTATAGGAGGGCTTTGTCTGCCGAAAAGTTCTGTGGTTAAACACTGTGCCGGGTAGAGTCCTGAAAAAGCGGTTCTTGTCCGATCACCGAAGTTAAACAATGTCGGGTGCGGTCAGTACTTGGATGGGTGCCCGCCTAGGAATACCGCGTGACATTGACTTTTTATTGTATTTTATATAAATTAAATTGTTAACCTATAATACAAAAGTTTCACTCCTGTCGTGTGTTTACAACACACTCTGTTTTTTTTTTCACTATACAACAAAATTATACATAGATTGATGTCTGCAATTTTGTTCTCGTGATTACAATTCTTCACCTTCGAACCACCACCACTTCAAAACTTCATTCTTTATTTACAGCACGGACAAATCCATAGATAGACTTACTCTTATTCCCCCTAAGTAAAGTCGGCGCAACATGTCTTCCTCTTCTACTGTCAGATGTCATCTCAGTATTCACATCTTTTATATACATATCATATTTCACACAATCTTTAAAACTTTTCTAATTGCAAGACTTTCATCTCGCTTCATGGCATACCCGTACTATGCTAACCTATTTATTTCTCCTCAACTTCTCCATACACTAGTGCTATTATCGAACTTCCTTTGATGTATTCATTCTTAATTTTATGTATTCGAGTTACACTACACAGCCATCTAAAAATTCTCGTCTCTGCCACACGTAATCTTCTCGCATCCATCTCTTTTATAGTCCAGCCGCTCATGTTCAGATAGTATGACTGGCCTTATAATATTATAGTTAACTAAGAATAGAAATATACAAGTTATCAGGAGTACAGAAAAGCACATAACGTGCTTTTTGTGCAGAAAAAAAAATCATGAGTGATAGCGAGTATAACAATCAAACATTTATACGTGCAGGCGCTATCGATAGTAAACCGGTCAAAAACGGTGTCTCATTTGCAAGTCTGACAACGAGTAATTTTTATTCACTGCGTATTCGGTTACTTAGCAAGATAGAGGCGTATCGACACGAGCGATGTACATCACTACACATTACTATAAGACCTATAAGTTTAAGGGAGCGCTCGATATACTCGGCTCTGCTCACACATTTTGTTCGTAGTATAGTAATAATTATAAGCGAGCGTACAATATATTCAGCTTTGCTCATACATTTTGTTCATAGTATAATAACCAAACTGAAAGATAAGGTATGAGATTAGATAGTTACCAATACACACATGGTAAATTAACCGTCACAGTATCTCTATTTTATGATCAACAAGGATATATCTAAATTTCGAGAGGCACGTAGGTTGATATAACAGCGACAATTGACGACAATGGAAATCTTTCTCTGGTTACCGTTTTTTTATACACTGTGTTTTATATCAGATACAGTTCTGTTACTTCGTCGTATTAGTGTAAGGAGATCTCAAAAACGGTTGAGTCAATTTAGATAAGACTCTTACTAGTAGATAGAGGACTTTCTGAAGTATCATCTACTTCTACATGTACAAATCCCCAGGGTAGATAGCGACGTGGTCGACCTAAGCAAACTTGACGAAGATCTGTACTCGCAGAGGCTTTTAAGATTGGGCTTACTTGGAGTAAGGTGAAACGTGAAGCTATCGACAGAACAAGATGGAAAAGCATTATGTCTGTCCTCTGCCCTGACAGTTTGGGAACATAGAATTTCAAGAGAAAGAGAGATAGTGTTAAGGAAACGATAAATTTTAACAGAGGTAACATAAAATGTCCAGAGTTGTAGGAGTTAAATTTCAAATAAAACCTATTCATAGACAAAGATACAGTTATACCCTTTGTTCGGGTGAAAATGGCCAAGCAATCGGTAAAGTGCTTTATGTAATATTCATGAAGCCAGGTCCACTCTCCTCGAGTGTTAGGGAAAGAATAAATGCGGTTTCATCCCTGACGTTCAGGAATCAAGTGCTCTTTGCAATTTTAAAGGGTTATAAATTGTATTATTTTGTGTCAATTTTGCATAATGTTTAAAAAGAAGCAATCTTACTTGTGATAGCGACTCGTCCCGGCTTCATATGTATCACAATATACTAATATAGCGTTATAAGCATATGTTTCTTACAAGAGTTCGGACTTCGACAAAGTTTGTGTTATCGCGAGAAGTGAATTTGTTCGAATGATAAATGCGTTACTTTGCAGAAATCCGTCACAAGTAATTCTTGAGTAGCGGTTACAGCTATATACCAATAGCGTCAACCGACAATTGACGAACAGGCTCAACCGTCAGCCAACGACTAATATTTTGGTCCTTTTATTGCTACTTTCAAGTTAATCTTTCTCAGATATACGTCGCGGGAATAAAATCGATCGTTTTTTGTTGAATTGAGTCTTGGCCCATGGTCAATTAATTCTATGCAGAAATTTGAAATAACGTCCACTTAATATAGGAAGGAATAGCCCGTGTCAAACTTTTTAACTGCTCTGAAATGTATGCGCGGAACACAAATTTAGGGATGGAAGAAGCGGTGAAGGCGGAATAGGCACGCTTGTGCGCATTCCTCGCCCCCTATTCACCCTCGACAATAAGTGTTTTAGTGTGCGTGCTAGTTGCAGTACAGCCGCATTCATTCTTTCATTGTTGTCAACTAGATGTTATTATTATTTACGTTCTTTCTTATTTCTTGTTCATACTTCCTTTCACATATAAAATCTTTTGAAATTACCAACGTGCTGGCTAACTGCCACATCCCTTTTACTTAATATAATTAATAAATATCTATTTAAATCATAATTCATTAAAACGTATTATAAAAATCCTGACTACTATGGCGCAAAACCGCGGCCAAAAGTTTGACGCGGACTATACTTGGCAGTAGACATATGCGGTCTTATTACAAAAAAAAAAATGAACACGGGTTTAACACGAGTTTTACTAACCAATGTCTAACATTTTAAACACATGTTCAAAATACTTTGTTACAAAAGAGTGTCTAAGCGGTTTCTTGCTAAATATCTGGTTTTTGTTTTTTATGTAAGCAACTCTGAATTAATGCATAATTCAATTCAATCTCATCATTCAAAAACGTTCCAATTTACGAATAATATTTTTGTTTGGATCTTCATTAAGAATATTTATTTATTTTAAGTGAAATGGTTTATAATTATTGTGACATTTGGCTTAAAGAAAATGATGTCATTATTAAAATAAACAATATACGAGCTTAAAATAATACCCTAAAATGCGTATGGTGGAACAACAGTATAATCTCATAATAAATAGATTGTGAGATGTCAATAATGTCATATTGTAGTAATTGTCCTTTACTTGTGAATCTTCAAAATTGTCTAATTTATCAACATCTTCCAAATTAATTATACAGACGAAATCCATAATTTACTACGAAACGTCTTTTGCCGGCAAACAGAAATAAAATAAATCGCAACAATAAAATAAGAACTGTGAACATAGACAAGTGAACGTAGACTTATACAATGCTTAAATTTAAATAGTGTATTTCTAAACAAAGGTAAGACAGCTCCTTTGTGATCAAATTTTTTTGAAACAAGTGTTCGACGCGTATTTAACTTTCTTGTAACGACACGGGTAAAGTCTGGGGCGAGTTATGTACTGAATTTGTTTTTTTAACTCACCAACAGTAGTCAGCAGCATATTATCGAGGAGTAATGCGATGGCGACGATTATGAGGACCAGCTTTCTGGACTCCCTGCAAGCATCGATCTTCGCTCGCCAGCCGCTTCCAAAGCCGTCCGAAGCCACACCCATGGTGATGGTGAAGAAGGAACCTGGTTGAAATTACCCATATTACGGTTTAAAGTACTAGGATCACATAAATTTGACGAAGGTGTAGGGTAAATTTTTGTACCATTTAATTTGAAATTTAAAGGTAATACTTCGTTCTTCAGAGTATTCATTGGAGCTTATAGTATTCATTAATTATGGAGTTTATCTTTCATAACAACTAAAATGAGATGTATTTAAATTCATTAATTCATAGCGTGTCGTGACTTTTCTCGTCGGATCAAAAGCGAAGGAAACGCGGCCGTAATTGCGCGGGAAGTCAATTGTTACTTCGCTCTCTCATTAACGTTGCACATATTAAAAATACCATAGTGTCTTTTAATAAGATTTTAAACCAGTTTCATCTTTATGTAATTTAATTTTTTTTCTTTTGCAAAGACTATTTTAACCGAATAAGTGAAATTTTTTACATAGCTTCAAATAAAATAGTTTCGTCCATTTATCGCATGTCTCATTATAGCCGGCCGCGGAGTAAGGATAAAGTAAAAGATGCTCAGCAGAGCAGCCAACGCCATAATTTACGACAGAGTAGCCAAGGCCAATATGGCGGCGCCCATGTCTAAATTCAAAATGATTCAATGATTTAAATAAAAATTTAGATCAGTTTTTAAAAGATTAAGAAGTTTTTAGATGTCCTTGTCTACTGTTCAATACCCACTAGTATTCCCATTTCGAAATTGTTAAGTTAAGATTATAAGATTAAAAATGCGATTTTAATACCCTAAATTGAATATTTTTTCGAAAATGTACTAGTTAAATGACTAAGCGCTCCGAAAATAAGTTTCACTTCCATCGTGGTTTCATAAAGTAAAGTTTTTTGAAGCTGGTTTTATATTTTGTTAAAATTCTCTTGTAATTTATTTATTCTAAACTACGCAATGGATTTTGGTACGGTCTACACTATTGTTTAAAAAAAATCTTTCAGAATACATTTATCATAATCATCAACCTGTAATAGACACACTGCATGACCATAGGCCTCTTTCTGAAGGACGGTGTATGCCCACACCACCACGCCAGTCCATTACAATTGGCGATTTCAAGCTCCGAGAAATCCACAGTTCTTTATTTTCCCACATACGGTGGTACTACAAGAACGTTTCTCAGGTTCAGGTTTCCTCAAGATGTTTTTTTTTTTCGAATTATCTATACTGTTGACCTGGCAAGGCCTCTACAGTCTCACCGGACTACAAACGATGTTTTACTTTACCGTCAGCCGATAGTGTTACCAATTTAAATAAATAAATGTATGTGAATTCCGAAAAGTTCGTTTATACATTCCGGGCTCCGAACCTGCGGATATCGGATTGATATTCCACCGGACAAACCACTAGACCACATTTATACGTATTATCTATATGTAATTAATACTATAAATGCTAATATGTGTTTGTTTGTAATGCTATCACGCGTTAACGACTCAGCCAACCATCTTGAAATTTTGCATAAAAGTTACCAAGAGTACAGGAAAAACATAAGATATTTTTCATCCAAAAGTAGTACTGTTCATGAGTGAAAGGTGAAATTGACATTAAAGCGAACGAAGTCGTAAGCAAAAGCTGGCGTTTATATAAAGTAGAGAAAAGTCAACGTATTCTAATTATTCTATCAAAGACGGTATACGCATAGTCTTGGTGTAGGGCAGGTACCGGCAAACCAGCGGCTCGCGAACCGCATACGACTCTATCATTCCCTTCACTGTGGCTTTTACAAAAAATGTTTAGGGCAGACGCGGAATATTATTTATTCACTTACTTTGTAAAAAATAAGTTGTTTTTGAAACGCATGTCTACAGAAAAGAGGCACATTACATGCTTTTTTTATTTGAGACATAAATAAGGGCATTTCGTGAAGACACACGACAGAAGTGAAATTTTTATATTACAAGGAAACGTTTTAATTAAAAAATACAAAAAAGGCGAACGTCACGCTGGGTTCCCAGGCGATCACCCATTCAAGTACTGACCGCACCCTACGTTGCTTAACTTCGGTGATCGGACGAGAACCGGTGTATCCAACACCCTACCTGATATAATATTTACTCGCAGCACTTTTCGTCACACAAAAAGGTTGCCGATTCAAAATTTCGAAGCCCTACCATAAGAAGATTCAATTTAATTATTTACATCTCGCCACCTACTATGATTAACTGCTGCTAAGTAACACCCAATTGACTCTAAGTGTATAAACAAAAAAAAATGAAAATCGGTTAAGCTGTCTAGTATTACTATAGCTAGATTAATTATTACAATAAATAATAACAAAGGCATGCGGAGTCACAGGCATAGCTTGTATTTTCTAAATAAAATAATCCCCTGTTGTCGCCGCTTATATCCAATCCATTATGAAAAGATATTGAATCTATTCTTACGTTTGAATGAAATAAAATCTCAAGAGAAATTCATTTGAATGCATCTTATACTCCTGAAGTACCTCGAGACGTTTAAAGCCTTCATGAAGTTAAGCCTAAACAAATCTTAATGCTAATGGTATAAAATTCAGTTTCCTGTATCAACTATCTTCTCTTATATTCTCCTATTTCCCAAGTTGGTAACAAATCCTTGCTATTCAAATTATTACTATTATTATCAAGTGAGTAATTATCACAAAGTGGCTTGTGATGACGTCACTGTTCTCACACTATGACCGCCCTCGTGTTAGAACTCTTTAGAGAGTTTTGTAATAATCTCAGAATGCATATTCCGTGATTATATTTTTATTCGAGTCGTGCACAATAATTACGCTATAAATATTACATAATATGGGGTCAAATAATGCAAGATTTCGAATAAAAATAAATTACTGAATATATGTAAGCACATCGCTTGAGAACAGCTGCACCTATTTGACCAGTTTTTATTTTGTTCAAAATCAAAAATATTTTATTTAATTTAGACCCGCTTAACATGGCACTTAAACTTATAGTCTAGCAAATCGGTAATATGCTTTGGGACTTTGTTATAAATCCTAACACTATTACCTAAAAATCTGTTACTGGTTTTACTGAGACTAAAACATAGAACGACCAGTTTGCCACAGTTTCTAGTCTTTAAATCATGCCTGTGTTTTACGAACTCCAGCTTTTCAACATTTTTGCGAACATACATTAAATTATACAGAATGTATTGGAAGGCAGAGTTAAGATACCGAATTCTTGAAACTTAGTCTTTAATGATTCGCGAGGTCCCATATTGTATATTGCTCGAACTGCTGGTTTTTGCTATAAAAATATGGTGTCTCAGCTCAGCTCAGCTACTGTCCCGCACAGAAAAATACCATAGGACATTAAGCTATTGGAAGTAAGCGAAGTAGCCTTGCCGTGGCAATATCTGTAAGCTGGCGAATCTTACGTACTGCGAATGCAGCAGAACTTAATCATGCCAGCCAATTGTTTTATATGAGGACCCCATCGTAATTTGGAATCAAATGTGATACCCAAGAATACAGTATTATTAACTAACCCTACCAAATCCCCTTCGATCTTGATACTACTATTAACCTGTGGAACATTAGGTAAAGTAAATTTCATGCAATTCGTTTTATCTGTATTTAGCAATAGGCTATTTAACGCAAACCAATGACAAATTTCATTTAACTTATTATTCAGATGCCCAACCTCTGAATCTACCCTTTTTACTTTAAATATAAGTGAAGTATCGTCTGCAAAAAGCACCATGTCAGGCACAGCTATTAACCATTAGCGGCAGATCATTTATATATATCAAGAACAAAAACGGCCCTAAAATAGAGCCCTGTGGGAAGCTAATTTGCGCAAACGATCCCGTAGAGGTTACCCCATATATGCTACCCTTTTGACAGCGATCTTTTAAATAAGAGACTAGAAGGCCGAGAGAAGATCCACAAACACCATAGTGTTTTAATTTAAGAATAAGCGTACTATGGTCAACGCAATCGAAGGCCTTAGACAAATCGCAGAATACACCAATTGCATCTCGCGAATCCTCCCAGGCTCCCGATATATGTCTTATCAGCGTTACACCAGCGTCAGTAGTGGATTTCGTTTTCGTGAAACCAAACTGTCGACCATCCAGAAACTTATGCACATTGAAATATTCTACTAACTGTGAGAGCATAATCTTTTCAAAAATTTTGCTTAACGACGGAAGTACAGAAATAGATCTATAATTTCCAAGATTACTTTTGCAACCTGATTTAAACAAAAGAACCACTTTGCTTACTTTCATTAAATTAGGGAAAGTTCCTTTTGCTTAAAATTTAATTATTTAAAAGCCCCCTGTTGTATTTGTAATTGTCAGGCCAAGATTTGTATAAATGGAAATGTTTGGAAAATCGTACGGAAAAGAGAAAAATGTGGGTCAAAAAATCTTCATATAAAAAGATAATGTGAATAAGACTTTAGACTTTAGACCTTCTAAAATATTGACAGATTGTCCTTTTATATCATGACATGGTCGTACTGTAAAGGAAAAATCTAGTGTTATTTTCTTTGTTACTACACGCGTTCATAGCCGTGGTGAGCAGATAATAAAAAATAAAGGCCATGAAATGAAAAGACATGAACATGACAGTCTAAGATTTTGTCACACAAACCCATTGTCTTAGTCTCGTGATGATGGGCTTCTGAAGTGAAATCTTTAGATGCGATGTATGTAAAATTACGAAGACGAATTTTAACTCAACTTTTTTGCAACACACATATCTGGCGCAAAAAGGATGGGAAATTAATATTTAGCCAAAGAGAGAAAAAGACAGAACTATGGTATTAACTAAGAGAGATAGCATAAGACAATTCTAGACGCATGGGACATGTAGCAACCAAGGCTATTGAAGTATTAGAAAAAGATACAGTGACTACTTTACACCAGTTTTAATATCATTTATAATATACATAGGCGTGTCCTCATGTTATATCATAGTGACTTTCTTTTACGTACCTGTGTACGTTTACCATCAGATGTAGTGCAGGCACTTTGTCATTCTACAATAAAATCATAATAACACTTCCATATCTTGAAGTGAGTTGAACGCGCTCATATTTGCGATGTAAGTGACGATACGAACTTTTAAATGAAATGCTTTGTAGGTTTTAGCGTTGTACCACAATCTTATCTGAAGTTATATGACGATGTGGTCTAAAATGGTAAGCACGCTAGTAGCTATAGGAGGACTAACTCTCAAGTACAGCTGCCTGAAGACACCAATATATTACCAAATGCTTGGCGATATATTTTTAACATAAGGCGGGTAGCTAGCGAGGCGAACTTAGAAAAAAGCCTTTCCAACATATTATGATGTTTTGCTTCACCGAAAGCTCCGACTTAGTTCCAAGGATTCAAACTTACATCAAGCGACGCGATTTCCGAACACGCTATCAACAGCCATCATAGTTTCAAAGTAAGGTAATACGTTAAGTTCGGAGGGACTGGCTAAGTAGGGTGAGAAGAGGAAGTGATGCATAGGTTGCGTCTAGCTTGACTACTTATCGCAGTAGGAATGTCTAGGGGTAGGTATGAGTAAAGTTAGGTAGGTAGAGATAGAGCTAGGGCCCCAATCGTGTTGTGGCAGAGGCCAGGCGCCGGGGGTGCTCCTGGGGTATGCTAGCCCTGGACCTGGGGGTCCCTCCCATAGTGCCACGTACGGTTTATCGTGGAGTTTTTTAGTCGGTAGGACATGGACTACTATGCACACCGCCGGCGGCGGTCGACACTACCCATGCTCCCCCGAGCCTCTAGGTGTCCCACGTAGGATTTATCTCCACGTTAAAAAAAAAGAAAGGACTGCGTTCACAAGTGCAATTGTCCAATGATGGAGTTTCAACTCTAGGGTGATAACTATTAGAAAATGCCCCACCAACATCCTTGTTGATATTTTCCTTCACTGAAACATCAGATTTCTTCCGAAATCTCTATCTTAATGTTGAAGTATAAGTAAAACAACTATTTCCTTACTCCTTCTATAACATTCCTTAAGGATGATGAATCCTTATTCATCTGTTTTCACATATATTCTGAATTGAGACAGGTGGTCGTTATTTGATAGGAGTCACTTCTTTTGACGCGTTGCATGAGCATGATGTAGTAAGATCACAAAGACTAGTCAATTCTGACTAAAGTGCAAGTAAGAGAGTCGCGGTAATTTAAAAGTCCGTTAAATGCCTTGCGATTAATGACCACATGCTTTACAAAATTATCAAACGATTTGATAGCAGATTCCTTCTCATGTAGTTCCTCGGGAATAAGAATTTATTACCTATATCTATTTCTATTAGTTAAGGACTAAAGCACTTGAAGTGACCGCTTTTTCATCAAACATACTACCAGTTAATGCAAATGTTTGCGACTTCACTCGCGTTAAGGTAGAAGTTGAAAATAAAATATAATCCATGTAACTCGCTGATAAAGTAGCTTTATATAAACAAGTGCCAGAATATTTAAAATGTGTTTTATGAGCTTATTTGTTACAAAAACAAAAAATCAATTCTTTTCTCTTTATATATTACGTTACTTAGTTTAGAAAATGCATTACCTCTTAGCAATTATTGGTTTCCTGGTACTACGGTTGACTGATTACTAAATCTAGTTGGTTGAGGTCGGAAACATATTTTAACTAACTTCTTGCTACGGTTTCGCCCGTATACTAAATTAAGATTTTTTTTATTTTGAAATATTAAATAACTAGCCAGCGCCCGTGACTTCGTTCGCATAGAAATGATTTAGCCTTTTCATATTCCGTATGTATAAATTTTTTATTGGTTTCATTTTTAATTTAAATATCCTTTCGCCCATTTTATGTTGCCTCTGTTAAATTTTATCATTACAATTTAACCTGTATGAGATAGTGGAGTAAGATTTATTTCATAATTTGAAAAACTCTCTATCTGTCAGTAAAAGACTCATCGAAATCGGTTCAGTCGCTTCGCATATTAACACGGAAAAAACAGCTATCAACTTTTTTATAAGTATAACTTATTAAATAATTACTATTTAGTAATTATCTTAAATTCTTTTCAAAGTTTTTTTGAAACTGCGATATATTTTATCTCGTTTTTCCTCTTACTCGTCGGTCAGTACTTCCAACAAGCGGATCATCAGACTGTTTTATAAAAAGTGTATTAAGTAAATTTCAGACACACATAACAATAGATGAAAAAAACTTTTTCGAAATTTACTATTCAATTTGAAATCTAGAAAATATATATTTGGGAAATTAAATATCGCCATGAGAAATAGCACAGTAGAATCTCGATTTTACGCTACCTAATGAACAGATAAATTAAAATTTAATGCAGACCAGAATAAAAATAAATCAAGTCATTTGGCGCTTTATTCTAACCACCTACCTTAGTAGGAATATACCGTGAAGAAAGATACTATTGAAATTATATTCTCATCAGAATTTATATGTTACCTAAGTCTACTAAAATCCTTATTAATTATATCACAATAATTAATATTAAATTTGGTAAAAAAATCTCAAGGGAAAAAATATAAAATGCATACTTCATATACCAAATAACTAAAATATAATATATAAAATTACTTACTCTATATTACGATCTCGAAGGAGACACAATCAATCATCGTCTGACATATAAAAATATATATTATTCATATTATATGTATAATACAAAATACTAACTATGTATAAGAACGTCCGCTAAGCTCGAAGTCCACGGAACGACTGCCTTCCCGCTCGCAGCATACGAAATTCAAAAGCTTACTTCGAAAGTCCAAGTAACGTTGATCCTTCATATATACGCTTGACCCTCTTCTATTAGAGTAATAAATCGTTCGCGAGGGGGAGAGGGAGGTCTATATATACTGGTCACGCCTTATCAATTCAATGAGTATAGTATAGAGAATTTTCGACTGTATTTAGAAGTAAGTATAGTTGCTTTTAGCTAGCATTTATACTTACTTAATGATTTTAGGTCAAATGAAGATGGATTTTATTGCTAAGGCGATAAGGTGTAAAGTCTGTTGGTAAGTGATTGAAAGCCACAGGTCTTCGATAAGTTCTCCCATGAAAGTGCTTGTTATAGCTTTCAGGAAAACGACTTAACTTAGAAAACTGAAGAAAACGTATTTTTCCATTAAAAAAGATTTGTTTCTGTTTTTACAACTGTCTAAGCACATATTTGAGTTGGCTTATTTATTTCAATTACATTATTATCTATTATATTAAAATCTAGCTGTGGCCACGGCTGCGTTTGTGTGAAGTACAAAATTGTGTTCAAAATATTTTTTGCAAAGATTTTTAATAAACATTATGTGGTATATTTTGTAGTTGTTTTGGCTAGCGATTCGCCCCGGGGTTTTGCACATGTTCAATGAACTAATGTGGCATAAGTGTCTAAATGATTTAAATCCTTTTTTAGCATTTGGTTTATTATAGTTTATTAAAGTTATAGAGTAATCACATAAACAAATTTAAAATAAAATATCTTATTGGAGGGCTTTGAAATTCTGATCAGCAACCTTTATATGTGGCGAAAAGTGGTGGCAGGTTAACAGAGTGTCGGGTAGTGTGTTGAAAACACCGGTTCTCGTTCGATTGCCGAAGTTAAACAACAGTCGGATTGATGATCCGCCTGGGAACACTACGTGACGTTAGGTTTTTTTTCTTGTTCATTTTATAAAAAAGGTTTAACTTCTTTCTTGTAGTCATAAGCACACACACTTTTTTGGCGTTGCCACAATTTTAAATCTGTGATATCTTCTCTTCCTTGCAATAATATTTTTACGACAGTAAACCAATAAAATGATATGTTTAGCGCCATCTGTTTTCGTGAAAAAACGTAGTCTGTTATTACTTGCAAAGACAATTTTTTCTTACATTTATGTTCAATGAACAATTTTAGTCTCTTTTTTTATTATCCTAAAAAGTGATAAGGTTCAATAACTTGTAATATTTACAACACAAAATTAATTACAAATTTGATCATAAACTTTATGCGATCGAAAAATAAAAATCATATTTTACTAAATCATAGTAATAGATTTAGAAAATGGCGGTTGAACGCTATCTATTACTTGCACTTGCAGATGCTGGACATTCCAGTATGTAATATGCATATATGTACATATATTAAATGATAGATGTCTCTAGTAGTGCGCGCATAACTCAATCAAAGACTCTTCGACCGATTATAATAAATTGTTTTAGTTTTACTTCCTAGATACTTGGCCCTTATATAAAGAAAAAAACATCACGGTAGCTTTGTTTTATTATACTAAAGTGTTAGGCAAGTATGATTTTATAAGCACTACGCGTTCCGCAATTCAGTGTGTTCTTGTATAGAGAGATGGGGCGAGCGGTGTCATGCTTGTGTCTTTTCCTCTATACAATAAATACATTGTAATGATAATAAGCGATGTGAACGAAGTCGTGGGTATCAGTTAGTAGATTGTATATAGTTACAATTTCTCATAAGAGCTGAGCCGTAATAGTAAAGTTTAACAGGGGTAACTTAAAACAATTGTAATAATAATAAGACAGTCCACGATTAACCTGTTTCGTACATGCAAGTCTCTATTATTGAAGTTATACTTCGTTTAGAGGGTTTAGAAAAATTATAAGAGTGAATTTTTACGATGCGCGCGCACACCGACATCTTAAAGCGACACCATGAAGTTGATTGGTAATTGTTTGTCAAATTTTCGTGAGAACTAATAACTATATTCAAGGTAGTTGTTCAAATACAAATATAAGAATCTACAACACGTGGTTTATATCAGTGTAGATAAAAAGTAAATTCATACATAAATATACATGTGTATTTGTGTGGTTTTAAATTGTGTATGGTGGTAAATGATAATTTATTTTGAGTAATCGTGATATAAGCGGTTTTTTTATATTCTTACTTGATTAAGTGGGTTTATAGATTTGAGGTTAACTATTGGTGTATATTCTTTTTATTTGTATACGTTATAAATTATTATCATTATTTGATGAGTAATCTATTCCATTTTTTTTTGGTTCTTACTTGATTCTGTATACAGATAAATAGAACATTAATTTTAAAGTTAATTACATTTTTTAAATTAAAACGTTATCAATTGGTTTTATTGTATTGTTTTAAGCTGAAGAAGTATAACTTACGTACGTATATAAGTACACACTTATGTTATTTTTATTTACAAATAGTAACTAACAAAATAGTCACTATTTCGTTGTTTATATTAGCTTTAAATATGGACGAGGTCGCGTGCTAAATCTACTAAAGTAATAGAATCCAAATAATAAAAGATATCCATTACCCGCAGACACGTACATCATTTTACTTTCAGGCCGATGGAAGAGGTCCTTAATTTCTATATCTGTCTCTGTCGCACTTGTATCGGTGAGTGCACGTCTATCTTGCTTTAACATTATAAGAGCATTTCCATCCTTTTTATGTTACGCTAGTAAATCCTCCGGTTTCGCTTAGGGTTTTATTTTATATTTTATGAATATATACGACGTATGTATAAAGGTTCTCGCCTTTTCTTATTATAAACATGTCAGCCATTGGAATGTAGAGTTACTTCCCAACAAGACATATTCAGGAATGATCACTTAAAATCACGTGGTCCGTGTGTCTGTTCCTTAATGCACTAGAATCCTATATATGAATAAAATTGAAGTCCGTCATATTTCTGGGCTAATTTCGGTAAAAGCTGAGTCGATTTTGATGCGATTTTTTTGGCTAATAAAATAGTTTTCAGAATGTTATTGGAGTTATGTCTCATTACGCTTGTGGATAAGACGTAAATAGTAGTCCTGAAATTGAATATAGGTAATGTAAAATCAGTAGAAGTGTTATAAAAGTTAGAAGTAGATGACGAAATCTCGGATATCAATTAGTAGTGAACAAGTTTAATAATCATGCGTACCCATGTCAAACGTTTCATGTTGTCTCATTTTAACAAGTGTTGTTTAGTAGTGTGTCATAGCAAGAGAGATAGTTTTATTCTAATTTACACTATGCGAGAATGTGTTAAGTTAAAAATAAATAACTTTTAAAGTTCTGTTTTAATTAATTCTATATTTGTATGACTATGGAATCACAATATAAAGGAATATAGTTTATTGAGGTTACTAACATTAGACAGGAACCATTCTTTTTGGAATTTACTTTGGAAAAAATAAAAAAGTGAGTGTGTACTTAAAACCACACCATAGAAGTGAAAACTGATAAACATTAACATTATTCTATTATAATAAACTAAAACTATTGGAACGATGCACTCCTTGTGAAACAATAAACTTGGTTGATGACGACTGGAGCCGAGTGTACACGATTCAATGCGTCACCCAACCGATTGTGACGTTTTTACGGTGAACGTGTGTAAAAATGCTTTTCCCATCAATTCAAACGTGCTATGATATATATTGTAATTACCTTTTATTATATTACAGAGAAAAAAAACCTGTGCACAGACTAACAAGTTTTTTATTAGATATCTTCCTTCTAGCTCGCACACCGCGACCTGATTGTCCCGACGGTTTCACGCTTCGGTCGCTTTACTTATGTTTTAGTGACTTCTGACTTTACATTTCCACCCCTTGCTTTTTATGAAATTAATCACTTAAGTACTCATGACCGCCTGGTACTTACTTCTCTTTGTTTTAGTTTGACTTTTTCTCCTTTTTTAAATTATTATATGCGCGTAAAAAAATCAGTTTCTACCTATTATTAAGCACTTAAGTATTCATTATCTCCTGGTACATGACATTTCTTTCCTCTGTTTTTTCTATGCAATTTTTAAATGCTAGATAGAAGAAGAAGAATTATAATAATTCACATTTGTACAAACAACACTTTTCTCACTTCTTCTTCCGCATCTGATTTTATAAATAATTGAAAATAAAAGATATGGGTTACAGACAAATTTCTAAATACATATTAAGAAACTAGTCAGTACCCGCGAGTTCGTTCATGTGAAAATTGTTTTGTTGTTCCGTAGGAATTGGTCTATTTGAAACAAAATCTATCTAAATAATTAACCGATTTTAAATTACCTCTGTTTAAATTTTAACATTACTGCTTAGCCTTTACGGCAAATCGTTATGTTGTGTAGTCCAGGTGTTGCTCTGAAAAGTTCTCTATCTGTTAATGAAAATCTCGTCAAAATCGATTCAGTCGTTTTAGATATCACCCCGGATAAAACAACAGACACTCATCTCTCGTCACTCATCACTACATCTTAACAGTCATCTCTATCGTCTATATACATAAGAACTAGTTATACACCCGGAACTGTACGCTTTTTTATCAAATAAAAATTTTCTATTTTTCTACTTTATTTTATTTAAATCAGTGTTTCTCTAAAGAAATGTGCGAAAATCATATGGGAAGGTGCAAAATTACGATTAAATAATCTTCGCATAAAGCTCAGTGAGTTAGTACATTCGTGCGAAGCCGGAGTGGGCAGCTAGTATGAGTATATTTTTAAATCTATTAGCAACTGAGAAATTGTATACTACGCCTGTACATAAATAACTGTATAATAATCTGTCAAGCTATTTTTGAGTTAAACCCGGACAAACAAACAGACAGAGGGTCATATAGATCTATATTATATGCTTAAAATAAGTATTTAATTGCTAAACAAACAACAATTGATACATTTATGAAAATAGTATCACAGAAATCGATTTTTTTTAATTATGTGTAAAGTATAAAAAATGATTACTGTAGGTCACCCTGGAGTATAAGTCTTACTGATGAAAATTTTCATACATTTAGAGGAACTAAGGTAACATTGTCGTGGTGGTCTAGTGGTTTGACCGGTAGAATAACGATCCGATATCCATAGTTTAGAACCCCGGCAACTAGCGACTAATTTTACGGAATTCACATTATTTAAATTGGTAACACTATCGGCTGTCGTTGAAGGAGAAAGTCGTGCGAAAACCTGAATCTGAGAAATGTTCTTGTAGTACCAACGTATTAGGAAAAATATAGAACTGTAGATTTCTTAGAGTTTGAAATCGCCAATACGTCGTGAGCTGGTGCGGTGATTATACCTATACCTTCCTTCGGGAAGAGAATTATGGCCTTGCAATGGGTCTCTTACAGGCTGATTATGATGAAGGGAATACATATATAGACAGATGATTACAGCATCTTGACTATAGAATATTTATAACCGGATAAGATAAGATAATGAGTTTGCGCTTACATGATATCATATGCTGTATGTTAACTCATTTTATTACGTCACCGTCCACTGAAATAATGCTCGTGAAGGCATTCATTCTACTATGCTTAACCATTCATGACATGTCATATATAAAGATGGTTATTCCTTTTTTAGTGATTGTTCTGTGTCGGGCCATTTAAAATTTTTCTACGTTAACCTCTCGGCTGATTTTTTAAGACCTAGATCTCAAAATGGCGGAATACGTTTTAATTTTTTTTTATTTTACGTAAATTGTTAATTTCATGGTTTAGTAAAGAGACGTTCGTACAAATAAAAAAAAACCATTTAAAATTGTGTTTTTACAATATATCATTTGTTATTTTTACAGTTTTGTATGAAATCAGATATTTTTTAAAGGTAATGCTGCCAACAGTCTGTTGACCTGTGCCCTCTCATGAGGGCTACATTAGTTTGTATGGAACTTAAAACTTTATAGTTTTAAACAATCCAGTGGTTAAACTGAATAAGTTTAAAACCTGTATTTGTCATACTATACACTAGTGCAACTGCCTACTTAGGCCGATACGATAACCAAGAAAAAACAAAAAGAAAAGATGAAGACAGATTAAAATTGATACTAAAATATTTGTTTAAAACTTTTCAATATGCGTGAATACAATATAAAAGTAGAAGAACGATAGTCGCTTAATTAGGAGATAAGTACGTTTGCTCAGATACTCTACGTCTCGAATGACTTTATCAGGAAAAGCTTTTATCTTAACAAAGTTATCGGCTAATGATGCTGACGGTAAACTATACAAATGAATTGACTGGAGAAAATTTCTTGAGATTTTTTCGCTATAATTTTATGAACAATAGTTTCCAGACGTTTCGTCTGTAGAATAGAATTGTTGTTTAATAAATTTTTAGCATGAAGTCTCTAAACGCGGTTTGGGATAGGAGTTAAGTGGTTAAAATCGTCACGTCAGAAAAAGCGTTATGCCCCTTTTCTTGCGACTTTCTTTCTCTCTTTCTGTCTCTTCCTATAAACACGCGAATGTGTGTATGTTCCTGTGAGTATAGAAATATATAGAACACGTGGAAATTTTATTAAAACTTATATTTATTTTGCACTTTTTATATAATTTATAATAAATTATTTTCTATCTATATTTTCTCTCTCTTGATATACTATGTCCCCAAACAGTCGAGGCATTTTTAATACTCACATGAATATTTCCCTAAAATAGTAAATCATTCTTTTAAATTAAATCCTTAATTTACGTCATTTAGATTGAAATAATGATAGAAAATAAAATATACAAGAATACATAAAAAGAGATTCGCATGAAGATACCTTAACGCATTTTCATTAATGATAAAAAGTTATAAACACAAACAATCTAAATCTCCATATCGAATTACATTATGAGTTAAAGAAAAAGCTTAAGGATTTTTGTTTTTGACGGGACTTCCTACACTCACACCTATTTTTTATATTATTTTCTTTTCTAAACAATTGTCTACTACAATTTGTATGTAAATATTGTTAGAAACAATAGGGATAGTCATTTTCTGTCAACTTTAAATCGTACTTACCGCTATATATTATCTGTTTATTATTATGTTTATATGTATTTTACGAGTAATAAGCACACGAACGAATAGATACGTTACTTTTTATAATATGTAAATATAAGTTTGTAACAGTGAATTCTTTCACTTGTGAAAATTCTTAAAAGTTGACTGAGTGTTACAATTTTTAATTATATTTTTTGTAATTATTGTTTGACCTGTGAATTGTAATTAATTATAGCATTTTTTTTAATATGTTTTACATTAATTAGACATTAATCCAGTAGTTTTGTAATAAAGAGCTTCCTAATAAATAGTCACGAAATTCTTTGATTTAATTATCTTGTATCGATAATAATATATAATAAATATTAACATTGGGTTATACAAATAACCCCTTAAATAATAATACTTTGAATGACAAAAAGAGATGTCCTAATACAAATACAAGTAAGAGGAACAAGGAAGAGAGAGTACGAAATTTGGTGATGCTAATTTTTCCACTGTCAATGGTGTTTTTTTTAATTATTATTAATAAAGATCCTCACGATTTTTTTTTTAGTTTAATGAAAAACAAATCAATTCTCTCGGCTTTTTCTATCAGGAGTGCTGATGATGGTAGGATTTTCTTTTGGTAACCAATCTTGTAGATTATTACTGCCATTTTCGAGTAGGTATATTACAAGTGTCTTGTGATAATTTTAATGTTCTAACAAGATGGTAACTTTCCAGGGAGTTTCTGTCGTATTTCAGAATTCATGCTCCGTGGTATTATTTTCCATCCACTTCACTTGTGTACATTAACCAAACTATATTATGTAAAATACCACCTATTTTACAAAATATAGAGTCAAATAACACAAGATTATGAATAAAATATAAAAGCCACTAAACTAAGATTCCGCCAAAAACTCAATGGTAGGATTATAAAAATTAGTTCAATAGGTGTTCGGTCACGGATCCGTTGCCTAACAACGGACTTCGCCTGCACAATTCATCAGTTATAGCGCTTTTTAATATTTATATAGCAACTACCATCTACTGCTGTTGCCTTGGTGCTACCAGATATCACGTAGAAAGATGTGTACATTTATTACCCCAAAAACTTATTGAGCAAAAAAAAGAAATTGGACGGCGATTTTTTTTTAATAAATAATTATTCTTTTTTATGGTCTATGGACTCCAGTTGAAGAGCATAAAATAATTTAACCTATCGTTGACTTATTCTTTTAATGCGCTTTCTATGTACTGCAACTAGCAATGTACATAAAATTAAAATCGAAGCGTCTGTTGTTTGTACAGCTTGATGCAACTAAATCGATTTTAACGGGACTGTTGCCAGCACCCAGAGAGCTCTTCAGACGTAAACTAGCGTCCCGCCCCGGCTTGTATGGGTGTAATGTAATGTTAATATGTATAGATCCAATTTTTTGGGCTTCGATTTTGACAGTGCATCAAAATCATACAAGGAACTTATTTTTTATCGCGCTTTATTTCAAACCTCTGATATCTTCTAAGTTATTTATTTAAATGTGATACTGTAAAAGGCAGTTTTGATCTACATTAAATGGCTAATATAATTAAAGTATTTAATTTGATAAGAATTAACAGTATATGACATAAAATAGCACCGCAAATACCTAATATTTTTTACCAATTTGTAAAAGATAAAAATGAGTACTGTCGATTATTCTTAGGAGATGATAGATATACTCTATTTATGATTTTTCTGTAGGCACTTTTTAGATCTATAATTCTGTAGTACATTTTTTTAAGTAACATATAAGTTTTAAGCGTCTTAACCAGTGTAAACGTCCGAAAACTATTCCTTACGACTTCGTTTCAATTCGTCTACTTTCCTATACTTTATACAAACTTAATGTACATGTAAAACTACTGAAAGAAGTTGTCTAACTAATAGTGAAAACTGTATCGAAAATCTGACGTATAATTTAGAAAAACGTGAGGGAACAAATTTTTTTTTTCGAACGGACTACACTTTTGGCTTGACAGTCCTCCACAGTTTCACCGGACTATTAAGGGGAGCGCTTAAGGCATTCTACTGATTTTATCATGGCAACCAGCACAAGGGCGCAAGGTGCGGCTCAGCTTGGACTGCCGCTTAACATCCCGAATTGAACTAAGCTAATCTACATGTACCTGTACGCGTCAGCGAACTATACAATGTCATTGTATAACTCACTGACGCCTACATGTATTGGCCAAATCTTGAGTATTAGCGAGAACTAAACTATTCAGTACGAGGGAAAAACAAAAAGAAAACTCTTCCACTATGTGTACCTACTGTGTGCACGTATGTGGGGTGGTCTGTGTACTAAGGGAACACACATACGGACACGAAAAACGACTTTCTTTGTCAAAGAAATCGTGGGAATCAATTAGTTTATCAAGTATATTTTATATTATGTATAGCATAGTTAACGATAGTCTAGTGGTAATTTACCCCCTCCTCCATTTCCCTATTCCCCATCCCCCCTCGAAACCGAGTAATATGATTCCCGATGAATTCTTCACGGTGAATAGGATATTTGTGAGGCGTCGACCCAGATAACGCGCTTAACAAGAATTTTATTCTCAACATAGACGAAGAAACCGCTAACTTTGGTGAGTACAAAATACCCCTAATTCTCTTTCTGGTTAAGGTAGCCGGTCACTCCTTCGGTAATTAAATCCTCACTATAGTTCCTAATTATATGAAATTATGCACATGTACGCGTCACCAGAGGTACAGAAAAATAAAATAGTGTACCTTTTCCATCTTAAAAAAAGGAATGTAACCCCGATGGACAGATCAAATCTAAATTAATACGGGTGAAGCCATGAGCGAAAGCTAATCGATACTAATCGTTTGCTGACTTAGCTTTAACAAATTATACTTATTAGAGTAAAGATATCTTTTTAAAGGAAAACACCATCTCAAACTCAACACCAGTCATATCAGTAGCTTTTGATCGTGGCTTTGCTACATTTAATGGTAATTTGGACATCCCTTAGGAGTAGTACTTTTCTGTAGCCACAAATAAAGTCATGTTCGAATTGCAATTCTACTATGTTTTTAACATGTGTTAAAATTTAAAGCTATCAGTATTACCGTCGCTCTTAAAATTTCTACATAACCATTTATATTTTTACAACTGTACTAATATAACATGGTGAAGCAGGCATGTAAATAGCCGTGCTCACTCAGTGTCACTCCCTTTATGATTGAACACGGGGAAGCATGTCAGTCTAACTATACTATATGGGATATATGGGAACATGAGAGTATGTAAACGATAGAGGGTGGATAAAGCACTTATTCCCTTACAGAGTCGGTCCTGCATACGGTTGTCAATTCTCGAACGTTCCTCGTGTATCTTTCTGTCGGTGACCACCAGACCGTTGATTCACGTAATACTAAAGTCTATTTAGCAGCGAAAGACGCGAAAATGGTTTCTTACTTAAAGTTAAAACCAAAAACGGGTTAAATAACAAATATATAGCTATGATAGTGCGTAATTGATGCGCACACGGCAGTAATCGGATCGGGTATATACACAGTTCAGCAAAAAGAGTGCATATAAGCCAAATGACAAATGTCACTCTCATATGAACGAATGACTTAAGACGCACAAACTAGATGGCTAGGCATTCGTCTCACCATAATAATTAATTTTGCTTAACCTATCGATAGTCACTGTGTCAATAGTCGTTTCGGTCCAGGGTCTTATCGTAAGGGTTTCGATCAACGCCTTAAGAAACTCTCATTGGGTACTTGGATCAAATATCTGTTCAGAAGGCATTTCTACTTGATACGGCACGCATCGTAAGAAAAATGCTCCATCTGTCGCCTTAGCCACTAACATCTTGGATCTAGTTCTCATTATCGATAGTCCATTGTTTCGTTTTTGCCGGGATCTTAATCTCTCATGTAGTGGCTTTTATATTTTATTCACAGTCTTGAGATATTTCACTCTGTATTTTATAATATTTATGGCATTTTACGTAATATAGTTCGATTGTTGTGCACAAGTGAAATAGACGGGATTGCCAAAAAAAACAATGTATATTTTTGATAGTACATGTTTATGTATATAACAATATAAGTGTGTAAAATATAAAAGTAAATGTAATAATACTAATGACTACATCTACTTACAATATTGAAACTCGGAAGTCTTAGTTCAAATTCAAATTAATTAATTAAACCCAAACCCTCACCGACTATGTTTGACTGTTACAATGTTGAATTTTATATTGAAACATGAAAAGTGGCTGGGAACTGGTGGTAATTGCAGTGCAATCGAAAATCCAGACAAAAGAGTCACTTTGACGCAGTTCTCACCATGTGTATGATAGCAATCAATTCAAGCCCACACAACCTACTATACTTAATTTACATGTCCTATCATTCAGTATACACCGAAGTGTAAAGCTCTTAGACTACGTAGGTTCAGCCATTACCGGCGCTGATATCTTTGTTAAAGAAAATTCAAGTCGTGCATTTGTGGAAAAATACCTTTTATTCAATAACCGGCTTTAATACGACATTATAAAGTCGATTTTCAAATGGTTATCCATAGAAATATTGTTATAAGTTTCTGATAATAATTCAACAAGCGATTATACGCTCTAAAGAGTGAAATATAAAGTTCAATTTTATTTGATTAATTTTGTACTAATTCATAGGGTGACCAAGTTATACACCTTTAATTATCTCTTGCTAAAGAAGAATCTGCGATTCACTTATTGCGAAGAATTAATAAAACGTTTTTGATGACTTCTCAGTAATTCCTGAGATCAAATACAGTATGTATTTTTCATTGATTAGGATTATAATAACGGCTTAATTAATGTATGTAAGTAATGAGATATGTTATTTAGCCTTGTATCGTACTATATTATACTACGTACATAACGAAAACAGCCTGTTTTTCGTTAACAAGATCAACAAAACATTCAACCATTTTGATGAATGAGAAAGGTCAACATTTATTACTTATTTTATTTTTGGTAACCTATCTTCTAGATTATTACTATTATTGTCGAGTAATTAATAACACTACGAGTGTTTTGTGATCATTTCAAGGTTATAACAACATGGTAACCTTCTTGTTAGAACTTTCCAGGGAATTTTTGTGGCACCTTAGAAATATTATTCCGTGGTAATATTTTCCATCTACTTCACTTGTGCATAATGACCGAACTATGTTACGTAAAATGGCACCAATATTATAAATTATAGGGTCAAATAATACAAGATTATGAATAAAATATACTAATCACTAGATTATAGACTAAGATCTCGCCAAAAACTCGGGCGACATTTATATTATTGTTATTTGCAGTTCCAAGTTGTTGCAAATCAACAATGGAATCGAATCGAATGTGGGATCTAGGTACACACAACATTATCAAAATCAAAAATCAAAATCAAAAATATTTTACTGAGTTTAGGCCCTGAGAAGGCGCTTATGAACGTCAAAGTTATCAATCTGGCTATTGTAAGCACGTAGTAGTAGGGTTATAAAAAAGCACGTCTACAATTTTGTACAATCTCTCGAATGATATCGTCAATCTTACAGAGATTTCCACCCTTCGTTCTGTGTTGTATATAAGCGGGCCATTTGGCTTGAATGTAAATAAGAAATCAATTTTGCATACTAATTTAGCTAATTCTTTTTATGTTGTGTTTGTAATTATTCGGACATGGTTTATACAATAGAATATGTTTCAAAAATCACATGGAGTAGTGATAGAAATGGGTATAAATGTCTCCATATAAAAAAAAAACAAAAAAGATTTCGTGTGTCAGTGTGTACACGTAGAGGAAATGGAACTTCTTTGGTTTATATGTATTAAATTCTATAATAATGTTTTATTTTCAAAATAATCTTGTATGTAAGTAACACATTTATAGTCATATCATTATTAATTTAAACTGTATTTAAAATAAATATCGGTCTATTCCAGTTGTGCTTATGGGTATTTCAGTACATATTTTTGTTATCAACGGCCTGTGGTAAATAAAATAATAAATAAAAGTTTTGCACTCAATGTCATCGAAAAATCTTGTAAAAACTGCGTCAATCGTTGTATACATATTCATACAAACTTATTTGGATTTTTTTCCGACTGAATTTATTAGTTTTTCTTTATTATTTATTTATTATTCATTGTATATAGTTCATTGAATAGTAAAATAAAGTTTGACTCAAAATACAACAAACATCTTATTTCAAGTATAAAAAATTCTTTATTTAACTAAGAAAATTATTCGCTCAATGTGTATAAGAAATAAGAAAGAGAAATATAATAATTATAAGAAATAAGAAAGAGAAATATAATAATTGTAATTATTTACAGATACTTACAGTAGATGAGCGATTAAGATAACCTATAATTAAAAGTTTCAACCACTTGTTTTCTTTTCACTATAAATAGTTTTTTATTGTCCATTAACTAATAACTTCCACTTTTAATGTTTATAGTTTACAGATATGCATCGAATATGAATAAAATCATTTTAAAATGTAACTTACCACGTTACCATGGCAACGGTTGACATATTAATGGTTACTATAGGAACGGTAACGCGTAACGAAGTTTCGACTCGAAAGTAGTTCGAAGAAAGTAGGATCTTCAATAATATTGTCAGTTTGTTGTTCAATTGATCAGTTGTCATTGTATTTTATTACATGATTGTACTATAAAAATAATAATTGGTATAATTTTTTTCTACGACACCAGCGCAAAGCCGAATCGCGTAGCTAGCTTAATTAAATAAATATGATTGTGAAATTCAAATATTAACACTGGTAGTATTCCTAAATTAATTATCATTCCTCTCTTTCATCAGTGTGGGAACAGATTCCCATTTCCCTAAAACATATCCGGGAATTTGTCTAAAAAGGGAATGGAAAATACTAGGATATTAAAAACATGGTTACCAAGGTATGAGACGTTCCGAGGTATTCGAAGTTCGTAAGTTATTTAATAAGGGGAGGCGTGCCTTGCGAAACGGACCGGCACGCACGTGCCTTGCTTATCCAGTACCCATTCGAGTTTATGGTATCCTGGTACATTTAATTATCTATTAAAAAAAAAATATTAGTATTTAAAAACCATATTTTTTTATTTCCATTATGAAAAGTATGCTTGGCTCAGCTCGTGACTTTACTCGCGTGAACTGCAATATTCGTTACGTTGAGTTATTGTACTAGCGATCCGTCTCGGCTTGGCATGGGTGTGACGTCATATCTATCTAAACGATTTAGATCAATTTTCTAAGAGTTTTGATACTTTACTGTTTATCAAAGCCATGAAATGTACTTTAAAACATTCTTCCCACAACTTGTTATATTTGCGCGTATATATAAAATCTGTTATATTTTCTAAGATATTCGTTGCAAGGGTATTTTTTATCCAAAGAAACTAAACTATTCCAATAGGCGAACAATTAAAATATTTTTTGCGGTATTTCATAAGCCAGCGTTACCGATTCGAGCGCCTAAAAACTCCCTTTTTGGCAACCAATCTTCTAGATTATTACTGGCATATTCGAGTAGGTAATAATATTACAAGTGTCTTGTGGTTATTTCAATGTTCTAACGAGCTAGTGGCCCCCTTGTTAGAAATTTCAGGGAGTTTTTGGGTATCTCAGAATTCTTGCTCCGTGATATTATTTTCCACCCGTTTCACTCGAGCACAATAACCGAATTATATTGCGTAAAATACCGGCAATATTACAAAATATTGATTCAAATAACACAAGATTATTTTATGAATAACTTCTAAAATCCACCACTACATATAGACTAAGATCCAACCAAAAAATTTGTTTCATACATTTTTCTTTACCATATTATTAATAATATACATGTAAACATTTCGGAGGAAGTTATCTAAACTATAGCGAAAACTGTATCAAAATATGTGAGGTAGCCTTAGAATAACTAGATAACACACAAGCAAACGCAAAAAACGACTTTGCTTTCTCATATTGATAAATTATTAGAATAAGACTATAGTTTTTTTTATCTATAATATAAAAATGAATCGCTAAATGTGTTGCTAAGCGCAAATCTCGAGAACAGCTGAACCGATTTCGCTAATTCATTTTTTAGAATATTCCTTGAAATACGAGGATGGATCTTACGGAGAAAATTGCCTGAAAAAGTGTAAAAACATCACTTTTCTATACTCCCATACAAACGATTCGTAATAATACTTAAAACTCAATTTGAACTTTAATACTATAGGATAAAGTCGAAATGTTAGTGGAGAGGTTCCGGGAAGGCAAAACAATTGAGTGACGTTAGTATCGTATAAATATTAATGTCAATATTTATACGATGGTCCCGAATAGCAGAATAAGTATTTAAAAAAATATTTAAAGAATCGACTGTTAGGCGGTACGAAGTTCGCCGGGGTCTGCTACTATAAAATAAAGACTTGAGTGAAGTACAAATGAAATAGCAAAATAAATCTTGCAAGAAACGAATTGACTGTAACATGAAATACTGGAAGGAGGTTATTTCTAGAAGCTTCTTTTGCTACTTGTATTTAGTTCTTGTAAAATGGTTTCTTTACATGCAAACTATATTTTCCTTCTGAATCAAAATTATGACTGTTATTTTATATTGTAATTTTGTTAATGTTACTTAGCTCTTATGGAAAACCGTAATGTTATTTGGCTTAGATTATACCATGAATATGTTATCTATCTACCAGTAAAAGTCACGTAAAAATTAGTTGAATTCTTTAGTAGTCCGGTGAAACTGTAGAGACCTAGCCAGGTCAACAGTGTAGACAGTTCGAAAAAAAAACTTAAAAATGAGTACAGCCGTTTCGCACATTAGAACGGATGAAAAAACACACTTCTACTAGCATAGTTAAAGAACAATAGAGAACTGCGATGACAAACAAACCACAATGTATGAACTGTTGTTGTAATGTTAAATTTATGCCATTCAAATTAAGAATCTTACGTTACGCTACCGCTACTTCTTCTATTTCTTATTATCCCTTAATGAAGACTAGGTGCTACACGCGACTTCAACTGCGTGGAAATTACCAATATTTTTTTATTCCGTGTTAAGAAGCGCGTGAGGCGCGCGCTTTTCTACATACTTCTTTCTTAGTTTATAATATTTGCTCAGGACCCTTATTTTTTCTACAACAAAAGTAGCCAAAGTTATTCTTCATATCATCAGCCATCTGCTAATGGAAGTCCCGAAAGTATCGGTCCAACCATTTTTTAAATTAGCCAAAAACGAACAGATAAAAATTAATAACGATAGCTGTTTTTGTTATAATTACCGTGTATATTTTCATATTCATTTGGTAAAAAGTTGTTATTTGGACAATACGAACAGACTATTTATTTATTTGTATAGTATAGTACCTGCCTGCTTCATTTTTTTAATGTCTAACGTACTCTAATGGTACTCCCATACCTGCGTGTATCGGCACGAAGTTTTGTCTATGATCAAACTAAGATCTGGGAAGATATTATCGTTATGCGTTACGAACTATCAGATTGCGTGACGATACACGCAGCATGATAACTGGGCCGGCGATTTCTACACACATCAAAGGAACTTGGAAACGCTAATTTCGAGTTACTATTGAAATGACAATGGCGTGCAAACGTTATTCTACGCCTTTATCGAAATTAATTTTGAGGTTACTTTTTAGCGGCACAAGTGACCGAAGCTTCAGTCGCGCAGGTATGGGACTAGCATAACTAACTATTAGTCTTGACGAGCCTTTACTGCTTCACCGCAATAATGAGGCGCGCGCTTAATGTACTCAGCCGTTTGGCAACAAGTTCAATGGTGACAAAATGGCCGAATCTCGGCTTGGGCCGAAACTCTTGGATACAACACCTTACTAAGCTATACTAGCTAAACTAATCATACATGTAGAAATTAGTGAGACACACATGTGTACCAGTATGTAACCCAACCAAGACAGACAGACAGCGAAGTATGAAAATAAAGGAATGAAATAAAACCCTTTCAACATGTGATTTCGCCATTTCTTAAATCTTTTACGTTTATAATATTATTAATACGACTTCTTTATGTTACGATAATTGAATTTATAATATACAAAGCAATCATGAGGTCCTGGTATTAGAAATACAATCACGGAATAAAATTGGACGTCATCGACAGAGACTGGCACCAGCTAGTGGAAAAGCAGCTCATTCAATTCATGCAAAATGACGAATTAATCAAACTAATGACCAGTGATGCTGAGGCATTGGTTTCACGTTAATTTTAGCACTTTGTCATACAGGTATAGCAGAGGTGTTAGACCAAAAATACACATTGATTTTGTTTTGTAATATAAAATGATAATACTAGTTAGTTCACATGATTTTATGCTATTAATGTAGTCTGAAGTTATTAAAAACCGTTGTGCCGAGGTGACACAAATAGATCATTACGTGAGAAGCGATACGTAATGAATAACATGTCACTGCATATGTACGCACACATGATTTGAAGCATGGAATATTTTAATCACTGGATATACGATAGGTGATGACAGAAATCATGTGTCACCGCAGCTAAATGCCGTAAAACTGTTACTTATAAGTGGCACGAGCGTGATTTACATTCACGCGATATAACAGGTGATAACGGAATTCATGAGTCACCTCAGTTACATACGGTAAAAGAAAAAGGTGTGTGTGCGATTCACACACGATAGAAGTGAGATGAATATATATAACAAGGGTAGTATAATTACAAACTTTATTTGTTTAACAATGAAAGTATTTTGATTAATTTTAAAAGATATTTTTTATTTTATTTAAGATATGGTACATAATTTATTGCTCAAGTTCCATATTTTCAGTTTCAATAAACAAGACATAAAAATACTCACAAACATTGTTAAATTATAACACACCACGTTGACTTCTTACTAAAAATACAGTGTATAGTACACGTACTTTTCACATATACTAACACACGTTAAATGCTCAAATACAAGCAAGTATAAAACAGTGTGCAATATACATACACACCGACATTTGCTCTCTCGCTGTGGCTCACTATTTCACTTCAAAAATAATATGTATATTTCTGTCTCATTCTTTGCCGGCTTCATCTTAGACATTTTTGTATTTGTGTCTCTTACCTGTCGTTTTTCCGTTGCATCCGGTTTGAAATCTCAACGATTCTAAACAAGTTTCACTTCAAAAATATTTTTTCAAGGTCACTCGCAATTGATATAAATTCACGTGAATCAATACACATTACGTCAGTGACATTGCTGTCCTTCGTTCTGCCAGTGTTCGTGAAAATGTTAATTTTCATAAGGATCGGATTCATAGTTTTATTGAGGTCCGTGTTTTATTTTTCAATCGCAATTCTATCACTACTATTTAAGCATTGTATTTTCGATTTCAAAATATATATGTTACTTTAAATTAATTTTAAGTGTAATAATAGACTGTAAATATATAGACTTTATGTAATACTCTGAAAGATTTTCTATCTCTAATTAAATGTCTCATCAAAGCCTTAATAACCGTCTAGCTGTTTTGTAGACTATCTCAGACAAATAACATACTCTACAATTTTATTAGATGTCTGGATTATTGAGAAGCCTAGTGAACTATCTGAACTATATAAGCTATGTCTAAAACCGGGTAATGGTTGTGGATCGTAATTTATACTAAGGAAAAATCGTTCGCTGAATATTAGGAGATAGAGATGAGATATATAATATAATAGGGTTGCTAAAACTCGTCTAATAAAACAGGGTGTGTCGTAAAGAGATACGATAGAAGCAACAAAGATTTTGTGTTACAGGGAAACATTTCAATTTAAAAAAAATAACACAAAATTGAACGTCAAACATGTTCCCAGGCGGTCAATCCTTCAATGATCGGTCGGCAACCGATGTTTTTCAAGTTTCACAGTGTTTATACGTTAACTCCCACCACTTTTCGGTATACAAAAAGATTGCCGATCTAAATAAGTCCTCCCATAAGAAGTTTTGCTCAAGAAGAAAATTTCGCTTCAAAAGATATGTATCTCAGTACCACATAACAACTGTCGTTTACAGAATCGCAAAACATTCCTCCTGCCAAAGTTCTACACAAACACTGGATATCATTCGTCCCTCTACCGAATGTGCCACAAAAACAATAATATCCAATCTAAATTTGATATTTTATATTTTTCTTTAACCTCAATAAAATCGCAATTGGGAGAAAAATTGTACTTAGACTATAAGTTCATTTAGATACAGGGCTCCCAAAGTGATCCATATGGACAGATGCGGGTCGATTTTAAACCTCCTGGGGCCACGCCAGTGAAAACAAAATATAGGAGTCGACGAGCTGCAAGCGGGGGTCGACAATAGTGAATTCTATTTAAACAAGTCGTAATGAATATTTTAACTTTCTATGCATATAATAATAAAATATGATAGTACGTTTGTACTTACGTAATACTTTTTTTTACAATATACACATAAGTAAATATTTCTAAAAGGTACATGTTTGTGGAATTTATGAATATATTGGAGCTACATTCAGACAATTTCATGATTAGACACATCCATCAATCATAGAAAAATTCCTTATCGATGATGGGATTACCTTATAAAATTATTTATATATGTACTATTGTTGAAATTTAATTTATATAAAATAATTTTTTACATAATAACTCTACTTGTTTTGGATTCCGTATTTTTTTAACAACTATATAATAAAACCAACCGAAGTCAAGACAGCAACAGTTTCACCTATCAAAAACACATTAGAATAAAAATGTTGTATTAAAAAAATACCCAAATATAGTAAAAATTGTTAGGGGGCTTGGGGACAAAGTTTGGGGACTACTGATGTAGATATAGCATTTTGTTTGAAAATTTATAATTCATTTAAATTTGCAAACACTCTTATTTTGTACATGCTAGTTTCTCACCTAGCAGGATACATTAGTAACAACTTCACTATTTACATGTTAACAGAACCTAATGTCTATTGTAACCAGTTTCGAAAATAATAAAAAAGGATACATCATGCATACTCATTCTTTTTCCATTTCATGGGATCTATTTTTTTAATTTTGTTATTTTCTCATAAATATATTCGGAGAGAGAGATGGTATCAAATACGAGATACTTCCCTTGACGCATTGCATGAGCATGATATAATGGTTACAAAGATAGTCAGTCATGATTTGGGTGCAAGTCAGAGACGCGGTAATTACAAAATCCTGTTAAATGCCTTGAGATTAATGACTACATGCTTTAGAAAGTCATCACACGATTTGATAGCAGACTCTTTATTCATCCAGCCTAAAATATCGAAGGGGTATATACGAATATCGATACAAAGTATTATATGACCTAGTCTGTTCGCACTAAATCTGGAACGTTCTTGAAGTAAATGTCCTATCACAATTACTTCGTCTGATAATAGGAATTAAAAAAAGTCTATACATGTAATTAAAATTGAAGTATCTGTTCTCTGTTTGGGTTAATCTCCGAAACGGTTGTACCGATTCTGATCTCATTTCTACACGGAGGTAGACGGTTTTTTTCCTAAGTATTATATTATAGATACGTACCACCACGCTTTTGATGCGGGGTTATGTATAAATGTTAAAATTGAAATGAGGTAACTTAACACCTATAAGTTGTAGCTGCAAAATTCTATGAATAAATAAATAATAAAAGACTCCTTTAAGTATAATAATATTTATTGTGCGCAGCATTTATTTACATATTTATCATGTAATAATCCATATAAAATTGTAATTTAAAAAATTATAAGTATTTTTTAAACACTCTTTAATAAAATTACATACATTGTGTGTATTATACAGCATTTAGAAAAAAATAAATTAATTTTAAATCACAACAAATCATCTTATACAGTATGTAGAATAATTTTATTGGCAAATCATTTAAAATGTTATTATGTGGGTAATGAAAAATGCTTAACCGAGATTAAGCGTTACTTTCAATATTAAGGCAAGGATATATAAAAATATTCTGAATCGATTGAAGGGAAGAAAAATTAAGTTGGAAATTAGGTTCTTAGCAGAGGGATTTTTATTGCTTCTCTATATTTTTTTTAAATAATTAACCCTTGAACGCGAAAGCGTATCCGCTGCCGAAGTTATGAGGCTTTTTGTCTTCCAATTCGTTATCGCGATACTGAAATATACATGACAATAAATTAATATTGAAAAAATAATTTTTAGAACGACATTTCCAATCTGTTTGGCGACCATTTTGAAATTCGCCATTTTGTTTTTATTTTATTATCGTCTATTGACATTAGGATTGCACAGACATTACAAGCGCAATAAAAACTTGTGAAAAGAATATACTTCTTAAAATTGAAGTGTCTGTTTGTAATGTTAACAAAACAATTTTTATAATTAGGAAACGGTTGGCTCGATTTTTATAAGACGTATACTGGCAGATAGCCGCTGATACAAGCAGTAATACTTGGGCTACTTTTATTTTAGAGAAAAATAGAATTACGCGCAAATGTTATAAATTAAAAAACCGTATCTAGTATTGCGCGCGCCCCACGCGCACATTTACAATGAACAAAAATAGGTTTGCTAAATTACACGCGCACGAAATCACGCTCAGAGCTAGTCTATCATAATAACACATATTTCGTGAAAATTTCCATCGTTCGTTACTTCTGTTTAAGACATAAACAGCACACCAGCCTATAAGAGACCGACTGCAGGACCATAAGTAATTGCGGATTTCAAACTCTGAGAAATCCATAATTCTATAATTGTTCCCATATACAGTGGCACCACAAGAACATTTCTCGGGGATTCAGGTTTCCCTAACAATGTTTTCCTTCACCGTTAACCGATAGTGTTACCAATTAAATTAGTAAATGTACACGAAATCCAGAATATTCGACGCTTCCGTGTGGATTTAACAATGAGGTTCTTACAAAGTACGAAGTACTCTGTAAGTCTTTAAAAGAGTCTTCCATATAAACATAATGTGATTACAGTTCATTTAAGACTCAATTACTACAAAACTATTGACTGTATCGGTATAGGACTACTTCATACTAGGACTACTATACTATAGGACTACTATAGGATATAGACTACTATAGGACCACTCAATATGGGATTTTTCATAAATGGTTCTAGGTTACTTGGATTCTATTGACTCTTGGGCATTTTTTAATGCCACACTGAAGCGAGCATAAATCTGGTAGTTATATTATAAATAGTGAAACATACTAATTTCATGATCGTATTGTGTTTCATTGTATTAACAAAACTGGGTGTATGCTTGACCACATGATAGAAGTGAAATGTACAATATTATTTTATTATTACAATACGTAATAGTTGACTACTAAAGGCGAGTATACACTGATTCAGCGTCACTGATTCGAGCGTGACGGTTCTCTTTTGTTCACTGTTCAATGCGCTTAAAGAAGTTTTCTTACGATAATACTATCCGCTTTTCCGTAGTCAAATAAGTATTATACTAACCTGCCCATCATCATCTTTCAGATCCTCTTCCCTCCAGTTCCGTATGAAGTACTGCCCTCCTGCTGGATTGTGGTCACTCCCATATTCCTACAACAATATTCCGTATGTTGCATCAATAGTCGTTCGATGTTTTAATCAAAATCTCTAAATAAACAAGCAACTCGCCCCGAATTCTCATGGATGCAATATATGGCGTCATAAGCTACAGGCATTCGATAATTTACCCATTTAAATGCTTGGTCTGGGGCTTTTAACAAAATCCAAGTGATTTTGTTAGGATTTGTAAGGAAAATCTATATTTCTATAAAAAATAATTTTTTCAACTCTCTAAGCCAATATTTGAAATGATTTATTTATTTCTATCAGAAGTTTATCTATTATATTCAAAACTAGCTTAGCACACGGTTCCGTTCGTGTCTGAACTACAAAATTAATATCAATATTTTTATACAAATACGTGGTCTATTTTATATCTATACTAGAGAATTGGACCGGCTTGCGGAGTACTAAGACGTTATAACTATCGAAAAGATTTAGATAACGTTCTTCGTCGCTTTGTTATTTTAAATCCGCGATATGTCCTAAGATATTTTTTGAAATGATTTCATGTAAAGAGCTATTTTAATTTATATTAAACGGTACGTATAATAAAATATTCAAATGTGTAAAAAATAATAGGTTCGCCCTTATAAATAAATTTAATAACTGCGCTTCAGATAAATGAGATATGTTTCTCGCCTGCATCTCATTGATCGAGTACGGAGCATGCAGACGCGTTTGATAACAAACTAAATCGCTGTCATTTCGACATAAGCAAGTAGAAAAAAAAAAACGTATGTAAACAAAGTAACATATTAAAGTGGTTACCATTACATTATTTTAGTAACAATTTATTGATTCGGTAACGGAAATAAGTTTGACGATAGAGCGTTTAAAATTACAGAATCTCGTTTTCACCGTCGGTACTCTAACTATACCATCCGCAATGAGATGAACAGCGATTATTACACCAATGGGTCAACTTAAAGGTGGAGATATTTTCTGTCCAACAAGTACGACAGTTTCAACTCCAACTGGTTTATGAAGTTGCCCTTTTTTAACTTACTGGGGCCTACGCAAATAGTCAAAGCGTCACTTTTCGAAAAAAGGTTATATGGCAATAGCAATAACCAACCAAAGAACCAATAATAAATACTGTATTAGTCAAAATAGCGTCACAAATAACGAATTATTTTTTAATAACACATAGATGATAAAAATGATTACTTTGGCTTATTCTTGGGAGATAGATATATACCGTCAAGGACTTATCTGTAGGCACATTCACGACGTATAATTTTGCACTACATTATTTCGATGTATCTGATAAAATTTTGCCAACATTATCAATAAAGCGCCCGGCAACTCAACGTTAGCTACCTCAACGACATTAGCAAGAACCGACTAATCTACATTTACATGTATTATTTTGAATTATATTACATGTATTATATGTATATATATCATTCGAAAGAAATTCTCTAAACAACAATGAAAACCGTATCAAAATCCCTTGCGTAATTTAAAAGAACCAAGAGAACACTCAGATAAACGTGAAAAGAGACTTTCGTTGTTATATTTATTAAAGATCTTGGCTTACAAAGACCAAACATAAGCATCTTATTAGAGAGAACATTCACAGCGACATGAGTAAGTCTTTACCAAATTTGGTAAGGCTGAGAGAGAAGCGCCGGCAAAGAAGTACAGCTTTGATTTGAATCGGTAGAGACCATACCCTACATTTGAGGCACAAGTTCTAAACACTTGCTCTAAGTACCTCTTCCTGCAACATCATGAGAATTCTTGAAATGCATATTCGTCGTCTTTACCTCTAATTAAAGAACGTGTTGAGACTAAAGCTATGTTCTGGCCTAAGAAACTTTTTATTCCCGCAGATGTTTATATCTTTATCCATTTTAATTAATAATTACCTTACGCCGTCGGTTTCGCTTACTTTATTGTAGATTTGTACTATTCCTCGCGGACAATATCTTTTTATGAATATATGGTTATCTATGTCTTTTACAATTTACCAACTATGTGTGACTTGTATGTAATGGTAACACACATCGAACCGTGACCGGCTATCGAGTACAGCTATTGGAATACGCCGATAGGTCAGAATCAAAATCCAAAATACTTTATTCTATTCAGGCCGCAAGAAGACGCTTATGAACGTCAAAACTACCACCGGCTCGGGCAAAGAACATAGTCATCGAAGAACAGACTTAATCGGGTTTATCTTTTTAACGTAAATATTCTTATAATATATTATAGTTACAATCGCTTTTAACAAACGAACAGAGAGAGTTGTTAACTTCATACATCACTATCGTTCACATATTGATCCCCCCAATAATTGGCCTTTTGAGGTGCTTGGAGTTACACCATATTCCTTCTTCTATCAAGCGTTTATACTCAAAACGATATCATAAAAGTATAAGCTCATCACCTGGTTATTCCTCCAGTTCTGTTGCGGGTTCGGTTTCTGCTGATTGTACTGCTGTTGTAACTCGTACTGTTGTTTCTGCTGGCTGTACGCTTTTTGGTAGAAGTTATCTGTATTCAAATCAAAATTACGTAATTTCTCTCAAATACGACTCGGTGATTAACATGTTAGAATCTTTGCGAATGAGCCGGAACGTTTCTCAACTAAGCGGAGGGCTAAGAAAAAGCCTCACCGACGTGCTATGGTTTCGTTACGATGTTTGCTTCCACAGAAGGCTCCAGCTGAATCTGAAGGATTCGTATCGAAGTCAATATACGTGGTGTGTCTATACTACATAACCATGATGGCTTTAAAGCCTAAAGGATTTAAACTCACCGTTGGATCGAGGCAGCTCAGGCTCTTGACTTTTTGGTAAATGGCTTCCTTCTAGAATCTAAAAGAGAGAGAATACACTGCATACAAATGATACTATTCAAGTGTCTGTTTACTTGATCGTGATATAATATAGTTATTTGAACTGTTCCAACCTACGAGTATATGTGAAATAAAAAAGGAGTCATCGATCGTAGGGAACGGTAAACGTACATGGGGGCGCTCACCTGAAACCCGTCCTTTCCGGCCCTGTACTTCAATTTAACCAACTGTCCACTGGGATCCTTGTACTGGTAGCCGCCGATCCTGGAACCGTCTGGTTCGATCACCTTCCCCAGCTGCCTGACCGTTGTCGGACGCGTATTCGAATCGGAATCCACCTTCTTTATTTATCCATTAAAATTAATATACAGTAAATACATTTACAGAAAATGCTGAGGTAAAAAACAAATTCAACTGTGCAAATGGAACGATTTTTAAAATATTTTATATAGATTTTAGCTTCTGACCACAATCTTATCTGATATTAAACGACGATGTGGTCTAAAATGGTAATCACGTTGAAGCTAGAAGCACTGACTCTCAAGTGCAGCTTACAGAGCAAAACCATAGACGTTTTGCGATAGATTTTCAACTTGAGTATATTCAGATGGGCTCAAAAATAACCCTAGATCCATGTTATGGTTTCTTCCTTCCTTCACCGAAAACTCCGGCTCATTCAATCGTACGTCTATTGATGTAGTATCCCAAAACGCTGACCCCTTAATAATCATCGTTTCTTCTATACTTGGCTTAATAAAGACATCTTAATGAATATGAATGTGAGTTTGTTTATTTATTTCCCTGAATTTGTCAATTTATCAAATAACTCTTCCAATTGCAGTTCCATAGAATACCAATTCAGATTATTACGAACCTCGGCTGGTTTTTTAAGACCCAGATTTCAACATGGCGGGTTATATTTTTAATTTCACAATTTTTTTTCGAACTGACGACACTGTTAGTCTCACCAGGCCTCCTCAGTTTCATCAAACTACTAAGGGGAGCGCTTAAGGCACTCACCCGATTTTATAGGTAATCAGCACAAGGGCATACGGTGCGCTTCGGCTTGAACTGTCGCCGAGTAAGTAATTCCACGATATCGTATATTGTAAATTTCATGGTTAGAAGTTAAAAAAAAACTAACCAAATCGATGTCTGATCACAGACATATAAAATTTGAACTCCTACAATCGCTAGAGAGTCAGACCCTTATGTATAGGAACCCTAGAGACACCTCATGGGTAGACTATAGAGATGCTTTAAGGTACAACCTGGAAGCAATCCCTAGATCCATCAAGTCAATTGAGAGTCTAGAGGTAGCAACAAATGCTCTTACAACGGCGATTGAGGACGCCTTTGAGCGAAGCTGCCCTATACGTCAAAAGACCTCAACAAGGCGAGTGCCTTGGTGGAACTCTAAACTCAGGAAACTGAGGGAAAAAACTAGACGACTCTTTAATAGAGCCAAAAAGACCAAGGAATGGGAAGTATATCAAATGGCTCTAACCAACTATAACAAAGAAATTAGGAAAGCCAAGCGGGCATCCTGGAGGAAATTCTGTGAGGAAATCAATGATATGCCTCATGGAGCAAGAATCCACAAGATGCTGGCTAAGGACAAGCCTAATCAAGTAGGGCTCCTAAAAAAACCAGATGGTACCTTCACAAGCAGTGAAAAGGAGACCATGGAGCTTCTTACCTCAGTTCATTTTCCAGGTTCTGAGAGTCTTATGTCGCGAGACAGAATGATGCCCTCTAGGGCAAAACCTCATAATGAGGATTGGTGTAGAGCGACGAGTATCATAAGACCACAGAACGTGAAATGGGCTATAAGAACATTCAAGCCATATAAAACTAGTGGTGAAGATGGAATACAACCTGTGCTATTACAGCAGGGATTGGAAATCCTAACACCAGTTTTAGTTAAGATCTTCAGGGCTAGCCTCGCATGGGGATCTATACCTGAACTGTGGACAAAAGTACGAGTCCTATTTATACCTAAGGCAGGTAAGAAGGACTATGCCTTGCCGAAATCCTTCAGACCCATAAGCCTTACGTCATTTCTTCTTAAAACACTGGAGAAGATAATTGATAAATACATTAGGGAGGTCATACTGATCAAAAGCCCTATACATTCTAACCAACATGCCTATAGCAAAGGTAAATCTACCGAAACTGCCCTGCTCTGTCTGATAGACAAGGTTGGAAAGGCATTGGAGGACAAACAGATTGCACTGTGTGCATTCCTAGATATTGAGGGCGCTTTCGACAATACACCGACTAAAACGTTGATTCAGGGGCTCACGGCCAGAAAAGTAGAACCAACTGTTATTAGGTGGATTGAAGCAATGCTCACAAATCGTACAGTTAAACTGACACTGCATGGCACAAATCATGAGGTGGTAACCACACGAGGATGCCCGCAAGGTGGTGTACTCTCGCCCCTGCTATGGACCTTGGTGGTTGACCAGCTCCTGCATAAGATGGAGAAACTGAGGATAGATGCCCAGGGCTATGCTGATGACCTGGTGATAGTTGTTCGAGGTTTCTGCCAAAGTACTATTTCGTACCTTATGCAGAAAGCTTTGGTTGCCATTCATAAATGGTGCTATGACAACGAATTGAGGGTTAATGCAGATAAAACAGTATTAGTACCATTTACAAAGAAAAGGCGTCTCGACAAATTAGTTCAACCCACACTAAATGGAAAGATAATTGCCTTTTCAACAGAGACCAAGTATCTGGGAGTAATCATAGACCAGAGACTTACTTGGAATAGACAAATTGATGCTTCAATCCAAAAAGCAAAAATAGCAATGGGTATCTGTGGACGACTGGCTAGTAAACGCTGGGGATTAAACCCAAGGTTAGTCATTTGGCTCTATACTGCAGTAGTTAGGCCTATGATAACCTACGCCTGCGTGCTTTGGTGCAAGAAGACTAGCCAACTGACTGTCAGAAATCACCTTGCTTCAGTACAAAGAACTGCGTCTATCTTAGCGACGGGAGCCATGTCGACCTCACCTGGAGCGGCTCTGGAAGCCATGTTAAATCTTATGCCCCTTCATCTGCATGTGGAGAAGGTGGCGAGGTTAACAATGCACAGAATGTACGTCCATGGGAGAACGAAGTGGTCATCCCTGTCCCTGAGCTCAGTACTGAACTCAGTGATAGAAACACCAGTTTTAGGTATGATATCAGATGCAATGATACCCGAAACTAACTTTAATAAACTTTATACAGTAGACATTCCTCCACGGGACTCCTGGGTTAATAAGGAGATAACGTGGAAGCCTGGTAGTCTACTGTGGTACACTGATGGTTCCAAAACTGGAAACAATGTAGGCTGTGGAATACATGGGGAGCGACCGAAATTTAAGCACCACATAAACCTCGGTAAATTCGCCTCCATCTTTCAAGCAGAATTGTATGGGATACTAGAATGTGCCCATATCAATCTGCAAAAAGCCTACTTTAATCATGTAATCTATATCCATTCGGACAGTCAGGCCGCTCTCTTGGCTCTTGCTTCAGATTCGATCGAGTCGAAACTTGTGGCCAATTGTGTGGCAGTATTAAACAGTCTGGGTAAGACAAACAGACTAATCCTGCGATGGGTCCCAGGGCATGCGGGTATACCTGGCAACGAAGTTGCTGATGAACTCGCAAGAGCAGGTGCTACGGGAACACACATTGGACCCGAACCATTTTGTGGAATACCCAAAAGCCTAGCTCAATTAACCCTAAGGAACCACTACAATCAAGAAGCCAGAAGGCACTGGTATAATTTACCAGGTCAAAAACATTCTAAAGAACTCATCAGGGCATTTAACCAGCGTAGTGCGGGAGAGGCCCTGATGCTCAGTAGGAATCAGATACGGATTCTAGTGCGATCACTCACTGGACACTGCTGTTTAAAGAAACATCTGTATAACATGGGTGTCCAGAGCACAAGAGAGTGTCGATACTGCGACAGCAGTGATGAAACCCCAAAACACCTCTTGTGTGAATGTGATCCACTGAAGCCTACACGCAACCGGATTCTGGGAAAGTATGTATTGCTCCCGGATGAGGTACAAGCGCTCCCTGCCAAAAAAGTCCTACAGTACATAAATGCCATAGGATTAGGCAGTGAGCTTTAACATTGTGGGGCGATCACAATAGACCAACTAGGTCGCAGTGACACAGGTCTAGGCCTGCATAGCCCCCCTTAGCAGAATAAGAATAAGAACCAAATCGATCCAACAGTCTTCAATTGAAGGCTTTACCAACAAACAACCATTCATTTTTATTATATATATTTGGGGAAAATATCATTTTTGTGTACATTATTGATGTATAGGTTTTGTAAGGACACTTAAAATAAAAACAGGTACCTGATGTCAAGGCTTGTTTGTGGTGAATAATCGCCGCGTTTTGCTCCTTGTTATTTGAATACGGAAGTCTCCAAGGTTCTGGTTTAGCCACGAATGGTTCCACGTCCGGTGAAGCGACTGAATCCGGTTCTGGTATATTTAATTTGTTCGTTCACTCATCAAGGGTAGTGGAAGTGTTAGAAACAATTGGATACAGATCAGATGTTAAAAAATATAATTCACATAATACTTAGAGTTTTATCTACTGATGTTTTGAAACTTCGTGAGGAAGTCCAGAGTAAGTAAAAAGTTTAGTTACAAGACAAAATATAGACCCAGCAAATTCTATGGTATCTAATTGCCATTATATGGCAAAGTTCTCGAATTAATTAGGCCATGCCTTCTCTTGGGAAGAATGTTCTTTAAGAGGTTATTTCAGTGATGCCAAAGTTTTTTTTATCTCATTGCAACCTGATTCATATAAATTGTTAGACATAGAGAACTACATGCATCATCAAAGAGAACAATTGCTTTTCTATTAATCTCTTAACCTTTTAACCATCGTTATTTATACACAACAAATGAAAATTGAGGTTCAAAATGTCTTAGAAAAGGGGGCAGAGTTCATAAAACCATTGCTTCACCTCTCCAAGTTCCCTGATTTGAGGTACCAGGATTCCATGGCTGTGAGAAGGCTCTGAGATCTCTTCCAGCTGGAGCGAAAAGTCCTTTCTGATATCCATCTAACTATAAAAGATAACTTAAGCTTAACCTTATCATCTTAAACCACACATTAAATATAAGTAGTATTTAAGTAAAGTAAGATCCAGTGTAAAATATAAAAATATCCATCTCTAATTAAAGGTACTGTTGTCACTTAAAAGCAGTTTTCAGAAACTTCGACTTAAATGTGTCAGCTAATACAGCCGGGCAATATTTATAGTTTTCGGTGATGAGCAATTATTGTGCTGTAATTTTTGGGATATTTTGGTCCTGAGCTGCCTATACGAGTATACCAATTTAAATGTGAAAATGTTATCACAAAGGTACTCCTTAAGAGGTAACAATCAATTCTTAGCTCAAAGTGAATCATCTATGCAATTGAACATAAGGTAAGATTGCGATCAAGCAATGTTAAACATATTGAAAACTATGATGTATCACTCTTACTGTATTACTGATCACAAAAGAAACTAAGTAATTTGTAACATTGACTGCATATGTGTGATGGACGAGTTGTTCTAGGATATTAATTTTTGGTTTGCATAGATGCCCAAAGAGACGGACGGGAATCAGCTAGTGCATGTTAAAAATATTTTTCGTTGGTTTAGCAGTGGATTCTTTAGCATTTCATCATTCTTCCTCGTGTTTTTATTAAATGATGTTTTTTCTTATCCATAACAACAAAAGGGTTCAAAGTTTTTGATGATGATTATATGGAATATGGCGATGAAATGTACCAGGGAATCAGAATAAGAAGACCTTACTCTATTAATCACGGATTCCCACGCACGATGCTCTGGTTGGAACAGTGCTGGCGGGCCGACCTGTATACATACCGCTTGAATGTTTATGAGCACCTTGTACTTTCCTTAGATTGCACTAGAGGTAATAAGTATTGCAACCACGGTAGTCAGCGTAACATTTAAATGGGATTTTACTTGCAGGATGCAAATATAATTATAATTAATAGGTTGCCAGGTAAAAAACTCTGTAAATTAAAAACATTTTTTTTAAGTTATGGCTAAATATTCTATGAAGCTTAATACGTTTTAATAGCTTATAATAATAGTTTTTAAGAATAGAAAATACAAAAATAATAATAATTTAAAAAAAAACTCAAGAAATAATAAGCGTGCGTTTCGAGACGGCCGACAGAAGTGATAACCGAAACTAATCTAAGTTTAAGTATTTGATATTGAAAATAAAATATAATACAATCTTTTATTGATTATAAAATATATTTTATTCTTAGTTACAATTCTTGAATATGTACACCTACCGCTGCTGTATGCGTGAGAGAACGAGAAGCCAGACAGACAGGCGCCGTAACGCATTACGTAACGAAGAGGTTTACCTTCCCATAAGAAGTTATCACTTCAAAAAAATAAGGGGAAAAAAATATTCATCAAGTTAAAATCTTCAATGCTACCTTTTATAATATAGTAGATTTATGCTTAATAATAAACTTAATGCTGTTTCCAAATAGAGATCTCTTTTCAATAATGAGAAGTCACATGTAATAAAGTTTAGAGAAAGTTCGTCATAGTGTAACCACTAAACATATGGCCACAGCTTTGTATTACTCATTCCTCATTTTTCACAATTTGAGAAAATTAACGCGACATATCGTGAAATTAAAAAAAAATTAAGCCGACTTCAAAAAATCCTACTCCTAATAATGCACCAAAACGGACTTGATCACAATTTGGTTAGTCTTTGATTATCATAAATCACTATATATTTCCTACTTCATTCTGAAGAAGAGTTCAAAGTTTAATACTAACGATATTAGACAACCTAGAAAATATAGCATATCCAATAAAAAATAATATTCCGAATCGGTTTACATATGACGAAGTTCTGAGGTAACAAACCATATTTGCATTTGACCTATCCTTCGGGAACAGTACAGTTTTAAAGTTAAACTTTTTTTACACCACCTCAAACATTTACGTCCACCTGTCGCATGCCGCATTACAGCCGGCGGCGGGGGAGGAATAAAGCGATAGGCGCTCGATAGAGCAGCCAAGGCAAATATGGCGGCGCCCACCGCTCAATTCAAAATGATTGAATGTGTTAAATATTGTGTTCAGTTTTTGGAAATATTAAAAACGTGATTTTAATACCTTAAAACGAATAATTCGATTGTTTTTCGTTTAATGCCTACGGTCCAAAAAAGTTTCACTTACGTCGTGGTTTCGTAAAACCACACAATTTTTTTTTATGAAAGTGATCTTATTCCTTTTCTGTAACTCTGACAATGTGTATGCAATTATATGATAATCGGTTGAGTAATTAAGACAGCCTGAAAGCGTAACAAATAAACAAACAATCTCATATTCGCATTTATATTGTTAATTACGATGTTTTAGTCATAAATTATGTTGAGAGTCACTTGTCAAAACTCGTTAACATTTTGCTTGCAACACACACGAACGGACCTTATATATCGCTTTCCAGTTCAATAAACAGTTACTTTCCCTATGTTTTGTAAAACTTAGCGTTGTTTTAGACCAATTAAAGACTAATTACCCGTTCGGTCGCGTTAAGTATGCAATTAAAAAGATATTGCGCTATGACTGTGGTTTGTTTGACGTAATGTTTCAAGCCGTCTATTGTTAAAACTGTGTCACGTGCTATTTATACTAGTTGTCTGTCCTGGCTTAGCACGATCATAGTAACAAAGAAAATGAGACCAGTGCACTGTTTATCAAACCTTATATCTCTTTATTACAAGCGTTTTCTCTTGTAAATTATTACACTTTTACAAAATTACACGCGGTTTTTGCAAGTTACAATTGATCTCACTTGTAATAAAAGTCCTTTTAAATGTTTCTATTTGTGATTGTGTAATAAGTGTCTTTCTAGCTTATAAGTTGCTACGAAAAAGTTGGAGAGCTTCCAATGACTCCTACATACAATAGATATAATATTGGAGTTATACTAGTTTTCGGTATTTAAATAGTTTATTGGTAAGCGTGCAAAATAAAAATTTTTTTTTGTCATGAATTGATTAAAACACTTTCAATTTTAAATCAGTTTCCGATATAATTTGAAAAGGAACAATATCAATGAATGGAGGAAATGGTTTACCGCCATGTTATTTTTATCCTAGAAACCTTTCAAAGTAGGAAATGTGTCGTCAATAGAACGTCTATTCTTGTTTTTCTCTTTTAAATTGGCCATAAACTATGACTAAATTTTCAATCAAAATTTAGGAAGATAATAAAATAGGTTTCACAATAACTTATTTAGACACAAAATCAAATTATTTGAGAAAAGTTTAATTTTGAAAACCAACTTGACTAGTTATTTTACCGTAATTTTTGTATTACAGGCATATTATACGGTAAAAAACACCTTTTGCAATTGAGCGACAACAAAGTCTTGTACATTAAAAATACAAGTTTCTACAAGTTCTATACAAGTGTTGTGAAAAATTTGATAAACGCAATTCACAAAAGCTCGTAAAAAAGCTCTTATCACTTCTGAGCTTGTAGTCTTTTATTGTTTGATAAACAGCGCATAATAATATTTAAGAGTAAACGGAAACTGTCCAAAATTTGCATGGTGGTTGGGCTTTTACTAAGTTGAAAATTTGTCCCCAAGCACCTGTTGGTATGTTCCGGCAGCTGCACTTGAGAGCCAATCTTCCTTCTAGGTTTAGCGTCACTATCATCTTAGACCACATTATCATTTAACATCAGATGTGATTGTGATCAAACGCTAACCTATAAAGTATTAAAAAAATATATTTCTAAACAAATTACAAGTTACAAAGACATTTATGATAAACGACATCACAAATACAAGTATGAAAAAGGACTTGTATTACAAGTGATTCCACTTGTAAAATACACATGTCGTTTTGATAAATGCATTTTTGTAAAGAATTACGAGAAAAAACGCTTGTAATATAATATTTGTAACGTTTGGTAAACACACAAGTAATGTAAAGTAAAAACAAAACGGCAACTGAACAGTCAATTACGTCAATATTTTTTGAGCTCTCCCTAATGCTTCCTGCCTCACTCACTAACGTTTCCTTATATGAAAGTTTTGTAATCCAAATTTATTGACCTTCCTGTAAGATTTTTTAAACATTTTTTTTATATTAACTTTATCCCGAGAATTAGAAAAAAACAACAAAATAAACTATTACCCAATAGGTACAACAGATTAAGATATATTGTAATCGAAACTTACGTTTTGTCTGTAGGTTTGTGGCGCATAGAAGTTACCAGTTTTGAGCTTTGACAGCGACGAGGAAGCACCAAAAGCATATTAACTATAATAAAAAGATGTGATTCATTAACAATAAAAAAAATATTAACTCTTAGACATATATGCTTCGTGTTAATTAAGTTTATATGTTACTAATATTTTTATGCGACTGGAGGCGAAACAAAGATGCGAATCACCTGATGATAACCTCACCTTACCTGAGGATAGACATCTCTGCTTTTGTCAGCAGGTCAGATTTAAGGGTTGGAAGCAATAAACGAAGCTTCAAATAATATTAAGTTACAAATCAGCATTAAGATGTTAAAAAAAAGACTCCCGTATCTCCACGAACTTTTGTTGACGGCACCGTTTAAAAAACAAACATTCATTGTATATGCCTTTTCGTGTTGAATCAAAATTATTCAATTTAGATCCTGAGAAGGCGCTTATGAACGCCAAAATTACCATACAGCGATATCCGCAGGTTCGAAATCCAGCATATACCAATTTTTCGGAATTCACGTAAATTTACTAATTAACATTGGTAACACTATCGGCTGACGGTGAAGGAAAACATCGTGACATCCAACAGAAGCCTGAACCTGAGTAACGTTCTTGTAGTACCATGATAAGTGGGAGAATATAGAACTGAATTTCTCAGAGTTTGAAATCGCCAATAAGTTGGCGTGGTAATTATGCCCATACCTTGCTGCAGTGAGTCTCTTACAGGCTAATGATGATGGCATTAATCAAAAAGAACTGTCGAGAAACTCGATCTGGTTTATTTTTTCAGCATACATATTTTTATGAAAATACAATATAGTTCCATTTGTTTATAGCGGATGCACAAAGATACCCGTATTTTCAGACATTATTATCGTTCTCATATTGATCCACCCTATAAGCCTTCAGACATCAAAATGTACTAAAATGGCGCTTGACCTCAATATCAGGCAAATCGATAACGTGCTTTCGGACTTTATTGGAAAACGTAACACTATCACCTAAAAAGTTGTTACTAATCTTAGTGAACCTGATTTCAAACATTGGTATATTTAAACTCCCAATGCATCGTAGGTTGACATGATAGCAACTTCAGTTCTATGCTAATTAGTAAGAATGTAACAAACCGGTATGATTCATGCTGGAGATGTGTTTTGGAGCGAAAGCTTCTTTAGGCGCGTTGAGCACTTTTTTAGGTCAACAAAATCATGGAACACGCTTCATCATCACCGAACCCTTTCAGTGAGCTATACGTATACTTTGTATATTATGTGTACTTTTTAGATATTTTACATTTGCACGCCTTAACTATTCAAACGATCATTGTAAAATTTGCAGGCAGAGTCAGGCGTACAGTTCTTGTCAATCTATTAGGCCGCTCTGAATGCAGCCGAAGTTCGGGCTTGCATATAATATACTCAAGGTTTTAATACAAAACAAATTTAAAATATTATTATAGGAATCTAATATCGGATTTTTTTTCTTGAAGTTGTTTCGATGTTACTTTACATATAATATGTATTTATAACTAAATTTTTATAATGCGCATCTATATTCAGATTGGTGAAAATGTTGGCGAGGACTGTACATAAAAAGACATGGGTATATTTCACCCAGAAAAAAAACTGTTGCCAAGGGATAGGTAAAATCTATATTCACGCGAGCAAAGCCGTAAGCAAAAGCTAGTTATGATATTCTTAGTTGTTCACAAACTTTCAAACTGTGGTCGTTGCAAGTAAAAATCTTTGCCTGTTAACGAACACATAATAAAATAGCTATTATAGTTTTTTTGGACTAAATAACGCCATAGAATGCCCATTCTACAAGTGTAGCTCTATGTGGAGTTTACTGCTGTATTTATTTCTGAACACTACTTACCCTCATTGTTATGAAAATTCTTGTAACACCTTTCACAAGTGACGCACGGACGGACAATGCGCTCTGATTGCGTATTCCGATGCATATATAGACGTTTGGTAAGGATTCCGGTGAACCGAGAAATAACCGGTTATCTATTAGCCCAGTAACGGTGAATAACAATTTTTTTATGCTAGATATTTATTTCAATCCCTGAAAATGATCCCTATCTTAGATGTACTTGGTAAAAAATTTTTTTTAAAGTGAAAAACTTGTTTAGGCGTATCCAATAGTAAGCGAAAGTGAATCGTCACACTGGTGTCGGTGATACTAAATCGTGTGTACTCATTTCCAGCCGTCATCAACCACGTTTACTATCTAACAACGAGTATATTGTTCCAATGACAAAAATTTTATTATTTTACTTTTATAATTATTTCCAGACTATAAATACTAGTTTTTGTAAGTAGCTTTTCTCGCATTAATGTAGGTGTGAATTTTGGGGGATGGGGGTCGGGAGGGGTATCGAAATGGCCAGCACGATCCTCTAATGACATTGGTCCATTTGTGAAACTCATGCACTCGTGTTTCTTTGGGCGCAGATCTTTACTTAACAATAGAGATCTGCTAATGTACGAGTACACCCATCACGGATAGATAGATAACGTTGTCTATATAACATTTTTGTAAGCATATTTTTGGTTTCAATTTTTTCCCCTCTCTACATAAAATATATTATTGAAATAATAAGTAACGCAGACGAAGTTGCGCGTATTAGCTAGTTTTATTATAAGGATATATAAAGAAAAATACAGCGTTACAGAATAAATCTTTTTTTTTTTTTACATAATGCTTATACGTAATCAATCGTTTATTTTACATTTTTTTACATAATTATATCGACATGCAATGTGTATACCAAACACCACACACGTGGTGAAAGTCCAATTTAAATAACAATTTTCTCATCTCCATATAACATTATCAAAGATTACATCAGATAATCGGAAACCCAAGGCGACATATTCTCCGTATATTTTAATGGCGGTACATCGTATGCAAGTATTAGTCTATCTTTACAGCTCGCATCTAATGGGAAGAAATCCTTATTTATCTGTAATTAAAAATCAATACAAAAGTTAAAAAACCGACTTCAAAAACAAAAATGCACCATAAAATCCTTGATCATATTTAGGTACCAATTTAGTATTAGCATGGCATAAACCTACCAATACCTAAAAACTACTCTAAAAACATAAATGCACCAGAAAATCCTTGATCTTATTTAGGTACCAATTTAGTATTAGCATGGCATAAACCTACCAATACCTAAAAACTACTCTAAAAACATAAATGCACCAGAAAATCCTTGATCTTATTTAGATACCAATTTAGTCTTAAATTGTCATAAGCCTACAAATATCTCCAAACTACTTTATAAAATGCTCCAGAATATACTTGATCATATTTAGGTACCCATTTAATGTTAGATTGTTAAAAGCCTAGCAATACCTAAAATCAACTAAAAAAATGCACTAGAAAATCCTTGATCATATTCATATATCAATTTAGTCTTGGATTGTCACACATTTCTTATTCGATTCTGAAGAGTTCCCCGGTGTAGTTTCGAAATCCAAGGTGCGATGCTAATTAAATTAATACTGGACCTCATTAAAATACCCCCTTTTCAATAAAAAAAAGCAATAATTTTACAAATCGGTTTGTAAGACTTGTGAGTTATATATGTATATATATATATATATATATATATATATATATATATATATATATATATATATATATATATATATATATTATATATACGAGTATGTCTTTGAAAATTCCTACTCATAGTTTCTCCTTTTCCTTCCTGCTTGTCATAAGATCAGCAGTTTTAAAAATTTAAGGGGAATATAAGAAGCAGCATTATTGACGGGATTCTTAGGATAGAAAGAAAGCTGTCCTTTAACATTCACTTTAAACTTTGAAAAGATGTTATACGTACGTTAAAATTCATACCGATGGCCTCTCCTTTTGCCTTCCCTTACCCCAATGTCCAGGGGGTTTTAATACCTTGCATATAAAGGCGAGCAATGTTCAGGAGATTTACAGGATAAAAGAGAGAACACTGAGATTTAGGGGAATATTTGAATCGGTATATAAATAATGTAGGGTTGGTTGTTGTGTATGAAAATAAATAACTTTTCCTAGTAGTAAAAGAATCACTCGGACTTAAGTTTTACTTTAATTACTTTCGAGGACTAAATTTAAAAGGTATTTCTCGCAATAATAATAAATATCGTAGGGACTTATATCTAAAACGAGAATTTTAGGGTGGATTTTTATGTAGAAATTCGGGGAGAAGACGAAACAGTCATCTAGGTATACCTAGTTAAAAAAAATGTGATTTTTTTAGCACTATAAAGAAATAACATTAAATCGTTTATTCAAACTACTGTTTAGGTGCTAATATAGCCGAAGGTGTATTAACAACGCAAATTTCGAGAAATTAGACTGTCTTTGGACAAGTCCTTAAAGAATCAGGATGACTTTTCCACTGAAATCTCATGAAAACTAATAATATAAATTTAAACAAATAAAAATGACCACTTACGATAAACCGAGGCAAGAATAGAACCCCTGCCTCATAGCTCATGATCCTTAGAGCCCCGTTGCCTTTATTGATCGAACCCCAAGCCGCTTTACTAATGTTACCCGATGTTAGTAAATAAAAGGCTGCCAACTTATTATCCTTCGATATCCTTGTATAGGATTTAATATGAGGCATCGCTTTGTCGCGACTCGTCGATGTAGCCCTCCATTGGCTGTGATTAAATAAATAAGAAACCTATGTGTGTATTTAAATACATTATTGATAACGTTTTAATTAAAAAAATATAATTAACTTTAAAAGGCTTTAAAATTAATTATATATCTGTATACAGAATCAAGTAAGATAGCAAAAGTAAGTAGAATAAACTATTTATAAAAAAAATAATACCAATGTAAGTACAATTATATACTAATTTATAGTAATCAGTTGTCACGAATACTTGGTAGATAATTACCAACCAACTTCATGGTGTCGATTTTAGGGTAGTGCGGTGGAACTGTAGAGGCCTGACGAAGCCAACAGTGTAGGTCAGTTCGAAAAAAAAAAACGCTTTTAGGTGTCGGTGTGTCGCGCCACGTAAAAATTCACTCTCATTATTTTTCCCAAACGCGCCCCAAGGTGTATAACTTAAAATAAGAGTTGAAGCGATGATGGCTCTGTTGATAGCGTGTTCAGATACTACATCGATGTATGTAGGTTCGAATCCTTGCGACCGAGTCTGAGCTTTCGGTGAAGGAAAACATCGTGATGAAACCAGAGTATACTGGTAGGTAGGGCTTTCTCTAAGTCCGCCTATCGACCTTCCTAAAGATGAAAATCTGTAACCAAGCACACGTTGGTGTGTTCCGGTAAGTGCATTTTAGATCCAGTCCCCCTCTATAGGTCTAACCTGTTTACCATCTTAGACCACATCATCATTGAACAACAGTTGAGATTGTTGAAACCTATAATAAATTGTACTTCTACAGAGTCATCTTATAACACGAACAAGCTGGTTTTCTTCCTTCACATTTTCCATTATTGCTTAGCACCTACGGATAAGTTTAATGACGATGTCTCCAATTATAGTTTGGAAAAAAAAATCTCTATCAGATCGTTAAAATATCTGGCAAATCGGTCAAGCTGCAAAGCGGACAAACGAAATCCACTGCAATTTTATTTTACAGTATTTGTGGTATAGTTTTACTTACTACAGGTAATTATTAAGCCAGGGTTGTTTCGAGTGCGCCTCCGCGGCGTATGGGAGGCAACCGCCCCCCAACAATCCGTCGTGGGATCCCTTCACGTTCTCTGCACAAACAGTACCAGACTATGTTTTAGCGACGCATACAATCAATTAAGTATATAAAAGAAATAACAGAGATCTGTCTGTGATTGATTTCGATTATTTTAGTTTTACCTTTTATACACTCCGTGTAGTTATCTAACAATTATCGCGATAAAATTCATTGAATTTTAAGTTATTAATTTTTTAAGAAACTACAACTTTTATACGTTTTGTGCTAAAATATTAATTACTCAATAGTTAAATTGTCTACAGAGTTTCTAAATTTTGATATAAACCCAATACTTAAAAAATATAGTGTGTTTTCCTTGACTGAACTCCATTCTCACTGTTTACCCTACCTACATAATGTGTATATAAACTAGAAAAAGTTGACATATTCTAATGAAGTTGTAAAACGGAATTTTCGGGCGCTCACAATGATAACGCTGGCTAAATCTTACGATATATAGCAAACTAATGTACTACAGAATTGTAATGCCAACAAAAAAGTCCTAAATGGTAATACGTCTATCTCGTAAGAATAACCGGCAGTGAGTACACAACTAAAATTAAATCTCTCACCTAGAGACGGGTATATGATTTTCAATTCAGGCGGTGAGGATAGCATCTGGGACTGGTTCTTGATTTTTATGAAATGGTGTAAAAAATCACCTGTCAGCCATAACTGTGAAACGGAATAGTAAATCTAATAGTCATGTCCATAGTTTAATTGTATGCATTAGGGTGATTTGTTTTCTACTAAACATTGTTTTATATACTGAAAAAAAAAAACTTTTAAAATTTTACCAAATATTAGTCTTCAATCCTTTCAACCGCTTTGAATATTACATCGTCGAGACGACTTAAGAATAAACAAATGCCAATTTCAGATTCCTATATTAATATTTTAACTTTGTCTTGTATTAAACTCTTTACTGTATTAGGGTGTTGCTAGTGTCTATGGACGGCGGTGATCAGTTACCATCAGGTAACCCACCTGTTCGTTTGCTCCCTATAATACAAAAAAAAACTCTTGACGGTATTATGCGTAAGCTCGAACTTACGGCTACATTCAGAGCGATCAAAAAGATTAACTAGGTCCGTAAATGTGACCATGAGCATTAAAAATTACATAATGACATGTTTTATAATGGTCTGTATGAGAACGTTGCGTTAAAACACATTTTAAGGTGGTCTTAGAATCGAGAATGGTTCTTGAGGAATAGTTTAAATTATTGGTGGCAAATTTTAACTTATTAATTTTTGCTTGCGTTCTATTTCGTTTCTAAGGGTAATTGTTAACCCCTGGCCTGATTTTTTAAGACCCAGATATAAAAATGGCGGATTACACTTAAAATTTTTATTTTATTTCACGACGTCGTACTTTGTAAATTTCACGGTTTTATAAGAAAACGTTCGTACAAATAAAATAATACATGAGGCACGCTCATGAGGTCTACATTTATTTGTATGGTACTTAAACCTTTATGGCTTTCGACAGTCCAGGGATTAATATTCATTGAAGCGTTGATGGGTCAGTTGGTAGCGTGTTCGGACATCGCGTCGATTAACCTAAGTTCGAATTCTTGCAGTAGCAGAGATAATAGAAACCATAGCATCGTAGTATTTTTAACCTTACTCGAATTGAATATCTGTTCCGGAGCACCTGTTTGTGTGTACCGGCAGCTGTACTCGAGAGCCAGTCCCCCTCTAGGTTTAACGTGTTTACTGTCTTAGACCACATACATCGCCATTTAACAACACCGGGTGAGATTGTAGTCAAGCGCTAATACCCCATAAAGCATAAGCTTACCTGAGGTTGCTTCCCGTAACTGCCGAGACTACTGGCCTGGGCTAAGAGAGGCCATTGCCTCTGTTCATCAGGGGGTATACAGCAATGCTGTCGAAGTAACGACCCAACCCTTGTCAAAGCCCAGTCCATATCGAAATGGGACCCGGGAGCGGAGGCCACGAGGAAAACGCTAAAGTTCACGAAATTACCATATATATCTTATCTTAACAGATATTCTAAACTAGCTTTCGCCCGCAACTTCACTCGCGAACAATACTCTCACTAATCCGGTACTATTGAAAATGCTCGGATTATTGGATTGCATACAAAATATATGTTTATTTGTATGACTTATCCTACAGTTAACTATTCTTAAAATAAGTAATACTTAATGGAGGTATGCTTTTAAGTAACAAGGCCACCATTGTTTAAAAACTTCTCTTGCATGTTTCAAAGAATTATAACCTATTTAGCAGATTGTCTTCTTCAGCCCCATTTTATGCAGGTATTGAATTAAATACTGCATTTGGATTTGTTTTAGCAGTTTTAGTAGTCAGTGCCTCCGAGGTTAGGCTCAAAATATATAATATCCATGTTATTTTTCAATGACGGAATCTTATGATGCCGTTTACTAGTTATTTTGAGTTACAATAAATATTTAAACTTGAAAAGAGAAAATAAATATTGTGATCATTATTGAGGTTATACAGATACGCGTTATGTCAACAAGATGACAAATTATATATACAGATTATATATATTATACACAGATCTTTTATACAATTTACAAGTTAATGTATAATTGAAGAAAAATCTCATATTTAGCATTATAATATTAACATATATATATTTTTAATAATAATGGCGAAAAGGGGCAAGAAAACGAAAAAAAAAATGCAAGTGGACTTACTGAATCAGATTTGCAGGAAGAAATCCTCATGATTATAACAGACCTGGAACCAGAGGCTATGGAGGTGCAACACACGGATACATCGTACTCTAGCGCATCATTTGACACCTTACTACATGATATTGAAGAGTCAAATATCCGCGTTTGGCATCCATACGAAGTTAGGAAGTTAAAGTAAAAAGGCTGATGTGAGGCGCGCGCGGCCGATCATAAAAATTAAGCCAAATCATACATCACAACATGACAAACATGTTGTGACGACTCTACTTAGGTGGGATAAGAGTCACGAGATCGTGACTGATACCGGTGCGCAAGCATGGAATAAAAGGAAAAAGGAGTGAGTTAAGGGTGAGTGTAGAGTGTCGTATTATTGGACGTATCAGATTACTGAAATCTCGGATTAACCAGGGACTAAGGGACCTAAAGGGACTCTATGTTCTTTTCTGTCCTGACAAGGGGTGTGCACAATCTCATCACAATCAATTATGTAGTAAAGGTGTGGTAGGGTACATATGGTACCTTTCACCCAACAAAAATGTCTCTATAAGCCTTTAAGAGCCCCACTCCAAGGCCGTATACATCTTTCCGAAGGAAGGTGTAGGCATGATCACCGCGCCAACCCACGATATATTAGCGATTTCAAGCTTCGAGAAACCCTCAGTTCTATATTTTCCCCACATACGGTAGTACTACAAGAACATTTCTCAGGTTCAGGTTTCCTCACGGTGTTCTCCTTCACCGTCAGCCGATAGTGTTAACAATTTAAATGAGTAAATGTACGATAATTCCGAAAAATTCCTTGGTACATGCCGGGGTTCGAACCTGCGGACAGCGGATTGATATTTCACCGCTCAAACGACTAGCCACATAACCTAGATACATTAACGCGAGCGAAGCTGCGGATATAAGCTAGTAGGCTATAATTCATAAAAATATTGTTTAAATCAACTAAAACATAAACGATATGAGTCAATTAAGTTCAACCACCACGGTAAAGATGAATCTTGTGCAAGGTTTGTGGAAGCACAATCACCAAAAGCAGCAAACAGCTGATGTGTTTGTATAAACGCTGCATCTATAGTTGGTAGTTGAATGTAACCATATCATTGTGAAGTTATTTTATTATCGCTGTTATATCACGCTGATGTGTTAAAAACGAAATGCTAAAATTATTGCTAGTTACATTATAACTAGAACATCGTGAACTTACTTTATTATTGTTGTTGTATTGTGTTGCTAAAAGTTTAAGTACTGAAATTGTAGCAAGTTTAATTGTAATCAGATCATCGTGAAGTTATCTTTTGTCACTGTTATATCACTCGTGATATATCACGACCAATTCCGAGACGTGATAAAGCATGGCACTATCAAGTACATTGTTAAAATAATTTCCCGTATTTGCAAATTTATTTGTATTTAATTTCGATCATACAGGAATTCGCTTCTAAATGATAGGATGTGTGTTTCACTATGTGATTTGAAATGTTGCTTGGTCGGGATATAATTAAATCACAGTGCAAATATATAAGGTATATTATAAGTATATATAACTAGTGTGACACATGATTTATTACTTGCTAAATAACCAGTGATATGTTGAATGTTCCATGCGTAGAACGACGAGATAGTAACAGATAGTACATCAGGAGCGACTGTAACCCACTCTTTAGAAATAGCAGCCTGTGATAACTCAAATAATAGATAAATACTTACTTTATATGACTGAAATCGCATCTCTTCACTCGTTCCACGTAGTATGAAAGCTGTGCCATTTGATAATGATTCAGATATCGAAGGAGTGACTTTTTGAATGCTGTAGGAGAGTCGCCTTCGAATGGCATCGCGTCCGCTGGTAACTCTGGACAACGGGGGCTGAACCATAAACTGATATAACAAAAAAAAACATTCAGCCAATAACAAGCTATTATTGTTGCTATTATTATCTGTAACATACTAATTCTTACACATTATCGTTCAATTATATATTATGAGATAAACATTTTTTGTGATTAAGCATATTCCATCGTGTGTATGGTAGTTGATGTCCATGCTAGTCGAGTTTCAAACATTTTCTCGTCGTACCTAAAGTACACTATATAACGTAGCTCGTTCAGAGTACCTCAGACGTCACTCGAGACTACCGTACGTATAGTAATTTTATTCTAAACTCACCCTTGAGTTCTGTTCTCCCAGTCGTCCAAATACAAGTTAGCCGTGGAGACGACGACACGCATCGAACCGTCTTCGTAGCAAAGTAACATCATTTTCCTAAAAGAAGTACGAAGAGTAAAAGAGACAACCTGATCCAAATAATCTGAATAGAGAAAAAGACAACAAGACCTGTGAACGTCTAGGTCGTATCGATTTTGAACATACCGATCCAGTCAACTGTTACGTTACGTTACTCCGTTACGACGTGATTTGTTTTGAATTCGGACCAATGAGGCGAGCTTTTTAACATGTTCATACTCTATCCTACAGATTGCAAATGTAGACTAATCTATTATCTATTTTATACATATAAATACAATTGAAGAGGTTGTTGTTTGTTCGATTTAATCTTCGAAATCGATAAACTGAGTTTGACGACACTTTTATTAGAAAATAGCGGATGTTTCAAAGTGTCAATTAGATAAAAGGATGATGTGGTACCATTTTCTTGATTTATGCCAAAACAAAATCCTTCTTTCTCTCTTGTAGTTTTTTATATTAAACCATCTCTTTTTTACCAAATATTTTCATCACTAGTACCAGAAACGCAGAAGTTACAAGGCAGTCAAAATATAAGAAACGTTTGCAGAAATATCCAATTTACGATAAAAACAAATTATGCGGATATACATAATAATAATTATAACAACAGTTGGGCAAATATTAGTCGGCTATAAACAATTTATTTTTCTCTTCCTCTAATTTCAAGTATTCTATAAACGAACCATCTCTTTTTCTTATCATATTATCAAAGCTCTAATCACGAGTACCAGGAGGGCATAAGTTACAAGGCGATTGTAATATATGCAACGTACAAAGCACGAAGTGACGACAAGGACGGTAGATACTCACGTGTGGTGTTTCCCGAATGGCGTTGCCATGGTAACGAGGTGCGCGTCCACGTTCGGCCTCTTCTTGTTTATATTCTTCAACTCCGGCATATCTTCACCGTACAGTATCGTTAGTTTCTTCTCGCTGAGACAATAATCAACAACAAAAACTAATAACTACTAAAATTCTTGGTAGTCGAGTTGGATATAGATACCTTTTAAACTTATCTGTCTCACTCTAATATAAAATTGTGAATTTGAAAAATACTAACTGATACCCGCGACATCGTCTGTGTAATTTTAGCAGATACAAAAATATTAAGCGAAGATAACGTGATAATTCTTTTTACAAATAAGGACTAAGTGTCTAAGAAATAGAACTAACAAAAAATGATCAAAATCCATCAAGTTGTTTTTGCGTGAATGCGACGCAATGAGACATAACCACAGAGCTCTCATTTTATTTACATTGTTATGAAGTGAAACTTCTTATGGGAGGGGGCTTTGAAATTCTGATCGACAACCTTTTTGTGTGGCGAAAGGTGGTGGGGGTAAACACTGTGTTGCGTAGAGTGTTGGAAGCACCGGTTCTTGATCGATCACCGAAATTAAGCAACGTCAGATGCGGTCGGCACTTAAATGGGTGGCCGCCTGACGTTGGCTTTTGTTGTATTTTTTGGTTATTAAGTTTTATCCCTGTAATACAAAAGTTTCACGTCTGTCGTGTGTCTATACGATACATGCTGTTTTTGTGTTATTAAAATAAATAAATTTAAATTCTTATTTCTGGTTTGATTTCACTTTGAGGTGAACAAATACGTACGAGTTAAAATCTCTCATAGTTTTATTAATAAATTATTCAATATCATAGAAAAAAAAAACAGAGCGTATTGTAAATACATAAGACAGAAGTGAAACTTTTGTATTCCAGGGAAATATTTGAATTAAAAAAAAAATCTAAAAGCCAACGTCAGGCGGTCAGCCATTCAAGTACTGCCCGCTCTTACTGGACGTTGCTTAACTTCGGGGATCGGACGAGAACCGGTGTTTTCAACATTCTACCCGACGGAGTACTTACTCCCACCACTTTTCGTCACACAACACACAAATAGGTTGCCAATCAAAATTTCAAAGCCCTCCCTAAAAAAGTTTAACTTAGACAAAAATGTTCCTTTTGTAATATAATATAATCCATACACACATAACCATGCAACTATCAAATTTAAGTTCTATGAGAACAATAATCGATAATAGAATAGATCATTTTACAATTATACACTACACCATCCCTACTGTGCGCTGTTAAAATTAACATACTAACTTTGACACAGCATAGATAACTGCATAAATAATATTTTTTCGACTTATTCTCTAAAATAGAGTTATGTAGCCTAAATTAAGCCACAAATTCAAGGCTATATTCATCCCAAAAACTGTATAAAATCAGTTTAGTAGTTTTCAAATGATGTCATTTCAAATAAAAGGACAGAAAAATATTTTGAACGTATATAAATCTACTATACTGTAAAAAGTTCACATTTCCTCGGGATATTTTTCCTATAAACTGTACTCCAACGTCCAATTTGATTTCAACCATCACAATGCTTAAAATGAGACAGTGCAGTCACTCAGTCGAGTTACAATACAAAAGAAACCATTAATACGCTTCGTGACTTCTAAATCGCGTATTCCAAAGTCCCACTACCGAGATCAAAGAGTTGCCATCTTCGACTATAAAATTAAGTGAGACTACACTCAAAGGCTAATGAAAAAATAAATAATACCTGTATCCAGCAAAATAGTACTGCGCCAATAACCAACCTATTTCGACCATAAAATTTATCTGTAACGAACATTTCAGTTCGCCCAGGCTGTGGTCTAGAATCTCTGTAAAAAATCAGAAATGGGATTTTCATATCAACTAATTCAAACTTTAACTTGAATCATATATGAATGGATGAATGAATGCGAAAATAAAACTGCTATGTTATAAGTTAAACACGTATATGTTATAAGTTAGTACCTTTTTTCGCGATTTTGCTCGCGTTAACGTAAATTTTGATAGTAAAATACAACTCATTTCAATCGCTGATAACTACATTAACAACAATAAGCTACATTATTAGGGGTGCATACATTTTAAAAATCGTTTTTAGTAATCCATTATAAACGAAATATATGGAATGATGGTGAAGAATTCTTATAATCTAATAAAATTCTATATAACCACGCGTTTGAAATCGCCAAAATGTCATAACTCTCTATACCGGTTATTAAACTCCAGCATTCCATCGAGAACAGAATCTTTTTCAGAAGTTTTAAGACATTCACATGTTTAATTACCTACCCGCATAATTTTAATAACAGAAACAAGCACAATTTTGCAATTACAGCGTCAAAATTAAGCCCTAGTGTTCCATCGTGAACACAATATAATAATAATATAAGAACAGAACATAATTTTAATAGAACACTGACCTTGGAATGTGATGGAGTATGGCTGTGTATGGGTGTCTCTGGCCGCTGTTATAGTTGTATAAAATATATGATAGGGGGCGCTGGCGTCGTGTTTCGCGGCCATCTTGCCTTTAGGCCTCACTACGTCCATAAAATCTTCGATACGACGTGTCGGTTGCACAATCGGACGGTAATCGGAATCTAGAAATACGCGAGACAGAGTAAAATAGAATATGCAGGAACGAGATGGCCAGTGAAATTATTTACGCTTTACCCTTTCATCTACCGTCATTTTTACTCAATGTATCTAAAGTCAAAAGCCATACAAAAATGTGAACTTAATTAGACCTTATTCAGTATTGAATATGAGGTACTATATCGTATGAAAAGAAATTATAACAGAGTTGACTAGTTAATAACAATTACTCTCAAGCAGAAAAATCCTATTTCTAATATGATCATCATGTTATGAACTGAAAGTACAATATTACCTAACGTCAAGTATAATTATGATCAGACTCTATACTTATAGGTATAAAATACTTAATAAAACGAAGCCTAGCAGCATCTAGATGCCAGTTACAATAAAATAGACAGCATAAGAACATTCTTTTAATAAAATCAGAAATAGTTTATTCACTTTAGGATCCAAGAAGTCGCTTATGAACGTCAAAACTACCAACAGCTCAGACAAACAACTCATACATTGATAAGAAACGGCAGCAAACTCAATCCGGTTTATCTTTTTAACATACATATATATACCTAAATTATGTTAACGTTACTATCATTTTTAGGAGATCTACAGAGAGACATGATAACTCCAGAGATCACCATCTTTCACATATTGATCCACCCTATAATATTCTTTTGACTCCAAAACCGGCTTGACATGGTACTTGAACACATTAGTAATGTGGTTTGGGACTTTTTTATAAAACCTAATACTATTAGAACCTATTACTATTATCAGACACTTTATATCTACTAACAAAGCCGGATAGTAGAGGAATATGTACCTGACTTGTTTACTACAATCTTATATGTGGCAGACAACCTGTTACAGTGCCTACCTTTTAGTTTATAGCGTTTTAGATTCAATCTTTTATATTTAACCTTCAATGGATTGTAGATATGTCGACAGATTTTGTTTTTTTGCATTGTATATAAAAACAAACAAAGTGCGGACTCTGTGTCCTGCTCATTTAAAAAGAATATTCGATTTAAATTATTTAGACATGAAATCTTAAGAGCATACCTCTTACTTTAGTCTGTGAATTTTCTTGAATTATTGATTTATTATTGTCCCTTTTCATTTCGGGTATTTTTATTTCAGTTTTTGCCGTTTTCTGTATATTTATTTGCCCTTTTGAAGCACTATTTATATCTTCATTAGTAGAACTGCTGCCTGGTTTTTCTTTTTCCAATAAATCGTACTGATTTGAGCTAAAAATCGAAATTATTTTAACTTATCATAGCATATATAGGTAAAGTAAATATATCTAAAATGGTCGTCTGCGACTTCCTCTGTGTTTGCATCTTTATAGATGACTAGCTTTTACTCGCGAGGTTACTCGTGTTACTTTTGATTTTCAGAATAAAATATGTCACAATTCACCGCGTCCCCCGTCGGCAGCGGCGCAAGCCTAGATTCGATTCCCCGGAGTGAAGCCCACGAGCTCGCTGGTAGCGCGATACAGTAACACTGATTACTTTCACTCACTAGCTTAACATACACAACACAGATCATACCTCCAAATACGTGAGCACACACACACACAGGTAAGTACACATATGGTGGAAGGGTTTTATTTTTCTCCCTTGGTTTTCGAACTTGGTTAGTTTAATAGAGTTGACAGATACAAACTACATGTTTGAGTTTGTAACATGTGTACCAGCATGTGTTCCTCATTAATTCGTGCATGTTGTATGATTAGCTTAACTAGTTTAGCTTAGTAAGATTCGCGTTATAGCATCAAAGGCAACATCCAAAGCTGAAGTTCATCCATAGTCCGGTAAAGCTAGATGACACCATAATATTATCTTCATATAATTATAACGGTTTTAACAACTCATGCAAAGACAATTCTAATACATTTATTGACTAATGACTAAAATTGTTAATAGTATTGTAGGATAGATTTCCACTTACTCAAAATTTATTGAAAACTAGACTGAATTATTCACAGTGAGTGAGATCTAGAAGGGTGGTGAGATTTATGGTTATTCATAGTAGCAACAGAGAAGTGTCAATAGTCATCCAAATAAAAACTCTCATTTAAAATGTTATGACGAAACTGAGTAATCATTCTCTTCGTTGAAATTTGGATCGGTGTAGTATTTAATAGTTGTGAGTTAATCGAAGGTGCCTCACTAAAATAATGGACGTCTGCCGTTGTGTGGCCATCACAAAAAAAACTACTAGATAGATTTTGATTAACTTTTTTTTACTTATATTATACACTTTCTCCTTATCTAAAGGAAAGATAATTGTGATAGCTTTATTTAATATACAGTTATTAAAGTTTTAAGAATGTAATTTTTATAAGCACTAGACATTAACATTCAGCTAAATGTGTGGTGCTGTTTGTCTTTTTCCTCTGTACATAAAATATATTATAAAGATAATTAATCACACAGGAGAAGTTAAGGGTATCAGCCAAACAATATGTGATCAAAGATCAGACCTTCTGGCCTCCTGTTTCAAAGATCTCTGTCTCAAAGTTAGTATGAATGGGGCAGCATCTGTGGGATCGTTGACTGGAATTGGCATTTCACAAGGTTCCATTGCAGGGCCATTTCAGTTTTTGATATATAAATATGATCTGCCACTAGTGGTTGATAACTGTGCTAACATGGTTCTTTTCACAGATAACACTTCACTTATATTTAAAGTAAAAAGAATAGATTCTGAGTTTAGGTATCTAAATAATACCTGAAATAAAATTTGCAATTGGTTTGCATTAAATAATTTATTGCTAAATGCTGACAAAACTACCTTACCTACTTGCTTCTTCTTTCACAGTCGGTTCATATAATTTCTTCTCCACTATGATGTCAAGCTGTTCTGCTATCATGATCTTCTGTAGACTGTACTTTTCTGGGATAGGATATGATCCATTGCCATCATATAGATCCAATATGGCTTCCACTGTAATTCAAATGGTTTAAGGTTTCATAACTTTACATGTTCCATGCCACACGGTCTGAAGATCAAGCTTAACATGTACAACCAGTAGTGCATGTGGCATGAAACGTGTTAAATACACAATATTTGCTTTATACCATAGAGGTTTTAAACCTGGTGTCACTAACTACTATCCTAAAGAAGATCTGTCACAATAAATTAATTACTGTACTAGCAGCCACTTGCAACTTTGTCTGCGTTTATATATTTTATTATACTAGCATTTGCTTGCTTTTTTTTTTTAACTGTTAGCCCCACCATGGCTTCTCAATTTCACCGGACTAGCCCATATGCTTGCAGTGTCACTCGCCTTAAAATAGATTTGAATTGTTCCTCAGGAACAGTTCACTTTTTTCAGGATGAAATTTATCCTATATCTTTTTCTGTACCCCTAACAACATGTACATAAAATTTCATAATTACTGTTTAAGCAATGAAGACATCAAAGCATAACAAACAAACATGCAAACTCTCATTAACATTTATAATATTTTAGATTGAAATATCAGTAATTTAACCATATATAGCTAATATCCCCAATGATGTCTATACATGGTTTAATATTTTAACAACATACTTTATGAACAAAGGAAAAAATACAATCACCACACCGCTTCTCACAGGTGTGAAGACACACATAACTTAACGCTCAGTGCTTATAAAAATCAGTTTCTAAAAACTTTAATAACATTACATTAAATAAAGCTATTGTGACAATCCTTTTTTTTAAATAACGAAAATAATTCCTAAGAAGTAAACCTAAAAAAAACTAATTAAAATCTCTTCAGTACTTTTTGAATGACAGGCATACAATAGCAAACCTCTATAATTTTATTTATATAGATTGTCAAGAACATGTGAGCCTTTACTCTTGAGCTGCCATGTCTTTAGGAAATTTTGGTCTCAGTTAGTAAACAGACAAGGAAATCACACTCAAGCCATTTACTGTGAAAGAAAAGTGTTATGTATTGATGATGGAAAAGTTTCTTGGATATATGCAATAGATGACGGATTAAAGTGGTGATTCAAACACCTAAAAACGAAAAAAATATTAAGGGCCCTTAAGATTCGTTATAAAGAGAAACTGTATTTAAAATTAATGTCGAAATTTGGAGACTTCCCTATCAAGAATAATGTGATATGAACATTTAGCAGTTTAGTATAGAAATATACAAAAATACTTCTCATATACTCACAATGAGGATGGCTGAACTCTCTAAAATGAGCGGGATTCTTTCTGTAACATTTATCACCGTAGTCGCATTCCTTCTTCAGTCTTTTCTGCGTTTTATTATCTAAAATGAAATGGATAGTGTAATTTTTTTTAAATATTACCATATTGTTCTTACTTAGAATAAAATGAACAACCATTCATAACGCTCCTTCGTTTATTAAGCGATGTCATTACTAATTTTAAAGAAATAATATTAACCCTTCGGCTATATATGTAACTAATAAAAGTAGGTATTGAAAGTTTTGTTTTGAAATTGCAGCTATGAGGCTACAAATGACATGAATCACTAGTGTCGTGAATAATAAATAAATTTTAATCAAACATATGCTCCAGAATATATTCCCTATCAAACTTTTCGACCACTCTGAATCTAGATACACAAAACAAAAAACTTAGGTATAAATGAATATTATATTTTATGTATAACATCATAACAACTTAAGGATTAATAAATACCAAATTTAGATTTCGATAATAATAATTTAACTTTGCTTTGTGACAAATTCTTGATTATATTACGTTTAAGCCTGAACTTACAGTTATATACAGAATTCAGTGCGGCTAAAAAAATTGATAAGTACTATATAATCCTTTTTTCTTTTCTATCACTGGCAGCCCAGTCCTCTTCAGAAACTATTACTGCAATTTTCACGTATTAAATTAGTTCTTCTGCTTCATGCGATTTTCTCCTTAAGAAAATTAGATCCAATATTTGAATAATGAATAATTGTGTTGTTAGAACTTTCCATGGAATTTTTGTGGCATCTCAGAAGTCATGTTTCGTAGTGTTCATTCCCATCCACTTTACTTGCGTACATACACAATATAGAGTCAAATATCATTTATGTATTTTATCAATATAATCTCATCCTAACTAGTATTATAAATGCAAATATGAGTTTGTTTATTGCGTGTAAGTCACTACATCGTTATTAAATTTTGCATACAAGCTATATGCAGAATCAGAAGTAGATCATATCTATATTAATAGCGAGCAGAAGCAAGTATGAATTAAAAATATAATATAATATACATCTCCATCAGATAATTTATCCTCCAAATTGCATTATTTGCGTTGTTAAGATTATAGTTTTTTTAAGTAGTTGTTAGTGTTGATATTAGAAAGTTAACCGTACATTTTAAACGTTTATTTGAAGTTCCCTCTTTTAAAACGTAATGTTCATGTTTACTTTAGGAAACAAAATTAAATTTGTGGATAATTTAAATACTAATTTCAATTCTGATATTTTTTTACTATTATATAAGAAATTTCTCCTAATTCTCTAGAGAAAAATCGATACCTTGAGTTGTTCAATTTTATTTTCGTATATTAAATTATCTAAAGTATCCATTCTAATTATACGATTACATCCCTATAAATGACGTTAATTTCGATTACATATTTTATTGTCGAAACCACTGGATACAAGTCTTTTCAACTTTTTCCTTACCATTTTTGTCATTTTCAAACATCGCTCTAAGATTGTGGTTCTTTTGATAGACAGATGTCTAGGGAGTTATTGTACATTGTCAAATTTATATCTCATGTTATTTTTCATAATCTACTTCACGGATACATATATATCTCAACCAATATAATCAGTACTACAAAATGTGAATTCAATGTAATTTCTCAAATAAATACTTATCATAAAACAAAGTCACTATCAGCGGCTATGTGTGTTTAATTCTTCTAATCACGCTTTAATTATTCGCTATAATTAAAATAATTTATAAGATTAAAAGATTTATATATATAATACATACATACTATAATCTTAAAAACTATAGTAAAATTAATGTATTGTAAGTTGTAAATTTATTTTCGAGCCTTTACACTACTATCAGTGGCTAAATCTTATTACATATATTAAAACACAGTTTTTCTACCATTATACACTACACGACCCTTTTAGTACGTAAAATTATTTAGCGACCCCCTACTCTCCGCTGTTTATAATCTGTATTTTTTATTTTACAAATATCAAATTCATACAAAAATTTTATTATTTGCATAATTAGGTATCGTTTAAATACAAAACTTATTAAATACATAATGTTTATTATTTTTGTTGATTTGTATTAATGTATGAATATCCTTTAACCGCATTTTCTTTAAACATTCTTTAACACTAAGGCTTCGCAATCACTTACGGCCGCCTTATAGTGTTTTTGCGACCCCCCAGGGGAGCGCAAACCCACGCATTGACAAACAGTGCATTAGTATATCAAAGTTAAAGCTTTATAACCACAAAGAGTATGTATTAGATATATGTGTTACTACACAACATAAACTTCAAATAATCAAACCCATATGTTTATTTTACAGTTTTACAATGTAATCAACTTAATGCTAATTGGCAATTCGTTTAATGATGGTAGCATACTAAATATATGAATAAGGTTTATATTATGACTCCAGTTATCGCTATTACTGCTCGGACCTCATGTCAACCAAGCCATAGTATGTATCGTAGGGCTTTTTCTAAGTCCGCCGTCTGCTAGCTACCACCCTCAGGTTGAAAATCTGTCTCCAAGCACCCTTAACTGAGTTCCGTCAGCTGTATTGGCTCCCTCTTGGTTTAGTGTGGTTACCATCTTGAACTGATGAGACTGTCATCAAAAGAAAAAAGCGTAGTGAAATAAATAAAATACTAATGATTTTAATTCAAAAAATACAATTACTTTTATTTTGTTTTTTAGTTATAAAAATATATTATACAAAATAATATTTGAACTCCTTATATTCTATCCTTAAAACAAGATCAACTCCATCAATATCAGTCATCTCTAGGTTTTATTACCATATATTAGCGTTAAAGATTATGACAGTTTCATACTCTCTGTTTCGACCACATTAGTATTATATTGTGGCAATTTCATTACATTAGACAAATTGTAAATCATAGGCAAAAACGGAAGTCTATTAATTCACATAGCTTCCGCAATTACGGGACCAATAACGCAAGTCTTCACATCTCTAATACTTAAGGTAAAGTATTCTCAAAGTTATAAACTCATTAATACAAAAATTCATAGTTTACTGAAATCGATTCTTTTGACAAGAACCGATGTATCAATTAAAATTTCTCCCTACTCTGTAGTTAGATAGTTACATTTTTATTCTTGTGTCAATCATATATTTTTAAATATATCATAAGCAACATCGGAAGTCTACAAATTCACAGAACTTCCGTAATTACGAAAATAATAGTGAAAACTTCGTCTCCTATATTTTATATATTAAATTATAACGTCTGTCATCAGTGCACAGTACTGAGACACAATTTATTATCTTATATCTTATGCAACTAAACGATTAAAAATAATTATCTTTGACATATATCAATGTATTAGTAAATTCAGTAGTCTTTATTTTATTTATAATATTATTTAATCCCATGAATACAATAGTTAATCTCACATAGATTACTGGGATCAAATCTTCTGATAAAATGCAATATAAGAAAGTAAAGATTGAATCAACTTTTTTTGATAGAATCCAATATAAAAAATTAAAATTCTTCCCATTCGGTATCTAGAAAGGTGAGCAGAAATCCTTGACATAAAAGATAATAAATAATAATCAAGATAATTGTTCCGATTCCAAGTCCAAAAATCAATTTTGTTCTTCTTGGTGCGATACTTTTTGTCGTTGTCTTAATGACATGGTCAGTGCAAAACTCACGCGTGAATTCAGAAAGGCAGTCAGATCCATCGTGAACTAGTTTGAAAAACTTTAATATCTCATCGTCACCTTCAAAAACACTTTTCAATTCTTTATCATATTCTACTTTAATAGCTATGAACTCTAAAACGCAGCTATTTACAAACGTCGTAATAAAATTAATCAACTGGTATTTGTTTTTTGGTTTGGTCTTGAATAAATCTGTTATATATTCCGCAGTAAGATACTCTTGAAAAGTTAAATGTATGAATTTCGGTACTCCGTTTACGACACAGTCGACTACACCAGTTTTATTCTCAGCAGCGTCAAGTTCCTTTATGATGTTTCGCATTGTGTCGATCTCATTTTGTCTCAGTATGTCGCCTAAATTTTTATAATACGATGCGTAGAAAGCCATCCTTTTATGTTTGTCTAAAAACTCTTTTAGTTCCTTCTTATATCTTAATTTCACGTCAGGATTATAAACGTCCATCTGGATTTTATCTTCGAAATATCTTTTGTTTACTTGCGTTTCAAGGAAATGTTTGTAGAATGTTAACGTATTTGCTTCCACATCCCACCTGGAAACATTATTACTATTTTCTAAAGAAATATTTTTTATTTCATATTTGAAATTTTCAAGAGCAATAAACAGGTATAGGGGTGGTATTTTTAAATGCATGGCTTTTTTTCTTACTAGACTATGACGTGCAAGATCTAGAGATGGAGGAACTTCCTGTTTCTTATTATTATTTGACAGCCATTTCACAGCTAAAGAATACCTTTCATCTGTAATATTTATATTTTTTGCTTCGTTAAGAAAATAATCAACCGCTGCGAAATACATTTCATGTAATAGAAAATTACAAAATTTAATATTTACGTTGTATTTAAGCTTCAAGAGAAGTTCTTCTTTCTTATTCATGTGCTCAAGAAACTCGTCGATGTTCATAAATTGATTATGGTTTAGTTCGTCGAAATTGAAATTGATTTTGAAATACTTCATCATGGACACGTTTAACTCTTTAAGTAACGGTTCTTTTAAATCATAAGGAGTACCGAATTCTGTTTGTAGCGTTTCGACGATATTGTTGTACGAACGACTAACAATCCACATGCGTTGCTCATGACCAGATATATCGGCTGAGGTATCGCCCAAATCTCTTACAACCAAACACTTCAATAAATCAGTAATCTCGTCTTTGTAATGCGGACAAATTTCATCGAAACCATCGAAAAGTAAAATTGTTTTTCCTTTATTATAAGAATATATAAACATTTCTAATTCAATTGAAGCTGAAACAGTTTTTTCTGTATATGTCGCAACTAACTTTCCGTTAACTATTCCAAGATCAAAATCGATTACAGTAGAATTATTATTCATTTTATTTCTTGATATCGTTTTATACATAGCAGATTTACAAACGAATTTCAATGCTTCTATACGATTGATTTTGATTTTATTTTCCTGCCATCTATGAAATTCTTTTGTATAATCGAGCAGGTTTATTCTCTCGATCCAAATTTCAGGGTTCAGTCGCTTAGTTTCGATAGACAAATGAGTTAAGTAAGTCGATTTCCCAATACCAGGAGCACCGATTAAAACAATAACACCGCTTGTGTCTTCGAAGGAGTTAAGTTTTACATTTATTCTCCTTTCATAACGACGGCTTGAATTCAACGAAAGCACATAGGAGATCTTTGCCGTTTCTGAGAATAATTCTTTCTTAAATTCGTCTGCTTTCATACTCAACTGTCTATCTAAATAGTAATATTTAATTTCTTCATAATTTGTATTCGTTATCGTTCGACCGACTTCAATTTTTTCATTCTTAATCATTTTCTGTAATAAATATGGCGTTATTAAATACTTAGCGTCCTCTTGTATAATTGCATTAAAAGTTATATCAACGCTTTGATATATTAATTTTCTAGTTAAAATGTTACTCTGACTGGTCGGGACTAGATCGCTGAATTCTATTCTTTCATCCGATATCTTCAGAAACGTACGATTGCCGATGTGACTAAGTAATTTATCATAAGAACTAGTGTTCGTTACTAATATTAGCCGCTTCGATGCATAGTTCTTTATGATATAACGAAAGAATTCACTTTTAGATTCTGATACATCTTCATAAATAATTATCAATGTTTGCAATTTATTATTTTTAATTTCTTCTATCAGGATGTTTCTATCATTTCTTGAGACTATAGAACGAGAATCGAGTTCGATAAACGCATACTCTTTAAGTGTTTGAAAGTGTTGGACCAATTTGATTCCGGTTAGTGTAATGACTTCTGTTACTATGACCGTACAATCTGTTCCGAAATACGTACTCAGAGATCGAACAGAGACTTCATCGAACTCCAGGTCATGGATTTTCACGTGTTCTATATAGGCATTGCTAAAAATTGTCAGAAGAGAATTCTGCAAAAATTCTTTAACAATAGCATCAAAAAGCTTCCTGTCGCTCGTCAGATAATTTACCTCACCTTCAAGCATCCACCATTTCTGCACTTCATCATGGATTTTTAAATACATCGCTTCGCATCGAACTCCGGACGTTGTCCTTTCAGAGGCTTTCTTAGTAGTAATACAGTAGTTTTCTAATAGTTCCCTACAACAACAATCTATTTCTTCTTCTTTAGCTTGATTTGTATAAAACCAAAGTTTATTAAAGAAATCTTTTGCTAACAATTTATCCCGTGCGTCTGACATTAATGAGAGTTTGGGAAAGCCTTCAACATCTATTTTCAGCCTATAACTATCTAAATCGTTAATTTTACTCTTTAATAATTCTAGTAACGTATGAGCATTGTTGTTCAAAGTATCATAGTTCATATTAAATTTAAAAGACTCGTCATCTACACTTGGGATTAAAAGGTTTCCCACAGCGCTTCCTATACCACCGTTTAAATCTACCACTCCAGCGTCTATAAGCTTATTAGGACCGATTGTTTGATCATTGATAATAACAGTTTTGTCTTCATAATGTAACATCAATTTCTCAAGTTCTCCAGCTAAATACTTCAGTCTCCTTTCACCTTTTTTCCCACCGCTAACCGCAATATCAATATTACCGAAAGTTGGTGGTAGTTTGATACAAATTGAACTTAACTTCTCTTTGACAGCAAGGTTATGCGCTTCTTCGTATACATTGTATATAATTTTTACTTCAGACAATACGCTTGAGATATCTTTATTCGTTTTATCTGTAACCGATAAAGTATTCGTTTCGTGATCGTAACATATAGAAACACTTTGCATAAGCTTACTAACAGTAACTGGTGTCGGTTTACGTACAAATGTTTGTACTAATTCTTTTACATAGTCTATGTTACGATCGGTTGCTTTAACAGCTTCATTAAATAGTACTTCTTTCAGCGTCCTTTAATAATTCGTGAGTATTGTTAAAAAAATCATCATAAAATGTACCGGTTCTGTGCCCAGCTTCGTTCACATCAGAAATATTTATAACGTTTCGTGCCAACACAACGTGATATTTACGTACGTAACAATCATTTAACATCATGTCGAATTTATTCTTATGTGCGAAACTATATAGTGTTTTACCCAAAAATTTCATTTCTTCAAGTAGCACGGATTTGGTCAGTAACTCTACTTCATCATCAGCGTATTCATATTGAAATATGTCGTTGTATTCTCCGCTTTGTATTAAATCTCTAACATTTTCATCTGCGCTATGATCCTTCAGAGGTTTGCCTGTGTCTCAATTCATTACCAGCTGATGTGTATATTACGAAATAACATTTAAAATCTTCGTATTTACCCTTAAACATTATATCGCTGTTCGTCTCGTTGAATCTTTGTCTGATTACCAAATAGCTTTTCAAATATTTCTGTAAACTGAAATCACTGTTTAGTTTCCATAGATCACTAGTTTTCACTTTATCTTTACGGTGTTAACCTTATGTTTCGCTTGTACAAATATAATGATATCTTCATCGTTTATTTTATATCTAACGCCGACATCATCTAAAGCTCCTATATCCTCTAAATTAGTCCCTAAATAGAATTGATCGCACTCTTTTATAAATGAACGTATCCGTATTAAAGTTATTAGTTTCGTTTCGTACAGTTTTCCTTTTATACCAGTCGTACCGTCGCGTTTCATATATTTACATTCTTTACTTCGTTTATTTTTAACTGTTGTTTTTTTAATTTCGTTTGTACTCTTTTGTACTTCGCTGTCATGTTTACTCAACAGTTCTACGAGAGTATGTGCTACATTTGAATCTAGTTCTTTAGCGATATTCAAAGCTGTCTTCCCACTTTTGTTTTTGTAATCCGTTTTAGCCCCACGTTTCAGAAGCAACTCAACTACTTCCCAATCTTCGTTTATAACAGATATATGTAATGGTGTATTATTAGAGTCGTTGGCAAACTGTTCATTAATATTTGCTCCTTCGTCTAAACATTTTGTGATATTTGACAGTTTTTGTTCACTCGCAGAGTCTATCAGAGCTAGGAATAATTTTGTACTTTTCAATTTTTCTTCATATGTTGACATTTTGAATTGATATTCGTTCTAATCTCTCCTTTCGTGAAATTTTCATTTATATTGCGTTATCACCTTAAAAATAAACATAAGATTTCAAAATCAATTAATAATTAAATTGATTAAACTATAAAACTTTGAAGCGATTATTTTTTCGAACTTTCCACTGAGCTGGAGCTTTCGGTGAGGGAAAACATCATGATTAAACCATAGCATTGTGGTAGCATTATTCTATGTCCGCTTGGCTAGCTATCACCCTTAAGTTGAATATCTGAGGCTAAGTATCCGTTGGTGTGTTCCAGCTGCCTGCAATTGAAAGTCAGCCTCCTATACATTTAGTATGTTTACCATCTTAGAGCACATCGTCAATTAACATTAGATGCGATTGTGGTCAAACGCTAAATTCTATAAAGTATAGAAAACCCTTAACTTTCTGTGGAGGTAACCATGGCGATGCAACCAACAATCTCCATGATTTTTGGGTGAACAAAAATTATGAAACTCGCGTCATCGTCACCGAACGTTTACTATGTATATATGTACCTCCGTGCGTTATTAGTATACATTATATATATACAAAGAGTATACCTCTCTACATATATATACGTATATATATAGCGTACGGGCCGATATGCCTCAAATACATATATATATATAATGTACAATAATACGAGTAATATACTAGCTACTGGTATTTACCTTTTTCTAGGTCTATACTCTATGTATGTATGTACTTTGAAAATTTTCACAAGTTACTTAATTTTCGCTTTTGTCGACAGTGCCCAAAGACTGTCCCGCATTCTGTTTTTTTTTACTAAATAAGCGATTTGGAACAAACAACATGTCACATATTCGTGGAAATCAGCTAAAATGCGGAACTCGGGGAATAAGGATATCATAAAAATAATTTGCAACACTTCTACCAATACGATTACAGTAAAGAGTAAGCGAGATAGATGTACTAAAATATTTGTGCACTGTTATTAACAACTGACTGAAACTGCGCCGTTTGTTATTTTAACAACATATATATAGAGAAAAACATATTTGCGTCGCACATCTTGTGCCATATTGCAACGACAAGAAATCGTATGTCACTGAACACGCAGTGCTTATCAACTATTGTGGTTTCTTATAACTCTAGTTTGACGTGATAATTCAATTTTTAGATAAGGACTAAATGTCTAAGAAGCAAAACTGAACAAAGATACTTCTATAATTTTATATATCTAGACAAATAAGAAGATACGTACGTAATATTTTCTAAGGAAATATGATATTATATAACTATTTAAAACAAAGTGTAAATTAACAAGAAATCGCCCGATTTACTTTTAATCGCGTAAGTAAAAAATAATTAATCAACTCTCTCCTCTCCATATTGTAATTGTATTATTAAAAAGAACACTATAAAGAAAAATGAATCATAGAAAAGTTTATATCTATTCTAGAAATAATTATGAAAAATCTGTGTATATTTCTAATTTATGTAATGTATTTATCAATTAAATGACGATGGATGTTTATAATTTCTAAATATAGTTTATCTGTGGTTTGCAGTTGACAGTGCGCAGGATATCAATGACCTTTGCCGAAATTGAAATATTACGCCGGGCGTGGTAGGCAACAAACAATACATAATATTAGTTAGTTGGCATTCATGACGCAGCGCGGAAACAAAAATGTATTTACTCGGTACATATTATCTAAACATACCTATTTATAGAATTAGTTAGAAACGCTTTCTTTCAATTTCGTGTAATATATTACTTGCATTATTATTTCATGCACACACAGTGATTGATTTAAAAAGAAGCATTGATTTAACTAAAAATACATACCAATCATCAATTCTGTACCTTGCAAAATTATTTGATAACAACATCGTGATCAAAAGAGTACACTTTCCGTACTGTTTGTGTGAATCATAAAACTAGAGTGTTGACATAAGTATTATCTTTGTGTATAGTAAGTGTCTCTAAAAATGTATGAAATTTAGATGGCGCTGTTTGAAGTTAGAGGGTGAAATTTCAAGGAACATGCTAATAATTTTTATACATACCAATGTTGTAAAAAAACACCGTATTTTTTCCAGTTTTATTTTTACGAATATTGGGTAACTTTTAATTACTATTAATTTTAGGTAAGTCATGCTGTCCAATTCTGGGGCCTTCATTTCGTACATTTCTTTTTTATATCTTCATAAACTTTGTGTGAAGACCCATATGAGATACTTCTACATCAACACTCCATAGATAAAACATAAGATAATCATGACAGATGTTAACTGTCTCGCCCCATCAAACGATTACTCGATTACTAAGCAGTGTTGCTATATTACATACATTATAACACCACGGGTGATTAAAAAATAACACGATTCTAAAAATACTTGTGCGTACATAAGTACACACTTACGTTTTTTTTTCTGTATGGACTAAAGTCTCATTTTGTGAGTTAGGCTTGAGTTACTCATCTGTGGGGAAATAATAATTATTTAATTTTGTGGTTATAAACGACCAATATGTAATTTTTACATAGTATAAAATGAAGTCACTGCCGCTGTCTGTTCGCTTAGATCTTTTAAACTATAAAACGGATTTTAATGCAGTTTTCAGTAATAGACAGAGTGATTAAAGAGGAAGGTTTGTATGTATAATACATATATATTATAATACAGAAAAGATGTAAAAATTCAAAGATTTGTAATGTGATGTCATAATAAACATATTTTTGAGCGATTAAGCCGCAAACGCTGGCTAAACCTTAAGATATAGATCAAATTATGTACTACAGAATTGTATATCTTGAAAAGATCGATAATAAAGTCCGTGATGGTATATATTTATCTCTAAAAGATAACCGACAGTAACCATTTTGATCTATTACATATTACAAAAAATATGTGTTATTTATCAAACTATTTTGTACAATATAGTAATATTCCTTATCCAATTAAATACATTACATACGTTGTACACATCATGTAGATCGAAAGTGCCCTTAACAGCATTTCATTAAAATGAATATCTCATTAGACATCAGAGATTTAAAACGCGGAGGCATAGTGACTGGCGGACCGTTACCCATTCATTTAAGCGTCTGCAATTTCCGGTAAAGCTATCTTTTGCAATGACCATTAATATGTCACAGGGTCAAACATTCAACGTTGCAGGCTTACATTTGAGCGTTGAATGTTTCACACACGGCCACTTATATGTCGCGCTTACAATAATAACCTCCAAAGAAAACATGTTTATACTGTCGCATGAAAAATGAGCTGTAAATATTCTATACAAAGATATCCTGTAGTATAGACTAATCATAATCTTATTAATCTCTCCACATTGCCTCATATTAGTATCTACATACATACTACATATATCTAAATACTTAAAATAATACAACTCCAACGTTATATGTATGTATGTAAGATACATCAGAACTTCCCCAAGTTTTTCGAAAAAACATTACAAAGGCATGGGTAAACTAAACCACAAACACAAGTATGATGACATAATTTGATAAACAGGACACTGGTTTTTTTTTTTAGTACACCCGTGCGGACCCCAATAAAAGAGGTCGGGTATGGACGTTGTCAAACTTAATTATGAAAATAAATTAACTTTTTTTTCATATATAATATATTTTAACAGTATGTTACATTTAGATAGGGAACGTATCACACATCACTTTTATTTTTATATAATATAAAAAATAATTTGTCACGTATTATTTATGAATTTGTATCACTGCCATTTATCATACGATAATTATGAATTTATGTGGTAATTTTCTTGTGCTATTATGAATCGAAAGGTCTATAAATAATAATTTAAGCTAAAAATAGTATTTTTAGGTTAATTAGGTGTTTAACAGTGGAACAAAAAACTTATTTTTGGAAAGCATTCGATATTTTTAGCAACCAGAAATTAATGCAACCGCGTTATAGTAATAATCTTAAAATATAGCCAGTTTTCACTCCTCGCTTGTGGAATAGCAGTAATAAAAATATTTTTACTGCTAATATGACTATTGGGAAGAACTAAAAAAAGGCATTTCCTGGAAACGTTTGGTACTTTTAACAATCGAAAATTAATGGAACGACGATATAGTAATAACCTTCAAACATAACTGGTTATTATTTAACACCTGTGAAATAGCAGTGATAAAAAATATATGCTACATAATTATAACATTCAATAAATCATTTTTATTTATTTCATTCCGCTTGTGGAGTTGCAGCTCGGAGCGACTTCTCGAGGTTCCTCAGAGCTGGTGTCACGCCGGTACCAAGATCTTCAACCACACTCGACAAGTACACTAACGAACATACGAACAAGAAGTTATTAAGAAGAAGATGGAGGACAAAATTATAAAGCGATTATTACTCGGACACCGCGTCAATGTATGTAGGTTCGAATAACTTATGACTGAGTCTAGACTCTTGGCTTTTGGTGATGGAAAACATCCTGATGAAATCATAGCATGTTGGAAATCTGTCACCAGGGAAAAAGTCATGTTAAAAAGATTTATCTGGCCTATCGAGGCAGGATCAAGAGTATGATGTCATTTTTAATAAAACTGAAGTTGATTGTTTACCCAAACTAGTCTTAGCAAAGGCAATTCTGACGACTTTACCTACCTACCCTTGATTCTACAGGAAAAGTTATTAAAAGACTGTCATTTATTTTTAATGACCTTTCATGACGTCACGAGACGCCATATTAAGCTGCAGTCAAAAGTAAAAAAAATAATAATAATAAAAGGGGTATCTCACCTATGTCAGTGAGACATCTCTTCGTGCCGAGAGCATCCATATTTTTTATATTCAATATTTTCTCTGCATACAGCTCGCAAGTGTGCGTGCAGACCTGACAACCGTTTAGATACGACTTATCATAACAATAACTTTATTTAATTGAAATAAAAATACACTATGTAACAAAAGGTTTATCTTAGGATACACAGTATTACTATACACCTATGTACCCTAGCGCCTGAACTAGGTCGGGCCTGTAGCTGAGACGCTAGCCCCTCTCCGTAACATACAATGGCATATATCCTAGATATTTTATCAATCAATTTCAGGTGGAAATGCAAAGTAACATCCATTCAAGTACAAGATAACTTTTTACCAAACGCATATGAGAGTATAATCATAAGGAAAAAAAAACATTTTTTTAAATATTTATCTGTCTATTTGTTCCGATTAATCTCCGAAACGGTTGGACCGATGTCGACGGGACTTTCATTGGCAGGTAGTCGATATTATGAGGAGTAACTTAGCTGGCTTTCTTTTTAGAAAAATAAATAAAAATAGCGTTCCAGGCAAATATGATAAGCTAAAGAAGCATGTCCAGTACTTTGCTCGACCCATTAAATTTAATTCTTTTCTTGCTAATTTCCAGGCGGTTGAAGTCCCTTCTCGTTGCCCCTTACCCTCTATACAAAAGGGTAGTAAAGTGTAATGAAAAATATACTTTTCAGTTTTCACTTTGGCTTGGCTAGGCTTGACTTATTTTTCACTTTGGGCTGGCTAGGCTTGACTTACACATTATAAGGAGATATTCTCGTTCTTGGTTTGAAATAATTTAGTACGCTGAATTATGAGCATTTGTTATAAAGCACGAACTTACATCAGCTAAAAACTGCCACGGTGCCTGTTTCTCAGAAAGATGCATTTCGAGATGTTGCGGCAGCGTCATCAGGTACTGTCCGATCTGTTAATGCAATGATTATTTAACGGTTTATACAAACTAAATTCCATGTGTCTTATTTAAGAATTTTCATTCTTACAATTTTAAATTTTTTTTCTTAGAAGTCTTATAATTTTAAAATTACAACTTTCAATTATTATAAGCGAACAAACGAGTTTCCTCCCTCCTATTTAAGTTATCGATGGCATAAATCAAATTTCAATAGCATTCTATACATTTCCACCCTCCTTTTTCAATCTATATATAAACGCATCTCAACACAAATGGCGACAGTTCTTTTTTACACATGCAAGGGGATATAAGGTGCAACTAACGGAAGATATTCCATTTTATGTATAACACTTTTTCTGTATTTATTGGTGTATCGATGATAATGTAAAGGTAAAGAAAGTCACCGATGGAAGCTGGTGCAATAATAATAATTACCTCTGTTATGTACTCCTGAGGTGAGAGAGCGAAGTCGGGTAATTCCGTAGTTAACGCGTCATTGTCACTCCAGACCGTTAACTTGCATATCTTATCTGGAGGCGAAAAAATTTAGATAAACTGTAGCGTCCCGTCCCGGTTTCGCATGGGTGCAATGTACTAATGTCGTATCACAAGGAGCCGTTCATAAAATATTTTCGCACGTTTGGGGGAAGGGATATCGCTTAATGTGTGTATGTCTTAGGAACCGTGACAGTCGTAGCTAATGAAACAACTTTGTTTCGATCGAAAAATGAATATTAGTTATTATTATTATATTTTTATTTAAAGATGAATAAAAGTAATTCTAATTATTCCTGCCACATCTGTAAATATATAAACATTTTTACTTATATATTTGTACAAGTATGGGGGAACTATCATTTCTGACCCAATATCGATACGAGAGGTGGTACAAAATGTGACGGCATAACGAGAGGGGAATGGGGGGAGGTTTATCAAAATGGGGAAAATGTTGTGTGACAGTATTTTGTCAACGACCCCTAAGTGAGCATCGTGGTAGGGCTTTTTCTATCATCCCGCAAATTGAAAATCTGTCGCCAAGCTTCTGTTGGTGTGTTTCGCCAGCTGCACTTGACCACCAGACTCTAGATTTAGCATGCGTTTTTAGACCACATCATCATTTAACATCAAATAGGATTTGGTTAAAATGCTAAAACTTATAAATTATAAAAAATAGGGCGTGTAGTGAAGGCACACGATACAAGTGAAACTTTTTATTACAACAAAAAACCAACGTCACGCGGTGTTCTCAGGTGGTTACCTATCCAAGTACTAACCGCACCCGACGTTGCTTAACTTTGTTAATAGGACGAGAACCGATGTTTTCAACACTTTGCTCGACACATATTTACCCCAACACTCTTCGTCACACAAAAAGTTTGCCGATCAGAATTTCAAAGTTCTCCCATAAGAAGAGTTACGACTTACCGAGTTGTACGTCAACAGGATTCCTCAATATCGCCCTTGCTAACCCTCGGAGCTGTTCTTTGGTCCTTCGAAGGCCCGACACTGCAGCGAGGGGTTCAGACTTCAGGGTCGGGAGCCGCTGGCGAGTCTCTGAGTCCAGCAGCAGGGTCTTCAGATCGAGGAGTGGATGATCCTCCTTCGATTCTAACATAAAATAATGCGAAACTTTGCGACCGGACATACCTTTAAGAATCTTTTACCAATTATAAGTAGTCTTTGTAAAGTTATATAATTACTACATATCACATATGGAAACGCATAATCAGAAGTCAGTAAAAATATGGTAATACTTTGAAAAGTTCTCTATTTATCAATAGAAGTCTAGTTAAAATCGATCTAGCCGTTTCGGAGCTTCGTCAGGACAAACAAGAGACCGTTCAATTTTATATCTTACTAGGTTTGCTTGTGTTAACGGAAATTTTACCTATTCCACTGAGATCAGTACTTTTTGGGTAAATGGTACTCTATGTCCTTTCTGTATCCCTGAAAACATATCTGCAAATTTCATGATGGAGTAGTTAAGAAATAGAAGTCTAAAAAACATACAAACAATCTCACATTCATATTTATATTATTAGGAAAGACATTCTTACAAGCATACAGGTATATGAACTACTCTTTAAAAATAGACGACGGATGAGTCATCGATCGTGGGAACAAGAAATAATGAGATTCTAAATATACTCCGTTTCAAAACATGTCCGATAGATCGAATCATGAAATAGTCTTTCCAAAGTTTTCTATGCTCCTTTATTGAAAGCATATACGAAGAGAATCATGAAGAAGGAGCAAACTAAAGGAATTATGCCTCAGTGGATAGAATCTTCTACCACTGAGCCCATCATTGCTTTGCATCGTATGTTTCAGCATACAAAATACCTTCTTCTCTCTCGATCTTCTGGCGTTCTGCAATCGTGTCCAGGAGTACCGCTGCAGCGATCTCGAGGGCTATGGAAGCCGGAAAGGTGTTTGAGAGTACACCGGTAGTGACCCCAGCTGTTACTGAACTCAGGAATGCTGTCTCTATGCGGCGACTGTGCGAAGATATAAGACCCGAGACAGCCGTTACGAAATTCTGGGAGTAATTAAACATACTAGTAACGGCTCTGTATACTTTATTATGCAGTTATTTTGTTTTTTATTATTATTATTTTAGTAAATTAGTAACTTACTGTAGGTGTAAACAAATAAATAAATACTATTTTATATAATTAGAATATGAGCTATTTAGTGCGGCTGGAGGCAAGCAAAATGTGGTCACCTAATAGTAAATGAACACCATTGGCCATGGACACCTCCGACACAGAGGCTATAACAGCTGCATCGCCGGCCCTTGAGAAATGAGAAGGCTCGTTTCTTGAAGATTTGGAAGTTATATTAATTCGAAAACTTTGCTGCTGGGAGTTTATTCCAAAGAACGCACACGAAAACCGCACAGTAGGCGACTTCCAGCAATAAGGTTGATACGAATGGAATTTTGCAGAAAGTCGTTCGGTAATGTAACTGCAGGTATTGATCGGAACAGCTCTTCGGAACAATCTCCCTGGTATATATCATACATGATGATATAAAACTTTCAATGGATACGCTTATGGTCCTTCGAGGCGGATATCAATCGACGATTTTTGAACGTTGTAATATATTTTTACAATTTTATTTTATTCACGATAACGATAACATCATAATCAAAAACAAATATTGGCTGTTAAAGTACGAAAAGAAGAGGGTATCTATTGAATTATGACATAAATCTTTCAACGGATACGCTTATGATCCTTCGAGCCGGATGTCATTTGAGCCGGATATCAATCGGCGACTTTAGAACATATATTTTTCTAATAGTATTTTATTCACGATAAAGATAATAAAATAATCAATAACATATATTATTTGTTAAAGTACGAAAAGAAGAATGTGTAGATTGGTATAAGTAGTCTATAGTTATATACCTCTATGGCTGGTAAGAAGAAGGGATAAACTGCATCTCCAGCTATCTTCTTGGCTCTGATGTGAGCGGCTGAGAGCCAACCTTCACTTCTCTCCGCTATCGAGAGAATCGCTCTAGAATGTTCCAGAAGGTCTTGCTGAAAGCCAACAAGTTTATGATACGTTTTTGGCGTTGATGCTCATATAAAATGAACCTATAGCTCAGAATACAATGTCCGTCCTGTATCTAATGGACCGTAATAGGTAACCGGTTGTATTTTTACCGAAGAATAACAAATATACAAATATTAAGCCCTACCCTGTAATACAAAGCAAGGGTATAAAAGACACAATGCAAATAAAGTGGGAACCATTCTCACGCGGATTGTTGGATCGGTCACATTTTAATGATTCAGATGCGACACACATGATGTCATCATACGTTTAGAACTGCTCCCTCAATATTCATCCTATATAAAATACTTTAACCCTTAAATACACACCGTATAGAAATCTATATTTACATGAAAATAAGAGGTTTATGTTTTTCATAAAGTTTATAATTCACAGATATTTTTTTAAATTAAGTTTACAATACCTTTTCCCTTAATACATTTTTTTCTGAGAAATACAACACAAAAAAAAAGAAAACAAAATCATAATCATGCATTTTTGAATCAACGATTTGATATAAGACCCGAGTACATTACACGGGATTGTAAACAGATAAATAAATAAAACTATTTTTTGGTCTTTTTTAAAGACATCTGCACTATAGATCAGTTCCTATGTCGCGCATTACTTTATAGATATACAAGCAATTTCCTGTGACAAAGCGTGAGTCACGTTTAGTATTTCAAACTATTTTTTTTTACCACACAACACTCCGTGTAATTTTAAGTAAGACGAAACTCTAGACTCGCACTTAAGCGATTTTTGTGACCATTCATTTATAAAATATCTCTTACCTGGTCGAGTTGAGGGTCTTTTAAGTACCCGCACAATAGTTGACTCTCTATGTCTGTATATTTCGGTAATAATTCACGTAGCGGCGCGTGCGCAGCTCTACCGAGTTCACGTATCGTACTCGTTAATACAATCTCTGAAATGAGATTTTTATCTCAAGAGAAAATTTTTCTAGAACCATCGATACCGTTACTGATATTTAAATACATTATTTTAATATTTTGCATTATCATACGACTTTCTCTAAGTCCATATGGCTAGCTACCAACCTTAAATTCAAAACCTGTCACCAAGCGCATGTTGGTGTGTTCCGGCAGCTACACTTGACAGCCAGTTTCCCTAGGTTTACCGTGTTCACCGTCTTAGACCACATCGTCATATAACATCAGATGAGAATGTGGTGAAACTCTAAAACCTATAAAGTATTAAGTAAAGGAAAGAAGAACAAACTCGCTTTTCACGTCTGTCACGTATGTTTCCATAGGTCTTCTAAACTGCACGAGTAATTTTGATACGGTTTTCACTATTATTTAGAAAAATTCTCTCAGAAGGATTATATGTATAATTATATTACATGTCTATATAAAGTTGAGAAAAAATCGATGTAGGTATCATAAAACCATAATAATTATTTTTCGAGTATTATTTAAATTGTTAACGTTATTGGTCTTATTACAGAAACAAAAATAAACACGTGTTTAACATGAGTTTTACTAAACTAACCGTGTGAACTCATGTTTAAAATACTTTATTACAAAAGAATGTCGAAGCAGTCTCTAACTAACTAAGTTTTTTTATGCAAGAAACTGTGCATAGCATTCATTCAATTCAATCTCATCATTCAAAAATGTTCCGATTTACAAATCATATTTTTGTTCAGATTTTCATTAAGAATATTACTTTATTTAAAGTAAAATTGGTTATAATTATTGTAATATTTTGTTTAAACAAAATGATGTAATCATTAAAATAAACAATAAATAAGTTTAAAATATTACGTTTAAGTGTGTAAAGGGGAACAACAGTATAATTTCAGAATAAATACATTGTGAAATGTCAATAATGTCATATTGTAGTAGTTGTCATTTCCTTGCGAATCTCTTAAATTGATTAATTTATCTACATCTTCTAAATGAATTATACCCACGAAATCCATAATTTGCTACGAAACATTTTTTGCCGGCAAATATATATTAAGAAGCCCAATACAAATGTCCTTGATGGTATACATCTATTTCCTGAGAATAATCGACAACAATCGTTTTTATATTTTACATATCATTAAAAAAATTGGTTATATCCGAAGCTAATCTAACCAATATAGTATTAATTCTCATCCAATCAAATATATCAGTTACATTAGGTATGTAACGTAGATCAAAATTACCCCTTACATTATAACATTTGAATATCTTAGAAGATATCACAGTTTTAGAATTACGCGGAACAAAAATGACGTGAGAAGATTCTTAAGTAGAGCTTCTTTGATATGTATGGACCGAAAAATTCTAAATGCGAATACAGAATCAAATTTACCAACCACTGGAGTACACGAGCTGAAAAAATATATATCTAATGTAATTACCTACCTTTATTTGGTCCGGGAACATCTACAAGCGTCTTCATACAACCAATAAACTCGTCTATATCTCGTCTCAAGTATGTGAGAAGTAACACGGCTTCCTCCGAATTAGAACAGAGTTTAAAACTCGCCGATGCTATCTGATTGAAAGAGATTAACGCTTTGATTTCGTGGTAAGTTGATACTTCACTAAATTTACTGTTTAAACTTTGATTTCATTTAACATGGTACTTCACACGACGTGTATGTCTAACGTCTAACACTTTGATTTCGTGTTACTCTGATGCTTCCCTTATCTGTAATGTATTTAACACTTCGATTTCATGGTACCCTGGTACTTCAGTACGTGTAATGTGTAATACTTTGATTTCATATTACTCTGATACTTCACTTCGTTTAATGTATCTAACACTTTGATTTCATGTTAACCTAATACTTCATTACGTTTAATGTTTTCATGGTAACCTGTTACTTCACTACGTGTTATGTCTAAAACACTTTGACTTCATGTTACTCTGGTTTTTTTAAGGGTAAGGAAGAAAAAAAAAAACTCGCCTTAGTCGGTGAAGGGTCCACAGACAGCAGCAAATCTGTATAGAGTCGGATCAGTTCCCCGAGTGGACTTTCAGATTTCAGAACGTTCGTCAACCAATCGATCTTCGAAGAAAAATATAAGCTATTAAATTCACGATCGTAGTACCGTCGCTAGTAACTTTTATTTTTAAAGTGAAAACACTTTTTTAAGCGCGTCGAACAGTAAACTAAAATGAATCGTTACGCTCGGTTCAGTGATGCCCAATCGTGTATATTCGGTTCCAGCCGTCATCAACGACATTATACTTGTCTAAAAGTGAATAGGTCCAATAATTGCATCTTTATTATGAAATATTATTAGATTATAATATAAATGCAAACATGTTTGTTTGTCTGTTTGTTACATTTTCACGTCTTAACCGCTCAATCTGTCTTCATAACATTATGCATACACGCTGTCAGGAATACAGAAAAGTACACACAGAGACAAATATTTAAAAAAATGTTCTTGTTATATATACAATATATACTTTAATATCCCATTTAATAAAAGACTGTTATTTTGACATTACAAACAGATACGTCGATTTTATTTACATGTATAGGTTAATGTGGATAATGCTGTTTTGTATTTTACAATATTAGAAAGGAAAAGCAAGGGTGGTGAGAGGAAAAGGGAAAGTGAAGTAGAATAAGGAAAAAGGGAGAGAGTGACCTGAGAGAAGGAAAGGAAAAGGAGGGGAATATAGATGGAAAGTCACTGTACCTGTTTATTGGCTTCGCCAGTAAGAAGACGCGTGAGAGCAGGCAGAGAATGTGAATCGAGCCTCCTCCAGGTGGAGGCGAGCCTCGAGCAGCCGCCCTCCTCCAGCACCGGCTCACCGACACACCGCGACCCATACCGTGGAATAACGCCACGTACGTTGACGTACGGTCTTAAACAAACACTTCATTTTTTATACTTCACCGATTAATGTCCGACTCGAAGGACCATAAAGTGCCCATTGAAAGTTTTACATCATCTAATATACAAAACTATTTATTTTAATTAAACATAATAAGAACACAAGAAATGTGCACTATTTAATTAAATTTAACTTATTTAAAAACATATTTTGTAGAAGAAATCATCAGCGGATTTTTCAAATCAAATTGTCGCAAAACATTCAAGCAAATGCGCTTTGCTTATGCTATATTTTACAAGAGTTTCAACTACAAGCTCATCTAATGTTAAATGACGATATGGTCTAAGATAGTAAACACCGTAGACCTACAGAGACAGGCTCTCAAGTGCAGCTTCCGGAACACACCTGTAAATGTTTGAAGACAGACTCTGAACTTGAGGGTGGAAGCTAGCCAGGCGGGCTTAGAAAAACCTTACCACTGCGAAGAGAATAAAAACAAATACGAATGCAATATATATGAGATCAAATTTCCACAATTAAACCTTCCACACATTTCACTATAGTTTCAAAAGTGGGACTTGCGTTTAGGCAACGTTATCAGAAACTCTGACAGATAACAACAGATGTACTAGAGAATGACAAAATATATTGAAGTTTTATTCAATAAAACCTTCACCACACCTATTAAAAAAATCCCTCACCAGAATCCATTTGCGTCAAAGCCTCTATCAAGGGAGGGCTCACAGCTGCTTCGAGTCTGTTGTACAACGTCTCCAGCTGTAATCTCTTGCTCTCATAATCTGGAGCGTCGCTCAACACCTAGTAAACATAGCATGGAAGTAGCTTTGGTAAGCTTCGTGGTGTATCGATAGAATACACTACCATCGAGCTGATAAGTCGCAGGATTGAAGCCCTAAACATGACCTGTTCGAAGAAAGTGCCAGTTTTTTACAACTTTGAGTTCTATACATAGTCGGAGTCAGGAAAGAAGGTGGATCTAATAACATTTTTTGTTCACTTCTATTCGCAAATTACTAATTCGTCTCCGAACACCCTACTCCAAATCCATCCATCATCCGCCTCAGACTTTTTTTTTATATTTCAAGATTTTTTGAAAAATGCTAATTTACGAAAGAAGATAGATTTCCAGGTGCAGGTTCAACAACAAACTATGGATTTTTGGTAACAGATTACTAACATGAAGATGGTAGCTAACTACTTGGGCATTAGAAAAGCCCTCTCACCATGCAATGGTTCGATCATGATATTGCCCTTCACGGAAAGCTGATATACCCATTCTAGGACTCGAACCCGCGTCAAACCAAATACACATCAGTAACAAATTAATTACTCTAGTATCTACAACTCACCTCTAAACTGGCAGACATAGCTGTAACCTGATCAGACAGTTCGTTCAACTTTTCCTTTAGAGTTGGTACTCCAGATTCCAGGATATCCTCCAACGATGTGGCGAGAGCTGCCCATTTATCAGCCTCTCGTAGCGCTGAGGCGGAATTCTACAGTGTACGGTGATAATTGAATTGAACGTATAAGCGCATGACTACAGAACTGCTGCCCTATTTGGCCAATTCTTTTTTTGTTGGGTCTGTGGTTGTCGGACAAGGTTTGGTTGGAAGAAAATGTTTGAATAATCGTAAGGAAAAGTGAAATATGTGGGTTAAAAGAAATCTCTATATAAAAAAATGAGTGAGACAGAAAACAGTAGTGAGGCCTTCGAAAATAGTGATAGAATTTATAGATCGACGTTCAGTGTAATGACGGTCTCAATTTCTTCGTTACCGTATGAAGCAATTTTTTTTTTCAATCTGACTACACCGTTGGCTTGTTAAGGCCGCTACAGTTTCAGTGGACTACAACGCCGTAGCGAGCAAAGCTCGATAGTATTTTTATATTAAACACTATTTAAAAAAATGGTAACTGAACAACTAAACGTTAATCTATCAATTCGGTAAATATTTTTGAAAATGTCTCTACTGTCTTCTGTCTCACTCATTTCCTACTTTTTATATGGAGATATTTTTAACCCAAAACTTTAGCTTTTCCGTACAATTTTCTAAACATTTTCTTTCACACAAACCTTGCCCTGACAAATTGTCGGTCTATCAATTTGATCAATATTTTAGAAGATATTGGATTTCGTGGATATTCTGTCTCACTCACTTTTATACGGAGATTTTTAAAACTCAAAATTTTCACCTTCTCGTACGATTTAAAAAAATATTTTGTTTCATACAAAGCTTGTCCTTACAATTACAAACACAATAAAGTATGTTAAATAGGTGCAGCCTTTCTGAACTGATGCGTTTACATACATTCGGCTATTGATTTTTATATACATACAGATAAATTCCGAGATTCTTAACACGTACCAGTGCCAAGCCAATTTTACCTGAGTTGTCGTTCAGACCATTTGATATTTTGACAAAAAATTGATATATTATCATGCAATGTTCCATTACAATATCAATACAGAAGTAATTCTTTCGTTTTCAGTAGTTATCACATCGTGTTAATGTAAGTAAGTAAGTAGTGTAAGCATCACATCACAAGTGTGTGGTACATGTGGCCGAAAGATCAAGTTTAACATGTACCACCGGTGGTACAGGTGGCACGGAACGTGTTAAGTGTTCCGAATAGGTTAATATCAAACAAAATAATGAATTTTTTTTAAGAAAAATCAATATATCTATTACCTCTAATCTACTTTTCAACTGATCTATTCTTTGGAGACTTTCTATCGAGTGTCCCGTTTGCTCTTCGACACTTTGCACCTTCTGCTCTAAAGACAACAGCTTTTGCTGGAGGACGACACCTTCCATTTGAAGTGCTGACGCTTCTTGTAGTATGCGAGGTATCGATGTCACTATCTGAGATTTTTCAGATACTTAAGTGAGTTAGTAAGACCGGAAGCCCAGGAGTCGTCATACTTTTTTGGCCAAAGACAACATAGAACCATGTAGGGCACAATTGCGGACCGCACATTCATGGATTGGGTGGTTGACACCACCAATCAATTGGCATATTTTTTATGAACTGTCAAAACACGATTGCCCTATAGATTTTGTATGATAATGGCAACTTGTGATGCCATTTATTTGCCAGCTCAGTCGACTAACCATTAATTGAATGATACATTACATAACCTAGCGTATCTACCAACCCATTGAAATACATAAACTAAGTACCATCTTAGACCACATCATAATAATAAGATCAGATGAGACTGTGGTCAAACGCTAACCTACAATATATAAAAAAAAGAAAAAAATTAACGAGTATGCTCAGAGGGTTTGCAAATACTTTCTAGCTGGAATACTGAATATGGTATCAAAACATATAGCCGAGAACCTTCAGAATAAAAATAGAAGTCGAACTAAAACTATACTCAAGCGATATTATTTAAGCAACAAATTAAATCAAATGACAGTGGTTATTTTCCTTAATAATAAAATTTTGAATATTCAGATTAAAAGTTAAGGTCATTATAAGACGTTTGTTTCAGTATTTCTAAAATAAACAGATGTATTATTATTATTAGTGAAAAACTGAACAAAAGCAGATGTTACTGCATAAACCTAGGAACACCTAAGTTTGTAGCATTGTATCTGACGGAGAGCACAATGCAATCAAGAAATAATGGCGACAATCGAGAGATTTACACTCCATCTATCCAGCTGAACAGACGCGGAGACATCCCAAAACGTGACATACCACAACTGTGGTGTGGCTGCATAACAGTATCAGATGCATCAGGATTGATTTTAATCCGCCAACTACGATACCATTCACCGAAATCACAAACGGTACGTTGAATATACGATCTGAGGTGAACTCTATGCCTACCTGAATCAATGGTGACTGTGTCATCAGCGTAACTGCCTTTTTTTATACAGGGAAAAATCCTACATAGGATACCCTCACACTGCCAGGGGGACAGCATAAGGGTTAGGTCAGACTCTTACTGACTAAAAACCCCTGTACCGCTTTGCGCGTATGTGGACTTGATGTTGAGGGTTCACGTCAAGCATGCTCCTCTAAACACCGGTCACGCGCTTGGGTCTCCCACAGATGTTAAAATCGGGGACCCTCCTCTCGGGAAGAGACAAAGGTCTCCCCCCACGCTTCTCTCTAGAAGCGGCGGCTTGTGCCGTGTTTCTCCGTCACGGGCCTTCATTTCGCGGCAACGGACGCCCCCGCGTCCGTCACCTGAAGGTTACTCAGGGAGGCATTAGGTGGAGTGAGTTGGCACCTCTTCTGCGCCCACGGCCGACTCTTCTGCGTCGTGCTGCTGGAACATCAGGCTCTCTCTCCCTGAGTCGTTCTGCCTCCTCCTTCTTCTCGAGGACGCTCTCGCTAAACACGAGTACAGCGTTCCATGACCTCTCACTGTCGGTCATGGACTTAACCAAGGCCGGCAGTGAGAGATCACGGCCCACTACCGTCACGAGCTCGCTGCGCTCCACAGCCCACGCAGGGCACTCCTCTACTGTGTGTTGGGCTGTATCCACGTCGCATCTAACGCAGTGGTGACATCATGGAGTCGCCTCTCTATGGGCTATCTGGTGCAGGTACTTACCAAAACAGCCATGCCCAGTAAGCACCTGCACCAATCGGTAGGTGAGGGCTCCATGGGTCCTGTCCACCCACTGCGCCAGAATAGGACGGATGGCCTCAACAGTGCAGAAGCCAGCACTAGGTGAGGACAACCTTTCCTACCCGCGTATGACCCTAACGGCCATCACTTTGTGTAGTTTCCGCTGGACAGCAGAACCGGTGGCCGTCAGAGCCTCGTACCATACCAGGGTCCCATACATCACCATATACCTGATTACCCCCAAATACAGGGATCGGCAGCCGGTCCCAGCACCGCCAACATTGGGTAGGCGACCCGACAGAGCCGACGCATATAGCGTGACTCTGGGTGCCAGCTGGCTAAAATGTTCTCCGAACGACCAACGGCTGTCCAACACCAGACGCAATCAGCGTAACTGCCTAACATAACCCTTGGGGATCGCAGTAGGTCACTGATATACAGGTTTAAAAGAAGGCGCACGAAAATGGAGTCTTAGCGCACACCTGACCGAATCGGGCGCGGCATGGAGAGCTCACTTTTCACTCGGAAGTGGAAAGTCTTATCAGAGATATAATCACGAATGATATGAACTAACATATCGGGGACGCAGAACTTTGAGAGCTTATAAACGTGTCCGGGCCAAACATAATCAAAATCTTTGGTTACGTCGAAGAGGACTGCTAGAGTGCGTTTAGGTTTCTTAGTTTTAATTCGGGAGTTGGGCGTTTATTAAAGTTTAGGAATATGTGCTCCATAAAGTGATGCCTCTGGTGCCTGCAAGAGTGTTTGGCTCGAAAGCCGAAATGCACAGGTAGCAATAGATCTAAGTAAGATATAGGAAACTTAGACGGTTCAGAAAAAGCAGGTCATATAGCTTACCTCCTAGGTACCCTAGTGTAGAAGGCTAATCGGCCGATAGTTATCGGGAAGCCTAGCTTTGTTGACGGATTTGTGAATCCCTATCACTACGGCCTTGTTTCAGATGGCTGGAGTTTTATAGATATTCGAAATGAGGGATAAAAGGTGCATCTAATGTACTATAATTCTATTCCCAAAAAAAACCTGTATAAAAAATAACAGACTTTACGACTTTTCTTTGATTTGTAGTTATGTTAATAGCGCCCCCTCCCCTTTGCATAATGTGGTAGTATTTATTACAAAACATAGTAATAACATCAAACAAATAACTGGTATTCTTACTAATATTATATCTTAGATTAAAGAAGAAGACTAATATTATAAAGGTGATAGCGAGTTTGTAACATTTTCATTGCTTTAACTACTCCACCAATCATCAAGAAATTTTGCTTACACATTGTCAGGGTTACAGAAAAGGACATAGGATACTAGTAAACAAGCACTGTTCCTAAGGGACTATAAAACCTATATTAATATGAACAATGTCACAGGCAAGTGCTAATTGCGTATAAAAATAAACTGCAAAATACAGTACTTACTTGAGTAGTAGTCTCATCAAGTGAATTTGTTAATTGTTTCATATAGAGCTGTAGTCTTGTCACCGTGTTGGCTACGAATATCTGAATGGAAAATTTTATTTTATAATTACATTATAAACATATTATATACCTTTGATTTTGATAATATAAATAAGATGGAGAACAGGGGGACAGGATGTAAGGTAATGGTAAGGCTCTGTGAAGGAAAAGTATTGAAATGGTTTAAGATGAAGCAAGATATGTGAAGGACAAGTTAAAACATAAGTCTATTGCTGTCACACCCTGCCTGAACCATCAAATAGAGCATGAAAGAGACAATTGCAGCTAGAACTAAATATACTTAAATAAAATACATGAAAACGACATTTCGTATTCCGCAGATTCCTCCTCAAAAAATAGGCAGACTTTATAGTTTTTTTTTAAATAAAATAAGAATACCTTTAACCCTGCCTCTATATTTTTCTATTGATGTTTATATTTGTCAGATTTTATTGCTAGACATTTGAAAATATCAGTTATATCAGATATTTTAGTGATTCTATTATTTCTCATTTATATAATTTACTTATTTCATATATTTTTAACGATGCAATCAGAAGATACTGGCATAGTAGTGGTAGATATAGATTACACAATATAAAAATATATGCACTAGTATCATTATCCAGGTGGAAACAGGGGAATATGTTTGTATTGAAAGAAAGCCCGCTTTACCTCTTCAGAAAAATTAAATTTTCATATTTTATACTTTACAGGTTTAGTCACTTAACCACAATCTCACCTGATGATAAATGATTATGTGGTCGAAGAACTTAAACATACTATGTCTAAACGGGGACTGGGTCTCAAGTGCAGATTTAGAACATACTTACAGATGCTTGGTGACAAATTTTCAACTTAAGGTAACTAATATTTTTAATAACTCTTTTAGAATAAATCGTTTTTGTATGGAGAATTTATTTCTAGTGCTTGATGGGCACTATCACAGCCTACTGTCTTCTTTCATTTGTTTGTTTCATGCATTTGCATTTTGTTTTGTTTGTATTTCAACCTAACCAATTAATAAACTTATTTGTTGTGACTTAACTACACAGACATTTGGCTGCAAGGTTTAGATATTTTTGCCTGTTCTTTAGGTTCGAAAAAATAGAAATAAAAAAGATCTATTCATTTTTGATATAAGACTACTGATTTTGTCAAGCAAATATTATAATCGTTTTTATGTACCTCCTTTTCGTGATTCCCACTTGTACTCCATGCTTTATTGATCCACTTCTTTGGATCGAAATCGTTTTCAGCGAAGGTTTTCAGCTCCTATATTAAAACATATATTTATTAATTTAATTATCATAGAAATGCTACTGGTCAACAATATATTTGTGTTATGAGTTGTAAAGGAGTCTAATTATAACTAAGTACGTATTATTTTGGTCCTGCTACACAGAAAACTTACCATCACAATATTATATAATATTATAGCGTTTTTTCTGTAAAACAACTGTTTTTGTATCAACAAACTGATATTGTATTTTCCATAACACCCGAAATTGACAAGTTGACACTTAATGTACTGATAACTTTGACATCTACATTTTAGAACTCTTGGATTGATGTACTTTGATACATAAACTTAGAATCGCATATCATAATAGCTAAAAATCCTCGTCAATCTTTGCGACTGCTTTGAACATAGCCCTAAGTTTAGGCTTACGCATAATAAAGTTGAAGGGTTATTACAAAACAAATTTAAGATATTATTATCTATACATATTATAAAAATGAAGTGTCTGTATGTAATAACAAAATAACGACTTTTTACTTATTGGATATGAACGCATACACGACACTGATAACAAAAATACAATTTTTGAATTTTATGTCAGTCTGTCTGTCTGTATGTTCCGGGTAATCTCCGAAACGACTGAACCGATTTTGACAGAAATTTCACTGACGGATAGTTAAAACTACAGCGGGTGACATAGGCTACTTTATTTTAGACTAGCTGTCATCCGTGTCGTCGTCTGTAGTACTATCTCCAAAACGATTGGACCTATTTTCATGGGATTTTCACTGACACTTAGTTAACGTTATAAAAAGTAATTAAAGCTTTTTTATTTTGGACTAGCTTTTACCCATGGCTTTGTTTGCAGTACTATCTCCAAAACATATGAACCATTTTTCACGGAACTTTCACTAACAGATAGCTGATCTTATAAGAAGCTATTTACCATTATAAAAAAAAACGCATGCGGAGCTGCCGGTAACAGCTAGTAGTAATCTAAAATTAATATTTATTTATTCTTAAGTTGTCTCGATGTTATATATACAATATCATATCTATTTATACGTGAATTTGTTGTGTGCATTTATATTCAGAATTATCATTAATTTTGCCGAGAACTTTACACAAAATGATGACTATCATAATAACTAAATCAGATAATAAGCATTCTAGAATATTCCACTAGTGGAAAAAGATCGGCGATGATGGGCTGGAGTCTGTCTGGAAAGTGCCGTTTATAATTTTTACACGCTCGGGCGGATTAATTAGCCGATAACTATCAGGGAATAGCTCTTTTGCAGTGTTCGTGAATATCTATCATTACAGCCTTTTCCAGGTGGCTGTTAAGTGGCATTGGGCTATGATCGCATTGAAGATGCAGACTGAGAAGGCTATGAGGTGATCGGGAAAAAGTTTGTGAACATCAAAATCAAACTCAAAATATACTTTATTCAATTTAGGCCCTAAGAAGGCGCTTATGAACGTCAAAATTACCACCGGTTCGGAAAACAACCCAGTCATCGAAAAGAACCGGCAACATCGTGCCTGATACCGTTGAAATTAAGGTATTTTTAGGCTTTAGACATTTGATAATAACAGAGATTTCATCCAGAGTCCCCAGAATTAAGGAAAACGGGTAGGATTCGATCAAACTGAAATGGACGAGGGCAGTGTACAAGCCTTTGGAGGATATTGCGATTCTAAGCTGGAGACGAGGCGTTCTACTAGGTCTATACTATCAAATGTGGACTGACCGGAGTAGCTGTCGAGGGGACACCGGAGTGATGTATTTCAATTTCAGGGATTCTGCTAACTTGTAATACACTAGATGGGACTATCGAATATTCTCTATAAGCCCGGACCATCATTCGCCACGGATATCAGAAATGTGAGTTTTTACAGCTTAAGAACATGCCAGATTCTCGAGAGGGTGGGCAAAGCCTCGAGGGACATTAGAAGCTGGGGCCGTGGGTGGGCAATTGCAACAGCCATCTGAGGCGTGGCTGTCTGTCTAGTTAGCCTGGAGCATTTGGTGTGAAGGGCTCGCGAACACCCGTCATAATCAATTTACGACAGAACAGCCACAACTAGGAGCTTGGCTGGGACTAGGTCACGCAGGCACTCCCTGGTAGGGTGATACTCCACAACGACCCTCCCCTTCACAATTAGAATGTAAGTGTCAATCATGAGCCGAGTTCCCGTATAGGCAATGGTGATATGGGTTTTGTGTGGAGTCTCACCGGTTATGTCCGTGAGGCCGCATACAGAAGTCGGGTTGAATATGGCCTTGTCCACTTTGTTGCGGTCGAAAATGACCAGAACCAACTTAAATATCCGGTATACCACTTGAAGAGAAAAATCTTGCGCTTTGAAAGATGCGGCTACGTTCTCGGTTGAAAATTCTTCCAGAACGTTATGAAATATACTACGGCAGAAACGTTCTTGCTCGAGTGCGTATGTACGATATACTTGTAATTGGCCTCTCTGGCGCGCTCTCCTGGTGCGCAAGGCCACCCCTGTCATCTCCTAAAGCCAAGTCCCAGCCTCAAAAGGCTCAGTCCACTCCTGCACCACCTACCGCATCTTCCGTAACGACCACCGGTATAGACTGGATAGCTAAACTCTTATTAGTACACGATGTTTAAGAAATCCTCGCATTCAACGCGTTCGTCAATAGTACGTCTGAGCTCGAGCTCTTAAACGCGATCTCAGCTTACCCGGCTGTTGCGACTACATTACAAGGTCTAACTAGCGCTGCGCATAAATAAATTCGCAATAATCATAATCAGTTCGAACCCGCGTGTTCATGTTCATTAGACGGAATTATTAGGAATTCATACGTAATTCTATAGTTAGTTCGACGCTCGGCCGTTTAATTCTATTTCTCATTCGATGTCCTCTTAAAAGATGCGTGTATGCGCCCGCGTGCTTGTCGTGAGCGGAGCGTGAAGATACGATCCCGCACACACGTCGCGATGTCTTTCGTAGCAACTCGAGCCTAGGAATGTCACTCGCTGTCGCTATTTTGGCATTGGGCTATTTTTCACTCCTTTTCGGACTGAAATAGGTCACACAAGTTAGTAGTCAGATATAAAATACAAGTATGCATTCGTGAAATATACATGGTTACAATGTATTTTTCACGAATTCATATATGTATGAGATAGATAGCTTAGCTTAGATCGGAAACTCGGCGTCAGTTCAAGCCGAAGCGCACCGTGTGCCCTTGCGCTGATCGCCTAAATACATAGGGTGAATGCCATAAGCGCTCCCCTTAGTAGTCCGGTAAATCTGTAGAGGCCCTAAGGTCAACAGGATAGGTCAGTTCGAAAACAAAAAAAGGCGTTTACACAATCTGCTGCCCCCTGGCCGCGTTGCCCACACCAGAAGCAAAGGGACCTTCTGTCTACCTTCGACGGGCACAATGTGCGAGTGTGACCCAGTCCGAATCACCTAAAACACTATAAAGGTTTTTGCTCCAGGAGCCGAGCTCGGGCCACAGTCTAACCCACTGAGAGGCATCCCCCTCCTCCAGTAACCTCACAGCAGCGACAATAAGGGATATGTGGATACTGCCCGTTACCTCCCTCATCGTTCGTATATTGCCAGCCTTAATTAAGGCCGGGGCACACCCCCCCTTTGACACCACAGCCGTGATAATCGCCTTCCTTGTGCCGGTGTCATCTAGGCCAATAACACAGACGAAGTCTCTCAACCAGGCGGCCAACCCGTTCCATGCCTTGCTGGCCAGAGGTCTCCAGTTTCCTGGCTCCCGTGGCCGTCTGCCGGACTGACAGACCCTCTATGCCCAGACTGGGTAGATCGATTGCAAGCCTGGCCTTCAATAAAACCTCTTTATAGCCCACATCTCGAACCACCCCTTCAGGCTGCAGTGATACCACAACCACAGCAGTTTCGCCTTTTGAGCCTTGGCGGGCTTAGAAGCTGCCATCGTGGGTCCCGTCGGAGCCGCAGGGGTCACTGCTGCCTTCTTTTTCTTTTTGCCCCTTTTGCAATGGGACTCAGTTGTCCATGCCGCATCTGGGGCTCGAGCATCGGAGGTCTCAGTTGAAGTCTCAATTTCTCGGCCTCGACGCAAGCCCTGCACTTCCACCTTAAAAGCAACGATCTCTCAGCGAAGTGTCCTGACCATGCGCCTGAGGCACAATGTTTCGTCCTTGACGGTGCGAGTGAGTGCGGTCCTAACCATCTCCTGGAGCTCCCTGGCCGCACCTTTCAACACCTTAATAATGGGGCCCTGAAGATGACCGGACTTCTTGCAAATCTTGTATTTTTTCCCCTGCCAGTACTCGCAGCCATTACGGGTCAAGAGACTCACTGTGGTCAAGTTCCTATTCGAGCGTTGGCTCCATCACATCAATTTCTCGATGGACCACGTCGTTCTTTCGTGATGATGCTTTTGATGTCACAAATGCAGCAGTTCGAGAGAGAGTCGAGAGAGTCGGCCGGTTCTCCGACGAGGATCGCACTAGCAACGGATCAACCCATACGCCATGCATACCCTCGCGGTGCGTAGCCGCTTGGAATTGAGGTAATTTTTTGCAGATGTTGTCTTCCTCGTGGTGGAGGCCACGCCACCGCAAACCGAGACCCTCGGTTACGACTTTGACGGTGGTAGATGTGACACGAATACCACACCCAGCTGCTTGACGGTAGTGTGAGTGCATGCCGAGCCCGCCAACAACGTCCCGTCGTCCGCCCCCTCTGATAAGCAGAGAGTTGCCAGACAAAACGTCCTCCACGTGCCGGAGATTAGGTGCCGGTGAGAAGGCCCACTTTGCCCAGTGTACGCCACGTGGAAATTCTCTGAGATGCACCCCAAGATAGAAGTACCTCATCCCCATTTGACCTCCACTAGTGGTACCCTACGCTTTTTAGGGATAGCCTCCCTCAATATGGTACGACCTCCCAGCGTCAACACACAAGGTGCAATGCAGCGTTTCCGCTACGCACTGCAGCACCTTGTGGTCAGCCTGTCCATAGCCGAAGCATAGTGTTCCTCCTGTCCACTATTGATGTGCACAGTGGATGAGTTTGAATCACACTCATGCACTTGAAACGGCGCATGAAGTTGCGTTCCTAGAGATGGACACAGGCTGCACACCATCCGACAAGGAGGTGTCCCCCTTCACCCAGCGCTTTGGCCGCAACAATAGGGAGTGAAAGGTACAATCCTGGCGTTTATCTGCGGTGGCTCACAGGAGGGTGCTGCTGCTGTCGCTACAACGTCTTCGGCCGAAACCGAGTCGTCCAGACCCATAATCCGGATATCGGCTATTTTCATGGGTCTGGCGAAATAAAACACGTCACCCAACGCCTCTTCAAGCCGATGAGCCAGTTGGTCTGCCTTATCGGACCCACGGTCGCCAGTGATCTCAATAGTCCTAGCTTCCATAGCAGAAGGGCATATCGAGATTACCATGATTCAGAATTCCGACAGCGAAGTCGGTGCCCACAGAAGAGCTGCCTTGTACTCTACTCCATCAGCTACCACTCCAAGCCACAGTGTAATTAGCACTGCGCCTGAACGTGGTACTGATGGGAATTTTAGACTTTCGCTTGCTTCCAGGCGCAGCTCTGTTCGGTATAGGAGTCACTGGAGCTGTCATCACTTGTGTATGCACCAACGACCCCTTTTCCTATTTTTTTTTGCCACATAATCAGGTTACTGTCGACCAACCTTCCCCGTTGTCATTCTTGCACGTGCTTTCTTTAATACCACATAAATACACCTGCTCGACCTAATTAAAAGCGAGGATCACGATATTAGACATGGACGCCACGCCGTATAACGCTGCAGAGGCCACTCAAATCAATGTGAGCTCGAGATCCGACTCTGGCTCAAACATGACCTAGATCCCGCCGTATCCGTCTCGAAGCATAACGGATATAAGCCCGTTATTCGTGCTTCTAAAAGAAAAAAGCAATCTACCTCTTCCTCTTTCGACAGTAAAATGTTAGAGGAACCCGTGCGACTTAAAAGGGCTGCCATCGCAAGTAACGCTCATAAGTCACATGCCTCCGTTGTGACCACCTCCCGTACCGTTTCAGCTCAACTTTCAATCGCAAGGTGCAGATTCCCTGGCAAATCCTAAAAGTTACGCACCTCGGTTCTCGTCACAATACAGGATAAAACGTTTTGGGCTTTTATCTCCTCTAGTCTACATGCAAAGGTGATCACATACGTCTCCACTCTGAATAACACCTTAGGTATTAAAATAAAAGTTCCATTCAGCGATGATCACAGCAAACTTACCTCCTCTTTTCGGGAGCCTAAGTATGTGTATTTCCCCTACGCGCTAGAAGAGGAATGCCTCGTCCGCGTAGTTCTTCGTCACGTCCCGCTCGAAATCTCGACCGACAACGTGGTGGTCTTTATGAAGTCTTATGATTTTCAGGTCCGGGACGAATATCAGATGTACCAACCCCGCACCAAGATGCCCTTCAATCTGGTTTTGGCCATCCTTCACCAACCTAGATAAGAGAAAGCTATTTTTAACCTTTCCTCCTTATGCGCCCTCACAAGCGTGACACATCGAAGGCCCGCAGAAGACCAATGGAACCCCGCAGTGTCACAACTGCCAGACGTATGGTCATTCAGCAAGAAATTGCAATCTCTATCCAAGGTGCGTTCATTTGAGGATTATTCCACAGAAGGAAAATACTTGTAACCCAGCCTCCTAAACCTTCTAGATGCGCATTATGCGGTCAAGCGAGATACCTCACAAATTATCGTGGATCCTCGCACAAAGCATACGCGAGACTGACTATCACGGTCAGTGGAAAACCAGTGTCACTTTTTATCCTGGAGAAATCCTCATGGATACCCTCACGTTGCCGGGGGACAACGTGAGGGTTATGCCGGACTCCTACCGACTAAAACTCCAGCTTCCGCTTGCGCAATAATGGACCAGGGTGCGGGTTCACGATGTGCATGCTCCGCGTCCCTGGTCATGCGCTTCGATCGCCCGTTGATGGTCTGTACGGGGACCTTCCTCCCGTGGAGAGATTCGAACGCCCCCGCATTCGCTACCGGGAGGGGATGTTATGGAGGCCTCTGATGGTGGAGACCTCCACCTCGTCTCCTACGACCAGGACGCCCACGGCGTACAGCAGGCGCCTCAGCCGCCCTCTCCCTCTCGCGCTCCGCTTCCTCTTTGCAAAGCACGACTTCTTCACAAAAGGCGGTAACCGCCGCCCATGCCCTCTCTCCACCGACCATAGCGTAAACCACGGCTGGCAGAGAGAGGTCATTCCCCACCACCGCCTCTAGGGTGCTCCGCTGGGTGACCCATGCTGGACACTCTTGTAGCGTGTGTAGTGCCGTGTCTTCTGCATTGCTGCAGTGGTGACATTCCGGTGTGGGCTCCCTTCCGGCAACCTGGTACAGGTACTTGCCGAAACAGCCATGTCCAGTCAGTACCTGCACCAGACAGAAGGTGAGCCCGCCGTGCGTTCTTCGCACCCACTGTGACAAGACCGGTGTTACGGCCTCAACAATTCCTCGGCCAGAGTCCGAGGAAGTTAAGATCGCGCCCCAAATCCTGATCTCAATTCCTTGGAGGTGTATCCTCACCGCCCCTTTTTCAGCAGGGGCCACTCGCTCCCCTCGAGCTGCCTTCTCACTACACCAACGATACATGTCTGCATGGGAGTGGGCTACGAGCCCCCATGCACTCAGACAGAGTGTGCTGCACGGTGTCCACTTCAGCGCCGCACTCGTGACATGCGCGACCACCGCTCTATAGCACCCCCCTGCCCTCTCTCCTACTACTCTCTATCCCCGAATAGGTCTCAGTGCCACAACGGGCTGCGCAGCCCGCAGCAAGCTCACGTTGTTGGCACCGAGGGCGTTGGTCCACACCGGGGCCCTGTAAACGGCCATTGCCCGCACGACTCCCTTGTAGAGTCAGCGGCACCCGGCACTTAGCCCCCCCCCCCCACATTGGAGAGCAACCAGCCGAGTGCCACCGGCAACCCTGCTATGCGGGGTCTGAGCCCCGCAAAACGGGTCTCGAGCCGCCAGTGCCCGTCTAGGGTAAGGCCAAGATACTTTATCTGGGTCCCCACCCTTATACGAGCGCCATCCACCACTAAGTGGGTCCCTGGAGGTGGCCCTCGCCAAGGCCCCTGGAATAATGTAGCCTCGGTCTTATCGAGAGCCACCTTGAGGCCAAACCTCCGGATGCGCCCGACCATGACGGTTGTTGCCACCGTGGCCAGGCACACTAAAGTAACCCCACTCTCCCCCCGCCCGGGCTATGACTAGGGTGTCATCCGCGTAGCATATAATGCGCGCTCCGATTGGGAGCGCACCGCGGAGCACCCAGTCGTAGGCCATGTTACACAGGAGTGGGCCCAAGGCCGACCCCTGTGGAACCCCACACCCTAACTCCCACCGGACCATTCTCCCGTCGCCGTTCATATAGGCAACCTCCCTGTCCTCCAAGTACGCCTGCAACAGCCACCGCAAATAAGGGGGCACCCCGAAATATCGGAGTGCCTCCCTTATAACTACGTGCGGCAGACTGTTGAAGGCGTTGGCGATGTCCAGAGACACCGCCAGGACCCTCTCTCACTGGGAGGTCGCCTCTGCGGACAGCGACTTCAGGAGGGTCAGGGCGTCTATTGTAGAACGCCCTGCCCGGAAGCCGTACTGCGCGTTCACCAAGTTCGGCCCCGCCCCCTCCAGGTGCTGGACGTTCCGGGAGGAAATAATCCTCTCAAGCACCTTCCCGGTGTCGTACAGCAGCACGAGGGGCCGATATGCAGACGCGCAGTCCGGGGGGCGGCCTTACTTCTGCAACAAGTCGAGCCACCCCGCTTCCAGAGCTTCGGGAACTGCCCAGCCGAAAAGCACTGACTGAGCAGCTCCCTAAGCCACCCTCCCAAATGGCACAACGAAAGGGCGAGCACCCGACCCGAGACCCCAGCAGGTCCAGGCGCTCTCCGTCTATTGTGGAGGCGCTCAGTCACCCTCCCCATCTCCTCCTTTGTGAATGGAGGGGAAGCCGACAAGTTCCTCCGCAACTGCCGCCTGAAGTGGAGGCATGGGAGGAGATACTAGACTCGGAGGGTCGCGGAACAATGTTCCAACGACCCTCTCTACCACCTCCGGCTAGAAAGTTTCCGTGGTGTGAAGCGCCCGTCCGCGTAGCCTGACCTTCTGTTTCTCCATCGCCAGTATCGAATCGCTGACCTAGCTTCTTCCCGTGCACAACGTACAGGAGATCAACGCTTTCAACGCTATGTTAAATAATAATAAGGGCTTTGAACTCTTAAATGCGATCTTGCGATTCTCTGGCACTGCAGCTGTTATCGCTGGATTCTGTACTTACCACAATTCATTTCCTTTTGTAATTTTTACCGTCTAAGAGTACCGCGCGCCGTAGGCTTTTTGTTGTACTTTTTATAAAAAAGTTATCACCTCTTTCATGTGGTTATAAGCACTCACAAGCTTTCTTTTAATGTTCGAAGTCTAAAACTCCATCGTAGTCAAGTAGCACCTTCCTATAAGAATATCAGATGTTGTGAAGATGATGATGATTGATATGTGTTTCTCGTTCAAAGAACACTTCTAAAACCCGGTAGTCGTAATCCCGCGATTGTGAATTACAATATCGATCAACGTGTATCCATCCTATTCTTATGTAAGACTGTATTGTTGCAGGTTATACAAAATAACTTCTTACAAAAATGTAAAAGTTACGTTCGAAACTATCTATGATCTTCATAAAAATTTAAAGATTCCTTCGATCCAAATCTACATCAAGTCCCTAACAACTAACTATTTTAACAGGGTCACAAACTATCCCACCTCGTTAATGGTTTCTGCCACAAGCTACACCTGCAAGCCCACAAAAAAGTATCCCAAAAATCGACAGCGTAATATTTTTACAGATCTCCCCGACGATTTAGCGATGGTTTAAATAAAGCGTACTCATGCCTGCACTCTCGAAACCGCTGATCATACCGCCGCCAATGAGAAATTTCGTCTCATTGAGATGCCGAACTTCTGAATCTCTCTTTTTTACTTTACTTTAAATATAAGTAAAGTATCGTCTGCAAAGAGGACCATGTTAGTACAGTTGTTAACCATTAACTGCAGATCATTTATATATAACAGTAACAAAAACGGTCCTAAAATAGAGTTTCGCAGGTCGTCAATTCGTGCAAATGATCCCGCAGAGGTTGCCCCATGCATATTAACTTACTGTTAGCGATATTTTAAATAAGAGACTCGAGGTCTACTAAGAGGTCGAAAGAAAATCTACGAACACCTTTGTGTTTTAATTTAATAGTAAGCGTATTATGGTCACGCACTCAAAGAACTTAGACAAATCACAAAACAAACCAATTGCATCCTGCGGCTTCTCCAAACCCCCCCCAAATACATAATAATGAGCGTTTCGCCAGCGTCAGTAATAGATTTTCAATTCGTGAAACCGAACTGTCAACCATCCAATAAAATTTGGCTCGCACTGTTATTTTAAGTAATGTTTTGGGCGCATTGAATGTTAAACTGAATTGTGTAGAGAAAAACTATTTCTTTTCTGGAACTTGACAGATTTGAGATCAGGGAGGCAATGTTGCCATTTATCTAACAACAATAAGATACAACATTGTATTGGCATATATATCTTAACACAATTTATCAATATCATTTTGAATTGTGATACCAAATACACACAATACTTATTATTCCCTAAAGGGGACAAACTACGGATGTACATGCGAAAAAAAACATTGATGTTTTTATTCATACGTTATATTCAAACGGTACGTAAAAACATGTAAAGGGCACGGTCATAAAAGAATAACAACAGAGAGGGAGGACAAATTTATTGTAGGCAGTGGCCCCAAAAACTGCACTTCAACATCTTTTAAGGTACGAAACAAGCTGGAGAAAGGTACATCAGTGAAAACTAACACCAGAACGATTAGAAGAAGAATTAAGACGGTCGGTATAGGAGCGCATTTGCCTACCAGAGGGCCTTTGCTCACCGTAGGTCGTCGAGTAGCTCGGTCCAACTTTCCTTGTTCATACAGGAATCGGAATGATGACGCTCGGAGAAAAGTACTCCATACTGAAGAGTCCAGATTTTGCTTTAAGTCATGTGATGGAAGGGTAAATATATACAGTTCAACGTCTCCACTAGAACCTTGGACAGACCAGCCTGTAGAACCTCCTTTGTTTTTTTAACGTGGGTAAATCCGTCATGGACACACCCCCTCTCGGGGGGAGAGTGGGTAGTGTGAGATTCCTACTCACTAAAACTCCACGGTGTACTAACCACCGCTTTGGTTGGGGCAGCACGGGATCGTGCAGTGCTATCACCATGCCGCTCCAGCGGAACCCGTAGAACCTCCTGAAGAGAAGGATCGCGTTGGCCACTGAAGCGCCACGACTGTGAGGCGTTGCTGGAACTGGCCTGGGTAACTGATTAATCCCAAGACAGGCTTGCCGACGTCAACTTGGAAACGGAGTCTCTGCGTGTGGACATGACAAGTATCTGTGACGTGGCAATGTCTCGAATAAAGGGATCGATGACCGCCAAGCGTCAGGTGTACTGACTCCTTCTAGAAGTTGTGTTCGCTCTGTTCCCCTTGATAACACAATTTGCGCCTCCTCAGATGTCTCCGCCCACAACTGATATGCCAACGCGGAAAGTTACTACGACGGCGAGGTAATTTCCGAGGGGACCCGCGAAGAGTAGAGGACAGGAGTGAAACACCTAAGGTCTAAAAATACCACCCCAGGACCCGACGGCATCCCTGGATAGGCATGGATCCTAGCCTACGAAGTTCTTGAATTCTGACTATTAAGAGTCTTTACTGCGTCTCTTCAGCAAGGCCATATTTTGCGTTCATGGAAAATCGGCCGTTTGGTCCTGCTGAAGAAGGAGGAGCGCTTAGCGAACAGTCCATCAGCATATCGACCTAGAGTGTTACTAGATGAGGTGGCGAACCTCTGCGATTGAATTATCGCAGACTGCCTCGTACGACACCTTACCAAAGTTGAGCTAGATATGGCAAACATCCAATTTGGTTTTCGCCAGGGGCGCTCCACTGTAGACGCAGTGATCCAAGTGAAGTGAACAGAGGATACGACTGGTTGTTGCATGCTGAACTCCTGCAGGGTGTCAGCCTTATTTGTTATGCTGATGTTACATTTGGTGCTAACCCGGGCGAAGTCGTACCACGAGGCTGTAATGCTGGTTATGGTGGGGGTCACTCAGGTTGTCCATAGGATCCGGCGTCTAGAATTAAAGGTGGCATTTTACAAATCCGAGGCCTTGTTCTTTCATTAACCTCGAAGCGCGTCACCTCGAGGATCCTAGCTCATCGTGGGAGGCGAGTCCACCGATGTCGGGTCGAGTATGAGGTATCTCGGCCTTCTGCTCAATAGTCGATGGACGTTCGAGAAACACTTCCGGTAACTAGCTCCTCGTTTAATGAACACAACGGGCATGCTCGTACGTCTGTTGCCCATCTTGACAGAACCCAACTCTGCCTTTGGGAAGCTGTACCTAAGGATCGTGCGGTCAATGCCTCCTTATGGGACTGCCGCGTGGGCGCAAGGTCTAACAACTAATAGCATCGCCTAACTGCGCATACCGCAAAGGTTGATAACCGTCAGAAAAATACGTAAACGAGTGAATCTCCTGGAAGCGAGAGCTCATGCGTCCCTATACCGACAACGAGAAAAAGCGCTAGAACGAGGACGGATACTTACATCTCGGGAAATCGAAACGCTGAGGTCCCACCTCCACCAGGTTCTAGTGGTCAATGAATGGTATCAACGACTTTAACGAACGAGCTCGCCTGTGTCACCGATGGAAGCTGTTCGGCCGATCATGGATGAATGGCTCACCATATGGCTCGTTACCCTTTTTTTTCGTGGGGAAATCCTTCATGGACACGCCACCCTCCCGGGGGAGAGGGTGGGTAGTGTGAGAGTCCTACTCACTAAAACCTCACGGTGTACATCTACCGCTAAGGGATTGGGGCGGCACGAGTTCTCTAAAGCATTCATCGTGCCGCCCCAGCGGTTGGCTCGTTACCCTGAGCTTCCTGACGACGCAGGTGCTCTCGAATTTAGGAATACCTATGGCGCATAAGTCAGAATATAATAGTAAAATGCCATCACTGTAACTGCGCGAGGGACACCGCGCAGCAAACACTCGTAGAATGTCCCACCTGGGATGTGCCACGCCGCGAGCTCGTTGCTGCCATTGGCCCGGATCACTCGCTCTCGATCGTTAGTCGTAAGATGTTCGAGAGCGAGACCAGGTGAAACTCCGTCGCTTCCTATTGCGAGACAATGCTGCTCGCCTAGAAGGTGGCGGAGAGAGAGAGAGTGGTCCACTCGGCTCCCTTTCCACGGTCGACGAACCACACGGCGGCGAGGAGTCAGTGACGACCTACGGTCACCGTAGTAAGGGCCTGCGGGCAATGGACTCGAGCACGTCCGTTGAACTGGAAGTTCTTGTACAGCCCATGTTATTAAGACATGTATTAATATATACATGTGATGATATGTTTAAGTATTGTTCCTTATGCATTCCATCAATTAGTCAAAGAAAAGTCTAATATTAGGCCTTCTATCTTAAGTCGAGGTCTTGCTGAGGGACCGACAACTGCTGGATGGGGTAGAAGGAATGAAGAGGCAGTTCCTGCGTACCTAGCTAAAACGTGCGAGAAGAACACAGAGGGGGCTTAGTCAGTACAAATCTGGCATTTCCGTTTATGCAGCCCGGCAAAGTGGGCATCTTAAGAAGAAACCCCGCGAGAAAAAAAAAAAAAGTGGTTGAGTCAACGTATGAAGACGACCAGGAGAAAGATATGCCGAATGTAACATTGTTGGAAAAGAGCCTTATTGTGGAGTATCAGTAAAGGTATTGGATGATATTTGTATCAGGATCACGTACTAAGCTAGATATCGTAGAAAACTGGACACTCGCTGCGTCCAGATACATAATATACATTTTAGAGCAGATTGTGATGCCTTTTACCTTATTCATAAGTACGATAAGACATGTTTGGGATAAACTCAGAAAACAAATTATACAAAGATATTCAGCACCACCTAACCTAAGGGACCTCAGACCTGCATTAGTTGATGACGGAAAACTAATACCACAAAGTTTCGTTGACAATTTAATTAAAAGTATACATAGACGGATGCAGGTAGTTTTGACAGCGATAGAAGACACTGCTTAATACAGATCATGTCACCTATTATGTTATATTTCTCTTTATACGAGGTGACCGAAATTGATAGAAACCAGACTGGTTATCATTATTTGTTTCCCTTACTGAAACACTTGTGTTGATTTGTCCAAAGATCAAAGTTTAAATGAAAAACCTAATTTTAATTAATAACAAACACAAAATCGTAAGCATAGCTTGCAATTTTGTTAAGTCTGATCGACTGCTTTGTTTCTGCAAGTAAAACACCACGTCTAAGATAACATCGTTGAGTATATATACATCCGATGTTCAAAATATCTAATAATATACATCGATATCTATACCAATATGAAATGATCCGATACATCGGATACATTTGATATATCGAATTCAAATGTCATGTTTTATGAAAATCGATTTTTATCGAACACCCCTACTGTAAACTCACAAACTACTAAGAAGATACTACGTATCAGACGGGAAACTTCATACAACCAATAAGGAACGAGTAGTTTAGATTTTGACGTTTGTTTTTTTTTTAATTTCGTCTCTTCACTTTTGGCAAAGGCATTACAAAATTTACCATAGGCTACTTATAGGCTTTTTATTATTGTATTCTTAATTTTGACCAAAGCCATAACAAAATGTTCCTACTATCAATTTAAATTTATCACTGGATTAACAGAAACATATTGTGACAGTTGTGTGCTCTTTTTTATGTAGATTTGCACTAAAAGTGTTGTTCACTGATAAAATTCCACACGATTAATAAATATTGGGCATATTTTGAAAATGAAACAAAACAAAATTGTTGTTAATTCGACATTTATTATTCAGTTCTTATTACATTCATTAATTACATATTTATTATATTGGACCCCAAAGAAAAGACTGATGACAGAAAATGAGTTCTATTAAAACAAAAGGTTTAACATTTCAGTTCAAGTAAAATTATCAGGAATTGAAAAATTATGCTACACTGCAAAAATCTGAATTTTTATTAAAACCTATAGGTTCTTATTTAGAATCAGAGCGTTTCTTGTCACATGAGTCACTTCCCGGCAAACAGAAGATAGAAAGTAATAATAATTAATTTTGAACTCAACGTTCGTAGTTGTATAATATATTCTATTTGATATATATACTCGACCACGGTAGCCTTTTACAGTTGAAAGACCGATTAGTTTATGACAATAAGAAACATAAATTATAACCTTGAATAACATTAGACAACGTAAAATATCTTTAACAGATTTCTTATAGGTTTTAAATGATCTTTATGTCTGTGCTGTTGAATGCAGAAAGATAATGTTTCTGAGATTCAAAGCACATTATAGCTGGAGCGAAAAATGATTTGTTCATTTCTTTATGAAAAATGTTATCTAAATTTTTATGATTTGTATTTTCACTTTACATTATGGACATGAAACAAAATTGTATAACTTATAAGTGCTGTGTTCGTAGACGTAAGTCTTTAATTCTAAAAGTTTTCTCAAATTCGTAAAATTTGAACGGTTAAAGACATATACATTTTACAATATTGTTTCAGTGTTCAATAGGTAAGATGAAAATGCAAACATATGTTTAATAAATATTTTAATGAACAAGTCACTTTTCACTCTAGCCCTTATGCGCTTCTAATCTAAGAAACATTAAATTTCTACATTCAACAGCGCAGACATAAAGGTTATTTAAAAATCCTAATAAATCTGTTAAATATATTTTACATGGTTTAATGCTTTTTAAGGTGATGTTTCTTATCTCATCTTATCTTCTTATCTTTCAGCTGTAACAAGCCACCGTGGACGAGAAAATATCTTAAATAAAATATATTTTATAACTACAGATGTAGAATATGAGAATAAGATATATTACTTTCTTTGTTATGTTTATCGGGAAGTGGCTCATGTGAGAAGAAATGCTATAGTCCTAAGGAATCGGCTTTTCTAATTTGATGATTTCAATTGTAAATGACATATTATATGCAATTACCTTGTATATAGTTTGAGATTAGAAGAGTTCGTATGTAGAAAGAAAAGAATAATAATTTTACTTATTAATATTTTTATTCTTTAATTTTTTCTGAAATATCTTTAATGCCTTTGCCTGCATACAAGGTAATTATTTATTCATTCTGACAACATCAACACCCCTTAAATTTTTTATTATGTTATACCAGTTGTAAATTGATAATTTTGCCGTCATGATAATAAAATATTCAAGAAGAGCTTTTTTATGAGTCTCACATGTTAGGAAGTCAAGCAAATATTTGGATTTTATAATATTTTTTATTACTTGAGATATAAAGTTCGTATTTAGCTTTGATTCCAAATATTCGTTTGGTTCCTTTACAATATATGAGAAATATCTCACGGCATACTCCAAGGGATGAGTTAAATTTTACTTATGTTTTAAATGGGCTCCACATGTGATCCACTTGTGTACAGTGGACTCATTATTTTGTGTTAGAGATTTCTTACAATCTGAACAATTAAATTCTATTATACATTTTCTTACAATTCATCCTGCAGAGTATGCATGTGAATGAATATCCAGACTCTCTTTACGAGCTTCTGCTTGAATATTATCAGAGTCTGTAGTTGTCAGATCAATTTCACAGGAGGATACAACGGTCCTCTTCCTTGTTTCCTGATTCTGTTCAAATAAATTTTTAATTTAAATATTTGTTGACTCGTACTATCCTCGCATTTATAGCTATCTTAGTGGAAGTGCATAAACCTTGTTATTAAGAGAGAACGGAATATATTTTTAAATGCTTGGCAATTTGGATTCTTATTGCTAAAACTATATGCACGAATTTGTCCAAAAATGTTTTCTATGAAGTCTGAATTAAACTAAAGAAGGCTCATTATATTAAATCCTGTTTCTTTGAAAAATTTCCTTAAATTTAACATACTCTTGAGATTGCTTGTATTTTTTTTTTTGTGATGGTAATATTATTTTTTACCTTCTGTATTTAGGAATCGTATATTTTCCAATATTTTTATACCATTTCTCCAAAACATTTTGTGATTTGAGGAACGTGTAACGGTTGGTCGTAAAGGTTTGTCCTTGTCTCTAATTAAGATTGTCGATCCGTTACAGGAGTCAAAACACTATCAAAAAAGGAAACTGTGTCTATTGTATTTTTCAAAGTTGTACTTACTTGCCTTCCATCCGCATAATGAGCTGTAAAAAAATCCAATATAGTATTAAACATTAATCTTTCTCATAGGATGCAAGTTCTAAATCAATAAATAATAAAGACGTTCCAATTATATTTTATTACATTTTTGTAACCAAGCTACATTTATAATGAAGAGTAGTACAAAACAATAATTAAATAAATAAATTACGTAATTATCATATTTAATATGCAATGAACTTACAAAATTGTGATGTATATGATAAAGCACTTGCAACTGTGACAAAACTATATAACTAATAAAAATATAGGCACTACATACTGCTGCACGTGTGGCATTATTTCTCAGGATTAGCAATATATGAATTATTGGCGCCATTTAGTATGTTAGCTTGTCTAATATTAGGTATAAACTGCTCTAAAGTCCATAATGAATACGTAACATAAGGTAGACTGCATGCTTGTTTGTTACTTAATTATATAAAAATTCCATATTGCTTATATTATAGAAAGTATATAGAAAATATTTCATATATACAATATTCATATCAATCGGTGCATATTATACACATATAATAATAATATCAAATGATATGAACATATTTTCAAAATTATATTTTATTTCTTCGAGCCATGAATTTTATGCAAATAAATTATATTTGAAATGATTATGAACTGTGTTAGAAATATTTCACATTATGTCTGGACTAAATAAGAAATATTTCACATTATGTCTGGACTAAATAAACTGTTTTTTCTTATCCCCTAATACTTAAAATAAAGCATACATGTTATTCTTTTTTATAGAATGTATATTCTTGAACTGATTTGAAGACCAAATTGATTTGAATTTTAGCTACTTTTGGAAATTAAAACAAAAAAAGAACTTTACTTAAAATAAGATTTCACTGATATCCTAGAAATACCCTATTACAAAATAATTAATGGTATTACATATATTTATTTGACATATAGCTAACCTTCATCTTTTTAATTTTATTTGGTAACACATATTCGTCATTTAACTTGTGAAGCGGCCGCATTTCAGCATGCTTGCACTCTGTTAAATGTGCATAAACAATATCTGACCATTTTGAACATTTTCCTTCAAATTCTATGTTTTTAGTAATAAAATTATTACGTAGACTCTTAATGAGGTGCGGTGGATCATAAACCACCTGAAGACTATGGTCACTTATGTTAACTGTATCATCTGGAATAAAAGTATATATATTTTTAAGCTTTATTGATGAAACAAAACAAGAAAAAAAACTATATTATCTAGACTAGGTGTAATGTGTTTCACACTCTTTAGCTTACACATTTTCTTACTAATACTACCAATTTCAATGAAAATTATCAATGATTCGTGACTATGACATGACTCAAATGCTGTATTAATTGATTTTGATTTGAATTCAACTATGGGTATGATGTAATCCCATTTCTAAATTTAGTATGTCATAATCAGAAACATGTTTATTGAACATTAAATTTTATTTAATGGCTATGACTGACCTATGTAAAATGAACCAATGTGTTAAATAAGGATATGATCATACCAGTACTTTCAGCTGTCAAAATTTGTGTTCTTCTAGTTTCCTGCTTAAAATAATTTAAGGCAACTTGAAATTATGTGCCCTGATCACAAATCAGAGCTACAGGATGTAATCCAGTTTTAATAACTCCTGTAATAAGTTCCTTTAAAATCCCTTTTAGTATATGCCCAGATGTAGATACCTCACAAAAGTAAAATGCAATTGGCTGTTGCCATTTGTATACTGGACCTCGTATCATGAAGACTATAGCACGGCTAGCAAATGATTTACTCTTATTATCAAATTCTACTAAGCCATATAGGTTATCTTTATTTTTATCATAGGTTAGGCGTGCTTCAAGAGCAATCTCATCAAATATTACTGAGCAATATTTCTTTGCACGTGGCCACTTTGATACCTGAAAAAAAAACAATAAAATATGGCTTTATAAAATCTATCTATTTACATTTTGTAATGAAACTATGCTTAGGTCATAAAGGCTACAATATTTTATTCGGTTTTAGCTGATATTTATACTTCTGATACCTCGTATGACTGAGGGTCAGTAATTCAATAATATGTTGTATCAAAATAAAAAATAATTCTAATATATTTAAAAAACTACTAATGAATAATATAACACCAATTAAAGAATACAGGGAGGATATAAAATAAAGACTCATGCCTCCAATTTTGTTTCATCAAAAATCTGTGAATTTATCCCTGTTTCCCATTTTAAGTTTAAATAATAATTTAACAGAGCAATTTATTTCTCTTCGTCACTAAATCTTCTGCCCTTCATTGTTCTCCACAATGTTTCACTTGTAACCACAAGATTTTTTTTGCAAGTGGATTCATTTTAACAGTTAAATTTTCGAAATTCTCTCTCTTTAAACTTCAATGCATTTCTGGCTCTTTTAGTAACATGTTATTTTTTTTTGACATTTTAAACTCATTTAGAATTTTCAGATATCTAAATCAAATTCACTCAAAAATTCTAATTTTTTGTTCTATCTCCGGAACAGCTATTAAAATATCCTTGAGATTTACATCATTTTCACCAATTTTGTCTAATAGCTATTGTTAAGAGAGCCATCTTTAACTACATAAAATATTGGAATTCTTTCACAATTATTTTTAGACTATACATAGATGAAAAATGTTATTTTCAAAGAGATATCAACTTATAGTATATTTTAGTTTTAAGACATTGGTAGCCCCTTTATACTTTGTACTTGTAAGAAAAAATAATTATATATTAAAATATCATGGAGACTTACCAGAGAAGTTCTTGATTAGCTTTTTCACTATCTGGCATGCTGTTATCTACGTATAACAAAAGAGTAATGTTAACAAAATATCAAAACTTAAAAAAGTAATCATAATTAGTACTTTTATATCAAGGAGACTTACCTATAATAAGTTGCTGATTTGTTTTGTCACTAAATGTATGCCTTAGAGATTTGGATGTAGATGCCACACTATTATCTGAATACAATAAAATAATAAATTTAATATAATACCAATATTAAAAAAAATAGTCATCGTTAGTATTTTTAATATAACATTAATTGTAGATATATCTATATAACTTTTTTCCAAATTTTGTTATAGGTATGAAGTTCTTGATTAGCTTTTTCACTATCTGGCATGCTGTTATCTACGTATAACAAAAGAGTAATGTTAACAAAATATCAAAACTTAAAAAAGTAATCATAATTAGTACTTTTATATCAAGGAGACTTACCTATAATAAGTTGCTGATTTGTTTTGTCACTAAATGTATGCCTTAGAGATTTGGATGTAGATGCCACACTATTATCTGAATACAATAAAATAATAAATTTAATATAATACCAATATTAAAAAAAATAGTCATCGTTAGTATTTTTAATATAACATTAATTGTAGATATATCTATATAACTTTTTTCCAAATTTTGTTATAGGTATCATATGAAAAATTGATTACGAACAATGTTTTAAAATACTTTATATCTGCTTACTTTATTACTTACATTTCTCAGAGGTGTTGGAAATTATTACTTAAATGTTATACAACCATTTAGATTACTATATATTTATTCCAATAGAATTTATATTTACCTGATAAATCCTGGTTTTTGGGCATTTTGGGTTTAGGCATATGTGATTGATCTGTAATTATACAATTAATAATTAATTCTCTACTACATGTTGACAACTACTTGTAAACTAAATAGTCAATGAAATCAAAAAAGAGTGATAACAATATATTTAGATTGTGATGTTGTAACTAACTGAGTTGTTACTAATTTTACTAAGTTTCATAAATGAGTATGACTAAATATGTAAATCTTAACATATTCTCTTTGAAGTTCCAGTTTGCAGTACGAATGATCCACATGTTTCCTTTTTCTTGTGTAATCATGATGAGGGTTCTGATTTTCTAAAATAAACGAAACTTTCTAAGAAAATAACATAAATAGAAACCATAACGGTAACATATTTTGATTGGTAGTTACCTTTGTATGATAATATATAAAAGAACACGTGTTAAATGACTTACCATAACTTTCGTAAGCTTGAGTAGGTATTCCAGTATTTATTTCGGCATCCGTAAATTAGGTATGATATGCCGATATTTTCAGACGTAAACTATTATTTATAAATCTTTTTTCAAAATGTTTGTTACACACAAACATTTTGTGAAGCTCGCGTAAACTAAGATTTTTGAGTTTTTCACAATTGATATACTCCAACCACTTGAGTCCTATCTCATTCTTTGCGAAACGGTACAACTTAACACTCCTTCGCGTACTTGTGCAGTTAGGACCACAGCAATAATTTCTCATTGTTTAGCTGTTTAGTACAACCAAACTTTACAATTTTGAATATGTGATTGACGTAACTACACTCGATACTACCAAAACTATAATGGCGACAAACTTGCTAAAAACAACCGTCAAATTTTAAATGAGTGAGCGGTTTGGATTGAGACAGGATGGGAAAAACGTCATAATCTATTAGCCCTCAATTTGTCTATGACTGCAATTTCATTCCTTTCGTACATTTTGAAGATTCCACGCCATGTGTAAACTACTGTATCGATATAAATGCTGCTGAATACCAGATACGTATAAAAATTAACAATGATAACAACAACAACAAGACAAACACAGAGTACATTTGTATATAGTAGAAGACAAAGCAAGGAGTAATATTATTCTGTGAGACAAAGTGCTCAACACTATATCAGAAAGTGTTCTATAAAATACTTATTAGAAAAATTGTTATCAAACAATAATAATTTTGGTAGAAGTACCAATGAAACTGATCAAAAAGGTATGTATTTTTTTAATTTATGTGTAGCTTAACCTTCAAAGAATCGTATTATGAGACATATTTAAGAAAAACATCAAGTCTCATAATTTTACGTTTCAAAAATCAATTTATTAAAAAGACACTTTCCGTCACGACGAAGAAAGAAGACGTGGTAGATAAATTATCTGACATTAACAAAGTATCAGCAAGCCGCGTAAAACTGATATGAGCATTAAAATTTGGATACCTACCTATTATCCTTTTTGTGCGCTTTGTGGCAAGAGAAGAATCAAGAAGGGTGGTGGATATAATCTGCGGTCTAGAACCATTACCGTGACAAGCAATTACCCTGTGTCAGAGTTATATGACTTCAACATCCATGGTTAAAGTTGAAATGATGTTGTAAATATTCTAGATATTTAATTATATGATATCATAAAAAACACACTCCTACTCTCTTCAGAGGTTATCTAAATGCTGTACAATTACTAAATAATAGTTTAGTGTTGCCACATAAATGAAATAATTACTTTATATTGTAAGTTGGAACAAATCCACTTATAAATATAACACACTCGGCATTGTGGCTTACTTCTGTTGAAATTATTGATTGTAAACATATTTTCAGAAAGTATTTGTTATGAAATAAGACTGGATATTGTATTACTATGCTGCTATAGAAGTCAGTTTACTAAAGCAGGTATGTTTACTGTAGCCACAATACAATTTTAGAATACAGCATGTTGCAAAAATGTTTTGATTTTAAATAATTATAACAATATACTTAACTGACTACTATTGCCTTGTTTATCAAACATTACAAGCATTGTATTATAAGTATTACCTCTTCTATATTATTGCATTTTTATATAAATATGTTTCTAACTTCATGGAATTATTATACATAATGTTTAATAAACTCTAAATTATTCTGAGTAATATCCTAGACAACATGATGGACCAAATGATTGAACTAGTAACAAAATTCTCCTAAATATGTGCATTTATGACTTGTAATACCAATGGCTTAACTGAACGCAGATAAGAACTTGGGTATTTTTAAAAATGAAAAAAAAATGATGTTGCCTTAATATCATTAAACATACCCGAAAATCAAAGATAAATATTAAGAGACTTATACTACGAATTATAAAACAGGAAATACACTTGGAGGAACAGCAGTAATCACAAAACAAAACATCAAACATTATCCAATTGAAAATTATAGTACAAAAAAAATAGAGGCAAGATCAATCAAAATTCTAGACCACAAAACTGAAACTACATCATCTGTAATCTACTGTACTCGAAGACAGATAAGAAACAAGAATGATATCAAAGAATTTTTCACTACATTGGGTTACAGATTTATATATAGTGGAGACTGGGATGCTAAAAATATTTACTGGGGTTCAAGATTGACACTACCGAGAGGCAGGCAACTTTACTATACTGTATACAAATTAAAAGTTACAAAATAAACTGAAATAAATCTGTTCATGTAACTTTCACCTTTAGAATACCACAGTAGTCCGGTGAATCTGTAGAAGCCATAAGAGCCAACAGGGTATGCCACTTCTAAAAAAAAGCAGAATACCGCCTATAATTCTTAACAATAACAGCATTCCTCAGGCTGAGCTTGTTAAATACTCGGGTATACATTTAAAATCAATATCTTAATTGGCAAAAACAGATTTGGACCAAAGTAAACAACTTAACACTAAATTTAGAAGCATGCATTGATTATTGGGACCTAAATTAAAACTTTCTCCTGCTTGTAAATTAACAATATATAAGACCATCCTAAAATCCCTTTGGACATATAATATCTAACTCTGGGGTACAGCCAGAAATAGTAGCATAGAAATATTAAAACAATTTCAGAACAAAACAATATACAACATGCTGAAAATCCCATACTACATCAATAACATATGTATGTATATTTTGACCTAAATATTAGAATTATCAAACAGGAAGTTGCTAAATTCAGTAAAAAATAGCAAAGTAGACTGTCAAGACACATTAAGATATGGTCAACGAAGCTGGAATGTCAAAGGAACATCATGCACAGTCGATTAAAGAGAATCAGTGCTTCCAACCTGAAATCTAGAGTCTAACAACACACTCACATCTTGGAAAAGGAGACCAGTGAAGTCTCTACATAATACACAAATATTTCAAACCACCCCTGGCTTTCACATTGGAATGGCTCCTTGTTGCTAGTAAATGAATAGATTATTATGATACTGAAAACACATGAGACAAAAAAAATGTCTAGTTATTGTATTGTAATTTATATGTTACAGGCATATAAAATGGTAGAAAAATTACATTGCAATTTAACAAAACTAGAGTCTTTAATATTAAATATACAAGCTCATATAAACTTGTATAAAATGACCTTATATCTGTCAATTAGTGAGAACTCGAATTTTTGATAAACATAACTTACAAGAACTTGTAAAATGTAACTTGTGAGTTCATAAACTTATAATGTTTGATAAACAGGGCACTGGTTCGAGTAAATAAATGCAAAGTACACACTATCTAGCATTTTCTGACACAAAACAGAAAGTTTTTGTCACACCTCTAACCGAGCTTTATGTGAAAGAGACTGAGATTTGTTGTGTCTTATACAGAGAGATGTTGTGTTTTGTTAATTCATAGATACTACATGGATTTAACGTATTGGTGTTTATGCCCTAGCTTTATTTACAGACCTCTACAATGCGGTCACCATTAATAACCCTTTAATCATAAGGTATCTGTTGAAATTTATTGTAATTAACAAAATTAAATTCTCATCAGTTATTTATCCGATTTGAATACTGTAATTAGGTATATGAATTTATTTACCAACTTTATATATCTTAACTGGGTCTGGCTTCATTTTATTAAAATGTAACCTTTGACGCAGTTTATTTAACACGTGATAACCTACTAACAGACTTCAATAACATTCTATCAACTTACTAATAATAGTGAAAGGCAAACAGGTAATTTTACAGTAACCTCTATGTCCGAAAGATCTAGAAAAGTCTTATTTCTAGTGTACAATGAAACTGAAACCGTCTCCGTGCATATGTGTACCCTACTTCTTTTATAAAATAGGGGTCCTTCAAGAGTATTGTGATTTCTGCAGCTGCATTGAAAATTCTCTGGAGTAAGTGCTCGCGGCTTTGTGCTTCTACTCAAACTTTTTGCGTCATGTACTTCCAGAAATAAAACTCTAGGGGTGTTATAGTTAAGTCAGGGGATCGAGGTGGCCAAGATACAGGGCTGCTTCTTCCGATCCATTGCGAATAGTTTAAATTAAGGTGTTCCCTAACTGATCGCGTGAAATGAACTGACGCACCATTTAGATCTAACCAAAAGCTTCTCCGTGGCACATCTTCAAGAAGTTAAGGTAAATTATTCTGTACAAAACTTAAAAAAACATCTTGAGAAACCCTGCTGGATAGTTCCAATGGATCAATGACTTGATTATCAATTATTCCTGCCCACGTGCTCACAGAAATCTGCGTTTCAAATGTTGTAACTCGAACCACGTGAGGATTTTCGGTGCCCAACGTGTAAATTGCAGTGATTTGTTATTCATGTTCTTGTAAAGGATGCTTCATCTGTCCATACAATCTTCTTAAAAACATTTAAATTCTGTCGTTGCTGTCGAAGTATCAACGAACAGAAAACGGATCTCGTTGTAGTGCCGTTTTGTTGTAGATGTTGAGCCTGGCGATAATGAAATGGGTGGAATCCTTCCCTTTTTAAAATTCGCCATTCCCTGATCTGGGGAATGCCTATTCGTGTTGATACGAGGTGAATACTTGTAGTAGGGTCTTTCGTAATTATTTGCAAGACTTCTATTTCTATGTCTACACGGAACATCGCACCTGACTCGCGTCGCCTTTGAGACATCCCAAGTTCGGTAAACTACCGGTGCACAGATATGAACGATCGGTATCCAAGAACTGGCCTTGTTGGATATCGTCGTATTTACTCTTGAACGGCGGCTCTAGCATTTCCGTCACAAAAACCGTAAACATAATGCATATCGGCAATGTGAGAAGGTGGTAAATCGCATAGTAGCTGCATCTTTACGCACTATCGTCACAAAAGGTTAAAATTACACTTAATAAGCGCACAATACGTAGTCGACACGAGCACAATGACCGGTTAACTAAACACTTTAAACTGGAGAGTTCGTCTTGCGTCGGATTTTTTTTACAACCGGTTTTTACTTACTTAAAGGGGTAGCCACCTTTGTTTAATGCTATTTTTTATTTGCCCATTCTCATTGACGAGCTTCTCGCTTTTAAATGGTTATAGCTACACATGAATAATGTTTTAAGAATGTGCAGAGAATATGTTGTAGATTGATAAACAACAATAAAATAACGAGAGTAAGTAAGATCTTTTTAAGTGGTAAAAAAAAAAGGATTGTACTGAAAATTGTCTTATGCGTGCATTTTTTTTAAATGATGCGATTGCAACCCTAAGCAAAACGGAAGCCATTTGCTTCCGCGGCCCTCGTAGAGCTCCGCCTCCCGGCACGCACATCGTCATCAGTGGAGTCCGCATTGATGTGGGCTCCACGATGAAATACTTGGGTTTGGTCCTTGACGCAAAGTGGAACTTTGAGGCCCACTTCAAATAGTTGGACCCCAAGGTTATGCGCGGCGCCAATGCGCTCGCAGGCTTGCTGCCGAACCTGGGGGGAGTCGGCATGGGCTGTCGCTCTCTCTACGAGGGAGTGGTGCGGTCTATGGCGTTGTATGGAGCCCCGGTATGGCACGGTGCCCTGATGCCATGCAGTTCTGCCGTTTTACGTAGGATTCAGCGGGTAATGGTCGTCAGGGTAGTACGAGGTTATCGTACTGTATCTCGCGATGCAGCGTGCCTGCTGGCAAGCTCCACGCCGTGGGAGATAGTCGCTCACTCCCCATGCCGAGATGTACCTCTGGCGCTCCCAGAGGCTTGCTCGAGGAGAGAGGACAGCTTCCAACGAGGTGGAGGCCCAAAGGGTCGTGCTTACAGCGGATAGAGCTCAGGCTGTGGAATGGATTATCTGGCCTTACCTTCGGCTGGCCTGAGAACCATTGAGGCGATTCGCCCAGTCCATGGAGAATGGTTGGGTCGAGGACATGGGTCGCTCACTTTTCGGCTGGTGCAGATATTAACCGGCCACGGCTGCTTTGGTGTATATCTGCACCAGGTCGTGAAAAGAGAGCCGACGCCAGCGTGCCACCATTGCGCCAGCGGGATGGATGATGCCCAGCATACGCTGGAAGACTGCCCTGCGTGGGAGGATGAATGTCGGGCCCTTGTGGCCAACATCGGGAGCGACCTCTCACTGCCGGCTGTGGTTCGCGCTATGGTCGACAGAGAGACAAACTGGAATGCCGTCCTCGAATTCTGCGAGGCGGTTATGAGTAGGAAGGAGAAAGCCGAACGCGACAGGGAGCGATCGGCCGATGCTCCCGCTCTTCGCCGTGGGAGAGTCGGTCGAGGAAGAAGGCGTGGTGGAGGCCGTTTCTACCACTTGCCTCCGTAGTTAGCCTCCAGGCGGTAGACACGGGGGTGTCTGCCGCCGCGTAAGGAGTGCCCGTGGCGGAATGAAGCACGGCTTGCCGCAGCTTCGGTTAGAAACAAGAGAGAGAGAGAGAGGCGTTTCCTCTCTCTCGAGACGTGGGTCCCCGTCTCTAACATCTACGGGTGACCCAGGCGCGTGGCCAGGGTAGCGAAGTATGCTGAGCGTGAACCCGCACCCTGGTCCACATACGCGTTGTGACGGAAAGTGGAGTTTTTAGTGAGTAGGAGTCTCACATAACCCTCACGCTGTCCCCCGGCAGCGTGAGGGTATACATGACGGATTTTCTCCACTCTAAAAAAAAAGTATGGTGGACAAACTACAGTTGCTTTCAACAAAAAAACAAAATCAATCAGATATGTCCTTTATTTTCTAAGATATCGCACAAATAGTGCAAGAGATGGAGAGATGGTTTTTTTTCTCACAAAAGTAAATTTGGTAAAAAAACTATAACTGATAGAGCAGCCCCCACCCCCCGATTCGAGCCATTTTCCAGAAGAAAGCACGTTAGGGTTTTGGTTCCAATGTTTTCTATTCTGGAAATTTTGACCTACGAAACAAACCCAGTAGGCGACCGGATACCTTCGTTGACAATGAAGAATTAAAAGTGATTATGAAAGCGGGGCCATCTCAAACCACGTCAGAGTTAGTGGCAGGCTTCGTTGTAAGTGATCAAATAGTTTTAATTTATTTCCAACCAATTGGAAAAGTTAATAATCTCGAGAAATAGATACCGCATGAATTGACTGAAGCACATCAACAAACACGCATTGGGGGTTGCATTACTCAACCGTCACAAAAACGAGAGAATTTTGAATCGTATTGTTAATTGTGCCGGAAACCGGATTCTTTACAATAATCGGAAACTCTCATCATTGTGATTGAACCCATGAGAACCGGCCAAACTCTGCTCCGAGCAAAAATTGACTCAGAAAAGGTACTGGTGATTGCTTGATAGACCAGTACTGGTCATACTCTACACCTTCTTAAGATCTGGCCAAGTAATTCTGACAGATCTGTATTGTCAGCAATTGCAAACCGTAATGAAAAACCTAGCCGTTAAACAACCAAGACTGGTCAATTTCTTCAGCCCATTGTTGCTTCAGGACGACACTAGACCTCAGGCTTCACGACAGACGGGTGCTAAATTAGAAGAATTGCTGTTTGCAGTTGTCTCCGACACCCACCATACTCCCCGGGCGCTGTTCAACAGATTATCCCGTTTTTTTTTTATTTTTAACAATTTATTACAAGGAAAAAAAATCAATTCTGGTGATGCATATATGGGTATAGTAAGCTATCCTTAGTGATAGGTACATGCCATCGTAGGCTTTTTTGCAGATCTATAAAAGAGGAATATCTCACTGTGCATTGTTTTGTATAGCTCAAAAGAATTAGGCAGCGTTTTAGATGAAAGCTCCGCGGCTTGACTTTTTCAAATCTTCCAACAATTATCGTTATATTTGAACAAAATTTACATAAAACCTTGACAAACATAACACATACCTAAACTTTCCTCTTGGATTAGTGAAGACCGCATTACAACGCCTTCAGTAGTTTTGAGTTTATCGCGAACAAACAGACAGACGCGGCAGGACGATTTTGTTTTATAATATGTAGTGATGATATAATTTCATATTTCCTTCATTCATTATTCTAGCTGTTTCTCCAGCGCTAATACCATGGTGGAACTTTTATTCGTACATTACGCGATATTTTACGTTTTTTATTTTGTGAAAAGAACGACGCCAAGAAAAATTAAGTGGTGCGAAAATAAATGTATAATTAAATTCGAAACACTGTTTTTTATGCGAGTGGAGGCAAATGAACAGACGGGCTACCTGGTGTAGAATCAGAAAGATGAAGAAATAATCACCGTCGTCCATGGACACCTGTGACACGAGGGGCAAAACAAATGCGGTGGCGGCTTTTGAGGAAGGAGTAGGCTGGTTTCTTCAAGGTTTGTGGGTTGTATTGGTCCAGAAACGCTGCCGCTGGGAGTTCATTCCAGAGGACCGACATACGTGGGAAAAACGCACCCGAGAACCGCACAGTAGACAAATTCCAACCATCGAGATGACAAAGTGTCGAGCCTTAAGAAAAGCACCTGGTTGTTGACGATTCGAGCCGCTCTCTGTTGGATTCGGTCAAAAGGACGTAAATGGCATTGGGGTGCTCCAGCCCAGAGATGAGAACAGTATTCCATGTGTAGATGCACTTGCGCCTTACATAGCTGAAGGCGGTGAACCTGATTTGAAATACCGTCTTGTTCTGTTAAGGACACCTTTAAATCCATCATGGACACTCCACCCTCTCAGGGGAGAGAGTGGGTAGTGTGAGACTCTTACTCACAAAAACCCCACGGTATACCCTCTACTGCCATAACGGGACGTCACGGGCTCGTGCTAGCTAGCACCATGACGCCCCGGCAGTCGGCCTCAGCCTAATGCCGGACCTCGCGCGCTAAGAGAGAGACAACCTGGTACACCCCGACTGGCTCCCTGACTGCCGAACCAGTGCAATGGAAAGAAGAGCCCCCCATCCATGGGGCCTTCTTGCTGGAAGCGTTGACTGTGACCGCAGTCTGAGCAGAAGAGGACGCCTTTTTTCTCTTTCTCTTTTTGAGCCGACGAGTCACCGTCGTCCACGCTGCTTCAGCCGTCGGAGCTGGGAAGACATGGCTCCTATAATTTCTGCAGCTATGATAACAGTTGCAGGTTTTAAGCGAGTTGCTACCTAGGTGCCACACGCCCTCTTTATTCTATCTGCCGTCATCGGCGGGCGAACAGAACTCCCCGATAAAACTCTGTCCTCAATGGTCACCAAGCGAGCATTCATCTTTGCCAGAGATTTTGGAGAGAGCGCTCCAGCCCCTTAATGGCGAAAGGAGTCTCGTCCGAGCCGCGGTCGAGTGCACATGTAGTACGTATGTAAGTATGTAAGGTACAGTCTCTCGCAGCTCTGACGGTTCGATCATTCGATAACTTGTGCGCAGTTATTGGATATTTTCGTGAGTGTTCGGTAGTATTGTGTGTTCGTTCGTCTATTGTCAATCGACACGCTCTTTTCAGAGCGACGGTACACCTCTGACAGTGTACCAATCAAACCGCAATTTTCGGTGCGAGCCGAACACACTGAGTGTAGTGCGTTAAGTCGCCGTGCAGCGCGTCATATGGCGTGCAGCGCATCGTTCTTTGTGCCGCGCCGTGTGCAAGATATGAAGACAGAAGAAACCGATGTGCTTGGGACCTCCCCCTAGGCTACGTAGGTTCTCTGTGAGGCATTGCACATCGCCCACAGCTCCCTTTGACCCGGACACAGATTGTCCGTTAAATTTTAAACAGTCGCAGCCAGAGACGTTAGTCATGTCCACCTCCGCCCCCTCGCGTGCCCCTCAGGCCCTCGACGATGTCAGCCAGATCGAAGACCTCATTAGGTTCCATATGTTCGCGAACCACGAAAATCCGCTATTAGTTTCCGAGTTCCATAGGCACAAACGTACTTTAGGGCGCGGTAATTGCGGTCGCAAGGGACTCCGTTGTTTTTCCGAGAATCCATTTGAGATTCCATCCAACCGCGACTCCGACGATGATTCCTACGGATCCGATATGAATCTCGACTCTGTTCCCATAGCCGCGTTCACCGATAATTACGGTTTTCAAATCGTCACGCGCCGCGTTAAACGCCCACGCAACGCGAACCCGTCAGATAGTGACTCCGCAGCAGAACTGTAGAATGTAGATGGCGCTCAGGTGCCTCGAGTCTCTCCCGCGCCCTCTGTCCCGACTTCGGCTAAAGCTCTGGCTGCGGAACCTTCACCCTCCGTGACAAGGCTCCTTGGATCAAGATCTCAAAAGACATTACGTCTCGAAAGATCTACTACAAGTCCGCCGTCAATACAGTTGTCGGTATTTCTATTAGAGTGTCTACCTCCGATGAGCATCGTCAGCTCACTAAATATCCCCGGGAGCAAAAACTTTCCTTCTTCACACACGCGCTTTGTCGGGCTTTGTGGTTCCTACCCAGCCACGTTGGGTTGGGGATCGTAATGGCTTCGTGGTGGTTATGGTCGGGGCGGGTATGCCTCTGGCAGTCCGTGAGAGGGGGGCCGGGTTTGTGACAGCCGTCTGGGAGGAGTACGCCATTGTAAGTGGGCTACCACAGGAATTAAAAAAAGTAGAGACCGACTATACGATTTGTATCATAGGAGATCATTGACTAGCAATGAATCCTTTCATGCTTATGTCAGAAATTATTCAAAAATTTTCAAGCGTGTTTGTGTAGCTGCTAAAGCCAATTTTTTACGAAATAAAGTTATTGAGTTTAGTAATAAGACCAAGACTCTCTGACATATTATAAATAAAGAATTAGGTAAAAATAAAATAAATGATACTTCGCGAAATTTGAATGTCGACGGAGTACATATTTCAAATAGCTCAGAGGTAGCTACTGTTTTCCAAGACTATTTCACAAACATGCCTTTACAGGTAACAAAAAATATTACATCATCAGCCCATGGTGCCGTATCATTTTTAAAAAATCATTGTGCACCTGTAAATTCAAAATTTAATTTCACATCTATTGGTGCAGGTGAAATAATAAGGACTTTTAAACTATTAAATTTGAAACATATCGAAGACATATGGGGAATGTCGGTAATGGTAGTTCAATCCTGGGATGGGTCGGGGGCCCATCTCCTCATTGCACAGGTCCGGCTGACGAGGGGAGGTAGTTGGTTGTGTACCCAGTGAAGCTCCCTATAAGGATGGAGCCCGGCGGCTACAATTAACCGGGCTGACCGCTGGGGCGGCATGGTGATAGCCACAACACGGTCCCATGCCGCCCCAACCAAAAGCGGCGCCCGAAACACCGTGGGGTTTTAGTCCATACGAGTCTGACATAACCTACTCTCTTTCCTTTCATCCCATCTCTTCCCAATTCGTCGGCATCTCCGCTCTGGCACCGGTAATTAAGTCCAGATATTTAGGTTGTGGCGGCGATTTGGCTTCTTTAAGCTCCTGACGCGCAGTTTTGATCTTCTCCTTGAGCCCTGTGACCTCTTGGCGGAGAGTCTTCACCATACGTCGAAAGGCACAAATTCTCGTCGGATATTGTCCGTGTCAATCCCGTCGATACCACGTCCTCCAAGAATCCTTCAACTCTCTTAACACAACCGCCCTTAAGGTTTTTGGACTTATGATAAACGTCATAAATCTGAATAATTTTCTCACCTGCCAATTACCTAAGGCGCCCCGGATCGAGAGCCTCGATATCCATCACTTCAACGATACTCGGCTCCTTTCCGGTGCCCCTCACACCATCACGGGATTTCCCTTTCTGGAACGTCGAGGTGGTTGACAAAGGCTCCAAATGCGGCTCATCATCTGAGGTGGACAATATTGAGGCATGTGTCTCGTCATTTACATCACTAACATGAGACTCCACACTCCTGTACCGGCTCATAACAATATGATCCAAGTAGGGGTCCTTCCAAAGCGTAACATAAGGTAAGTCAGTTGTTTGTTGAGAAGCCATGGTCGTCATTATTTTACTCGAATCGCACAACATTTTGAGCCCAAGAGAACGAGGGGCTGCCCGAGCCCGTGGGCAATTATCCTCCTGGGATAATTGATTTTTAATCTTTGTACTATCCATCTTTACTAACATCGGTGTCCATTAAGAAAGCCAGGGGTCATCAATAAAAGTGGATACAAAGTCCGTGTAACATGCCAAGGTCGTATCAGAGATCAGCCGCCGGTCAAAGGGACCGACGTTGCCCGGGTGCCCCACGTGGAGGCTCTCTGACGTACACCCCCTGTTAAAGGCACCTAACTTTTTTAAGGCCAGTTTTGCTCTACCTTCCAAATAACTACCAAACCGAACGTCGCTTGCTAGGTCGATACCGAGGATACTGAAATTTGTCTCAGCAACTAGGGGAACTCCTTAAAAATTAGAGATTCCGTCAAAGGGTTTCTTTTTGGCGGTGAAGGCACATATACCTGTGTTTTGTGGAGTTACTAAATTTGACTAGATTTTATCTTCCCCAATGCGAGACACGCTCCAATGAGGTCTCTATCTCGGACACAAATTTCTTCCGGCACTCATTAACGCATTCCCGAGAAACACCTGCACGACTGGTACATAAAGCATCCACAGTACTATCGTCTGCATAGCAATGAATGTTAGAGATGTTCAACATATTGTGAATTGCGTGACTACAGCGTTCAGGGGCTTGAGATCCGAGCATGCAGCATCAACAACGACTTTTATGCTCCGCTTCGTGAGGAAACTGGATATCCAATTGCGTAGTTTATCGGGAAGTCCATACGAAGTAAGTTTCAAGAGAAGCGTTTTGTGCCAGACCCGATCAACGAAGCCTCAACGATATCCAAACTAATGGCAAGGGCCCCCCCCTTTTTTTTTCAACTGCTTTCGCCCAATTGTGAGTCAGAAAAACTAGAAGATCACCACCAAAGCGACCTTGACGAAGCCCGTATTGACGATCATTAATGAGCTTGTTCTTTTCTAGATACTTCAGGTGCTGGTGGTTTTTGCAGGATTCGAATAGGCCGATAGTTGTATGGATCAGAATGATCGTCTTTTTTGGCGATCGGGTGGATTAAGGTAGACTTCCAGGTGGTGGGGACTACGCCTGTGGAGTAGGAGAGCCGCAAAGACGCGCTAAAACCAGGGCCAATACCGGAGCACATTTTCTAAGCACGATTGCGGGTACTCTTATTAAAGTATTGTATTGTATTGTTATTACTCCTTGATACAAACACTGAATTCAATCTAATCTGAAATTTGGCAGTGGTTGATAATAAGATTCAAAGAGTTTGTTACATAGATTGATACAGTTGAAGCTAATAAAAACATGAATCATTTGTTTCAGCAAAATGTATAAAAGAAGCAAATATTATTCCCAATCTTTTAACGAGCCAAAGGTGAAAGGAGAGATGAAAAGTAATTCTGATAATTATAAATGTGAAATCTGCGGTGAAATGTTTAATAACAGGTATTTATTCTATTCATATTAGAATCTTATTTAATTAGTTCGTAGTCCGGTGACACTGTAGAGGCCTTACCAAGTCAACAGTGTAGTCAGTTTCGAAAAAAAAAAAATATTTGTTAAGATTTTATTTAACTGTTCGCAGATATGCGCCATTTCGTCGGTGTCAGTTATTAATATAACAATACCGTTAACCTCGTTTCAAACCCTTGAAGATATGAAACAGCTTTTTCCACGACTGTCTTGACCACTGTCTTAAGAATCATGTCTTACATACAATCGGCCACGGCCGTTAGTCATATTTCATACTCACAACTAGTACATGGCACGCTCGTTAACAATGGCACACGTTTGACCATAAAATTAAATTTTTAACATTAAATTTACAGAACTTATCTAAATGATACACAATTCAAATGACAATATAAAAAGCTAAATATAGAAAACTACACAAAAATATGGTATATAGGTACATAGGTATGGTACTCAATTGTCCTCAACAAATATATTGCATGTAAAGAGAAAGAACATAAACACCACACTGCTCCCTCGATTTAATAAGAAAACACATATCGATGTACGCGGAGTGCTTAAAAAACCGAAGTTTCTAAATCTTAAATCTTTTTTTGAGAATATATTTTGTTTTTTCACCAATTTCCTTTTTTTATTTTGTGTTTCTATATGTTTACTTTATAAACTACTTTCAATCGTTCATCTGATTTTTCATCCGATTCTAATACTAGATTTCGGCTTAGGCAATCTGCCTCTAAGTTTTGTTTTCCTGGAGCATACTTTATTTTAAATTGATATCGTGATAAATAATATATTAAATCATCCAGCTCTTTGTCGGGTCTTGATTTTAGATACATGTGTTTTAATGGTATGTGATCTGAATAAACCGTAAATGATTTACCTATCAGCCAGTATGCCAGTATCTCACTGCTTATTTAAAAGTTGAACATTCTAAGTATATTGCTTTCTTCCTGTTCTGGGCTTCATTTAGTTTTTCTGAAAAATACGCCACTGGTTTTTCTTTATCATCAGGCTGCGTCTGTTTCAAAATAGCTCCAATGCCTTCTAAAGAAGAACCTGTGTAGATATTAATAGGCAATTCTTAATCAAACATTTTAAAAACTGGTTGGTAGCATAGCAAGCTTTTTATCATCTCAAACGTTTTTTGAGACTCATCGGACTAAATGAGTTTTATGTGTTTCCTGAGCAAATTATGTAAAGGATCTAATATTATTCCACTTCTTAGTATAAAGTCGTGCTAAAAATTAATTCTCCCTAGAAATTGTCTTACGTTCTGCGTGTTTGGAACAGGAAACTTCTTTATTGATATTAAATTATCATTTATTGGTTTATAACATAGAATTATTTTGAAGCATATGACCCAGATATTTTACTGAGTTTGAGGCAAATGCGCATTTTGTAAATTTTAATCGGAAACTTTCTACTTTGCTTGGTTGTAGCAACCTGTATTAGGTGACTGATGTGATCAGTAAAAGATTCAGAAAATATAAGAATATCATCTATATGATTCACGGGAAATTCAGTAAGTTTATACTTTCTCAGTATATTACTTAATATCCTTTGAAAGATTGCCGGTGAGTCTTTTAGACCAAAAGGTAGTCACGCCCACTGATAATGTCCTTCCTGTGTTACGAATCCCGTCTTTTGTCTATCTTTGACTCGTAAAGGATTAGACCAAAACGCAGAATTTATGCCAAGGGTTGAAAAAAATTTACAATTCCTGGTCTTTGATATTAGGTCTTCGATCAAGGCAAATGGTTGCATTTGAGGTACTACTAGTTTATTTACGTCCCGGAAGCTTATACACAGCTTGGATTTTCTGTTTTCCTCTTTTTTGAACACCAAAGAGACAGGTGCTGCAAACAGGCTATAGGATTCTTCAATCAGCTTATTATCTAATAATTTTTCTATCTCTCTTTTATCTTTTGCAGTACATCTATAAGGCATCTTGCTACAATACTTTTCGACAAATAAGTCTATTCTCGCTTCATACCCATTAACAGTTCCGACATCGAATTTATTTTTCGCAAAAACTGATTTGTATTTGCAAATCAGCGTGTTCATTTCTGACTTTTGATACTCATGTAAATCATCTATCTTTATTTCAAAATCTTCTTCTTTTACATGTTCATTAAAATTTATTTTATACTCTTCTCCTCATTTAGTGGTACTATTATTTTTATCTTTAAATTTCTTATCTGTATTTAAAATTTTGATTTTTTTAAATATATAATCTATGAATGTGTGCACCTCAACTCGTGTAGTCATTGCCCAGGTTTTTTACGCTTTATAGGGTTTTATGTGTGACCACAATCTCACATGACTTTAAATAACGATATGGTCTAAGATGGTAAACACGCTAAACCTAGAGCGGGACTGATTATCAAGTGCAGCTGCCGGAAACATACTTATAGATGCTTGGGAACAGATTTTCAATTTGAAAGTTTTATAAGGGCTTAGAAAAGGCCCTACTATCATAATACAGTTTAATTAAAATATTTCTCTTCTTCTGTTAATACCATACTGCGATGTATACTATTACTCATTTTCGACTTTTGTCTGAGTGTGACAATTTGAATAATGTATTTGATGCCTACTTGGTATTGAGAGGTTTGTCTTATGCCAAATTGCAATTTTTATTGTATAAACTCTGGTGCTGAAGAGCGAGTGTTAGAATGGTGGAAAGTAACCACAGATAGTATGTTTAATTTTTATACCATACCGTTTTATTGTATAATAACTTCAAGCACCATGTTAAAATTCTATTATAGGGTTGATCATTATGTAAACGATGGTGATATCTGGAAATAAAACCCCACTCTACGTACGTTATAACAATTGTTACTGTCATATATTTGTACAAAGATATACTTAGTCTGGCCATAAATACTGTTACAATTAAAAATAAACAAAATATTACATTTGAATTTGGAATCTGTTATTTTATATGATTGTTCATTGAGTTTTCTCATTTCGGTGCCAATACATTGTACAAATTTTGCGATATTAAAATGGAGTGAGGTGATAAAGAGAACCGAATTCTCTGTGATTGCATTACACAAAGTAGGTATGGAATCAAATCCAATTTCTAAAACTCCATACGTTTGGTATTAGTAAAATGTTTGTGTACCGGGCTATTAATAGGTACAATGAGCCCTCTTCTGGTTATGACAGAAAAAGATCTGGTCCGTCCACGTAGTGCTCGTACAAAAAAGGTGGTCAAAGCAGTAAGGGAAAGAATTCGAAGAAATCCTGTTCGAAAGCAAAAGATTTTATCTCGGAAGATGAAGTTAGCGCCTAGAACGATGTCGCGTATTTTAAAAGATGACTTAAGACTTGCAGCCTATAAGAGACGTACTGGTAATTTCTTAACTGATAATTAAAAAAAAAGTATTGCATACTTATGTACACGTCATAGAAGTTATACTTCTTCGGCGTAACAAGATAAAAATCTTTTCAAAAATGTTATCTTTCGCCTTATTCTACGTTTGTAGAAAAAACGACACTAACAGTAGAAAAAAGATATTTAATACATACATACTTTTTTTGAATAAAATGTTGACTATAGCTAACTTCAGAGTGTCGGTTTTTAGTGACGGTGTGCGCGAGCATAGTGAAAATTTACTCTCATCATTTTTCCCTAACGTGCCAAAAGAAGTATAACTTCAAAAAGAATAGGATGGGAAAATCGAAACAACTACTGAAGCGGTAGCCAAAGGGAGGTCATAGAATTTTTTTATGTACAAATGAGAATTTTCTAGAATTGAGCAATATTTGAACAAACAAAATGACCGTATTTATGTTCAAAGGTCTAGGAAACTTCGCAATTAGTCGACAGAGTACAACGTGGGCACTATCAGACTTCAGTGATGGTTTGATGGGTTATTTAACTAAGAAGGAGTGACTGAGTCTTACTTATGTGAAAAAGGTATCAAAACATCGGCACAAGTGTATCAAGATACCATTTTTGAGAAGGTAGTGAAGCCTCTTAAGAACACCATGTTCAATAACCAAGAATGGTCCTTCTACCAAGACTCGGCGCCGGGTCATAAAGCTCGGTCTGTGCAGTCTTGGTTGGAAATGAACGTTTCGGACTTTATCAGAGCAGAAAACTGGCCGTCGTCCTAGTCCCGATCACAATCCGCTGGATTATGGTTTATGGTCAGTTTTAGAGAGTACGGCTTAGTCTAAACGCCATGATAATTTGGAGGCCCTTAAAACAATCCGTACGATTGGCAGTGAAGAATTTTCCCATGGAAAGAGTACGTGCTTCTTTTTTTTTTAAGCAGGGGAAAAATCCTGCATCGGATATCCTCACACTGCCGTGGGACAGCGTGAGATTTATGCCGGACTCTAAAACACACTCGGACAGAGTGTGCTACGCGGTGTCTACGTCAGCGCCGCACTCATGACAGGCGCCGGTCGGCTCCCTGGCGAGCCCTGGTCGGCGAGCGATCTGGTGCAGGTACCACCCAAAACAGCCATGGCTGGTGAGTACCTGCACCAGTCGAAACGTCAGGGAGCCCCAACTCCTCCCCAACCATTACCGCAGGACCGGACGGACGGCGTCGACGGTGAACGTCCCGAAACGCGCGTCCGCCAGGTCCTGCATCCACCTTCCCATCGCCTCCTCCCTCATCTCCCTCCGTTTCGCCTCGATCTCCCTGGGAATCGGAGGCTCCCCACTACGCTTCCTCGTCGCCGTGAATTCATACACGGCGGCGAGAACTCCCGCCTCCAGCTCCCAAGGCAGAGAGCTGGCGAGCGTGAAGGCCGTCGCTGAGGACACCGTCCGGTACGCCCGGATTGCCCTCAGTGCCACCGTGCGCTGCGCACTACGCAGCGCGCGCACGTTGGCGGCATCGAGGGCATCAGCCCAGACCGGTGCCCCGTAGGCGGCCATCACCCGCATGACTCCCATAAAAAGTCGACGGCACCCGGCCCCCCTATGTTGGGGAGCAATCGGCCGAGTGCCGCCGCCGCCCCAGCAATTCGCGGTCCGAGCCCCGCAAAGTGGGGCTCGAACCGCCAGCGCCCGTCCAAGGTGAGGCCCAGATATTTCATCTGGGCCGATACCCTGATCCGGGCGCCCTCCACCATTATGTGGGCCCCAGGTGGTGGCCCTCGCCGAGGCCCTTGGAAAAGTATGGCCTCGGTCTTCTCGAGGGCCACCCTGAGGCCTAACCTCCTAATGCGCCTGACCACGAGGGTTGTGGCCATCGTGGCGTCCAAGGACACCGCCAAGACCCTATCCCCCTGGGAGGTCGCCTCCCCAGACAATAAGTTGAGGAGGCACAGGGCGTCCACCGTGGAATGCCCTGCCCGGAAGGCATACTGCGCGTCCGATAGATTTGGCCCCGTCCCCTCCAAGTGCTGGACGACCCGGCAGGAGACAATTCTCTCCAACGCCTTTCCGGCGTCGTCCAGCAGGACAAGGGGCCGATAACCGGACGCGCAGTCTGGAGGGCGGCCCTCCTTCGCCATAAGGCAGAGCCGCCCTTGCTTCCAGGGCTTCGGGAACTGTCCGACCGCCAAACACCGGTCAAACAGCTCTCGAAGCCACCCTCCCATTTGGCCCAGTGCTAGGCCGAGCACCCGATCCGGGACCCCGTCAGGGCCGGGCGCTCTTCGCCTGTTGAGGAGGCGCTCAACAGCCCTCCCTATCTCCTCCTCCGTTATTGGGGGAGGACCGTCGTCAAGCGCCTCCTCAACCTCCACCCGAGGCGAAGGCATGGGAGAAGCTGGCAGCAGCGGAGGGTCGGGGAACAATTCTCCCACGACCCTCGCCACCACCTCCGGCCGGAGGGTTTTCGTCACCGAGGGTGCCCAGGATCGCAACTTCTTGCGCACGATCCGATACGGGCGCCCCCAAGGATCTCCCTCCAGCGTTTGAAGCAGCTCCTTCCATGCCGCTTCCTTCGCCCAGCTGATGGCAGCCTCTAGGGTCTTCCTGCACTCCCTGTAGCTGCCATACAGCCGGGCCTCCACTTCGGGGTCCCGATGCCGCCGTCGGCCTCGGCACCTTCCACCCCCGGACACGGCGTGCGACAGACGGGGTGGCAAACGAGACTTCTACCACCGACCCCCCGTTCTGCCGCACGCACGACGCACGTGTGCACGTTTCCCTGGTTGAGGAGGGACAGCCCCACTTCGGCTGCCCACTCCTCAACGACGCCCCTCGGGTCCGAGGCTGGCTCTCTCCAGGTCCTCGATTTAGCATTAGCAATAGCCCATGAGGACCACGGGGAGAGGCGATAGCCTCCTGACAGCTCCCTGCAGGGAGCCAAGACCCCTCGAACTCCCACAGGGGCTTGTTAGGGGAGAAGTACGCCCCCACAATGGCGTACTCTCCCCAGACAGCTGTCACGAACCCGTCCCCCTTCTCCCTCGCCGCTAGGTGTGAACCCCGGCCGGCCACGATCGCCACGGAGCCAGTCCGGTCCCCAGCCCACTGCGGCTGGGAGGGAACAAAATACGGGAACTCCCTTTGCTCCAGGCAGGCATTAAAAAGCTGCCTGAGCCTGCCCCCCAATGCCTCCATGGCAAGAACCAAGACGCGGCCAGGGATTCCGTCAGGCCCCGGGGCTGTACACTTCCCCCGGAGCCGTCTCACGGCCACCTCCAGTTCTGCCTCCGTAATAGGAGGAACATCACCAACCACGTCGCGTCCAGAAGGAGCAGCGAAGGGAGAAGCAAACTGCGCTCTCTGCGGAAACAGCGCTGACAATATGTCTCCCAGCAGAATCGGATTAAGGCTTTGAGTGACCGGGGAAGCCCAAGGGCGCAAGAAGCCCATCACCATATTATAAGGACGTCGCCACAGGTCACTCTCTACCATTTCCAGGAGCTCTTGTCTGGCTCCAACCTTCGCTATCCTTATGGCGATTTGGAGAGGTTTCTTCGCCTCTCTATATTCACCGTAGAGATTAGCCTCAACAGTCGCATCTCAGCCATGGCGCAGTCTACGATGCCGGGCATATTGGCGCCTCGCAGCCACGCACAAGGCTCGCAGATGTGCTATATCTCGAAAGAGTACGTGCTTCTATGACAACTGGCCTCAACGTTTAAAGGACTGTATTGCAGCCAATAGCGACCACATCGAATAAGCTTTTTACATTTTAAATTGTTTTATATTTATGTATTAAGCTATTCACTGTAAAAGTAATAAATGTTATTTACAATAGGGATTTTTTATTTTCTTTGTTTCAGTATTTGTGGCAAGACTAGGTATACGGTAGAAAAATAAACCCGATCGAGGTTGATGATGATTCTTCTTGATAATTGGGTTGTTTGTCGAACTAATGGTAGTTGTTTTGACGTTCACAAGCTCCTTTTCCGGGCCAAAATTGTATAAAGCATTTTTCATTTTGTTTTTATAATGTTTTTAGATACAACAGTCTAATACATAACGCGAGCCATATTATTATTCCACTGTCCAGGATGAAGTATCAAAAATGTCAGTTTTGTCTAAATATTTGCTCATCCGTGGATATGAAGACGCATTTGTACGAAGAACATGGTTTCCGTCTTGATTTGGCATGCAAAGTTGTACTTATACGTCTGGAAGATGAATTGAGAAGCACAGATATAACGCATTTAAACGATGTTTTTGAGAGTATAGAAGAAAGTTTGGATGATGGAATGGAAAGACCAAATTCATTTAATGATGAAGTCAAAATTAAGACTGAAGTTGATGATGTATCAATAGTAGAAAAACCTGAGGTATTGAATCCGGATTATGTTGAGGATAGCCGGTGTAAGTGTATTTTATATTTATATTGATAAATCTGTAGTTCTCGTCTGTAATCTCGGGTGTGTTTCTAAAGAATTCGGTAATTCAAACATTTATTCGGAACCTTTTGTAAATTGACAACATAAACCATAATACTGCGAATACTTCTTACTGACCACTAGATTATGAAGGTACTAACTGATTCCTGCTCGCTTAGTTGGGCATAGTATAAATCTACCAAATATTACTATTTTCTATGTTATAGAGAGCTTACACTGTGTTAAGTTCTTAAGTTATTTAAATTGTATATATTATTACAGATTTTGCTTAAGAGTCAAATAAAGGACCAAACGAGCTCCAAACCTTTATTTCAATATGAGGATGAAGATGATGTAAAGAAGAAATTGATCAATAATAACCAAGAAAATGACATTCCTCAAAACAATTATCGAAATAAGATCATTTTCGAGGTTAGTTAGGATTTTTCGAAGCTCTTACGTTTTCTTATTTCCTGGTACTTTTGAAACATTTCGTTTCAAAATTTTTAGCATATTTTTTTTTACTACCAATAGAATATGACCGGTGCTAGGAGCGAGCAGATTTTATTCATATAATTAGTTGATACGATGATGGCTCAGTGGTTAGCGTGTTCGGACTCTGTTCTATCGACGTAGATTCGAATCCTTGGGAATGAGCCGGAGCGCCCGTTAAAGGAAAATATTGTGATGAAACCATAGTATAGTGGTAGGCACTTTCTCTAAGATCGCCGGCTGCTACCTACCACCCTCGAGTTGAAAATCTGTCGCCAGGCAACTGTTGGTGTGTTCCGGCAGCTGCACTTGAGATCCAGTACCTTGCTAGCTTTAGCGTGTTTAGTATCTTAAACCACACCGTTATTTAATATCAGGTGAGATTGTTGTCAAATATTAAAATCTATAAAGCATAAAAAGCTAAGAAAGCTGATATATTTAACCAAAATAATCATGAAAGCCAGTGTATTTGCATTATTAAAACTTTTTAGAATAGGCTGTTGTAATATCTCATCAATAGCCAGCCTTCAGTATACCTCAAGCTTTTTATTTACGTGGACAAATCCTGTATAGATACTCACCTTCCCGACAGAGATAAATGGGTAATGTCAAACTCTTACTAAAATCCCACTGGTGTATCAACCGTCGCATCCCTGCGCGCAAACCGTTGCAGGTACCACCCGAAGCCGCCATGCCCTGTTAGCATCTGCACCATATAGACGTCAGGGAGCTCTACTTCCTGTTACATCATTCCGGCGTTGACTAGTATATCTGTCAGAAGGCTCGTCCGTCGGGTCCTGCTCCAGCGCTCCAAGGCCTCTCCCTTTTTTTTATTGATGTAGGGAAATTTACCTACGGACACGCCACCCTCCCGGAGGGGAAAGTGCCCATGCAGTCAGCTCAACTTAATTGTAGACCTCCGGCGCTAGAGAGAGACAGCCTAGTACACCCCGGTTGCCTCCCAGATGGCCGAACTAGTGCAATGGTGAGATAGCCCCACCGACACATCTCACCTCGATCCGACTTAACGACGAACGTAGGAAGTGAACGATTGCTTGAACTCTAAGGAAGGTCTGGATGCTGATCATACCCTGCTTTTCGTACGGGGAGGCCTGCAATTAGCGTCCCCGATATAGTACTCTATCCGTCTCCCGGCGTCGGCACACAAGGAGCAATGCAGTGTTTTCACTTAGGTCAGCCTGGCCGCAACGGAAGCACAAAGCCCCCCCCCTCCTGTTCACTGTAGATGGATGGATGGATGTAGCTGATGGCCCATACACTTGAAACAGCTCATGGGCTTCCGTTGCAAAAATGGGACACGGGTCACACTCCACTCAACAAGGCGGCATTCCCACCTCCACCAAAGCCTTGGCTGCAGCAATAAGGATAGCTCCACTGCCCCCGTCGTAGGCCATCTCCTCCCTGCCTTCTCTCTTCCTAACTTCGACTTTTCTGGAAGCAAGACGCTTCTTCATCCGCTTCCTAGCCGCCGTGTATTATCAGCCCCTCAACCCTGGGGAACTGATCCCAGGTTAGGAAGCCGGCCAGCACAAAGACTGTCGCCGATAACACCGTGCGATATCCTCAGTATCGCCTACAGCGTTACAATGTGCAGCGCACGGTCCTTAAGGATCTCAAGGGCGTTCGCCTACACCGGCGCCGCGTAAACGGCTACCGCTCACATGACTCCCATGCATAGCTGGAGTTAACTAAGCTCTTCTCGTTGAGGAATAAACGATCTAAGGCAGTTGCCGCCCCCGCAATGAGCAGTCCGAGCTCTTAAAATGAGGCCTGAACCGTTAACGTCCGTCAACGATCAGGTTTAGATATTTCAATTAGGTCTCCGCCTCGATAAGGTCACCCTCCACATATATATGGGCCCTCGGCCCCCACCGAAGCCCATAAAGCAGTAGGACCTCGGTCTTATCGAGGGCCACCTTGAGGCCCTGCCGATTGGATTCCTCGGACCACCAGAGTTGTAGCCTCAGTGGTACTGACCGCAGATTTCCCCCCCTATCTCCGTAATTGGGGGAGGCACCACTATCGCCAAAGGCGAAGGCATGGAAGAAAGTCGAAGCTCCGAAGGGTCCAGAAACAGTACTCCCACGATCCTCTTCACCATCTCCGGCTGGAGAATCGTCATTACCGTGGGACCTGGCCGCGGAATTTTTTCTACGCCACATGGTATGAGCGCCGCCGCCGATCACTTTCCAGTATCTGGAGTCACTCCTCTCATGCCTCTTCTTTCTTCTAGTTGATGGCAAGCTGCAAAATCTTACTGGCCTTGTATCCGCCATACAGTCGCTTTTCCTCGGGGTTCCGTCGACTCCTTCGACGGCCGAGCGTGAACAGCCATCGGCCGTGGAACAGGCAGTACGTAGATTGGGGATTTCGTGCGACCACCTATATTATTAATTAAAACAACGTTTTCTTCTGTGAGACAGATTAGCGAGTGAATTTATTTAAGAACATATTCGTCATACAATCGTACAATAATAACTACTTAATAACATAATAGAAGGCATCACTGCTATTTTGATATAATACTAACTCCCTCACTTATCAAAATAACATAGATGCCCACAATATTATACCCAAAACCTTTAAATTAAACAAAATAATTATATTGCTTTTACATCCTGTATTCCTAATAACTGGCAAAAAATAATAATGCTTGATTTTACCTAAATCCTTTAGTGAACAGGTTTCCTGGCATTTCTTCAACTGTTTCCAAATATCTTAGTTGAATAATTTTATCAACGATACAGTCTTTACAAAAATGGTAGCTAATATCAATATGCTTGGTTCTCTTATTAAAACTACTACTTGAAGACGACCTAAGTGCACCCTGGTTGTCATTAAATATAAGTTACCATATATTAACCCATCAATATGTGCTCCTCTGATTTTCTGTCCCATTTCTGGCGCTTCTCTTTAGCCACATGAAGCAAGGTCGTTGCTTCCAAATATTCGCAAGTCACTTACGTCTGGTTTGCGTCTAGTCCAGACTTCATAAGGAGTCTTCTCATTCAATGCAGGAAGAACAGTACGATTTTGTAAATAAACAACAGGATGGGTAGCCTCTGCTCAGACCTGGCTTGCTATGTTTGCATCAAATAATAAACATCTGGCTTTCTCTACAATTGTGCGACTATTCCGTTCTGACAAGCGAATTTATTTAGGGCTATACGAGTTACTCCTTTAGTGAATGATACTTTCTTTCTTGAGAAACGAGTCAAATTCTTTATTACAATATCCACATCCATTATCGCTTCTCAATATCTTTATTTTCTTATTAGTTTGTTTCTCAACTTTTGCTTTAAACTCTGAAAAACATTGGAGTGCTTCACTTTTATGTTTAATTAAATACACATATATCATTCGACTGAAGTCATCTATAAATAATATAAAGTGTCTGGAACCTGCTAGTGATTCGTACTCCATAGGTCTACATACGTCAGTGTGAACTAAACTGCAGTTATTCTTTGCTTCTTGAACCTTCCTTTAAGAATGACAAGCGACTACTGTTTACCCTCACAGCAAATTGTGCATAATGTCTTGCCAATATCAATTTTTCCTTGGAGGTTCATTCCTTCTACAGTCATTTGTCATTTCATTTAGGTATATACTATTAACATGCCCCAATCAGCAATGCCAAGTGATCCCTGATACAGACAAATTAGCCATTACACTATCATCAGGTACTATCAACTTATACACTCATTATTCAACACAGCTGTGGCCACCAATTCACTGTTTCTATTGTATGCTTCACAGCCATTTGTCGTAAAAGGAACTCCGGTAATACCGGATTTTATTAACTGGCTCACTGACAATAGGCTGTTAGTCAATCCTGGAGCGCATAATACATCCTTAACTGGTATTTCAAATTCACATTTATCAGTTTTTGTTACAATGGTTACATCTCCGGAATATATTACTTGCAACCTCTCGCTGTTAGCAACACATATACTCTTCATTTTGTGATATATAGCATTCTCAATCCACTGTTCAGTGGCTGTTAGACGAATGTTCGCACCAGAATCAATGTATCAGTCACATTTGTTGAATTTGCCACTCAGAATAACTGCACTAAACGCATTACTTTGTTTCCGTTCTAATTCTTTTTTATTCGTACTACTATTAGCACTATTTGAACACTGATTATTGTAATGACCGGGCTGTTTACACCGGTAGCATTTGACATGACTTTTAGCGCCGCCATTAAAGTTTGTTTTCGTTACGTTCTGTACGTTCTATTAGTATCTCTGCGCGTTAGCCATAGATCATTTATTATTTTTCTTATGTTGCCATTTCTACGTACCGCTTGCGAATACACCACTAACTTCATCAGATTGACCGTTAACTTCCGGTTCCACCATATCCATGAGCTTTGTTCTAATGGCGTCCGTTGTGATTTGTATGCCTGAATGCTCAATTGCCATTATCATAGGTATTAATTTTTCAGAAAGTCCCACTAATAATAAGCAACCGATCCACTCATCACTGATGCTAAATCCAGTACCACTTAATTTTTGTCCTGTTTCGACTATTTGCGCTACTGCATGGATATTCAATTTTCTAGGCGAATCGATATCAAATTACATAAAAGAGATATTCTTCGGGTAAATCCTGAATCATCAAATAATGCCTTTAATTTATTCCATAGCTCCAACGAAGTCTTATGTCTTTGATGTGTACATATAACTCACTATGTATAGTAATTATTCATTTTACCTTGGTTCTCGCGTCGTCTGCGGCTTCTGTTATTTGCCCGGCTTCTGGCTTGATGCAGTGCAACTTATCCTCCAGGATCTGAAAATTCTCTGCCGCGAAGATCCACTCATTGTAGTTCTCTCACCCTTTTAGCTTAGGAACACTTACTAGGTAGTTCGTTGTCATTCTTGCAAATTGCAAATATTGAATAACATAACACTTTGCTATATTTCACTACTTTTAGTACTTTCACTTGAGAATAAATTACTAATAATGAATAAAAGCGATATACACTGGGCTGGGCCCATAACCTAATAATTAAAACAACCATTTTTTCTGTGAGACAAATAGCGAGTGAATTTATTCCAGCGCATATTTGTCATACAATCGTACAACGTTATACAAACGTACCCGTATTAATAACATAATAGATGGCATTACTGGTATTTTAATATAATACTAACACATACTAACTAACAATAGCATGCAGCGGCGGAGTGATTCAGGTTCGCCTGTAACAAGTTGATATGACCACGATCTATTACTGAGGCATATCAACATCCTCTGGCCTGGTGGTTCCTGCCTTGGAGCCTGCTCCCGGTACGAGGAAGCCCTACCTTAGTGGAGGGAGACATGCGGGCCCTGCTCCTCACTATATGATCAGAGGGCGTCCCCGCGTCTACCTATATCGCACACCGTCATGTGTACCTCAGGGCGGTAGCATAGATCCCCTGTGTTGGGCGACAAAGGGCGCAGGGGACAACTGTTTTCTAAGTCATGAATTTGTAGCATCGCATGGGCCAGTAGCAACAGATATATACGTGCAAATCTCCACCATATCAGGAGTTTGCCTCTCTTGATGTGCTCCTTGGCTGCCGCCACTGGGAGCATCATATGAATCCGGCCCTTACCTTCCCCACTTGTGCTTGATTTCACCTAACTTAATGGGCCCTCCTCGAACTTGGCTTTCGCTGCCACAGCCGTCAGTACCTCGCGCGACATGAAATCGTCAAAGCTGACGATTCGGATGTCCACCTTCTTAAATGGCGACATCAGCGAGTGCCGTTTAGAGTTTTTGGAACAAGTTGTTCAGCCTGCTGTGCACTCTGGGGGGCTGGTAATTCGAGTATCTCGGCTCACTTTGCCTTCTTACGCATTATCACTTCGCCGCCTTATCCCTACCGATGCCCAACTCAGTGAGAGGTATTGCCTAGCACCCCTTTAGGAGTGCCGACCTTTTGTTGGCTGCCCCCGTCTGCAGCTTTATGACGACAGCTTTGGTAAGGGTTTATTACCGGTAATCGCAGCCGGAATTTTCATCACCGTCTTATCGCCGTTTTGCTGCGGTACGGTGGCCCATTCCGTTATGTCCGATTTGTACGGGTGTAAATGCCATGGGCCTACTTACACCTTTTGAATGGGAGAACAAGGAGTGTCTACAACACTGCTTATGCTCCCACGGCAGGTATCGGCCTCTGCGTCAGGGACCCCGTCTGCGTCTCCCTCTCCCTTTCCTGCCTCCTCCTTCGCGAGCATACCTACCTCGCAGTACGAGGCGACGGAGAACCACTCAGGCTCGGTCTCAATCACAACGATGGTATTATAAGAGTACATGGCAGGGACAATGGGGCTATACATCTGTCTTTCCCTCATAAGCGCTGCTAAGGCACTAGTCGAGACGAAACGCATTCTGGTCGGATGGAGTGCGGCACGGGTAAATCTTCTGGAGCGCCTTGCGTTGTTTTAAGTGTATGGAGGTTGGTCCTACCTGGCGGTAATCGATCGCCAGTTCCACACGCTCGCCCGTTATCAACTACATAGTTGGAACCGGTTTTGCCACCTTAGCCTCACGACACAACTCTTGCTTATCTATCGTGAGCTCGACTGCATCCTGGCATAGCTTGCGCACTATGCGTCGTATACACAGAGACTCATCGGACCGTAAACTTGGGCAAAGTGTTGTCCTAAAGGCCCAAAAAATCGCCTCCTTCCGACTAAGGTAGTATGATCTCACACAGTAGCAATGAAGCAGACGGCGAAACCTTTTTTTTACTTGGGAAAATCCCTTATGGATACCCATCCTCCCGGGAGAGAGAATGGGTTATGTACGACTCGCACGGACTAAAACTCCACGGTGTACAGACCACCGCTTTAAGTTGGAGCGGCATGCGGCCATGCTGAGCTATCACCATGCCGCCCAGCGGTCAGCCCGGCGAAAGATGGCTGCCGGACTCCGTCCTTATAGAGAGATACACTGACTACACAACCAGCTACCTCCCCTCGTCCGCCGAACCTGTGCAATGAGGAGATCTTTGGACTTTAGGAGACTTTTACCGACTAAAAAAATCCACGAGATACCATCTGCCGCGCTATAGCACACACGGGATCGTGCAAGGCAATCATCATGTCACCCCGGCGACAAGGTCCAGCGAGAGCGCTAGGCCGCAACGACAGCTCGGTTAAACTGCCCGTCTACCAAGCCCATATGCAATGGAAGGCCAGGTCCCCAACCCCTTCCCTCCTTGGTCCGGCTTGGTAGTCAAGGGGTCGCCTTTTCCAGTCGCCAACTACCATTGATTTTGAACGAGATTCTCTCCTCATCACCTGCAACGTCTTAACGTAATTTACTCCCACGGTGACGTTTTAACGAGAATTGCTACTTCTCCTGTCGCTCGAAGACCTACCCGAAGGCACATCCGTCCATAACTTATTTACGTGGTTTTCTCTCAATGTAACTTTTTAAGGAGTTTTTCTCCCTCCACACTCTAACGGGCGAGCCGAAGAAAACCCGTCTTACCCCATCCCCTGACCACTCTCATGATCAGCTCAGTTTGGTTTACTTGTACACCCTAAATACCCCCCGTTCCACTCCATGGAACATATCCATGCAAAGGTTGCCTGGAAGAGATTGCTATTAGCAATTAGGCCGCCCTTTGTACTAATTACATAATTGTAATGTTTTATAGTGTTTATTTGTAATGGTGTACAATAAAGATTACATTAAAAAATACTGCAAGGGGTGCCATCACCCCAGATGTACACCCCGACCTGGTTCTAGAACCGAGCCCCAGAAAAGTTCTTCGGCTCTCTAGCTTAGATCCGCAGCGTTCCGCTAGACAGGGTCACCTCATGTAGGAAGTGTCTTCACCGCTCGCTGACGATCTTGAGAAGCAGGCTAAGGCTCCACAGTGGGAATAGTATTGCGTCTGTGAGTCTACTCCTTGCTGTGCAGAAATACAAGTATCTCATCCCCACTTGACTCCAGCCACGGGACGCTAGTGCAACTGAGGTTAAGCGTTCTCAGAAGCCTATAGGGATGGACTGGACTCCATTAGGTCCTCAGTGACCTGTCACAAGAAGGCCAAAAAGCCGAACACGTCTGCTCTGACTGCAATGACCATCACGCTGCAGTCTGAGTCAGAGAGCAAGAACAGGTCTTCTTAACGGAACTAGAGATCAAGAACCTGTCACTCCAGACTATTGCTACGGGGGCGAAGAAACTCGAGATCCGGGGCCTTGGTAGTGCTGAACAGACCGACAACCTAGCCCAGCACTTTCAGGACACACTTGGTGACGTGGCCATAGTGGCTGTTCCGACAAAAAAGGTCTACGTGCAAGTAGTAGGCCTAGACGGTTCTGTTCCAGCCGAGGTCGTGGCTGCCGCAGCACTTAAAGGTGGTTGTGAACCGGCCCTCAATACATCTGGGCCTATACGTGCTTCTGGTCGAGGCGTTGGATCAATCTACATGTCACTCTGTATTGCAGCTGCTAAGGCATTGACAGAGACGGGGGGTCTCCTGACGGGATGGTATCTGATGCGAGTGCATGTCAAGGAGTGCGGGCCTATGCGATGTTCTAAATGCATGGGTGTGGGCCACATTGGTCCGCTATATACGTCGTCTGTCGACCGAGAGAAGCTATGCTTCCATTGCGGTCAATCCGGCCACAAGGCACTAGAGTGCTCGGTGGTTCAAGTGCATTATGACGTATGTGCCGAAGTTGGTAGGCCAGCGCAACACCTTATGGAAGCCGTGAAGTGCAAACCACCGCCCATTAAAAGGCGGACTGCTTTGGAACCAAGACCATAACGGGATTGCGTGAACGTGGAGAGGGAGCGATTCTTTCACCTCTTACTTTCGTCCTTGCAAAACCAAGGGGAAATGGGTCGGGGGCCTCTTCATTGCATAGGGTTGGCCGTCTGGGAGAAAGGCAAGGTGTCCCAGGCTGTCTCTGTTGAGCGCGGGAGGTCCAGGAATATTCTGAGCCAGCTGCCGGGACGTAGTGGTACTAGCAATCACGAACCCGTGGCGTCACATTATGGCGGTAGAAGGTACACCGTGGGATTTTAGTGAGTAAGCCTCACACTAATCACTCTCTCCCCCGGGTGTGCCCATAAGGATTTCTCCACATTAATAAAAAAAGGGTTGTCGTTTTGCTTTCGAAATTTTGATCCATCCAGAGATCGTAAGACAGCTAGAGATAAGCTGGGGAAGGGACACTCCCTCTGGACCTTGGCCGACGCGCGTAACAATAGATAGATATACTTTCGACGTTGTCCTCCCGGTTCTGCCAGGAACGGTGCAGAAGACGATGGCGCTCCCTGTCGTTTTGGCTGATGCAAAACCGAAGGCCATATATTTCCACGGCTCGCGCAGAGCGCCTCAGAGTGAGACTCACCTCACCATCGGTGGTGTCAATATTCCGGTTGGGACCAAGATGAAGTATCTTGTTTTTGTCTTGGACAGCCGATGGAATTTTATAGATCATTTCTCCCAATTAGCTCCGAAAGTGAAGCAGACTGCCTCAGCCCTGGCGGGCATTCTGCCCAACGTAGGTGGTGCCAGTGTCGGTCCACACTCCCTCTACCTCGGAGTCGTCCGGTCCATGGCCCTGTACGGCGCCCCAGTTTGGCACGAAACCCTGACAGCCACAAATACTGCGGTGTTGCGGGGTCTTCAGAGGATTATGGCTGTCAGGGTGATAAATGGTTACCGCACAATTTCGTGCGGGGCGGCGTGCCTGCTGGCGAGCTCTCCAGCTTGGGAGTTGGTGGCACTTGTACAGGCGGCCATGTACCGATGGCGTGATCGCTACTTGGAGTGAAAGACTAGAGACAGCAAGATTTGGTCTCTCAAGAATAACGGCAATTCGTCCACTTCTTGCTGAGTGGGTGGATAGGACTCACGGCGTGCTTACCGTCCGGCTGGTGCAGGTGCTCACCGGTCACGGATGTTTTGGGAAGTACCTGCACCAGATTGCCGGAAGGGAGCCTACAGCCGTTTGTCACCATTGTGACAGTTGCGACGTAGAGACCACCCAACACGTCTTGGAAGAGTGCTCTGCGTGGTCGGAAGAGCGCCGAGAGCTCACTGCGGTGGTAGGCGTTGACCTCTCTCTGCCGGCTGTGATCCGTTCCATGATCAGTAAAGAGAGGACATGGAGTGCCGTTGTCAATTTCTGCGAGAGTGTTCTGTCTCGGAAGGAGGATGAAGAAAGAGAGCGCGAGAGGGCTGCCGATGCTCCTGCAGTTCGCCGCGTTAGAGCCGGTCGCAGACGACGAAGGGGGGGAGACGACTACCATCAGCGGCCTCCCTAGCTAATCTCCTGGCAATGGATGCGGGGGCGTCTATTGCCGCGAAGGAGTTCCCGTGTAGGAGCAGCACGGCTTGCCGCAGCTTCTGAATAAATGAAGAGGGAGCGAGAGGAGTAAACAATCTCTCTCTCGAGACGTGGGTCCCAGTCCATTCCATCTACGGATGACCAAAGTGAGGAGCATGCAGATCGTGATCCCTCATTGCTCTGGTTCACATACGCGCTGAGCGGCAGTGGAGTTTTTAGCCGGTAAGAGTCCGGTATAACCCTCACGCTGTCCGCCGGCAGTGTGAGGGTATCCGATGTAGGATTTTCTCCACAATAAAAAAAAAGTGCTGACCGGGCAAGGGTGCTTCATTGGTACTTGCACCATATCGTGCGCAGGGTACCAACCGCCGTATACCACGAGTGCGGCGTTGAACTGAACACCGCACAACACACTCTGTCTGCGTGGAAAGATCAACATCGCATACTAGCTGTGGCGGTAGGTCAGGATCCTCTCGCTGCTGAGTGTGGTATAAGCCATGTTCAGCAGTAAGTCCTATTTGAAACGTAGTTGCCTGCTGCTGTGAGGCAGTCAGTCTTGCAGAAGAAGGCGCGAAGAGGACCCGCGATCTGGACTCTCGCAGCGGCCCTTCCACCAACGAAGGACCGGTGGGAGGAGGGGGCGTTTTGCTCGCCTCCTTCCACCGTCTTAGCCGGACATGGGAAGGTGGATCGGAGGGCCTATCTTCCCATTGCACAGGTCCTGCGGATAGAGGAGACGGCCAGTGTGTATGCGGTCGTCTCCTGACATGGTTGGAGCCCGATGTCACTCTTTGACGCCGGGCAAACCGCTAGTACGGCACGATGAGTGCTCTAAAGAACTCGTGCCGTCCACAACAAAAGTAGCTTTTGTACACAGTGGAGTTTTAGTGAGTAGGAGTCTCATACTACCTACCCTCTCCCCCGGGAGGATGGCGTAGGCCATCATGGATCTCCCTACGTAATAAAAGGAGATTCTCCCTTTTGGGTCTCCTCCTGGGGCTAGTTTCCTGTTTAAATTTTGCTGTATGAATCTTTTTTATCTCTCTTCCTCGAGTTCGCAGCTACACCTGTCGGGACCGGTATAAATTAAACGAACCCGTCGGCCACTATCCGGAACTGGGCCGTTGGAGCTCAAAATGTACAATCATCCGCCCCAGCCCGGTACTGAGGGTGCAGTTTACACGCCATCCCTAGGAGCTTTTAGAGCCGATCAGACACCAGCCGTTGACTGAAAAGCGGTCTTCTGGCACACATCATACACTTGGGTGACCTTTTCACCCGCCAATGACCTCAACCTACCAGGGTTGAGAAACTCGATGACGAGTTCCTTACTGATAATTAAACCCTCCCTGGTTTCCACCTAGCTGACAAGCTCACAACAAGGACTTATACCAGGATCCTTATTAGTCTTACATGATGTTTTTGATGCCACAAACGCAGCACCATTGGAGTCCCCAGAAACCTTTTCATGTTCGTGTGTGGGGGTCAACCTGACATATATCTCCACATCAGTCTTGGCGGCTCCCGCTTCCGCCACTTTAGCCAATTTTTGCCAAGCCAAGCCATCCCCAGCAAGCTAACCAAGCGTTTCAAAGCCGCATCAAACGACATTCAGATGCCTACAAGATTGTGACGTCACAAGTTGCACGTTCATATTAAGCAAAAAATACTAAGTATTAAAATTAGAACTCTTAAATAGGCTACGAACTCACTTGTGTGACTATCTCTTTCTCAATACTTATTTAGGTCTTTATATTATTCGCGGGTCAAACTAGTTGACAACATTTAAAACGTATAACTTCACGTTTATTTAAATTGCTCAACTGGCTGGCTGCCAAAACTAGCTTTAGATTAAAGATTTGTTGCTGTAGCTATGAAGTTGTCTGGGCTTGAAGATTGGTTTGTAGCAATTATATAATAATTAACTAGCCATTGACAGTTTATGCACTTTATATGTGTCCTCAAAAGCCTTCGTCTACCTTAAAAACCATTAATTCGTACAGTCAGACACAGATGGAGTGAAAGGTATAAAAGATTACAAGGATTGAGAACCCTTCTCGCTTAGATAATAGGATCGATCACTTTTATATCGTTTTTTTTTTTGGAAGAATAATGAATTCGTCTTCGTTATTCTAAGCCACCATTCATGAGGTCCCCGTGACGATGTCGACTTGGTAATACTAACATAGATGACGTCACCCTTTGATGATGTTTTTAATGATTTCAGAATGATGTGATAGTATCTATTAACCAGAAATCGCTTTTTGACCTCGTTGATAATAATAATGATGATGGTGTTGATGATGAAATAAAAAATGGTTACCGAACGGGTACCAACTGAACATAAGTTTTGAGGATAATAATCTAGTAAATGACGAGTCCTTAATAATGATGTTATCGTTTAGTGCTCCAATAGATTATGAAGACCTGATACAACCAGGTGAATTCGCTTGTAAGAGATGCAGCAAAATGTTTCCAAACAGGTAAGCTTAGTCATTATTATTAACAATTTATTGTAAGAAATGATCGTATGTTTTTGTTTAGTGAACAGACATCTAGATCATATAATGTTAAGCGGTCACTTCAGCCTTCAAAACAGGCTACGGTTGTAATTGAGTTATGTCGGTACAATTCGTGTACTATTCGTTAGTCGCTGGTTTGATATTTGCGTCGCATTTTGTACTCTATGGACTACAACTGGAAAACATTATTAGAGTATTTATTTTGTGATGGGGAGAAAAGTATGTTTGTTTTACGTTTCATTAAATTAAATACATTAGAGAACTGTAGTACTATGACCGGCTCCCGCGTGTCCTCTATACCGCGACATTTGTTTAAATAATTCCGTACGCTACTAAGTTAAGAAATATATCGAAAATCGTGTAAATATTATATAAACATTTTTGGGCGCCATTGGAGGTAAAGGTTGAAGATCACCTCGAATTTATTTTGATGCCATCTATCCGTCCATTGTCGTATTACATCGTAAGATGTCTTCAATGTTTGATATGTATTATGCTATCAGCAAATTTTGTTTTCAATGCCTCATCTGCATTCACATCATTTGAGAGTATGGTATATCTTGTTAATCTGCTTTTTGGGAGCGAAATTCACTATTATTTTTATTAATTTAGTATTTGTGCCTTCCACTTCGTGTGCAAGAACTATATAATTATTAAGGTGATGTTTTTTCAAGTGAAACCTTCTTTAGTCCCGTTGTGATTTAAAATTGGATCTAATAAAAAACTACATTAAAAAGAGATAATTTACGTGCGATTTAACGTGCGAGAGAACGAGATAGTATACATGATACAGTGTTTCTTATATTTGCCGTCACCTAGTTGTATATTAAACTATCTAATATCTGCCTCTACCGTTGGAATGTTTTACTATGCCCTGGGATAAATCGTAATAACCAACGTTGTTTGAAGTTATCTCTTCTACCGTATGTGAACAGCAGACATGTTTCATTTCTCCACAATACCGCTAATTAGTAAGAACTGAGAAACGCGCATGCAAAATTGGTGTAACAAACAAACAAATTCTTCTTCGTATTTACAAAACTAGTTTATTATATGAAATGTAACGATGCCTAAATTAAAAAAATAGTTTTTTTTGTTATAGATTACTTCTAATACAGCACGAGACCTCGCATATGAAATGGAAACGACCACAACCGGCGTTTTGTATGCACTGTGACCGCTATATTGCGAGAGGTCCGAGATCCCTTCACAGGCACGTGACGCATTGTCATCCTGACGTGCTGCATAACAACAGACAAACGTCGAAACGATGTACTGTATGCGGACTAAAATATGTTGATTACACGCGGCACAAATTACATTATCACGCGACGATCGATATTGATGATGACTTCGAAGTGGACAACACTAACGAGAGTAGGGTGACAGCTATAATGAAAACGCTGGACGTTTGTGAGCTGTGCTACTCGTTTTTCAAGATGAGACGTAATTGTAGATATGTGGTAATGGGGGAATGCGAGGTCAAGGGTCGTAGGCCTTGCGGAGTATGCGGTAAGGAGTATTTCGTGTTGAAATCCGTGAAGAAGGTGACCATGACGCACAATCGCGGTGGGAAACACAAAAAAGGGCCGTTATCTAACGAGGCTCGTCTGAAGATGATACATAGGCGTTTGAAAAATATGAGATAAATATTGCTTTAATTCCATATTTGTTTTGTTTATTTATGTCCAATGTCCCATTTCTGAGTGAAGATCTCTTCTAGATACCATATGTTGGGGGTTTCATACCGAGAGAGTTGTACATTTTTGTAGCTTTAGTACAAGTTTTTTTCTTTAAACTAGTATTAGTACTAGATTAATGGATAAATTAAATAACCCAGTCGTTATACTAGGCGGCAAAAAAAAAATTGCAATCATTAGGACAACCGACAGAAGTGAAAACTCAAAAAAAATAGAATAACTGTTATTTTTTTTTTTTTTTTAAATCAATTATAGTTTAAATTATTCCAATGTCATAATTAGTAAATTGAAATTATTAACATGAATCTGGTTTTCACATCTATTGGCACTCCGAGCAATAATTATGTACATTTTTATATTGTTTATGAATTAATCAGATATACGATGGGCTGCACAGGCTCAATACAACACTCCCTGACGTTTAGACTGGTGCAGGTGCTGACCGGGCACGGGTGCTTCGGTTGGTACCTGCACCAGATCGCACGCAGGGAGCCGACCGCCGCATGCCATGAGTGCGGCGCTGGGACAGACACCGCGCAGCATACTCTATCTGAGTGTGCTGCGTGGGAGTCACAGCGTCGTACTCTGGTTGCGGCGGTGGGGAGCGATCTATCGCTGCCGAGCGTGGTTGAGGCCATGCTCGGCAGCGAAACAAGATGGAATGCAGTGGCCTCCTTCTGCGAGGAGGTCATCTCGCAGAAGGAGGCGGCGGAGAGGATCCGCGAGGAAGATCCTCTGAGCGATCCTCTCCGTCAACGCAGAGTCGGTGGGAGGAGGCGGAATTATGTCCGTCTCCTACAACCTCCGTAACCGAACCTGGGGAGACGGGCCGGGGGGCCCATCTCCCCATTGCACAGGTTCGTTTGACGAGAAGGGGGCGGCTGGTGTGTACCCAGCTTGCCCTCCTTATTAGGACGACGCCCGGCAGACACTTTCTGCTGGGCTGGCCGCTGGGGTGGCATGGTGATAGCACTGTTCGATCCCATGCCGCCCCAACCTAGCGGCGGACGGTACACCGTGGGGTTTTAGTGAGTAAGAGTCTCACACTACCCACTCTCTCCCCCGGGAGTGTGGTGTGTCCATGATGGATTTCCCCACGTTAATAAAAAAAAAAAAAAAAAAAAAAAAAGGCTCAATACAACATCTGAGGCGACATGGCGATAGCACTGCACGATCCCATGTCGCCTAAACGAAAGCGGCGGTCGGTACACCGTGGGGTTTTAGTGAGTAAGAGTCTCACACTACCCACTCTCTCCCCCGAGAGGGTGGCGTGTCCATGATGGATTTCCCCACGTTAATAAAAAAAAAATGGCCTCAATACAACATATCAATATTACATGTAGACAGGACGCTGTTTCGCGTCGTTAGTCTGGTACAAGCGCAATACGTCACGAGCATGTTGAGATCACCGGTAATACTAACCCCGTAAAACCCCTGCCGAATATCACTCAACGCGGCTGAAAAACCTATGAAAAGGTTTAATTATTTTTTTTTTATTTGTTTTCAATATTGAAACTTGAAAAAAAAAAGAATCATAGTCAACTTTCAGCGATTGGACAAGAACATGTTTGTGTATGTTTTGTTATATTTGTATATAGAGTAAAGAGTAAATGTGTCCTTCAAAATGTGCTAAATTGGGATGGCGCTACTGTAGCAACAGGGTTCGTTATTTTGTTCAATTATTAAAAAATAATTATAACAGTAAATAATCAAAAATGACTAAACATATTATTTAAAGTTCGCAAACTTTCCATTACTCTCAATAGTTTCTCATAACAAATATTTTAGGTTAGATTTACCAAATTATTACGGGTTTTGCAACTGTTATATAGTACTTTAATCTAGACACATTTTCAACGTATCTTCCATATGAGGCATTTCTCTTACTTAAGGCATACTATTCGAGTATTCGCCTTTATTTACTATTCGAATACTACCGACCCAATTATTCGAGTTTTTCGAATAGTTGTCCAAACCTTCCGTAAAAGAACTATGCACCTATATAACCATGTGAAACTTGGTCATTCGTTACAGCTGAAGAAGACAAATATTAACATTTTGCTATCACCGACACTTTTAACTTGTAACATGATAAATCATAGGTGAGTCTCAGGTAAACAAATACACAAAGTCCTGACATCAGTCCATCCTAAAAACAGAGATAACTATAAATCCATAATTGCTAAAATGACCAAGCTACGAGCAGTATGTTAAAAAAAAATATTCATCGATTTTCTTCTACCCACTCCTATATCTGTTCACCTTTATATTTAAAATTTTCTAGGTATATGATTGTCATCTCTTCTCATAACATGCCCGTACCATGCTAACCTATCCGCAACTTCTCCGCTACTGGTGCTATTTTTTTTTTTTTTTTTTCGAACTGACCTACACTGCCAGCTTATTAGGCTTTCACAGTTTCACCGGACTACTAAGGGGAGCGCTTAAGGCACTCACCCGATTTTATATAGACGACTAGCACAAGGGCGCACGGCACGCCTCGGCTTGGGCTGTCGTCGAAAACCCGAATCTAACTAGCTAAGCTAAACTAAGCTAAGCCTATCCGTATCATACCTGTATGGGTTCGTGAAATATACATGGTTACCAAGCATGTATGTTTCACGATCCCGTACACGTATTTTGTATCTGTCTATCTGAGTTCTAAACTATTTCAGTTCGAAAGGGCAAAAAAACAAACAAAAATAGCCCACCACTATGTGTACCTACAAGTGAGTGTGTGTGCACGTGTGTGGGGTGATCGGTGTTATGTTGTAGACGAGTGTTTGATCAAATCGGTGTTACTCTGTTCGCGCATGCAAGCTGCTCGAGGGCTCCATACCGGAGGATCGGACCTCGGCTAGAGCAGTTGCCGAGGGAGGCCTAGGACTGTGTGCTGGGGCAAAATTCACAGCCAAACCGCGGCGGCGTGATCTGTGATTACGCGGGCGTGGGCGCGCACACGCTGTTCTTCGAGTGACGAGAGGGTAATCTAAGTTACCTAACGTAATATCATCGGGAGGGTCGGTAAAAATGTAACGCGGACGTCTTTTATAACGCGGCGCGCCTGGCAGTGTATCGTAAGTCGCGGCGGATACCACTAACGGATTGGGATGATTCATGGCTCTATCGAAATAACTAGTTGTGAGAGTTTTAACGTACTCCCAGATAGACGGCATCTCCAGGTCCCTATGGAGGTCGACTCTCCGGATGTACCACGGGGCACCGATCGCCTTTCGTAGAAAACGGTTCTGTATTTTTTGTAAAATCTTAAAGTTCGCTTTTGACATATGCGCGAAAACGGGACAGCTATATGTCAAAATCGGACGAATACACATTTTGTAAAGTGTGAGCTTATGTCTGACGGACATTTTGCTCTTAGCACATAATAACGGATGCAGACGACCCAAAACCATAGCGGCTTTGTTTCGTACTCTCACTGCATGCTGCTTAAACGTGAGGCGTCTATCTATCGTGACACCGAGATATTTGACCGTAAGGGCCCAAGGAATCTCGGTATCGTACAATTTGAGAGACTCTATATTACTCGGACGCGGACGCTGAACCGGATCGAAAAAGATCGCAGCGCTTTTCTCCGGATTAACCTCTATACGCCATCGAAGAAACCATTCGCCGAGTTCCTCGATGGCCCTATTCATACGGATAGCTAAATGCGACGGCCGCCAATCGGAAGCGTAGATTACTGTATCATCAGCGTAACAACCTACCTCGAACCCCGGGGACCGAGGTAGGTCACTGATGAACAGGTTGAAGAGGGAGGGCGCGAGGATGGACCCCTGGGGCACTCCTGAACGTATCGGGTGGGGCTGGGATAACTCACCATCCACTCTATAGCGGAAGGTCCTATCTGTGAGAAATTCGCGGATGATGTGAACTAAACTATCCGGAATACTAGACTTGAACAGTTTGTAGACTAGCCCGTCGTGCCAGACCTTGTCGAAGGCCTTGGCGACGTCAAAGAAGACCGCTATTGTACGTTTCGGTTTAGGCTTGGCCGGACTGACCTGGGGCTGGGGGTCTTCGTTGAATTTAGAGAATATGTACTCCGTGAGGCGGTGTACTTGGTTCGTGCACGAGTGTTGTGCACGGAAACCGAACTGCTCAGGCGGCAGCAGATTCAACCTTGTTATCGTGGTCTGTAGGCGGTTCAGAAGGAGCCGCTCGTATAACTTGCCTAGTGTATCCAATAAACTGATAGGGCGATAGCTAGCGGGAAGCGTAGCTTTTTTGCCGGGCTTGTGAATGCCTATCACTATGGCCTTTTTCCAGACGGCTGGAAAGTGACCCTGGGACATGGCAGCATTGAAGATGCATACCAAAAGAGCTATGATGAAGTCAGGAAGGAGCTTCAGTACCTCGTTCCTGATTCCATCGGGACCTGGGGACTTCCTAAGCTTCAGACGCTTGATAGCGGCCGTCACTTCGTCAAAAGTAACCGGGGTTAGGGTATCCGCGCGAGGAGACGCGAGAAAGCTATCTACCGCGGATTTTATCGATTCGATATGGACAGGGTCAGTGTTAGCAGTGTTTGGAGAACATTGCTCCTCTAAACTCGCGGCGAGACACTCCGCCTTGTCTGTACTATCAAACGCGGGAGGCAACCCATGACCTCTGTCTAACGGGGGCATCGATGAACTCTGCTCTGATTTAAACTTACGCGTGAACGTCCAAAACGCCACGTGGGACGGCTGGATGTCCTCCAGGAGTCTGTCCCACCTGGCGCCTCGGATTTCTTGAATGCGAGTCCTAACTAGCTTCCGTAAAGTACGTAAGCGATCGCGATTATCTACAGACGGGTAAGTGTCGCAGGCTCGAGTCGCGGCGTTCTTTTCCGTGATCAACGCCCTCACGTCGTCAGGGAGTATGAAGCGGCGATCGTTCACCGCTTTGACCTCTCTCGAGGTCACCCTGACGGCGGTCTGAAGGTGTTCGACCAGGGAATCGATGGCCAGATCCGCGTCGGCTTTAGACACCAACACGTCCGGAATTCTATTCAGACTCTCCGAGGACGGATTGTCTTTTAAATAACTACATAATTTCACGTAATCAGCTGCGCGCACGGGCTGAAAATCTATATCGAAGTCCGATCCTAGCTGCAAGATAACGGGGCGGTGATCTGAGTCCAGTTCATGTACGACTTGTATGAGTCGCACCGGAAGCTGGACATTTTTCAAAAGAGCTACATCTAACACTGTCGGTCGACAGTGATCCTGATAGTGAGTGGGTTCCGGCGGGGCTATGACGTCAAAAGCGAGATCGCCACTTAGTTTGTCGAGTGTCGCCCCGTTGCGGGAAGTACTCGAACTATTCCAAATGACGCTCCCACTGTTGAGGTCCCCGGCTATGATGACAGAGTTACTTAACGCGAACAAAGCCTCCAGGTCGGACCTGAGAAGCTCTAAACTCGGCTTTAAGTATGCGGAAACTAACGTTATATCGGGGTGACCGGTCATTCCTAACCTGCACACTGACACTTCCATATTTGTGAGAACGGGCGGGTCTATCGGCATACAATATAAACAACGCTTATAATAAATTAGAGTGCCACCCCCGCGGGCGACACGGTCGTTTCTAACCAAGTTATAGTTCGCGATTCGCGGATTATTCATACTCGGCTTTAAGAGCGTTTCCTGAACTAATAATATATCTATCTGCCTATCGCGTAAGTAATCGGCTACTAAATCGCGTTGCGTGCGGAGACTTCTCGCGTTGAAAAACGAAAGACAAAGAGCGCGTGGTTTAATTTTACTCGGCGGTGTGAATATTAATTATTGTTATTTACTGCGGCGCGGGCGAGGCGTTGTATCGTCGCGGCAACGTTTGGGAATGCAGAGACCGCATTCAAAAGACCGATGTCCCTATTACTATTTAAAATTTTATTGAATGCGACTATTTCGCTAATGTCGTGCTCGAGTAAGACTTGAGACAGCCAATCGATGCCCGAGAGAGAGAATGAGAAAGCATGAGAGGGCTGAGCGGGCAACGCTCTTTGAGGCTGAGGCTGGGGCTGCGCCTGAGGCTTGGAAGCCTGAGGTTGAGGCCTAGGAGCCCAGGGGGCGACAGGGGCCCGCCAGGACTGGGGGGCTTGCGGCACAGAAAGTGCCACGCACGGCATCGGGGCCGGAGTTACCGGGGTACGGGAGGAGCCCGGGAGGCCCGGGAAGGTCTCCACGGACATAAGAGGTGGAGGCGGAGGGCGGGCAGAGACAGCAGGAGCCCTACGGGCTTGTCTCGCCTGGCGTGGGCGTTGCGGGCGGGGCGCGCGGGGACACCCGCGATAACTCGCAGGGTGGCCCGCGTTACCGCACAGAACGCAGCTGGGAGGCTCGGGAGTGTCGGGAGTGCGAGCGCACTCCTTCGTGGGATGGTCACCGAGGCACTTGACGCACCTGGGACGGAGATGACAGCCTCTGGCTGAGTGGCCATAACTCTGACAGTTATGACACTGAGACGGGGTATGAGTCTTGCGCGGCGGTTCGGCGGTGATACCGGTGAGGCCGCAGACCGTGGTGAGGCCGAAAATGGCCTTGCCTTCTACGGAACGGTCAAGGATGACCAGAGCCATAGGGTAGGGAACTTTGGTGCGGGGGTGGTACATCCTGTGTACCTCCCGCACTGGGAAATTTTGCTCCTTAAGGGAGTCTGAGATTTCCTCGGTGGACAACTCCACCGGGACGCGCCTGAGTACGGCTCGGAGAAGGCGCTCTTCTTCGAGCGCGTAAGTGAAATAATTAAGCTTCCTCTCTCGGAGGTGAGAGGTCAGCTTGCGGTGGTCGATGGAGGTGGGGACTTTGACCTGAATACCTTGAGCGGTATTCAGGGCTGAGGTGTATCGGATACCCGACCCATTCATATAGGTCGAAATCGCGAGCCAGGAGGCCTTGTCCTGAATGGTGACGGGGGGCGGGGGGCGGGGCTTCTTAGCCTCGGCTACGGGACCCGTAGCGTCGGCTTGGGAGGGGGCGGGGCTAGCGTTGCCCGAGCGAGGCGTTCGATTGGCTGTGACCGCGGCCGATTTCGCGGGCACCCGGGCGCCATCTACTTTTAATGTTTTCTGAGCCGGGTGTCCGGAGCCTGACTCAGAATCGGAGGCGCGCGACGCGGCGGCAATTGGTGGCGTGCGGACGCGTTTTCTATTTACGACGGTGAAGCCGTCGTTAGCTGGCGCGGAACTAATATTGTCTAGTTCCATGTCAGAGCCGGCCTCCGAGCATGGAATAGGTGCTACTAAACTAATTCTATCTAATGGGTTTTCCGGGGAACTAGGCGAGTCTAGCGCGGCGAAAGAGTTCGCGGTCGCTACGCGGGGCGACAATTCGTCTATACTAACCGGCTCAACTAATAGCTGCGGGGCACTACGTTGGACGCGCCTAATTATCGCTTCTAACCAATAGACTCTGTCTTCTATATTGGCCATCCCGGGGCCTGCGAGGGGGGCGGGGGAGGACATAATGAAACCTCCCTGCCTGAAGGGCAGGGGGGCACGCCAAAATTAAATTTACGGGACTATCCCGAGTCCGGACCAAAAGAGCTGTGGGCGAAGTGCAATGCCACACAGAGAAGAACCTACAATGCCTAGGGGGAGGCCCTATCAAGCCCAGGGCAGAGAACGCAGACCGGTAAACCGGGCTACGCCCAAACAGACACCCGGGGATGGAATGAGGGAATAGGAGGGTGGGAGGGCGATACCTGGACCTGACTAGGCGCACTCGCCAAGGCCAGACAACCCAGGCCCAACTGCCTTTACCGTTTGCCTCGGGGCAACCGGCGAGCGGACAGGGCGCTCTACTCACTCGTTGGCACCGTGACACGTATTCCCGTGAGTAGCCACTAAGCGTGGTCTTCGATTGACAGCGCGGGATGTCGCACCGAAAAGTGCGGTTTTATATTTGCACTAAAAGTGCGGCTTCGCAGCAAATGGTTTCTCTCTTCGAAATTCTCAGGCTCGAACACAATAGTACCGGACGATGATTCACTCGGCAACAATGCGGGTCGGGCAGCGACGAATTCGTAGAAATGCCAACACCTGGTGCGCAGGTAGGCGAGCGCGGCGAGCCGGAAATGACCGAAGAAAGCCGAGCGCGGCGAACCGAACGGACCGTCAGAGCTGCGAGAGAGCGCACGTGCGTCCCCGACCGCGGCTCGAATCGGACTCCCTGGTGCTATTTTCAAACTTTCCTCTTATATACTGATTCTTAATCTTATCGATTCTAGTTACACCACACATCCATATTAAGATTGGCGCCTCTGCCACGTGTAGTTTTTCCTCTTCCGTCTCTTTCGTAGCCCAACACTCAGACGCATACAGCATGACTTGTTATGCTTAAGAATAAATTCTTGACGATATAACACGTAAACCCCAAATTAACACTATAGTCAGAGCGGCCGAGAACATTTTGAAGGACTGTAGCTGAACTTGTGAGCACCATTATTGACATACAAGGCTGATTTAAAAAATCGACCAATTTTTATTTTTCTCAGAACACACATTTCTTCGGGATAGAAAAAAATTATTGTGTGGTTTATGAAACCATGATGCAAGTGAAATTTTTAAAAAAAAATTTCGATTTAGGGTATTAAAATCACGTTGTTAATCTTTACTTAATAATTGGAAATCAACAGAAGCCAAAAAAATCAACTATAAATTTTAATTTCAATATGCATATTAGAGTACGGAATACATTATAAATACAATCATTCAGATGATCGACGCATTTTAAGAACTGAGTACAATACTTATTTAAATCATTGAATCGTTTTAAATTAATTCATATGCGCCACCACATTGGCCTTGGCTGCTCTTTACCCCTTTACCCCTACTCCGCGGCCGGCTGTAATGCGACATGCAAGAAACGGAGGAAAAAAGTTAAGGCGATGTAAACAAATATTAATATTTAGATGTCGTACATCAAGGAATTCTATTTTCCATGTAAATAACACCGTTTATTTAGAATATAGCAACTTACAATAAACGGACTCGGAAGCCATATAAGACTGTATTTTTTTTTTTTTTTTATATTATAGGGGGCAAACGAACAGGTGGGTCACCTGATGATAAGTGATCACCGCCGTCCATAGACACTAGCAACACCATGGGAGTCGCATGTGCGTTGCCGGCCTTTTAAATATGTGGGCCTCCGGCGCTCTCACCGACCGAACGAAACGCAACAGTGCAAGCACTGTTACTTCACGTCGGTTTTCTGTGAGAGGGTGGTACTACCCCGGGCGAGCCGACCCATTCAGGTTGAAACCAGTAATAACTTCAGCGTAGCTCTACCAGACTTTGTAGGCAATTAAATGCTGTATAAAATTTTTTTCTCAATAAGTCGACTCGTTCAAAGTTATCTAAAGTGAAAATTTGATGTATGACGTAATTGTACTCTATAATATACATTTTAATCAGTGTGATAGTTAATTCTAAAGCGCTAATGGTCCAGTTGCTAGCGCGTTCGAATACCGCCTCGAGCGACGTAGGTCCAAATCCCACGAGTCAAGACTTTTAGTGAATGAAACCCTCTAACTGAAAATCTATCGCCAAGAACATATAATTGTTTTCCGGCAGCCGCACTTGAGAGCCAGTCCTCTTGTAGGTTTAGCGTGCTTATCATTTTAGACAATATCGTTATTTAACATTAGATTAAAAAGCCTATAAAGTTTAAAAAAGGAACTCTATCATGCTTTCGCGTCACGCTTTTGCATTACGTGATGATTTCTATCAATTAATGTCTACCGCAAGCGGTAAGGAACTTAGTTTTAAAAATCGCTCTCTTCATATCTCTCTTGTTTAATTGATACATATGAATCATATTCAACAACCGCTCTAATTCAGTTGCGAAATATCTAAATATAATTGTGAGTGATGTCGCGTGATATGGTTGGCTCGATAAACTCATTATAATTAGACTACGTAATATCATAAATGTTTAACAAATATGCACGGTGATAATTGCTTTTGCCAACATTGAGACACGGATTTGCAAGGAAAGATTTATAATATCAGAATGCTTGTATGTATACTCGATTCGTCACGTCGTTATGAAACGGACAAATTCTTTTTGCACACAATTTTAAATCTATTATATTTTCTAAAATAGTCATTAAAATGGTATGAAGCAAAGAGCAGTTTTTATCTAAATTAAATGTCCAATATAACTATTATGTTTTATTAAGATAATTTAGCAAATATTAAATTATTTTTAGTAACATGTAGAAGACAAATATGTTTATTCCTAAGAGACAAATATATACCACTGCCGACATTTACGTCGGCCTTTTTACAATATATATATTGGAAGTACATTATTTTGACAGACAGACATCGATCCTCTTTGCACATTTGTTATAATAATCGGATTGGCAAGATATAAAATCTAATAGAACGAAAAGACAATACAAGCTTATAATCGGAAAGAATATCAAAGGCAGTCTTAGTAGATTTCATAGCCAAATTAGGTAAGTCAGGAAAAGGAGTGCGGGCAGTAAATGTAAGCGCTCATGCATAGGTAAGGGACCCATTATACATACACTTAGGTTGCAAGTCCTAAGCACTGTTCTGTTCTCCTCGCCCTATAACAGGATGGAATCGGCATCTACACGGTAAAGTTTTTTATTCCAAGGGACAGCAAACAGCAGGCCTGATTTAAATGGTTACAGTCACCTGTGGATAACTAGGAATATCACTATTGTGTTGCCGACCTTGAACAGTTTGTTTCAATGTCTTTTAGAAAAGCCATTGCCTTTTCTTCTTTTTGAAATCTTTTTGAAAAGTCATAGCCCCGGGTCAACATCCAGGTAATCTATTTCACAACGCTACTGTGCACATAATGAAGGTTCTAGAGAACCTTACGATTGTCGCCATTCTGCTGGGCCTTAGGGTATGTGGGTGAGCAATTAGTATGGAAAGGCGATGAGGGCACCATATCAAAAAGTTATTCAGACCACTGTCAGTTGTATAAGCGGTAAAGCACACAAATAGACCAATGTTTCTGCGATATTTAATGACACTGGGTATGAAGTAATGATAGACCAAGAATTTCGTCTCAGGCGATAAGACTTTGTATATTTATATTTGACTAGCAGGCCCGGCGGACGTTGTCCTGCCCTGATAATAAAAATATATGCTTATGTGCATGAAATGCTTAAGGTAAGTAATGTATTCAATTTGATAAGGATTAATACTGTATCCGTCTAAATAGCCTTCCAATTGTATTCATTGTATGTGACCATGTTTTTACAAGATAGATGGGTATAGTAAGCTATCCTTAAAAGATAGTATATGCCATCGCAGATTTTTGTATATCTATAAAAGAGGAATATCTGACTATACATTGTTTTGTTATGTCTCAAAAGAATTAGACAGGGTTTTTGATGAAAGCTCTCCAGCGGCTTAACTTTTTCCAACAATTATCGCTACATTTCGTTTACATCGTTACATGTACTTATATAAAAAAAATTCTAAATATACACCCAAAAATAGAAAACCCCTAAAAATTCCCCATCTAAATTATTTATCCTCTAAAAGTGGAGAAAAATCCTTCAGTTGGGAATCCTGGTGGCATGTTACTTCACTGACATAGGATTCACTATTCGATCTTTCTTGATGCTTGTTTCCCCTAGAACGGTCTACTTGGCCACATCTCTTGACATGCCGTCCGTCAGTACACATCCTTTCTGCGCTATTTCTCTTTCCTGCGCAACGTATTTTCTGACCTAAACTTTTAAAAGCTCCTCCTATAACGTTCCTTGACATGATAGAAATTATATGCAAAATTAATTTTACAAAACAGAATTGTAGTTTCACAGTCTCGAAAAGGCTTAATGCCTTTCCTTGTCTTTTCCTTATGTAATGATTACAATGAACTGCAAGTCGTGTTAAGGAACTTTGCTCCAAAAATCGTTTTCTCGAGAATTGATTTGAATAATCCGTTAATAAATACCCTCTATAAAGTTTCCCGTTATTGACTGTAACAGATCGAAAGAGACTTTCTGTAGTCGAGCGATTTATTTACTGCGATGCAATTCATGCGAGTATGTACTGCATAAAATACACAAACAAAAGAGACAATCCAAGCAATTAATTAGGATTATATACTACCTCGTAAGAGTGCAGCGAACTATTTTCGCTATAATAATAGATTCGACGCGCACTTGGCTGACATTTGAACAAAAAATACATGGATACGCCTGTCCGCGTGATAATGTAAATCGTATTAATATTTCTAGCTTTCCTCCTTGCCCACTTTAGTGTAGATTTTACCTTTTCCTCGGAAACAGTACTTTTTATGCATGATATACCCCACATGATTTTCTGTACCCCTGATAATAGATTCATTTATATATAATATTAGTCAGGATTATATTTCGCTGAAGCTTGTTTTTTTAAATAAAAGTAAGTAGCCCAAATTACTTCTTACAACACCATCAATCTGCCAGTGAATATTTCGTGAAAATCGATTCAACCGTTTTGAAAATCAGCCGGAACAAAGAAACATACATATATACTTTCATATATATTTAGAAAAATAAGGTAATATTTTGACAATAAAAACAGTAGGTTGCCACCAAATTGTACACCTAGAAAGATTATTTCAACCATCACGAGAGTTATAATGTTTGAGTTTCTCTTGAAATTGATGTCGACGTTTTTATATTATTTGCTCCAGGCAAAAATGATAATTTTGGCAGCGTTAACCATTTACATCACATGAAATGTCTCTCATAACTCTGTATAGTAATGTTACATAATGTCAGCCTGTATGTGCACCATTGCTGGACAAAACTTTCTGCCTGGAAGGATTAGCGAACATCATCTCTTCGGCCCACGTCATTGTAGTAAAAGAAGAAAAATCAACAGATACATATTTTTCCCATATATAGTGGTACTACAAAATAATTCCAAGTTGGGTAGGTGTCAGGCGGGCGCGGTCGATCGTAAAAATTAAGCCAAATCACACATCACAACATGACAAACATTTTGTACTGACCCTACTTAGGTGGGATAAAGATAAGAAGAAACATCATTATCATCTTACCTTTATCCCACCTAAAGTACAACATGTTTTGCTTCTCCACTCTCCCCTATCAGATGACATCTCAGTATTCATACCTTTTATACACATATCATTTTATACACTATCCATCAACACCTTTTTCGGTCTTCCTCCACCTCTATATCCGTCCACTTTCAAACTCTAAACTTTTCTTGTTACATGACTTTCATCTCTTCTCATAATATGCCCGTACCATGCTAACCTATTACTCCTCAACTTCTCTGTCACTGGTGCTATTTTCAAACTTCCTCTGATATACTCATTCTTAATCTTATCCATTCTAATTACACCACACATCTATCTTAACATTCGCATTTCTGCCAAATGTAATCTTTTCTCATCCGTCTCTTTCGTAGCCCAGCACTCGGATCCATATAACACGACTGGTCTGATTATAGACTTATACACTTTCCCCATAAGTTTCAACGGCATTCGTGGGTCACAAACTACCCCAGACACCTTTCGCCAATTCATCCACCCTGCATTTATCTTTAGCATTAGGCATTTAGATGATCATTTTCGGAAATTGAATCATTTTAAATTGAGCCATGGCCATTTCGGCTTTTGCAGCTCTGCCTTGCATTTCACTTTACCCCTATTTCGCGGCCGGCTGTAATTTGACGTGCAATAGATGGACGAAACAGTTTAAAGCGACGTAAAAAAAAATCACTTCAAAAACCGCTCAAGCGTAAAAGGTGCTCGCTATATGCAAGTATCTATAATTGAATAAAAAAATCATATATAAATGCATAACACTAATATACTGCCACAGGCCATTTTTTTATAAATTAAAAGTATATATGTGGAATGTGAACTATTTCAGATAAAATACGGTTTAGTTTTTTTTTTTTATGTAGACGTCAGATATCAATATTACAGTATAAAAGAGAGTAAGATTGGACGATTGAAGAGGAGTCGTTGCGCAGATATTATAAAGATTTATAAACGACATAACATGTAAAGACTTGTTTGATTTGAATTACTGATAATCTCACATATATATATAAAACTCATAACAGTCAAAGAAAATTTAGACAATATAATGTCCACTCCACAGATTCACTGTTATCTTTAGCGTATGTTAAGCGAATAAAATACACAGTACGCGAACGTCTCCAAACAAAACTAACGTATATAAGTTGATAGAGAGAAATAAAGACATAAATCGAAAAGTAATAATAGTAACGCGTGTGACAGACTTGTGTGGATCGTTGCTCACATTTTGAAATATAAAAAAAGTGAATTTTGACATTAGAGTTCGATTTGGCATTACCTTGTCAAATTTAATTCTAAATTTAAAATAGGCATTAAAAATCGTTAAATTAGGTAACGTGAGTGTGTGTGAGTGAACTAAATTTGATATCTACATCATTTATAACACATAATAACAAAATAGAATTAACAAAATGATCTATTTATATATTGAGAATACAGTTATTTGAGGCTTAATAATGGCAAAGCTACTGAACGTTTGGACATAGGACTATGACCATACGATGCGGAATTTTTCGTAGATAATTATAAGCTATTCGTTTTGAATCCGAATGATCCTGCCCCATTTTTTTATGATCCAACAAAGCTGCGGGAAGCACCTAGTTCTTGTAAATAAATAAAACTACGCATTACATATAGTGATGAAGTATGGCCAATACGTATTACTACGCCATCTTAGGTAGTCAGGTGTAGAATTATGAATACGAGTGATCGTCTAGTGGTCAAGTTTCAATATTTAGGGATAAAACGATTTTCTCGGTACCACGACAACTGATCAATATCTACTGGACAAATCAAAAATAAAGAAAACCTGTTTAGAAATAGAAGAGGAAAATGTTTTAACTGTTTTCCCTCTCCCTATTTACATATAAATGAACTGGTTCACGACGAGTTTCAACTATTCCTGTTTTTTTTTCGGTCTTTTTATCGCCGATGGGCTCTTTACAGCTTTATCGGATTTTTTGAGCGAACGCTTAAAGCACTCTATCGAATGAGAACTACCTCAAATGTGGCTTATTGTTTGCTTTACCCCTGATAACGTTTATGTAAAATTTCATTATCATCCATTGAAAAGCGTAACAAACAAATTCGCATTCAACCTGTAAGAGCCCCGCTAATAATAATCTAATAATCACCGCGCCAGCCCACGACGTATTGGCGATTTTAAACACAGAGAAATCCACAGTTCCATATTGTTCCCACATACGATGGCACTACAAGAACACTTCTCAGGTTCAGGTTTCCTCACGATGTTTTCCTTCACCGTCAGCTGATAGTGCGAACTCAGAAAAAATTCGTTGCTTTATGCCGAGGTTCCTACTTGTGGACATCGAATTTGATATTCCACCGTTCAAACCACTAAAGTACCACGACTTTCGTAATGTTAGTGGTAATATAGTGCTCACATTTCAACATCATACTTCAGATCGAAATCTGCTACAGCGTCATAAATTAAACTCTCACTTCTGAGTTTTACGTTGTAATCTAAAAAAACAAAGGAATTAAGAAAATCTGTGGTTTGACTAGTGGAATGTCGATTCGATGTCCTCTGGCATGTACCAACGAGTTTTTCGAAATTCGCGTACATTTACAAATTTAAATCGGAAACCTGAACCTGAGAAATTTTCTTGTAGTACCACCGTATGTGGAAAAATATAGAACTGTCGATTACTCGGAGTTTGAAATCGCCAATTGTAATGGACTAGCGTGGTGGTTCGGCCATACAATTCCTTCGGGAAGAGGCCTATGGCTCTGCAGTGGGTCTCTTACAGGCTATTAGTGACGATGAATATAAGTATTTCTCATAAAAACAGTATTATAATAATGATTCTATTCACAGAATAATAATAAAAAAATATATAACGGTCGAATCAGAACGCGAAAATTCGTCATACGTCTGGCATCGTCTTCAGCATAGTTTGACATTTAAATTTGCAATGAAAGCCAAGCGTTCACAATCGGGTCGCACGTTTTAAATAACCGACCCGATTTTTAACGGACAACCCTTCCTGGTTCGACGATCAATCGATCTATTTCTAATATCGGCGGAGGTGCTAACGTTTCAATAGGGGTGCCATTTAACTGTCGGCTAATCGATAATAAAGTTAATTGTTTGAATACCCGGAAAACTGAGTTTAGAAAGTTAACGACTCTCAAAAATATTTTCCACGGAATATAGAGCCAAAATCTAAAACTGAAATTGTTACAATTACTTGAAAATACCTTTAAATTAAACATGATTTATTATGACACTGAAGTTAACAGACGTCAAGAAGTGTATAACTATTTTTAATAAATTGCTATTGAAGCTAATTAAAAATGTTCACTTATTTTTTTCTGTCTATACATGTGCAATTTTTAAATTATTTCATCGTAAAAATTTGTAGAAATTGTCTGGAGTGGGTTATATATTGGCTATTAAAAAGTCCTCTAAAACTCTCTATAAAAATAGAAAGCTCCTAAAAGAATCGTGTCCTGCTTTTCCATCCCTTAAATTTAGACGAAAACCTCCTAAATTGGGAACACTGTAAGTTTACTAATTCCAGATTAAATAAATATGTACAGTATCCGGCATTGAATTTGGAATGTCGGAGTGAAGAGTGAAACGTCCGGCTAAGATCAGCTTGCTTCAGTTTTGTAATGCGTCCTATCTATCGCACAGCGACTCTGTAACAGGTCTAAGTTAAGCTAAACTATTCATACATATATAGGTTAGTGAGACACACGAGTGCACCTGCATGTGCGTCTCACTAACTCAAACATATATTTTGAATCTGACCTCATCAAACACACTGCGACGCGCTTTAAATAATTTCCAATAAAGAAAGGTGAAAAACTCTAGAAGGCGGACGTCATTAGTCGAACGTTTGGACAAAGTTCGAGACGGACTATAATCCATTTTTTGTTTATTTGTATTAAGTTTATATACAGGGTGTAACACACCATACCATACATGTGATTAAAGTTCGAAATAGCTGCTGTTAATTTGAAAAAAATAATCAATATCAAAGACTAGTTGATGGTGTGATGAGTGTGAGAATAGAATCAGACAGTTCGAGTGAAGAAGACGTTGATTCAGGAATCGCAGAGGAATCGAGAAGAGACGACTGCATGGAGCTCTCACAGTTCTTCAGCTATTGGTATGCTTAATTCTATTTATTTATTTATTTACAAATAATTTTATTCTTTCACGGGACGATCATTTTAAATCTGTATTCATTACGAGATATCTCCTATTCTTACTATCTCTTATACATAAATAAAAAAAAGTCAATTGTTTTGTTTTGTAATTGTTAGGACAAGATTTGTATAGAAGAGAACGTTTGAAAAATCGTACGGAAAAGTGATTTTTTTTTAAATATTTCCATGTAAAAAATGACGACATACAGTTGTTCGGTAGCCATTTTATTTCATTATATATCGTATTGTAAAGAGAAGATTTGTTCTAGCGCAATCCCTTACACGTTGGGTTCTAACTATTATAACTTATCAAGCGTTCGCTTTGATAATAAAGCAATTTAAGGTATGTCATCTCTTAACCGACGACCATTACTCTGTATGCGCAATATTGTATAAATGCTTGAAAGTGTAAGCGGTTTTTTATTTAGCCCCAGTATGTAATAAAAATATATAGGATTTGACCTTATTTTTTTATATTAGTATAAATGAAGCCTTTGTCACTTTTAGTCACCTCTGTTATCTTTTAAATTATCATTTCTTAGCCTCTATAGAACTGAAAATATCAAATTAAAGTGTAATCAACATCGAAGCAACCGTTATACAGTTGGCGCGTACAAACAGACGATTCAATTTTATTACACGTATAGATTAGCAAACGCCAGCGACATAAGGAACAAATATATACTGAATGATACTAAAATATTGATCAAAATCTATCCAGTATCTATGCATTACGATGGTAGGCGTAAGTTAGGTAAATCAATAGTAGGACCTCGTCTTTTAGGTCCTACGGAACTCCAATTTTATACCTGCTAGGTTTGTAACATTTTATACTTTATGAACCTGTTGTGTGTATATAACCAGTTTAGTATTTCAAGTGTATACTCTGTGTATTTAAATATTACTATTAATTTCTTTGCAATTTTTCACTGTTGTCGTTTGGTCATAAAGATAATACGATTTGTTGTTATAATTTTTTTTTATTTTAATATAGGAATGTTCAACGAGTGGACGTCTGTCTCGTTTAATCATACATAGCAAAACCAACGTTTCAGTATGGTTGTGTACTTTCAACATGTTGCTGAACAGGGTTGTCAGTTGCTGGACATTTTTCATTCCTCCATATATTAATAATGTAATTGTAATTGGGTTTCAATATTAAAAACGAATTATTTTTCCTTTTTTTCATTCTTTCTTTTCCTCTCCTCTCTTTCTCTCGCTCTCTACCTTTATTTCTTTCCTCCTTTCTTGTTCTATCTTTCTCTATCTTCCTCACTTTGTCTCTCTTTCTTCTTTTTCTTTCTTTAAAAGGAAATACTGTATTGATTTGTTTGTCGGAGAGATGACAATCCCCCTCCCTTCGTTTTATAGTACGTGTATATTTACCATTTTTAAATTGACATTCAGCTATTTCTGCCAAAGTTTTATAAACACAATACATGATGGGGGGAGCGTAATACATAATAATAATAACAAAGAACAAATATATATATAATTTTTATTCTACGACATCAACTTCACCTTGACGCGCCAGTCCGGGACCACCATGCATCTGTGAATAATAACAAAATTAGTACAAAACGTACAATATAGATGGCGGTAATGTCTATATATGAAATAATAAATACACTGTTGGACTGTTTTACACTAATTGTATAATGTAACTAATATGTGTTTTTTTTTGTTATGCCATATATCTCTCGATGGCGCTGTTATGTAATTTTGGGTCCTTTATTAATTCTTCTTGACTATTTTGGTGATTCTGGTTACTCCACGTAAAAATTTAAAATTTTAATTTTAATTTTTAATAAAGATATATGGCTGCTGCTGACATTTTACGATGGGTCTTTTGATCAGATTTTTTTAACTGACCTACGCTGTTAGCACAAACGTCTTTAACAGAATCATACCTCTATTTATTTAATGCGCTCTGTGGAGTAAACGGTCTCGGTTGTTCTGCTCTTATGAATCGTAATGCCATTTGTAACAATGGCAAGGTAGTGAAATATTTTAGTTATTTACTTAATTTTAAATTCATACGGTAACTAATTCATTAGAGATTGTAGAAATTATGGTAATTCGATTGACGCTTTAGCACTTAATTAATGCGGGCGGGGTACCGTATTTCTTATATAGGCTTTGCTTACTTATGGTGATTAGGAGAAGGAGGTTGATCAGAAGGTACTAAAACTTTGTTTATATAATCCTTAGAAAAATATTGTATAGTTATTTCTTTATAACGTTGTTAATAGTGGTTTTAAAAATGCTACGCTAAATATTTAACAGATGGCGGTGTTTCACGTCTATTAAAATTTTTTGAATGAAGTAGTCAGATTCAAATTCAACAGATGGCGTTTTACACAGTTTAGTGGTGTTAAAAAAATACAAACTGTATTATGTTTTATCAATTTTTTATATACATAATTATTATATATGAGATATTAAACATAACTATGCTGACAGTTTTACATGCGTTTTACTACATGTTGCCGCTATTATTCTAACTACCAAACTAATTTTACAAACGTGAATATGAGTTTGTTTGTTACGGTTTTCACGCCAACAACTACTCAGGGACACAGAGAAGAACGTAAAATAATGATATTGCCAGAAAGAAAGATCAATTCTACATCAACTCGAGTGAAGCCACGGGCAAAAATTATACAAGTTCCCTTCAAGAAATTCTGTTACTGGGCTTTTTTTTTCTTTTTTTTTTTTTTTTTTTTTTATTAATGTGGGGAGATCCCTAACGGATACCCATCCTCCCGGGGGAGAGAATGGGTTATGTCCGATTCGCACGGACTAAAACCCCACGGTGCACCGGCCACCGCTTCAAGTTGGAGCGGCATGGGACCGTACTAGGCTAACACCATGCCGCTCCCAGCGGTCAGCCCGGCGGCATATAGCTGCCGGGCACCATCCTTATAGGGAGGTAGTTGTGTACACGATCAGCTACCTCCCCTCGTCAGCCGAACCTACCTGTGCAAAGAGGAAATGGGCCCCCGGCCCATCCCCTCAGGTTCGGCTACGGAGGTGGAAGGAGGCGGGCAAATCGCCGCCTCCTTCCACCGACCCTCCCTTGGCGGACACGGCCGCTGAGAGGGTCCGCCTCTCTGGCCCTCTCCGCCGCCTCCTTCTGCGAGATGACCTCCTCGCAGAAGGAGGCCATCGCCGTCCATGCGTTTTCGCTGCCGAGCATGGCCGTAACCACGCTCGGCAGCGAAAGATCTCCTCCTACCGCCACAGCCAGAGTGCGGCGCTGCACCTCCCACGCAGCACACTCGGACAGAGTGTGCTGCGCGGTATCCTCCTCAGCGCCGCACTCATGACATGTGGCGGTCGGCTCCCTGCGAGCGATCTGGTGCAAGTACCAGCCAAAACAGCCATGGCCGGTTAGTACCTGCACCAGTCGAAACGTCAGGGAGCCCCACTTCCTCTCAAACCACTGCGGCAGGACCGGGCGGACGGCGTCCACCGTATATCGTCCATACCGCGCGTCCGCCAGGTCCTGTCGCCACCGCTCTATAGCGGCCCCCCTCCCCTCCCTTCTCCTACTCTCTATCTCCCCGGGAGCTGGAGGCACCCCCAAACGTTTCCTTGCCGCCGTGAACTCGTACACGGCGGCAAGAACCCTCGCCTCCAGCTCCCAAGGCAGGGAGCCGGCGAGCGTGAAGGCCGCCGCCGAGGACACGGTGCGGTATCCCCGAATCGCCCTCAGCGCCACAATGCGCTGCGCAGCTCGCAGTGCGCGCACGTTGGTGGCACCGAGGGCGTCGGCCCACACCGGGGCCCCGTAAACGGCCATCGCCCGCACGACTCCCATGTACAGTCGGCGGCACCTGGCACTAGGCCCCCCCACATTGGGGAGCAACCGGCCAAGTGCCCCTGCCGCCCCAGCTATGCGCGGTCCGAGCCCCGCAAAATGGGGCTCGAACCGCCAGCGCCCATCCAGGGTGAGGCCCAGATACTTCATCTGGGTCCCCACCCTGATACGGGCGCCGTCCACCAATAAGTGGGCCCCTGGTGGTGGCCCTCGCCGAGGCCCATGGAAAAATATGGCCTCGGTCTTATCGAGGGCCACCCTGAGGCCCAACGTCCGGATGCGCCCGACCACAACGGTTGTGGCCGCCGTGGCCAGGCGCACCAAATTCTCCCACTCTCCCACCCCCCGGGCTACGACTAGGGTGTCATCCGCGTAGCATATAATGCATGCTCCGATTGGGAGCGCGCCGCGGAGCACCCAGTCGTAGCCCAGGTTCCACAGGAGTGGGCCCAAGGCCGACCCCTGTGGAACCCCACACCCTGTCTCTCGCTGGACCATTCTGCCGTTGCTGTCCACATAGGCGACCTCCCTGTCCTCGAGGTACGCCTCCAACAGGCGCCGCAAATAAGAGGGCACCCCGAAATATCGGAGTGCCTCCCTTATAACTACATGCGGCAGGCTGTTGAAGGCGTTGGCGATGTCCAGGGACACCGCCAAAACCCTCTCCCCCTGGGAGGTCGCCCCTGCGGACAGCGACTTCAGGAGGGTCAGGGCGTCAATTGTTGAGCGCCCTGCCCGGAAGCCGTACTGCGCGTCCGCCAAGTTCGGTCCCGCTCCCTCCAGGTGCTGGACGACCCGGGAGGCAATAACCCTCTCAAGCACCTTCCCGGTGTCGTCCAGCAGCACGAGGGGCCGATATGCGGACGCGCAGTCCGGGGGGCGGCCCTCCTTCTGCAACAAGCAGAGTCGCCCCCGCTTCCAGGGCATCGGGAACTGCCCAGTCGACAAGCACTGACTGAGCAGCTCCCGAAACCACCCTCCCAAATGGCCCATCGAAAGCGCGAGCACCCGGCCCGGGACCCCATCAGGGCCAGGCACTCTCCGTTTGTTGCGGAGGCGCTCAATGGCCCTCTCCATCTCCTCCTCCGTGACTGAAGGGGGAGGGCCGACGAGCTCCTCCGCAACTGCTGCCTGAAGTGGAGGCATGGGAGGAGATACTATACTCGGAGGGTCGGGGAACAATGTTCCCACGACCCTCTCTGCCACCTCCGTGGGCTCCCTTAAGGCCATTTATTAACTAGCTATCACAGGTTAGATGCGCCCCTTTACCTTACCGAAGTAGAATATGCTTTACTCAGTATTATGTTACTCACATGGCCACCGCCGTAATCACCATCGACCACGTGGACATCACCCGGGTGATCAACAACGTGGACATCACCCGGGTGATCAACTACGTGGACATCACCTGGGTGATCAACAACGTGGACATCACCCGGGTGATCAACTATGTGGACATCACCCGGGTGGTCAACAACGTGGACATCACCAGGATTTTCCACAACATGAACCCCACCGGCCGTATCATCTACGACGTGGACTCCTCCATCTGGATGGTCGACTACATGGACACCGCCGTGACCGCCACCTATTATGTGGACACCGCCTCCAGGGACCTGTAATGAGGGTTGCTATTCTTAGGAAATTTACCCATTTTAGGGTACAATAATTAATTCAGGGCTATTCTATCTTTATCGCGAATTTGGGTAATCTCTGAATAAAATAATATTGATAATTTTGTAACTAGTATACATATTATCATCTTGAAAAAACATAATTTAGTACTAAACTATGTTAAAAATATCAGTGTTTCGGTTTCGTTATACGCTAGGGCCTAAAGCCAACTTAATTTTTTTTTTATATTTGATTTTCGACAAATAAATAAATATTGACAATTTTGTTGATTTTATTATAACGGATAACGGACTTAAATAATGATGTAACAATAAAAAAAAAAAAACACATTTATTCTATTGATTTGAGTTTTCACTTCTGTCGACAGTACTTGTGGCTGCTCGACTTTTATTTAAATCGCATACATTGAAATTATCGTTTTTTTATGATTTTGCAAATAGCTAAACTCCAGACTTACCGGATATCCATCATCACCGACAATCATTAGTCTCTCATCGGCCATTACTATTTCTATAAATGAATTCGTTACCTAAACGAATTCTACGCAATACTGACACAGTGTAAAAACATAATACGAGACTAAAACTGATATAAAATTATCTCAGATAAGCGATAACTACACACATCGAATAACTAGCTAATCTGTATATATCAAAATCAATTTCCGTATGTATGTGCGCTTCAGAACGACTGCACTTATAGTTGACTATTTTTTTTAATTGTATTTGTAATTATCAGGACAAGGTGTGTATGAATCAAAATATTCATTCGTTATATAAATAGGATAAATCTATATTACCGTGTGTGAAGCAACTGAGTAAAATGTAGTAAAGTTTATACCGTTGCGTAATTTTTCGTATAGGGAATATATAGACAGACGCGTGTGTCGTCTTAATTGTATATGATTTATTCATTAAGGCGGATAAAGTCGACGGCGGTTACTTGTGAATTCTGTGAATGATAAAATATTAATTATTATATTTTAATCTAACACAATAAGTATTTATTTACAAGATAAGATAAGTTATAAATATCAACCATTACATGACTTATTTCATTGATTTTGGATTTTATAAATATGTCACATTCTTTTTTTGACTATGTCATAATTTGTAGGTTTTAGCGTTAGACTACAATTTCGCCTGATATTAATCCTTGGACTGCCCAAAACTATAAAAGCTTCATTTCCCTACAAATGAAAGTAAACCTCATGAGGCAGAGGTCAACTGACTGTTGCATAAGCTTAAAAAAATAACAGATTTATTGTAAAACCTTATTTATTGAAAAATAACAAGTTATGTTTTGTAAAATTATGATTTTTATGTAAAATGTATGTTTAAATTATCTTTACATTTGTACGAACTTCTTATTACAAAACCATGAAGTTTACAAAGTATCGTACATTGTTGTCGTGTTGTGTCGTGAAGTTAAAAAAATATACATAAGCCGTCATTTGAGACCTAGACCTTAAAAAATCAGCCGAGGGGTTAAATGGCGAAGTGGTCTAAGATGGTAAATACGGTAACCTTAGAGGGCAAACTGGCTCTCAAGTGCAGCTGCCGGAACACACCGACAAGTGCTTGGCGATAGATTTTCAACTTGAGGGCGGTAGGTAGAGAGAGAGAGAGAGAGAGAGAGAGAGATTCGCGATCCGAGGCAACGGTCCAAGCCAAGGTGCGCCGTGCGCGCTTGAACTGATTATCAATAAAATCGGGTGAGTGCCTTAAGCGCTCCCTCTAGTAGTCCGGTGAAGCTATAGAGGCCTGTTAGGCCAATAGTGTAGTCAATTCGAACAAAAAAAAAAGGCGGCGGATTCATCAGCGTTTATATCTTCATTAATGACATTGTGTTCGTTTCATTTTAACAGTTTACACATCGCACGGCGTGATAACTCACATATGGCGTGATTTTTCCATACTTCCTTGACATTTGTCGTTATAGTTGATTCAGTTTAAGTGACACCTTTATAAATTATAGCCTGAGTGTTATGTATGAGCTATATTACTGTAAAATTTAATTAAAATTGGTTCGGTCATTTTATGAGAGTAACGACAAACATTCACTCATTCTCACAAGCTTCCCGTGTATGATATTAAGTAGATCTTATACGCGGTTTCTCTTGCTTTATTCTCCAAAAATATAACAAAGAAAGAAATTCGCTGTAACATTTATAATATCAGTGGTTAATACTATCTGGTACTCGCGACTTCGTTGTTCGTTCTCTTACTTCACACATTTAGTTGTGGTCAGTATTAGGGGGCGTCTATAAAGTATGTGAGGCGGTTTTGAGGATTTTTCACTGTAGTCCGGTGGAAATGTAGAGGCGTTACGAAACCAACAGTGTAGGTCAGTTAAAAAAAAAGAAAAGGATTTTTGGCCCTCCCTCCCCACAAATGAGAGATGAGGTGAGATGTCGTGAGGTTTTTCTCGTCCACCTATTGCAATCCCCTAATCTCACCAGAGTACTTTCGAAATTTGTGTTTTGAGACTAAGTGGGATGGATTTAAGGTTTAACTGTAGGTTTAAGTGCCATGTTAAGCGGGTTTTGGTGTCAAAGGGCTATTATAGAGTGGATCAATATGTGAACGATGGTGATGTCTGGAATTGACTCCTCTCTGTGCATCCCCTAAAATCGATTGTAATGTATAATGAATTTTAAATATATAAGTATATGTTAAAAAGATAAACCCGATCGAGTTTCTTACCGGTTCTTCTCGATGACTGGGATGTATTCCGAACCGGTGGTAGTTTTGACGTTCATAAGTGTCTTCTTAGGGCCTAAATTGAATAAAGTCTTTTTGATTTTGTTTATTGATTTTGAATTTAGCCAGAAGAAAAGAATTTACTTTATTAATTTTATTAAGACTAGTATTTGAGATTGTTTAGATCGTAATCTACAAGATAACAGTGATAACATTAAATTATACTTAAATGGGAACTACTAATATGTACATAAAAAAAATCGTATCAGATTTTGGCATATTTTAGTCTAGAAACAAGTATTCCTTTAAAATTATCTGATTTTACGACATATTTACACAATTGTAGGTGGTAGAGCTACGCTGAAACTATTACTGGTTTCAGAATGAATGGGTCGGCTCACCCGGGATAGTACCACCCTCTCACAGAAAGCCGACGTGAAGTAACAGTGCTTGCACTGTTGCGTTTCGTTCGGCCAGTGAGAGCGCCGGAGGCCCACATATATTAAAAGGCCGGCAACGCACTTGCGACTCCCCTGGTGTTGCTAGTGTCTATGGACGGCGGTGATCACTTACCATCAGGTGACCCGTTCGTTTGCCCCCTATAATAAAAAAAAAATGTATTTTTCGTCCGAAAATAAAATTAATGACATTTGCCGAAACCGCCTTTCTCCCGCACGGGAGACTTAGTGAGATTCGGCTTGCCTCCCCTAATTCCCTCATGCAATTAATGGACGCCCCTTCACCTACATAAACAAAATGATAGAGGTCCGATTTTGTTTGCACGTCACTCAAAAACTACTCAATAGATTTCTTAATGTGTTCGACGCCTGGTCCTTAACTAAAAAAAATATCAAGTAATCTTAATTTAATATAAAGTTTTAAGAAACTGCTAGTTTTATAAACACTACGCGTACAGTGATGTATATTTTCTTGCTGTGGAGAAGTGGGGTCAAGCGGTGTGGTACGCAAGACAACGCGAACGAATTCGATATCTTGTATTTCATATTAACTTTAATTTTATACCTTGAACTCTTTTGTAGAAAAGAGTCTACAACAAACTGACAGGCTGATAGATGACAACAAATGATTCCTTAAGGTTCCTATTTTTAATCAAGGGGTACAAAACCGTGAAAAACAACTTCTCATAGCCACATTTGAATGTGGAGCCAAAGATCTTCGTATTTCATATTAATGTTAAGTTTATACCTTGAACTCTTTTGTAGAACAGAATCTACGACACATGGATAGGCAGACAGTTGAATACAAAAGGTTCTTCATGGTTCCATGCTATAATTATGAGATATAATGAAAAACAATTTCTAAGATCATAAATGTTTTATTAATTTATTTGTAATGCACAATTCTATATTGTAGATAATTCCTCAGCCCACGACCTGTAAATAAAATTAATAACAATACAATCTATACATAAAAATTACATTGATATATTTGCTTGCGACAATATTCGAAACGATTGAACAGATATATCAAAATGTGTAGTAGACTATATATACAATGTAAATTATATATAACGAGACTTAAGAGACTGTGCATTCTTTGGCGTTATAGGGAGTTGCCTTTTAATTGGAGTGGAAACAAAATTGGTGTTGCTATTCTAATATTTATTTACTAATATAGTGCAAATTTTACAAACGTAAAAACAACTTAGTAACGTTATTAATTTAATTAAATAGTATTACTAAAAGATTACGATAACGTGTAACAACCTAACGATAGCCTAGTGGCCGAGGTAAAAACGCGCAAGTTAATCAGACAACAAACGAAACGGAGAATTTCATAGAATTTTCGGTACGTCGGTCGAAGTAAACACGTGCTAGATAATAAAGTAACAAAAGAACGTACACAGCTCCAGTTCTTACTAATTTTAGCAATTTAGGAAGTACTACTTAAATATGCCGTATTGTTGTCGAGTGATCGTGATACTATATAGAGTGTATCACTGTACAGAAAACACGGTAAACCAACCAAAGTCAAGTTATTTCGACCTTTTGAAAAGATTTAAATTAGACAAATGATAAAAAAATATTTTCTCCGATTTTCTTTTCGAACCGACTATAGCTGTTGGCCTGATGGTCCTACCTTCACCGGGATTTAAAAATGAGAGCTTATTAACGTGCTCAGCTGAATGACAATGAATTTGGGGGTGTGGTTTTGTAACTAGAATGATTTAATTATTAAATAATTATACGTCAGTTATGTACCCGCAAAATAATGACTTCAACTTGTAAAAGACCTGCTACAGGGCCATGGGCTTCTTCCCTAAGGAAGGTATGGGAATAATCACCACGACGTATTACCGACTTCAAACACAGAGGTATCCATAGTTCTAAATTGTTCCCACATACGATTGCACTTCAAGAACATCACTCAGGTTCAGGTTTCCTCACGATGTTTTCCTTCACCATCAGCCGATATGTTACCAATTTAAATTAGTAGATATACGACGAATTCCAAAAAAAAACATCGGATTGATATTACGCAGGTCAAACCGCTCAGCCACCACGACTTTCTACAATAGTATGCTTAGTTTTAACGTATCCCTATTTTATAGAATAGCCTCTGTGTCTTTCTTAAAACTAATTGTCGTATTTAATGAGAGACGTAGGTAAGTGGTCAAAGTTCGACTATAAACATTTTTTCAAATTTCAATTTTATGAAAAAAGCTAAATTTGTCCAAATATCTACTAAACAGTGAAGAAAAATGTTTTTCACTGTTTTCCCTCTACCTATTTATCTATAGACTTAAAATAAAACCATACACTGTTATTCCGTTTTACACGTCAATAGTTGTCTTTACACGACACTCTCTTTACCGTGTGAAAGCGCTTTCGCGCGATAAAGAGTGTACGTATAATGGCGAATAATAACAATCCCTTGTAAATTCACGTACACATTTTCCCCGTCTTCAATTTTGCACACTGCAATTGCGCGTCAAAAATCATCTCATATAAAAGTAGCTATTTCATTGTGTCGACGACTCAAGCATAGTTTTATAAAAGCTAGTCCTCAACCAATGAACATCACAATTTGCTTTATTAGTTTAAATAAATAACGTCATACTTCGTTTCTACTAACATTAACATCGTTGTTTCCGTCATCTACGTTAACGCCGCTGTGATCTCCATCATTTACGTTAACACTGCTGTGATCTCCGTCATCTACGTTAACACTGCCGTGATCTCCGTCATCTACGTTAACACTGCCGTGATCTCCGTCATGTATGTTAACGGCGCCGTGATCTCCGTCACTTATGTGAACGCCACTTGAAACCTGAAAAGCAGGTTTATCTATTAATAATATAATATATCTATTTTTGGATTGTCAAATAATCCAAGATCATTCTGATGGCTCAATGATTAGCGTGTTTGGACATCACGTCGTAGGTTCGAATTCTTGTGATTGAGTCGGAGTTATCAGTGAAAGAAAACACCGTGATCAAATCGCAGTGAGGTAGGGCTTTGTCTAAGCCCGTCTGGCTATAGGTAGACAAGTTCGCGCGTGACCGTCCTGGCTTGTAACAGGCGTAAGTGGGGTAAGCGTTTCTCCTTTCCCACTATGTCGCCAACCCCCGTTAACATCTAGCGACAAACGTTAGCGGATTCAGGTAGCACGCTTTTTCTTTCGAAATTACTACGCTAGTGGCTGACGGGCCTTCACAGCTTCACCGGACTACCAAGGTGAAATCTTAATGCACTTCCCAGCTTGGTAATAAGCTCAAAGGTACTAAAGTGGCTGAACCTCGGCTTGGGCTTTTACCTTGGATGCCATACTATGGATCTGTCTAAGCTAAATTAAGCTAGCTGTTCATTCACATGAAAATTCGTGATACAACCATGTATACTGGCATGTGTGCCTCACGAATTTAAACATGTACTTCGTATCTGAAAACTAGACTAATATACTCTAACCCAGTTCAAAAAATAAGGGACAATAAATAAAACCCTTCCATCGTATGAGGTAGAACGCCGTTTACCTTCCCCACTACATCACCCGGCCACATTAACATCAAACAAATCGTCGCCCCGTAGGACGTAGGACGGTCGCGCAAGAAGTTGTTGGATTATAGCAACCATATTCAAGATGAAAATGTATCGCGAAATACGTATACGTTTGTTCCGGTAGCGGCACTTGAAAGCCAGACCCCTTCAAGGCTTAGGCGTTTACTATTTTAGACCACATCGTCATTTAACATCAGGTGAGATTGTGGTCAAACACTAAATTGTAGTATTTGTAGTATACTGAAGTATAAAAAACTTTACGTATATTCTTTGCCTACGTTTTGATTTCATTTGAGTTTGTGGTTTAATTAAACCAAACAAGCTGAAGTGAATTTAACAAGATTAAGTAAAAAACAGTCAAGTACTCACCCCATCGTCAACGTTTACAGAGTGACTCATTGTTTTTTTTAAATATAAGTGTCAACACCGTTTGTAAAGCCAGCACGATACACAAGTGCGTACTTGATAGCTGTGTCAAATCACGTAGCGTACTAATAAAATATTATTATCAGATATATTCCCTTATCTACCTTAACTAATGCTATACATAATAATATAATAGAAATTTGAGTTTGTTTGTAACACTTTCACACATTAACTACTTATCGGATATTTTTGGAGTTTACTCCTTAAGAATCGATTTTCATATAATAGTATGAAAAAAATTTGAAAAGTAAAATTTAGTGATCAAATGACAGCGTTACGTTTTTTGTACGCAATCTATTTTGCGCACATTTCTCAAGACGGCGGATTGAGATTAATACACTTTTTTAAATCGGAACGTAATTTAAATATTGTTTCTGATAGAACACTGGGGACGACGGTGTATGGTTCTAGTAATGTAAAAACGTTTGATGTATAATATTTTACCGAATAATCATAAAAATGTAAATAGACTAAAAATAATTCTTCGTATTCTTTAAGTATTCGTATTCTTTAAATATTTTCATGGATCCGTTTATTTACCCTTTGATATGATGTCAGTCTTTTGTTTTAGTCTAGTAAGTCTTTTTTGTGCCTGTTCTAAAGCGATTATTCTTAAGGAGTAAATTCCAGTCGTGCGTCGCACTTGACACACACATTTTTTTTTATTTTAGTTTTGGCGTATCAAACTTTTTTACCCTATGTCAAATTTTATGATAATACGTTTAGTAGTTAAAGCATTAAAGCGTAACAAATAAACAGACACATTTAACAAATAACATTCGTTTGGATATTTGCACGAAATGCTATTTTTTACCTAAAATAAAAGTAGCCTAAAGTATTCCTTATAACATTAACTACCTGCCGGTAAAAGCCCAGTCAAAATTACGCCAAAAGTTTCTGACTTTGGAACACACTGACAGGCAAAAATTTCAAAAATTGGGTTTGTGTTTAACGCCCGTATCTTACATATCCATCTAGTAAAATGCTGTTATTATCATATTACAAATGAAACACATTAATTTCATTTATATATATAGATTAGATAAACGCATCATACAATTATTTCTTTCTATGACAATTTTCTATCTACTCTTTTATTAGCTCGTTGAAAGTTGACCACAAACTACCATCGCAGCAAACTGCAAAAGCCGCGAACGCGTATACAACGGAACACAAATAAAATTTCTATTTAGGTACAACCGGTAATACGAAACTGTGGCCCAGTGTGACGATACGCTGACCGTCGGACGGCCGCGTGCCGCGTATTAAACGCGAACGAAATTTTCGCAAAAAAATAAAGTAGAAAAATAACGGTCGAATTATAACGAAATAACTGTTATAAGTGTTGAAACGTTATCGGCCGCCTAATCCTCTTATCCGTGACCCAATTAAAAAAGTTGTTTGACAAGTGACAGTTCTATAAAAAAGTTTGATTTTTGTTTTTAATTCCGTACATAAATAAGCAAAGATTTAAATGATATTCCAATAATACAATAGAAATTCAAAATATGACATCATATCATGACATAGGTACATATTAATTGTATATTGATATGCAGCATTTGTTTATTTTTGACATATCCATGTGATATTTTCGGATACACGCCAAAATGTATTTGTCAAGATATTGTTCACAAAACATAAAACAAAGGATTATATTTGATATTAGAAGCGTTGGTTCCGTATTGACAAAGTGAATAAAGCAAGCAGATAATTGTATTACATATATCAAAATACAGTTAATAACTCTTTGGTTCGTTGAATCAGAGCTATAAATTTCGGTATTACTGTGAAGCATAAACCAATTTCATTTTCAGTAATGTTTATATTTATAAATGGTTTTTAATATTAATATCATACAGCGATTAGTTTTAACACCATTTAACCGAAACCATAAATTTTAGTACAGCTTACCACATTTTTATAGAAAAGATTTTTCTTTTGTTCATTTCGCTCGGATATGTCGAATTGTCGCTGAGTTTTATATTATAATTTAACGCAAACGAAGTTGAGGACAGGTTTTAGTAATATATAACAATGTTGTATCTTATTCATATTTGTACTTTGTACGATGTATATGATTGCAAAGAATAGTTAAATATCTTTGGTATACGGCCACTTTAGAGTCACCAATATTAATTTATCTTCTTATTATGTTCAACCGAAGTAGAATAAAAATGTATAGGCTTAATACGGCAAATCTTTAACAAATCCATATTTCAATTGTTGTTAAATTCAGGTATAAAGTAATCCATACTTCAAATTCAATGAATATTATAAGACTAATTGGATCTTTACGTCACCATAGTTCTTCCAACCTACGTAACAGATTTTGACACAGTTTTCACAAACGTTTAAAGAATCTCTCCCAGAAGGTTTTATATGTATGACGTATAAATAATTATATGTTATATAATAAAGCAGAGAATGTCGCCGGTAATCAAGTCGTTAGTTAATCCCCTCCCTAAAGCGGCAGTTACGCCGGATCATTTTTTTCAAAATTTTTAAATTTCCCGCCGTCGGCACTGACATTTATGTGTCATTTCACCTTGCGTCTATTGCTACGAATTTTGTCTATGCTTGCAATAATACATTTATTTTTATGACTATGTGCTAAATAATATATAATTTATATATTATCGTGTATTTAAAATTAATAATGTTTTTTATACACAATAATTATAGGTAATTTAGAAAACGTATTGTTTATTTTAAAATCGATTAGCAAATATTGTATAATATCCTTGTAGCAACTTCACTAACGTCTTTTATGACAGCTTTTGTGCAAGAAGGGTCAGTTATTTATGAGTTACTTTATTTTATAAAAAAAGAGGCTTTTCATTAGTATCACTAATAATATAGATGAACTCGATTTAAATTAGTTTTATGTAAGTGTAATAATGTTCACTTGATTCAGTTTAGACTTGTAAAACAGTTTTACGTATTCTTTCGATGATTGTTGTTTACAGTAGCAAATTACAAAATGTATCCCTACTTGTAAGTTGTACTGAGTATTGTATCTAATAGTTTTATGTATTTTACTTACTACTTTCAAAATGCTACAGATCTATTTATCTACCTTTTTCTAAATTATATATTTTTTCGTAGGTTTTGAATAAAATTGTACAATTGTATAATATTATGTTGATAGCAGTCATTGGTTCAACGTTTGGTTTGGTTTCATAACTACCAAAAGTAGTATTTTATAGAAAAACTAATGTTTCCTTTCAAAACGATATTGTTATGCTTTACAGGATTTTTCAAATCTCTTTGTGCAACTTATTCCAAATCTCATAAAGTTTGAAGGTGTCAGCAATGATGACAATGGGAGCGACATGAGCTTCCTCACTTTAGAAGAATTCACAGCAGATAGAACCACCTAATATTATTAATTTTAGTTGTTATAAGGTTTTGTTTTGTGTTTATTATTTTATAGTATCTTGAAATAAAATGTAATTGTATGAAACTGTTTTATTTCTGAATAAGTTTTGAAAATTATTTTGTAAAGTAATAAGTATAAAATATTGAAATTTATCATTATTTTCAAAGTATAATTATAGTTTATGAATTTCATTGGTATCTGGTTATATTGTAACAAGCTCATTGTGTGACTGATTAGTATAGAAAGTGTCCTGTAGTAGATAGAAGAAAGACTTTCTCAAGTCATGATATTTATACCTTTTTTTAAATTGAACATCAAGTAATTTTTAGAAATTAATATGACCAACAAGGTTGTCATGTATTTGATAAAATACTGCTATCCTTGCAATCCTGTTATAAAAACAAAAGCAAATGTTTTCTCTGGTTAGCTGTTTACTTCTCTTATTTTTCTTGAGTAGGCTTATGACTAAAAATAGTAAATTAAATATACAAAATAATAATCTGAGAGAAATATGATACTACTATTTGGAAGGAAGAAAATATTTTTATTGCAGCAGGTACAAGGCCAACACAGTTGTCAAAATATTGCAAATACACATATTACAAACGGTAAATAAAAAGTTAAACAAGATATTATAATTATGCCATAGTACTGCTATAAATATTTACAGAATATTTGGATATATACTTGCATTATATTTTTTCTACCTTATGCAAAAGAATAAATCCAATTGATAAATTGTAAGTTTCATAGTTTAGTAAAAATAAGTTCTGAAAAGTATAAATGAAAAAATTATTTAATAATGCATTCTACATAAAAAGTGTAAACAATAATAAAAATAACTTTTAATTTAATAATTTGTTATTATTCTAATTTTATAATAAAATTGGATATTTTTTTAAAACTTATACTGCCACAATGTCCCTTGACCCGTGCACAATAAGGTCTACATTCGTTTGTATGGCGCTTAAACCACTATGGTTTTCGGCTCTTTAAAGGTTAACAAAATGTCAATTTTGGTGTTCATTTGTTCTGTTGCAATTTTCATCTATTTTCTTTTTTAGTACACTCGTATGAAGCAGGGGCGGGAATAAAGTTTTTTTTTTTATAAAAAGTATTCCAGTAATTTTTTTTAATTATTAAGAAGTGCCGTCCTAGTCAATGTTTTTAACCGCACTGAATGTAGCCATATGTTCATGCTTGCGTGTAATACAGTCAAGAGTTTAATACAAAACAAAGTTAAAATATTTTTATAAGAATCTAAAATTGGCATTTATTTATCTTTAACTTGTCTCGGTGTTATACCTATAATATAATACGTATTTATACCTAAAATTGCTTTCCACGCAGCTATATTCAGAATGGTCAAAAGTATGGAGAGGATTGCAATACCGCTAACTGTCAAAACTTTAGCGAATTATTTTTATAGTCAACAGCCACCGGTAACTTCATTTCATTTTTATATCTTTATAAACAGAGACACCAATTATTATCTTCATATAACTCTAACAGTTTATCCAATGCACGCCGAGATACTTCTTAGACGGCAGTACTTTTTCCAACTTCCTTTGATGTTTCTTACAATTACACGCAAAAACTACTGAACAGATTTTGACGAAATATTACAGTAACATTGATTATATTTCAAAAAGAACATCAGGGGTTATAATGAATAAATGTATTGTTTAAATTAACAAAAACATAACGATAGGTGTCAAGTGATTTTGAAAAAATCCTGCCATATTCACGGCTTCCGATGAATAAAACGTAGACGAAGCGACCGCTAGTGATAAATATTCTATAATTATTCCAATCGATTAGTTATAATACTGTTTCAAAATTCAAAGCATTATAAAAATAAAATGGACACAACATCCGCTCTGCAATAAGGTTCTTTCAGAAAAGGAACCCCAAAACCAAATAAATTCAATGAAAAAAACTAGTTCTAGATATTTATTGTCGTATTACCGCTATAAAGCATTTGACCCTCATACACAAGTATAACGACCTGACTTCGTTCGTTATTTACTGTTATGATATGAATAAAAATTAACTACCAGGCGAACATAACTTGAGAACACGTTTTGATTAAAAAATAATAGTAATGGAGATTGTCTGTTTAATATCAACGGAACGTATTTTTATCGTATACGCTTATATACTACTAACCACTCGCGACTAGATTCGCCGTAATGTATATGTAATGTAGCAGTTATATCCAAGAAGGAGAAGTTGAAAGCAGAATCCGTTTTCTACGCCTACTTCTGTCTTCAAAAACTATAATAAAATAAAAGTAAATACGTGTAAAGGAAAACAAATTTCTCTAAATATTCGTTCTTAGAACTCCGGATGCGGTTTTCAGAGGTAAACCTCAAAGGGAGATTTCGTTTCGAAATAGTATTCTTTATACTACATAACAAAATTTACCTTATTAACTAGGTTTTAAGGTGCAATTTCAAAACAATATCTTTTTACAACTGGAAATCTCGACAGGGAGTTATTTTCCGTATGAATTTTTATACATATTTATTTATGGAATGGCTGCTTAAGTTTTTCACTGATAATTGTATGATTTTACTAAGAAATAAACTGCAGCGTTTATAGTTGACAGCTTCCTTGTTGTTAAAAATATAAATTGCCGTAATTTAAACCTCTTTTGTTCTATGTAAATTCAAAAATGCAATAAAAAGAAACGTATTTTTTTGGCAGGATTTCTTAATCTCTCTCTTGGTTTTTATTGATTATTCATAAATTTGCGTTATTTAGCCTTGTATTGTGTACCATTAGTGATATTTTCGTAATATGAGAAATAATAATAAGGAACATAAATTTTAACGTGTCACTAAATCTCTTTGGAAAGTTTTAATAGTGTGGCCGCCATCTTGTTGTGTAAATTCTATTGACAATGGCAATAGTAATCTTCAAGTGTTAGCTGCTAATGTTGGATGAAGAAGAACAGTTATATGACATCTGTGGTTGAGATTGGAAGTTTATTTTCGTATGAGCTACATACCATGTAATTTTTATATTTATTTTTATTTGATATACAAATTTTCTGGTTAATTAGGTATTGTTAGCGCAATTATTATGAACAACTTTTTAGATTTATATCAGTGATGTCTAAGCGATTATATTTTAGCAAAATTGTAGCAGAAACCAAATGTTACACACTTTTCAGTGGGTGATACAAATATATGATTATAGACATAACCTTTTTGGTGATTGTCAACAGAACTTATCACATTAAATTTTAAAAAACTAGTAAGGTAAAACGGAATGATTATACTATTAAACAAAATAGATATATTAATTTTGGCGGGATCTTAGTCTGTGATGTAGTGGATTTTATATTTTATTCATAATCTTTTGTTATTTGATTCTACATTTTGTAATGTTGGTGACATTTTATTTAATATAGTTCAGTCTTTGTGCACAAGGGAAGTGCATGAGAAATAATACCACGGAGGATGAGTTCTGAAATGCCATAAGAACTCCGTAAAAAATTCTAACAAGGGAGCTACGATCTTGTTAAAACATGGAAATTATCATATGACATATTATTACCTTATATTACCTTCTCGACAACGGCAGTAATAATGTAAAATATTGGTTATAAAAAGATGTAATTAATATCGTATTCCGATTCCACAGCATAGACTTGTTTGTGAAATTGTATTTCATAATTTGATATGGTAACCATGATCGAAACATAACCTCATAATGAAATTCCCTCCCGTACCGGTTTTCACTTGATAAAATTTGTTTCAACTTAACCGTCTTATGTCCTCGAGACTGCAATCAATTGATTAAAATAAAGGTTATTTATTTTTTAATATGTGTACATAAAATGATAGGGGTCTGCGGTTGTGCGCGCATCACATAAAAGTTACTGGACAGAATTCGGTCCATCTTTTTCACTTTGAGGTTTTAAATATTTAGTCCTTATCTGATAAAAATATTATGATATTTTCATTTAATATAACATTATTAAATTTTTAAGAAACTACGACTGTAATAAGTGCTACGCGTTTAGCGATGTGTGTTTTCTTGCCGTCACTGTTCTTATCACTGATTTCAGAATTAACGGGTCGGCTCGCCCGGGGTAGTACCACCGTCTCACAGAAAGCCGACGTGAAGTAACAGTGCTTGCACTGTTGCGTTTCGTTCGGTCAGTGAGAGTGCCGGAGACCCACATATATTAAAAGGCCGGCAACACACTTGCGACTCCCCTGGTGTTGCTAGTGTCTATGGACGGCAGTGATCACTTACCATTAGGTGACCCACCTGTTCGTTTGCCCCTTATGATAAAAAAATATATATATATATAGTCACGGTGGCCTCGTATTGGCCGGTGGAATATCGATCCGCATGTTCGAACCCTGGCATGTACCAATGAACTTTTCTAGAATTCACATACATTTACTAATTTAGTAGTGCACGCAATGCAATTCTTTGTACACAATTACTATGCCCTACAACTGAGAAGTCGTGGTGGTCGAGTGGTTTGACCGGTGGATTGTTATTCCATGTTTGCATGTTCGAACAGCGGGACGGAGATCACGTAGATTTGCTTATTTAAATTGGCAACAGTATCAACTGATGGTGAAGGAAAACACCGTGAGGAAACCTGAGAAACGTTCTTATGTGTGGGAAAATATAGAAACGTTAATTTCTCAGATTTTGAATTCATTAATACGTCGTGGGCTGTCATGATGATTATGTTGGTCTCTTACAAGCTGATGATTATGATTATATAAAATATATTGTTAAGATAATATACAACGCTGACGAAGAAACGGGTATCAGATAGTCTAAGATAATTTCCCAAAAAAAAATAAGCAAAACCCATGACACTTTGGATATTGCCGCCAAAATGTCACGAGTGCTTAAAAATCACAGAGTGAAACACGACATATAAAAAAAATACTAACGCAGCCTTGAAAAATCCATGTATAACTAACTCTTTGGCTCGATTCCAGAGTATATACATTATTTGAACGACTCCAAAATGATTGATTTGCGTATTAGAATCCATTACGCGGCGGCCATATTGTTTCAAAAGGTTCCTCGCATAGAAAAATAATTCATCATTACAGCGAATCGGTTAGGAGTTCAGCTGTGTGACATATTTTTTTATACAATACTTGCTACGAGACGCAATTTCACTCGCATTAACCCTTGGGCCATCCAAAACCATATATGTTTAAGTTCCATACAAACGAATGTAGACCTCATGAGTCATAGGTCAACAAACTGTGGGCAGAATAAGCTTAAAAAATAGCTGATTTATTACAAAACACTGAAAAATAACAAATTATGTATTGTAAAGTCTTAAAAAATCAGCCGAGAGGTTAAATAAAACCCCAAAGGGGATAAACTGGTAGGCAAAGATTGTATAAGAGACAAAAAAGTAGCCTCATCTCTTGACTTGAAATTTAACACAATAACTTCGTATTGAAAATAAATAGACATCCTTTAGAGTGTTTGCCAAATTTCATCCCCTAAGTGTATAAAATAAAATAGGGGATGATATTTTTCATCGATACTGTTATTGAAACTTTTAAGTAGGCTAGTAATTACTTACGGATTACAACTTTAGAAGAAATAATTACATGTTTTTCTTATTCTTTTCAAATTTTTTTGCTTATATTCCCTGAAGATACATATCATCATCTACTAAGGTGGGCGAAGCCACGAGCAAAATCTACTAGTAGTTTAGATAAATACTGTCGTCGCTAAATTTTTTAACCACTCTGAATGTAGTTGGGAAGAGTATAGATTTACGTATAAACGTACGTATTATTTTATATGTATAACATCAAGATAGCATAGAAATGAATTCTAGATTCCTATAATAATATTTTAACTTTGTTTTGTATTAAACTCTTGACTATATTACGCACAATCACGCACTTACAACAAAGCGCTCTAAAAGACTAACGAGAGCGTACATGAGCGTACATGTGCACGTTAACTTCATTTTGCGATCGGCGGTTGTTTGGATGATTAATGATGTGCTATTAAAGGATATTTTTATATCGATAACTATTTAATCTCTAAAGCTAAACTCATTTAAAATTAATTAAGTACTGTGGATATTTATTTATGCGAAATGAATCGACAACAGAATCATAATATTCGTAGATAAGCATAACATAGTCGATTGTGACATTCTTATACACGAAGATACAATTATGATAATTAAAGAAACGGAAAAATGAACTAAAATAGTGCACAACATTTTTGCGTTTTATTTAAAAAATACAAGATTTCATACTAAAGTATTATATGAATTTAATTATAATTATTATTATAATTATAATACTATAAGAACATTTCTCAGATTCAGGCTTGATGTTTATTCATGATGTTTTCCTTCACCCTCAGTCGATAATGCTATCAATGTAAATTCGTCAATGTACTCGAATTTTGAAAAATTCGTTTCATATGTGCCTGGGTTTTGAACTCCCGGACATCAGTTTGATTTACCACCGCTCAAACCATAGCTTGTTAATCTATAAGTATTTATATGCATGGCCTGATAGCGACTGACAACCCCCTATTTAGAAAGCTTATACCCCATAGGAATCCCCCTTGGATGATTCTTAAGATGTTGCCTTTAGAAAATGCTATCGTGCACACGATCAGTACACATGTATCTATTTAGACATGTGTTATACGGGTATACCTTTCGCGTTGAGATTTATTGTCAGTATAGAATAGAGCCACATGTCACTCAAAACATGAAGGGTTGTAAACAATACTAAATCTAAAATACGTCACAAGTCATGCCCGCGTGCTATTCCACGCGTATCTCTTACTATGAAACGTATGCGTAATAAAGTAAGATTATATAAATAGTCCAATAAAATTGGCACCACTTTAAAATCGATTACTATCTTTCAATTGTAGTGACAAAGCGTGGAGTGATTTTTTGTTGCGCAATGACGATGTATGGAAATCATTTTTCTTTGTATATAGTAGCCCTTTTAAAAAGCTCTGCCAAATGACTTTACTTGTTGAGTTACAGGTTCGTTACAGATCATAACATAAACAAACTTCAAGCTCTTTGTCTTATATTACTGACGACTCGTCGTAAAATTGTACATGAACAATGTACTAATGTAGTGGTTAATATCATAAGTATTTCAATGATTAAGATAAATTTTTGAAGTAAAACTTCTTTAAGAGGGACCTTGAAATTCTGATCGACAATCTTTTTGTGTGACGAGAAGTCGCGGGAGTGAACACTGCGTCGGGTAGAGTATTGAGAACACCGGTTCACGTCCGATCACCAAAGTTAAGCAATGTTGGACGCAGTCAGTAATTGGATAGGTTACCGCCTGGGAACGCCGCGTGACTTTGTGTTTTTTATAAAGAGATGTTCGCTTCTTTCGTGTTGTCATAAATACACACACACACATATTTTTAACTTGAGGGTTTTCAAATAAATAACTTGATATTTGTTGCGCGTAAATTTAAATCTGTGATACCTTTTAAGCTCTTAATTGAGATGTTATGCTGTAGCGATTAATTTTAATCCACATTAAACGTCCAACATAACTAAAATATTTCATTAGATAAGGCTTAATAATATATTGATCTAAATAGCATCGCATATAATCAATTTTTTTTTTTATATTTATTTAAAATATATATGATATCTGTGGGTTAAACTTAAGGAATAGATATATGAACTTGTAGAACGTACGCATTTTAAACATGTATAATTCCGTAGTAGTTCCTTTGAAGTAACTTATAAAGTTTGACCAGTGTTATTAAAGTAAGCGCCCGAAAGCTCTTTACAACTTCATATGAATACATTGACTTTTCTCTGCAAGGTATAAATGTAATATACAAGTATTGTATACGTCAACCTATCGGAATAAATCCTCTAAACAATAGTGAAAACCGTATCAAATTCCATTACGCAATTTAGAAGAATCTATTCTCATGCCAGAAAAAATAAACGAAGATTGTATAATGTTGGTTATTGTGTGCATATTTTATAAATAGCTTATCACCAGTAACTATGGGCCACCCGCGGTATTAATATATTTATTTTAGATTAGCTTTTGTTCGTCTTTTCGCACGTGGTGATATAGATTTGATATATCCCTCGGGAATAATACGTGTATACAAATGATAATCGATTGAGTCGTTAAGGCATGAAACCGTAACGAACAAACATAGTCACATTCGTATTTATAATATTATAGTAGTTATTATTATTTTTTATCTCATTATTTTTGTTGAGGGTTTGTTCAAAGAGAACATACCACCCTCATCCATACAATAACCAACAATCAAACAAACATCTTATAAAAGAAAAAAAAGGGAAGAAAGAAATTAAAAACCAAAATCTTGCAATCACTTTTTGCCCTTATCGCGACGTCTATCAAATTATAAATTAATTTGGTAGTTATTAGTTAAGCGTCGTCAAAATTGGTTCAGTAATTTTTGTATGAAAGAGAAACAGACATACATCTTGACGACTGTCTCATTCATAATATTAATAGAATACAGGCCAAAAAGTATGTCGATAACGTACGTCACTATTCAACGCCAGACACGGACGAGTCACGCCGGATAGCATACATAAACACTATTTATTGGTCTTCGTCCAATACACCACGAATATATCGTACGACTTTATTTACATAATTACATATAGTATAATGTAAAAAATCGACTATTGCCATATAAAGCATCGATAAGTGACGCGTGACGTCGCGACATCACTAATGCACTTTCCTTGCGCACGTGTCTATATTTAGTGTATGCCAGTGACCTTTGCATGAGTTTGTTTTCATTGCTTTGTTTATTATTTCGCCCCATAAATCGTTAATTTTAAACCTGAACACATATTTTAAAGCTTACTGTGTTATATTTAGTTCACATACGATTTTCATTACGAAGGGACAACGTACAGCTTAAATCGGCGTTTGTAGAAGCACAATATTTTGCATTGGAATTTGTTATCTAATACTTCGTAAATTAAATCTTTTTTTTTGGCAACCAGTCTTCCAAATTATTACTGCGATTATTAAGTAGATAGTAATATTACAAGTATCTTTTGACAATTTCAATGTTCTAACGAGATAGTTTCCCTTGTTAGAACTGTCCATGGATTTTATGTTTTAAACGTCAGTTTTGGCAGATGCAACGTCAAATAAAACTTATCGAATAGATAAACGCCCAATACTGGCGAGTTAAGTTGAACCGAGGTTAACTGACATATATCGCATGATTGTGTGTTCAGAAACCTAATTTGACAAGTTATCGAACCGATAGCGCTATTGAACAGATAAACTACAGTTAAAAATGCTTCAGAGACCGGGCATGAATAGATTACTTTAGCAATCGATTTCGATGTTTGATAAATATTGATATTATCACTAGAGAGTCAATATCGCTAGGAAAGTGTGTAAAATCATCAATTTATAATTAGTTCTGGCAAACGTTCAATATTACTCAACTTAAAAAAAAATAGGAAAGTCGACCTTCTGGATAAAACGTGCACGTAAAAAATGTGTTTTCGCTGTCATATTTTGTTCCCTTTACCTAGTAAACCGTGCAAAAATGTATTCATAGCATCTCGCTGTTAATTATCTCCTGGTACTTTTTTTTGTAATACATTGTAAAGTTTTTTTTTGTCTTTTTCTTATCCACTATTGGGACGTGGGAGTATTAAGATTAAAAGTCCATGACTTCTGTTTTCACTACACTTGTGCCCGATTTCTGAAGCCGTCAGTTAAACTATCAATAACTATTGATTCAGTAAAGTTATCCATAATGAATATAAAATCTAACTGAATCAACAAACATAATACTACTATGCAGGATAATAATACGATTCAAGCAATAACAAAACCAAAGTTATTATAATGTTTGACATTTTGGGAATGAGAGGTCAATTTTCAGTCTTTGAGAAACAGCTATGTAACAAATAATCATACAAACTTTATAACTAAAATTTAAAAAAAGCCACGTAACTAAAATAGCAAAAAAACTGTTACAATAGAACAACAATTAATGACGGATTGAAATTAGTTGTTACGTTACGTCGCTATTAGATAGTTGTCATTATTTATATATATATATATAAGCGGAATACCACTGACTGACTCATCACGATTTCTCCAAAACTGTATGTTCGATTGACTTGAAATTAACCATAGTTATTCCTTTTGCAACGTAGACGCTCACTAAGAACGGATTTGAGTTAAAACCTATCCTAAATACATTTTTCAGTTAAAATTAAGTATTCTCCTACAGACATCGATAATTCCTGACATTAGACAACCGTTGTTATAGTAACCAATAATATTATAACCGTTGCCATGGTAACACGTTTATTTTTAGGGATGTGCGAATAATCCTTGAACCGAACCGAATCGTATGTTGTTCTATCCGAATTTTGAATAGAAAATTCAAACTTTTCCATTTTTTTTTAAATAAGCTAGAATTATTAAACTAATAGTTATAGGAAAAGTTACAACATTTTTCACTATTTTAATAATTCATATTTAAAAAACATGAAAACGTCAAAAAAGTTCAACCTAAATATCAAGACTGAAATTCCTTTCAAAAACAATTTACTATGTAATTCAATTCTACAATAATAAATTCATATTAGTGAAAATATTTAATAGTATTTCAATTTTGACAATTTTTTAATAGAAATAGCTGAACTATTTTGTTTCAAAGAAATTTCAATATTTTGGTATAATATCAGATTTTAACAGGTTTCTAGAATTTTGTGCTCTAATTTTTTATAACATACATTAAAAGGACCGTTTTAAATTTTAGCTCTCAAAATTCGTTAACAACTAATAAGGTACAAATGTATAGCTTTTACTATATTGGAATATTTTGTATGGTTATTTATAAATAAAGAAATCGATTATAGGCCATAAAGAAAATTGTCAGTGCCGTTGAAAAAAAAACATATTCAAATAAGAATGAAAGACATTTAATTTTTTAAATTTGTAATATTCACTTTTTCCCCGCCACTTTTTGGCTAAAAATAGAAATACAGTAGCTTTGAATGCTCTTAATGGCTGGTGTCGACTGTGATGGCGTTACTGGTTTTTTTTTTTTTTTTTTTTTTTCGAACTGACCTACATTGCTAGCCTGGCAGGGCCTACACAGTTCCACCGGACTACGCGTTACTGGTTAGTTCGTAGCATTTTATAGTTAATGCTTATTTGACGCATAAATTAAATTATTTGACTAATTCGAATAGTTCGAAATATTCGTATGTTCAATTCGCATTTCGAATTGTATTATTCGGTTTGATTCGTTATCAATTAATTCGAATAGTCACACGCCACTATTTATTTTATGTTCATAGAATTAGTAAGTTTTCATTCAAAAATGTAATTTTAGGTCAGTATTATTTCGAATTTTTGACTTGCAATCTACGAGTATAGATATAATAAAAATAAAGTGTCTATATACATTATAAAAACACCTACTTTTTACTGACTGGATATGAAAGTGTATAAGCTACTTATAGTAAAAATCTAATTTTAAAATTTTTGTCTGTCAGTCTATATGTTCCGGGTAATCTTCGAAATGGCTGGACCGACTTTGACAGAAATTTTACTGGCAGAGAGCTGAATTTACAGGCTATATTATTTTAGACTAGCTGTTATTCGCAACTTTGCCCGTAGCGGAATATTCGAAACGGCAAAACCGATTTCTACGGGACTTTCACTGGTAGATAGCTGACCCCATAAGAAGTAATTTAAGCTATTTTTTTAAAGTACCTATTACCTGCGCCTTCGTCCGCAGTGACATCTCTAAAACGATTTGATTGATTTTCATGGGACTTTTACTGGTATATAACTGACTTTATAAGTACTGACTTAGTTTAATTTATTATAAACTAGCTGTTATCTGTAGCTGTGCCCACATTGTATTCTCCAAAAAACAGATAGAACTATGTCCACATGAATTTTACAGGCACGTAGCTGATCTTATAAAGAGTAATTTAGGCAATTTTATCTTAGACTAGCTGTTACTCGCGACTTTTTTCTGTCCAATAAGGAATTTCCAAAACGATACACCAAATTTTAACGAGACTTTCACTGACATGTGACTAAAGTAATGCGAAATAACTTGAGCTATTTTATTATTTACTAGCTGTTACTCGCGATTTCATCAGTGTAGAATATTTGAAACGATTGGACCAATTTTCACATGACTTTCACTAGCAGATAACTGAAGTTATAAGAACTAACTTAGGTTATTTTATTTACCCACGACTTCTTCCGCGTGAAATTTAGCAAAAGTATGTTGTTCACTGTAAGCATGTGCTTGAGGTGTGCACTGTATTGGACTCCAAGAATTAATATAATTGTAATGAATATATTGAAGTATGTAATTTGCTTAATTTGTATTTTGGTCAAATTGGCAGCCATTTTGTTTTTATTTACCGTGATCGATTATACATAACTAATTATACAAACTAAAGTTGGCCACCAATTTTTGCGTAACGATTTGAAAAAGGCGTAGAGGGTTTGCTCATCGATTTCATCTTTTTGCCCACGATTTAATTTTCTTTGCCCACCTCTATAAAAAAAAGTTAAATAAATATAATTTAAATTGCGTGGGCCAGGTTCCGAAAAACTTTCAAAAATTGAAAATGTCAAGGTGGATTCTTGAAGTATGTCATTTGCCCACGTTTGCCCCTTTTCTAATTTTTTGTATAATTAATACAAATTTTGAAAATAGAAGACGTTTTTTTTTCAAAATTAAACCAGACATGTATTATTATCTTAACAGTTCCATTATAGAATTTCTTGCGGAATAGATAAGTGATTACTTTTTGTATGATCGCAAAAACTTAATTATGTTAATAATATCTATATAACAACATTTTTAAGAAAAATTGCATATCTTGAAATTTTCATTACTTTTTTTTATATTATAAGGGGCAAACGAACAGGTGGGTCACCTGATGGTAAGTGATCACCGCCGTCCATAGACACTAGCAACACCAGGGGAGTCGCAAGTGCGTTGCCGGCCTTTTAAATTTGTGGGCCTCCGGCGCTCTCAGTGGCCGAACGAAACGCAACAGTGCAAGCACTGTTACTTCACGTCGGCTTTCTGTGAGAGGGTGGTACTACCCCGGGCGAGCCGACCCATTCATGCTGAAACCAGTAATAACTTCAGCGTAGCTCTACCGCCTACCTCTTATACTGTGTAAACAAGCACTGAAAGGATTATATAGCAAATTAAAGCTCCAAATATGTTGTTGTTGCTAAATCCCATCCAGCACACTGTTAGTATTTACATATTTACTGTACACGTTATATATAACAGTAGGTGACATGCGTGTCATACCTACAAAGAGCATTTCTGTAATTCTACCACTTCTCACCATTATATTACTTTAATACAATTTAAAAAAACGGGTGCGAAGCCGCGGGTATCAGCTAGTCTTCTATATTAATAAAAGAATAAACTGACTGACATATCAACGTACAGCTCAAACTATAGCTGTGAAAATTAGCATGCGATTTGCTTTTACATTGTAAGTCTGTATGTGAGCAAATAGGCAGGATTTTTAGAAATTCAACCCCTAAGGTGGTTAATAAGGGAATGAAATTTATATGAAAATCCATCAATTATCGGTTATCTTACAGTCAGTCAGTTGGTTATTTCCATATTATATTTATACATAAAAACGAGTCGAAAATAATTACTTTATAGAATAAACGACACAAATAAATAAGATATCCTATACTTGTATTTATATATACAGAAAATTGAAATATTTGTTGTTTTCCGAAACGCATGAACCATATTTGACAAGACTTGATGGCAGATAAAGGACATTTCAAAGTATTATATAGACTATATATCATAAGGCTTTTCCACAGATTCTAATCAGGAATGATAACCCCTCGACAGATTTTTTAAGGTCCAGATCACAAAAATGCGAATTGTTTTTATTTATTTAACGACATCGTGTAATGTTATGATTTTGGGCAGTCCAGGGGTTAACAATCTTGAAAATTATATCCTTATTAATATTATACAATAAAATGGAAGCTTGTTATGCTTACACACCTTAACCTCTCAACCGATCATAAAGAAATTTTGCACAGAAGTTATCAGGGGTACGGAAAAGACATAGGGTAGGTTTTATCCAGAAAAATGTGTTCTTTCCGTAAGATAGGACAAATCTAAATTTACGCGTGCGAAACCGCGAGAAAAAACTAGTTGTGTATAAATATAGCTGCTTGACGTTAAGATAATTGACAACACACATGGAAACCACTTTTTTTTACTACGGAAATACTATTTCAATGAATCATGAACACAGTAAAATCTAATTTTATACACAACACTTTATGACTGTAGATGAGTGCACAGCTGAAGCATTCTCCTTCTCTTTGTCGTCACACACACGCATACACTATGTTGGCCGTCGGTACGTCGTGGTACCAATCTCACGCAAAATGGGTTGGTACCTTTTCACAACCATCTCACCGCCACCGCGCGCGCTCATTAGTCAAACGAAATAACGATCGCTTCCCTGGTTTCCTGTTACACATTAATATATGATACATGAGAATACTAGTGGCCACCCGTGACTTTGTCTGCGTTTGTGGTCATTTAAATGATGACACCAAGAGATGATTGGTTCTCTAGGCACACAGTGGTGGGCTGTTTTTTTGCCTTTTTCGGACTGAAATAGGTCACACAACACAGTAGTCAGATACCAAATACACATATACATTTGTGAAACACATGCATTTTTCACGAATTCATATATGTGTATGAAATGGATAGATAGCTTAGCTAGCTTAGTCAGCGCAAGCCGAGGTGCACCGAGTGCCCTTGAGGTGATCGCCTAAACCAATCGGGTGAGTGCCCAAAGCGCTCCCCTTAGTAGTCCGGTCAAACTGTGAAGGCATTATTGCTGGCAGTGTAGGTCAGTTCGAAAAAAAAAAGATGATCGGTTTTGAAACGACCATGGCTCATTTGATAACGTGTTCGAATAGCGCGTTAACCGGTGTAGAATTCGAATCCTTACAACTGAATCGAATTATTCGGTGAAGAGAAACAACGTGATAAACCCATAGCATAGTGGTAGGGCTTTTTCTAAGTCCGCTTATCTAACTACCACCCGTAAGTTAAAAATCTACGGTCGGTCGGTCGGTGTGTTCCGGCAGATGATGAAAATAAGTAAAGTGGTTCCTTTATTTAAATCAGGTTGTAGGAGTAGTCTTGGAAACTATAGACCAATTTCTGTACTTCCGTCTTTAAGCAAGATTTTTGAGAAGATTATGCTTAAGCAATTGTTACAATATTTTAAAACGCAAGAGATTCTAGATGGTCGACAGTTTGGTTTCACAAAATTAAAATCAACTACTGACGCTGGTGCAACGCTATTAAGTCATATATTACAGGCCTGGGAGGGATCGCAGGATGCAATTGGTGTGTTTTGTGATCTGTCTAAGGCCTTTGATTGCGTTGACCATAGTACACTTATTTTGAAATTAAAACACTATGGTGTTTGTGGAGCTTCTCTCGGCCTTCTGGTCTCCTATTTAAAAGATCGCTGTCTCAAAGTTAGTATAGACGAGGTAACGTCTGTGGGATCGTCGACTCAAATTGGCGTTCCACAGGGTTCCATTTTAGGGCCGTTTCTGTTCTTGGTATATATAAATGATCTGCCGCTAGTGGTTGAAAACTGTGCAGACATTGTTCTTTTCGCGGATGACACTTCGCTTATATTTAAAGTAAAAAGAATAGACTCCGAGTCTAGACATCTAAATAATACCTTAAATAAAATTTCAAATTGGTTTGCATTAAATAATTTATTGCTAAATGCAGACAAAACAAAATGCATAAGGTTTACCTTACCTAATGTTTCATGTATTGATACTAGAATAGAGATCGAAGGAAATCTAGTTGGGTTGGTAGACAGTACCGTGTTCTTGGGTATCACAATTGATTCTAAATTACAATGGGGTCCTCATATTAAAAAATTGGCAGGAAGATTAAGTTCTGCTGCATTTGCAGTTCGAAAGATTCGCCAACTAACAGATATTGCCACTGCTAGGTTGGTCTACTTCGCTTACTTTCATAGCTTAATGTCTTATGGTATTTTGCTGTGGGGGACAGCAGCTGAGGTAGACACCATATTTTTACTACAAAAACGGGCAGTTCGAGCAATTTATGATATGGGACCTCGCGAATCATTAAAAGATAAGTTCCAGGAGTTCGGTATCCTAACTCTGCCCTCCCAATACATACTAGAAAATCTAATGTACGTCCGCAAAAACTTAGATAAGCTAGATTTCGTAAAGGACCGACATAATCTAAATACAAGAAATAAGAACGGATTGGTCATTCCATGTTTTAGGCTCACTAGGACCGGTAACAGTTTTTTAGGTAATAGTGTTAGGTTTTATAATAAAATTCCAAAGCACGTTACCGATCTGCCGGATACTAATTTCAAGCACCATGTCAAGCAGGTTTTAATATCTAAAGGCTATTACAGGGTGGATCAATATGTGAACGACGGTGACGTCTGGAAATGACGCCCTCTCTGTGCATCCACCAAAACCGAATGTAATTATTTACAACTATGTTTTAAAAATGTGAGTTATATATTAATGAAAAGATAAACCAGATCGAGTTTCTTGCCGGTTCTTCTCGATGACTGGGTTGTTTTCCGAACCGGTGGTAACTTTGACGTTCATAAGCGCCTTCTCAGGGCCTAAACTGAATAAAGTATTTTTTGATTTGATTTTTTGATTTGATTTGATTTGAAGATGCACTTCAGAGCCAGTCCCTCTAGGCTTAGCGTGTTTACCATCTTAGACCACATTGTTATTTAACATCAGATGTAATTGTGGTCAAACCTTCAAAGCATGATTTTATCACACTTGAAACGATTCTTCCTTTTTCGATCATTTTTCACAATATCTTTATATATTATAATCTGTATATTGTTCTCATGTGTAAGCTATATTACTATAAAGTTTTATCAAAATCTGTTCAGTGGTTTTTGCGTGAGAAAGATTGACATATATCCATCTATCCTGATAAAAGTTCTCGTTATAGAATGAATAGGATGTTATACATTATTATAATACTAGCAGGTCCGGCGGACGTTATGCTGCCCCTGCTAATAAAAATATATACTTATGTGCATGCTTAAGGTAACTAATGTATCCAATGTGATAAGGATTAATACTGTATCCATCTAAATAGCCTTCCAATTACCTCATTGTATGTGACCTGTTTTTAGAAGACAGATGGGTATAAAGATAAAAGATAGGTATATGCCATTGCAGACTTTTTTGTAGACCTATAAAAGTCACAATATCTCACACTATGCATTGTTTTGTTATGTCTCAAAAGAATCCAGCAACGTTTTGAATGAAAGCTCCCAAGCGGCTTGACTTTTTCCAAAACTTCCAACAATTATCGTGATAGTTCAACCAATTTATACAAAACCTTGACAATGACCTTCCTCATGTATTACTCTATCTATTGGTGAAGACAGCATTACAATCCGTTTAGTAATTTTCGAGTTTATCGCAAACATACAGACAGACAGATAGACGAGGCGGACGACTTTGTTTTATAATATGTAGTGATGATATACTGAATAAACTACACAGGTAAGACAAGAAATTGCTAGTAATAAAAAGCATTTATATAAAAATAGGCAGAGAAATTAATTAAGTTCATCTTTTTCCTCTGCTTCTCAAACGATTTTCTCTTATTGTTTACTAAAAATGTTTTTGGAAACTATTCCTTTTCCTTAATAAAAAAACCTTTAAGTATAGTCGAAGTTTTACCATTTGATGACCGATGGTCATAAAATTTTACATTAACGTTATCAAGCTTACAGAAATAAACAGAAAAGACTAGAAAATAATGTACGAGGTGTGTTCAAAAAGTATCGCGAATTTTGAATTTTCGCGGGTTACGTATATTCGAATTTCGAATTTTTTGTGGCGTTATGTTGGTACTCATGTCTCTCACTTATGCCGACAAGCTCGGCCATTTTGAATGTTCATTTAATTGTTGACAGCTGCTTTGCTTGCACGTGTTTTGGATCGTCTTCGATTTTTACCTATTCAAAAAAATGGATCAAAGAACCTGTATCAAATTTTGTGTGAAAAACGAAATTAAGTGCGCGGATGCATTCCGAATGTTGACTGTGGCATACGGAGAAGCTACCTTGGACCGAAGCAACGTTTATCGGTGGTACAAAATGTTCTCAGAAGGACGAGAAGATGTGAACGACGAAGAGCGTGCCGGACGCCCGAGCACTTCAACAACAGACGAAAAAATTAATGAAGTGGAGAAAATGGTATTGGCCAATCGTCGAATCACCGTTAGAGAAGTTGCTGAGGACCTAAACATATCGATTGGCTCGTGCCATTCGATTTTTATCAATGATTTGGGCATGAGACGGGTCGCCGCGAAACACATCGTTGCTTGTGCGCGACTTTTTGGCCAAAAACAACACACTAATGATGCCGCAGCCACCGTATTCCCCAGATCTGGCCCCCTGTGACTTTTTCTTGTTCCCTAAACTGAAGAGGCCCATGAAAGGACGACGTTACGCTTCTCTTGACGAAATAAAGACGGCATCGAAGGAGGAGCTGAACAAGATAAAAAAAAATGATTTTTTGAAGTGCTTCGAAGATTGGAAAAACCGTTGGCACAAGTGTATAATATCTCATGGGGATTACTTTGAAGGGGACAAAATAGATATTCATGAATAAATAAATAATTTTTGAAAAAACACAAAATTCGCAATACTTTTTGAACACACTATGTACTATTCTCAAAAGATATATCAAACTACATTCACGAAAGCAAAGACGCGAACAAAAGCTAGTAATAAATAAACATACAAACTTATTTATTATACAATTCAAACACAACATCATTAGCATTCTTGATTTATAAAAAAAGTATACCTTATTATCTTGTGGTATGAAGTCATAATTTTTTTTTTTACACTTTATGTCGCTTTACTGTAACAAGATTTGACTAAAAAGTAATTTACAGAGTGACTAGACACCGAGGTGATAAGATTTACCCGATAAGATTAAGAGAGAGACCCAGATCTGAAAATAGCGGATGTTATAATTTTTTTTATTTCACGACATTGTTAAATTATCATGGTTTATTAAAAAAAGTTCCTACAAATGAAAAAAATATTGAAAAATACATGTTACATCAAAATTATAATTTTACAATATATCATTTGTTGTTTTTCAAAGTTTTGTAATAAATCAGGTATTATTTTTAAACTTATGCTGCCAACAGTCTGTTGGCCTGTGCCTCATGAGTGTACAACATTCGTTTGTATGGAACTTAAACCTTTATGGTTTTGAATAGTTCAGGGGTTAACTGAATGTTATTGAAAAACATGGACACTGGCATATGCTAATCCAACGCCGCGCCGTTTGAAGGATAAGAGTAAAGATTCTTTAATGGCGGATTGATTTATATCCCAATGTGAAAAACTACAGAAATATATGCATTATTCTCTTTGAAATATAGAAGATTTTCCATATTTACGAATTTTAGTATAATTTGAGTATCAGTACATAAAGATTTTATTATCTACAGGCGTTTCATATTCACCACATCGTTAAGTTATTGTGATTTATGGATTTTGTAGATTTTTTGTGGCTATACAAGCATAAACTTCAATATTCGTCCATCAACAAATTAGTTTGTGAACTTATAGTGAATTTATTTATACCAATGACAGCTTCTCTGCAGATTTGTATACAGTTTTAAGAATTTTAAAGTAAATATTATTGATGCTGTTCTATGAAAATACGCTAATGCGAAATATTTATTCTTAGGAGTGATAAAATAGTTTACTTTTGTGGAAACAAGTACCCCGACAATAATAATTTTGTAAGTGGGAAAACTCTCTATATATATATATATTGATATATGATCATGTATGATATATGATGATATATTATGTGATTATTGAAGCAAATTTGATTTTAACTAAGAGATCATTATCCATATTAAACGTTTTCACGCCTTAACTAGAGTAGAAAAAAGTATATAGATTGGGCTATTTCATTTAAAAATTATACTGTTGCCGTGGTATTAATTAAATATACATAAGCGCTGGCGAAGTCGCGGTCAAAAGACTACTTATTAATACGTCTGTTAGACGATACAAAATAAATAAATAAACATTTTAAATAATAAAAATAAATAAATAAACATTTTAAATAATAAAAATAAATAAATAATAACATTTTTAAGCCTTTAATTATACTTTACCATATAAAAATAAACATAACTATCAGGAAACCATAACATGTGTAAAGTAATTTCGTTTGATTACTTCAGTTCGAAATAAGAGTAGATTGATTTAAAAGAAAAATCTTATAAAACCACGAGAACACTAATGTGAGAGAAATTTAAAAGCGGGATACAAAATAAACATTACAATATATCAACAAATATTCACCAGTTGTAAAGACGACGCCGGACTTAGCGGACATGCAGCCCGAATTGTGATCAACTGTGACAGACATGTTCAATTTCTTCAAACGGAGAACCAAGGCCGAGTCGGAAACGACCGACCGCCCACGGAAAGAGACGAGCGACATGCCAGTAAAATTAACCTCAGTCGACGCGCGCCCTCCTTCAAACGACAACCGAACACGCAAAGATGTAGTGAACCTTCTGATACCCCAAACAGACTACCATCAGAAGACTGGAGTCGGCGCGATATTAGAAATAATGGCAGGCAAGCGACGAAAGAAGAGAAAACCTTGCGCAAACACCGCACGATCGCAATCGTGTAGAGTTAGCCCGCCGAAAGTAAATGTGCGCCGGACCGAATCAGCGAGGGATGCGGCGCCCACGTCGACCAAAAATAACGATACGCTCGCAGACGACTCCGCCGAGTTCGTGAGGGCGCTCGTACTGCAGAAATACGCAAAACCGGACAAGCACGTGTCATTGGTGTACGTAAACGAACCGAATTTAGACGATAAACAACATGCCGAGGCATTGCTGAGAGAAATAGCGAAGAGTATAGACGAGACTGTTGATCAAATAAATGAAAACAAACAAATGGGTGGAACTGACAGTAAGATAGGTAGGAGCGAGGCGAACCATGAAGATATTGATAATTCGATCAGTTCATACAAAGATGAACTGAAAGGTGAATTAGAGAAATTGTTAAAAGTCGATGAGGTTGAAATTAATTCTGAATCTCCGTTAACGATAAAGAAATCAAATTTGAAACCACCTAAATCGGACACCGAAGGATGTTCAGACGATGACAGATCAGACTGCGGTAAGAAAAAAGTCACATTCAGAAAACACATCGTTTTCGACGACGGTGAACAGCAGACTGACGAAGAAGTTGACTCATCATTCGAATCTCTTACTTCAGGGGAAGAAGAGGAATATTTAGAAGATATAACGGAGAACGATAACAGAACGGTTATCAACGTTGTTGACGCTACGGAACCAGAAAAAGTAAATGGTGATGAATTAAAAAGGATTTCCAGTGATAACAGTGATAGTGGATTTTTGGACGATAGGAACGGATGTGACGACTTAACGAGTGACGTCAAAAGTTTAGTTGAGAGTGAAAGTGAAAGTGAAGAGGAAATTATAGAAGAAATCGAGGAGATAGAAGAAGAGATCGAAGAAGAGATCGAAGAATCAGAGTCTGAAGAGGAAAACGATGATGATAACCAGTGAGTAACGTAAATTATTTGTCCTAATCATAAAGTAATCAATAATAAGGCCGCGTTCTATACTAACGGTGAATATTCCTCGACGGTGAAGGAAAACATTGTGAGGAAACCTAGACACGTCATAATTTAGTATTATTTGATGGTGTATGTTTTTATATATCACATGTCTTTCTAACTCGACTGCCAAATATTTAGTAAGTTCATACTCAGATTTATAGGTCCTATTGATACACAAGTATGGATCTATACACTTAAATTCCACGACCTGAATCTCCGCATATGTATACAATTCAAGTAACTGTTGTTTGTCTGGACCAATCTATAAATGGGCGGAAATAATTTTGACGTCACTATCACAGACAGATAAAGGGATTTTCAAAGACTGAGTTATATATTATATGCTTTTTCATAAAGGCTAAACAGTAATAAATGTAAGAGATAACATATGATGGGTAAAATTGATGTATAGCGGTCATACCATAATTGCAATTGTAAAATAAAATGTTAGATCGTAATTTATAGATATTAATACGTGTAGTGTCCACGATACAATAAAACCTGGTCGTATCTTATGAATAAACAAAGAGATTACCAAAGATTCTTTGAAAGAGTTCCATATTTCCAACACATTTTTCATACCTTACGAGAACATTTCTCAAACGTCATTCATGTGTTTAATTAAAATAAAATTAATTATCCCGAATAATTTTAATAACGAATGAAAACAACAGTCTTTGTTGAATCTAATTCGTGTAAAAGCACAAAGAACATAATAACAGAGTCCGTATGAACTTATGCCGCGTATTTTTGACGTTTCAAGGCCGCCATATTGCGATTTGACGCACGAGCCAGCTTCGATGCGTTCAACATTGAGTCATGTTTATTTTGCATTTTGTTTTCGTTGCGTTCACATAGTTACTTTGTTTTTCATTCGTCTATACTCGTTTACACTGTCGAGTTATGATGCCTATTATGGATTAGATACGTTAAGCTGAATTAGGTTTGTGACCATTAAGTGACAAAGTCTTCTTTTTTTACTTGCCTTTTTAATCAAGATTGTTACAAACATTATCAATGTTTTTATAACATCTGTTATTTCCAGTTTGTATAACAATTATGCAAAATGTAGAGTCAAATAACCCAAGATAATAAAAAATTAAAGTTACAACATAACGGGCTAAAATGAGCGGAAACCACTTGACCGGTAGAAAATCAATCCAATGTCCGCAGGTTCGACGGCATGTACCAACGAAATTTTTCGAAATTCGTGTACATTTACTAATTGAAATTGGTAACACTATCGGCTTACGATGAAGGAGAATAACGTGAGGGGAAATCTGAACCTCAGAAATGTTCTTGTAGTACCACCACATGAGGGAAAAATATAGAACTGTGGATTTTCTAAGAGCTTGAAATAGCCAATACGTTGTGGGTTTATGTGGCGATTATGCTCATAACTTCCTTCGCGAAAAGAGCTATGGCACTGCAGTGGGTCTCTTATAGGCTGATGATGATAATGATAATAAAAGGCTACGATCCTGCCAAAACATCGGAGTAGGAAAGTTGTAAGCTCAAGTAGTTACATCATAGACGCGCAATGTATTTTTTTTTTTGGGTTACGACAAATTTCTATACTGTTATCTGAGGAATAAGCTGCCAATTCTAATTTGTACTAATAGTTTGCATAGGTAATTTTAATCTTTGTAAATAGAATTATGCCGTCCGGGTTGATCCAGTTCCAAGCAGCTTTCTTCTATATGATTCTCTTTATTTCTCACTTGAATAAACATATGATCTAAATTTATCAGCAAACCAGCATAATACAATATTTTTAATGCATTTTTTTCAATTTTCATTATTTAGAAAAATCTTTAACATCAAGGCAAAGTATACCTACCGGATCCGCTAGCCCATATTTTTAAGAGAATAATAACAATATAAAAAAGTTGCACTAAACTTTAAAAATTACACGCTAAAGAATAATTTTACATATTTATAAACTTTATAATAAGAATTAACAAACAGACATACAATTAAGTAGTCATAATTGGTAACCTTAAAAAGGACCCCAGTTCAAAATTGAAGCCAGTTAAGAATAACATAAGGACATCTGTCTAAGTTGAAACAGTCTGCCTCAAGTACGCTACAACAAAGTTCTTTGTGTTGTGACAATGAAATGTCACAGTTAACAAAATATATTGTATAATCTGTATACATATGATAAGAGTGTAAATAAAAGTCTCTATACTTTTTACGGAAAAAAATATTACAAGCCAGTAAGAACAAGCAATTATCTAAAAGTATATAATTAAAAAAAAATCTCCGACTGTTTTTTGTGCACGGGTCACTAATAAAGTACAACGTTCATTACAAAACGTCACTAGAGAATCATAAAGCATATCCTCGGGTAACATTTAGTCTTTGTTCAATTAAAATCAGCTTATTCTATAAAAAGTGTGTGCGCATCACTCAAAAGCACTAGATAGAGAAATCGATCACATATTTTTCGTTTAATTTTTGTCATTTGGTACTTATCTTAAAAAATATCACATCTTAATTTAATATACATTTATTAAAGTTAAAAAAATTAAAACTCTATACGCACTACGCGTTGAGCAATGTGTAAAGTAGGGCAAGCGGTGTCGTGCTCTTACGCAGGAGAGGGGAAGTAAACGAATAACATTGATTTCAATTAAGTTTTCTAAGCAAAGTATATTTTTGCTTTCAATTTTTCATGTTTTTTCCTCTTTACATAAAATATATTGCTTACATAATAAAAAATATTTTATGAAACCACGATGCAAGTGAAACATTTTTTCCGACCGTTGGCATTTTACTGCATTTTAAAAACTGAACACAATATTTATTCAAATCACTTTGAATTAAGCCATAGGCGCCGCGCTGTCATATTGGCCTTAGCCTGCTCTGCCGAGCGCCTTTTACTTTACCCCTATTCCGCGGTCGGCTGTAATGCGACATGAGATAGATGGACGGAAAAAATTAAGACGGTGAGAAAAGTTTTACTTTAAAAATTTATCGGAATCCATCCAGTAGTTTTTACATGATGCACGCACAACATCAGCCCTGTGTTATTGTATTTATACATGTACGAGTATAATATAGGTACTAGTAGGTGTCTGTATATATAATTTTCACGTATTCAGATTTAAATGCGGTATGTTTTGTTCATTCGAGATTTGTTTACAATTATGTTAAGATCAGTTGAAGCAAGATTTAAATTGCTAAATCAAACAGAACATACAAGATTTAGTTATCAAATACATTACTATAAATCATTGTATTTGGCATGGATATGCGTGTAAAGTTTCTATCGAGAAGGCCACGTGTTCGAACTAGTACAACACTGTCTGTCCAATCACCGTGAGAATTGACGTACGTGTTTTTTTTTCATGATAACGTTTTAATTAAAAATTACAATAATTTGAAAAGACTTAATTTTTATTAATTTTATTAATTTTCTATATATCTGCATACAGAATCGAGTAAGATACCAAAACGAAATAGAATAAACTATTTATTTAATAATAATAATGTATAATGTAAACAAATAAAAGGAATACATACCGACAGTTAATCTGAAATCTATACACCCGCTTAAAAAAATATATAATATAAAAATACAAGCGCATATTTATGCGTGAATATACTTGTTTAACCCCACTGATATAAAACATGTGTTCATTTCATTTCATTTCATATATATTTGAATAACTACCTTGAACTATATTACTATATTACTAATGTTCTCACAAAAATTTCACAGACGATTGCCAATCAACTTCATGGTATCTCTTCAGGCTTCGGTGTGCAGCGCGCATCGTAAAAATTCACTCTCATCGTTTTTCCCAAACACGCCAGAAACAACATAATTTCAAAACAATGTTTTGCAACGAAACTTATTAACGCATCTTGCAGTTGGAGTTGACTGCTAGAAAGTGTCACGTAAGGAAAAGCGTTATGAAATTAGAACAGACAAGCATTGTGTAGGTACTGCCGATTGTATAACGACAATACTGAACGCATGAAAATTTAATTAAAACTTTTCTGTTTTTTTTATTTACTTAGCATCTTTAATATTATTTAACACTATGATACATCTAATGTTAATTTAATAAATGTACATTTAAATATTATATTAAAGTTTTTGATTTAATTTCTTAGTTTACGTTAGGGTACTTCTCTCTTGACGAGGGAAGTTGTCTGACCGCACAATTTTTTAAATTAAAAATACATAATTATCAATTTAGATTACTGTAATAAAGAAATAAATGTAATATTTAACCTACTCAATTCTTTTAGAATAAGAAAACCAAGAATCGTCTATGGTGACAGAACTAATAAAAAACGGCAAGCATTTTGTGTTAATTATACATTATGAATCATATCGGAGAGAAAACAAAGCTTAATTAAAAATATAGTCTTTCTATTTTATCAATAACTAGCGGCCCGCTCCGGCTTCGCACGGGTATAAAATATATAGCCTATGTCATTCACTGAAAAAATGATTAAAGTCGATCCAGTAGTTTTGATTTATTCATTACTGCCCGTGGCCCGCACGCGTTAAATTTGGAGTAACCGCAAAAATAACAGTATTTCTCCACTATTTCTTTTATGTTATTATACATATAAACCTTCCTCTTCAATCACTCTATCTATTAAAAACCGCATCAAAACCCGTTGCGTAGTTTTAAAGATTTAAGCATACATAGGGATATAGGGACAGAGAAAGCGACTTTGTTTTATACTATGTAGTGATATATGTTGCGTCACGTGGCTTATGTCATAAATTGCACATGTTATTGTCTTTTATTTAACGTTACATATGAAAGCGAAGTAAGATGGCAGTTTGACAGTTAACTCCTTTTTTGAAATGCAAAATAGAAGCAAGACCTTCTTTTAACCGTTACCTTGAGTAGCAGCAGAATCGAAGCTTTTATATTCAACTTGAATGATACGACTGTCAATTCGATCAGAAACGAGAACTGTTCCAAAAATATAAAAAATATGTTTTCTTTTTCAGGAAAAACCTTCTCAGCCAAGAGAATAAATTCCATAATCATGTAGCTGTCTTATCAGAGTTAGCTGACTCGAGGATCGGGGAAGCAGATAGAACGAGAGATCTCATTGCATCGTATAGGAAGGAAATTGAAACTAAAGACCAGGAAATAGAACGTAAGTAATATTTATTACTGTGTGCTATAACGTGTTAATCTTGATGGCAAAGAATAAATAGTTCATAGTATAAGAATTCATAAATGTAGTACTTTAGTGTACCGTCTCAGCGGAGCTTTGTATGGGTGCTATGAATTTACATGACGTCAAACGTGTCCAGTCTATTTAGACATACTTTTATTCGATCAATGTTAAGACGTTTTGACATTAGTTCATCAAAGAAAAAGAAGGTTCACAGAACAACTTTTTAGCATAATTTTAAATAAGTAATATCGTCTAAAATTGGCAGTAAAATAATTATTATTAATATACTGTAAGCCAACACTAACCTCAGTATCGTGTCAGCGGTAACGAAAGTTCGTTGTGTACTAATCAATTGATTAAAATTAAAATTCCCTCGTGTGTTATTTAGATAGTATACAAACATTACAACAAAGAGTTCTAGAAGTCAGGGAATTACATATCATTCATAAGAGTCATAAGTATTATTATCCCCGTGAATAATTTAATACTTTCAAAAAGTAAATATGAGAGCTCTATAAAATTTAATGCACAAAAATGTCAAATTGAACAAAAAATATCCTTATGACCGAATGGGACAGAGATGGACACCATTGCCAACCAAAGATTAAAATTATATTAAAAGAACAGTACTGCCTGACAATACAAAGCATATACTTATGTTTTCTCATAGTTTATATGTTATCAATATCGCTATAACTGGCCACAACGTAGCGCTTAGCTGTTTTAATGGCTTAACCCCCCAAGAACTCTTTATACCAGGCCACTTGACGTCATATTACGCCACTGACTTTAGTATAAATACTAATAATAGCATTGTTTTGATTAAATTTTATTACATTTTTAATTTAGCGCTGCTGCATAACTCTCGCAAGTAAAAGGAAATGGATATCCACCAAAGAAATATAATAAGATAAATATAGCACGTTACAAATAAAGTGATCTGTATCTATCTTTAGATATATACCTATTATAAAAAAGTAAGATGTCAAGTCTGTTTAATTATTCTTTGTTGTTATTAATCTAAACCAGGGCTGTCCAAACCACGGCCCGCGGCATGAATTGTTGCGGCCCGCAGAATCTTTTTATCTTCTTTGTTTAAATACATTAAATGAGTAAATTATTTTTCTTGCGACGAAATTCAAATGTTTTGGATATGTATTCGATTATGCCGCACACAACACTATTCACTCGAGAACTCGGGGGAATTCCCCGAACGTATAATAGGTACACCCGACACCGCGCGTTGTTCATTTATTGGGCTTTAAAAGACAAATTAATGAAAAAGTAGATAATAAAATAATGATACTTATTATACTTTGTATTTTATTTTTATAAATATTTTGCGACCCCCCAATGTATTGAGTCATTTTTGTTGACCCTGGGTCCCATGTAGTTTGGACAGCCCTGTTCTAAACGAAAGACACAAAGCATATATCTACTTATTTCTTTTTCTCCGCTGATATTAAAGACATGTTATCTTATTATATCATATAGACTTCATTATATGTATAATACACCTAATTCTCTATAGTTATATATCTAAATGAACAAGTTCTCTAAATGATATTAAAAAACATATCAAACTCTATTGCATTGTATAGAAGATTTAAGCGCATATTAATTGAATTGATTTTAATATTCAAAGTAGATCAATGTAAATTACAAAATTATTTATTTAATGTTGATATTATAAATATGATAGACATTTTAAAAACGAAGAAATATAAATACAATATGTTGATATATTTGTATATGGCCTTATATTTGGGCGCTATTAATTTTCCGGAACGCATAAGAATAAATTAATATTGAAAAAATATTTTTAAAAACAAGATGTATTAACTACTCTGAAAAGGATTGTTTTTATTTTCAATTATTCTTTTCAAGACTTAACACACATAATTAAACTCATTAATTATCAACTTAATCGGATCTCTTTATCTATAATATGTATGGCGGCCATACGAAGCAAATTTCCAAGTAATTTCAAAAAGGTACCAGGAAAATATGAACTCGTTGGGTTTACACGCGATTTCCTTGAAAGCTGATCCACTATAGTTTCGTTCTATGAATTGATTATTAAAAATATATGTTATTATGCAATTGCACAAAGAAATAGCACGTTAAGAGCGCACGTCCAAATGTTTTGGCTTATAGCCAAAATGTACGACATAGAGTACTGAATTCACGTGGACGTTTGATAAATAATCTTGCTGTGACTATTCGTGCAATAATGAAAGAAATTGTAAATTCTCTCTGTTTTATACGTTCATTCACCTGATTTCGGTTTACAATTTGTATTTTTTTTTGTTAACGGCTTAGCGTACTTCCTGAACTTCATTTTTGTATGGTAATTGCTCTGTTTCTAAGAAGCATAGCGCGATTATAACATTTCTTATTAAAATGTTGTAAAATGCAAACATAATTTTTCAAATCCGACTATAAGTTTCAGAGATTAGCGTTTCCAAGCGAACAAACAAAAAATCTAATGATACAGAGGTTGGATATCACTGAAAAAGTATCTTTCTACCAAAAATAGTCATCAGAATTCCTATTATTTCTGTCAATCTCCAAATTAACAAAGCGTAATGCAACTCTATATAACAAACTACCAAGGTCAGATAAATGTGTTATTAATTTCAGGTCATGTGATTAGGCAAAAATTCTCGTGATTTCTGTCAGTCTCAAAATGAACAAAGCATGATAGCAAATCTATATTAGAAAGTACCAGGCGCACATAAACTTACAAGAATTCTATACACGACCGCGTTACTTGAACTTCTATAACCTTGTTACAGTTTTAGCGAAAGCTCTCCATACCGACGCGAATGTATGGAACGGATTATTAGAAATTTGAACTAGTCTTCGACCGCGAGTTCAGGCAGGATTATTTTTATTTTATATGTGATAATGTTTAATTAAGATATTTCTTAAAGTCTAGAAAAAACGAATGTTATCTACACTGCCATTACAAACCTCAAAGATTATTTTCTTGTTTACTTGTACACGCCAATCTCCAGAACTACCAGCAAGAATGAAAAATTATTTTTGCATTTTATAGCCTACTTATTAGAGAACGTTATAGTTATCAAACATTGCGCAACGATCCTCAGAAGTAAACATTTATGTCAATGAGGCCGTATGGCGCCGCGTTTCGGTTATCGAAAGGCCGTGGGATTAACCACCTGACAAATACTGAGTATTATGGAAACGGGCCGAACTGTGAATGCCTAAAACAGCAATACACCATACCGCACAGTTCAATTGTAACTGTCGTAGTTAATATGGAATTTAGGCTTACCTAAATGCGTTGATGGTAAAACAAAATTAAACAAAAAATGTGAGTGGTACCGCGGCGCAATGTTAGTCATTTATATGGATTTAACTCACGTTCACACTAATAATACAAAAATGTATCTGTTTTTTCTTTAAAGAATATATTATGGCTTACCCTCATCAGTTCACTTCTCTTTCTACCGCATAAGGCTATCTCTTTCACAACTCTTTCCCTTCGCCATGCAGATGCGATGGTGACAGCTGTATTGGCTGCAACCGAATTATCAATCACGACAGGATTAAATAAAGTGAATTTTACAGACGGACGGACGACTTTATATATATTGAAAGTTATTTCTAAAGGAAACGGGGCAAGAGGTTGGTTTCGTCCGTTTTAACTCTTGAGTTTATTTAAAGAAGCCGTTTCGTGTTTCAAAATTGTAGATGCGATGGATTTAAGTGGAAAGACTAATTAACTAACATCTGTAGACTATGTCGATGGTTTGTTAGACATTTAGCCTTTCCACCGTAGTTATTTTTTAATTGAATACATTTTATGGAAGAACAAGCTGATAACCAACTTAGAGCTCCCCCCCCCCCATATTTAAAGAGTAAATAAGATGGATGTGATTTTTTGAGGCTTTTTTTCACAAGTAAATACTTTAAAATAACCCATTCAACCACAATTTCTAGAATAATTTTAATGAACAAATAAATTATTATGATAAAAAAAAATATATTTTAAATTTTAGGGTGATTGTCTATCATTGTAGCAATATTAGGGGATTTTATCTATGGCTTCATTGGGAAAATATTTTTGTGAGATGATTACTTTGAAAAAAGGTCACAGCATAACAATCCTCGGACAACAGCTTCTATTAGGTAGTGCAGTATACAATTTGGAGACCACGACTATAACAAACACTATACAATGTATTCTATCTCAGTCTCTGACACTATAGACCTATTTGTTTGTCTCTTTACAATGACATTTTTTTGTTTTAGCGTGTTTAAAACCACAACGCAGCTAAAGAAGTTTTCACTTTAAAAAAATCTCAAGCTATTTATCTACCTCTCATCGCAAAAAACAACGAAGATCGCGCTAACTACCGAGGTCGTGAAACTTCTAAATAGCTCCAGAAAAATCTAAAATTAATCCTATAGCCGTCATATCTTCCTGTAATTAAAAATGTTTACTGAATTTTTCACTAGGGATGAGCCGTTATAAAAATCGATTGCGGATACCTCAATACCACGATGCATGTTAAGAGAATCTTAAATAATATTGCAAATGCAAATTTGAGCTTATTTGTATGTCATACTTTCACGCCTTAATAGTCAACCAATCATCAAGAGATTTTGCACACACGTTGACAAGTGTACAAAAAAGGATATAAAAATTCTCAATATTTAATTTTTAATATTCTGTACGAATTTATAAAGTCGATGTGTCTGTTATTGTCCGAGCTAATATCCGAAACGGTTGAACCGATTTTGATGCGTCTTTCACAAGAGAATAGGAGTATTTTCAGGGTGTTATAGATGCTACAAATCATTACGCTTTTACATAAAGGCAATAAGCAGTAATGATAAAATTTGACAGAAACAAAGGAAGAGAATTGGAACTATAACTCTGTTTTCTTACGTGACGTTTCCTACCAATCGACTCTTATCGCAGGCTTACTTGAGGAACTTGATTCTAAAAAGTTCATCAAAATGAATCTAGCAAATTTTAAATGAAATCCGTTTAAACATACGTACAAAGAGTTTCTGTCTATTTGTTGACTTCCCACGACCAAAACGATTCAACGACGAATAGTGGTTAGGATGAAAATTGTGTCGGATAAAGTGTTGAAAGCACCGGTTCTCGTCCAATCATCGAAGTTAAGCAGCTTCGGACACGGTCAGCACATTGATGGGTGATGGCCAGGGAGCACCACGTCACGTTGGCTTTTGTTTTGTTGTAATTTCTATAAAGAACTTTTCACTTCCTTCCTGTGGTCATAACCACACGGACACTTTTTATGTTTTACATATACATATATCTATATATCGATTGTCGACATCTGTGTTTATCGAACGCCGATTATTTAAGTGCATCCCTATATTCTGCTATATTTATAAACGTTACAAATACTATCGAAGCATCCACCAAACGGAAACTTCTTACGAATAAGCAAAAATATATACAAGGCAAATAGTAGATTTATGTAGATATTACCTATGATACAAATCATTACGCTTTTCCATGACGACACCAAACAGAAATGATTTAAAATTTAACAGAGGTAAAGACATAAAGAGAGAGAAAAAGTCGCATAGAGGAAGCATAACGCTGTTTGTTTTCTCATGACTAAAGTGGTGAACTAATCACAATTAAACTTGACTAAACTTGGTACCGTGACCTTAAGGACGTAGGGTACTTTTTATACTGAAAAACATACTACTAATAGGTAGTTTTATACAATTTACCAATTGTTCCAGAATTAAAATGCGAGTTGGCTGCCGCTTATAAAGAATCAGAATTGATCAGGCAGCGAAGTAGAGCCCTTGAGGAGGACTTGGCAGCAGCCAGGAGTTGTTCTGCTGACTTGGGTGAACAGCTTCAAAGGCGAAACGGTGTGTATTCTATAATGTAACTGCTTTAAACCCATGATTATTTAATAATATTTTGGTTGACATTCTATATAAGCTACAAAATTGATTCTTCTCTTATATATTTATTGCACTATCCATATAATTTCTACATTTTTCCCTCATAAATATTATTTTCCATTCAAGCAAAGAAAGACATGAGCTTAACTTTAATGCGGAGACTTTGTCGTGATTAGAATGAAGAAAAAAAGGAATATTAAAAAAGTGTACGCATATTTGATGACGTAAACGCTAAAAAAATCAGTGGAGGGAAGCAAGCATATTTAACAGAAAGGAATGCCTAATAAAAACATGCAAGTTAAACGAAAAATCTTCCAGGAGATAACAAGTAATAAGAGATTTGTTTATACATAGCTCTGTGTCTGGAACGCCTACTGAATTGAATATGTATACATCTAGACATTAAACACGACCTAGATAATTTCCTGACTAGGTTTCAACGTTCCAGATGTGTGTTCACACTGATATATTTATCGGGTAATTACGTTTTCAGATGAATCTTTGCGTCAAATTCGGGGTGAACTCGACGATGCTCTTGCACAGAGAGCCGAGCTTGAATCGCGGGCGCTCGCGTTAGAACGAGACAAGGATAGGTTAGAGCAGGAGAAAGTGATACAAGAACAGAAAGCGCAGGAGGTTAGTGACTTTTTGAATATTTATATTTTTACGGTTTTAGAACGTTATTGTCAATGTTGTTTACTATTTATGGTATCCTGGTAGTGAATGATTTGGAAATCTTTAAAACCCTTTTATTGGTGGATTTTTGGTCGCTTTGATGATAATAAATTAAATTAATATTTATTATTTACATACATTTTTTATTCTAACAAGAAAGCGTAGTAATTAAGTAATTATAATACTAATTAAGTAATATAATTAAGTAATACTAGCAATTAATTACCTGTGGTTTTACGCGCTGTATACAAATTCAATTGTTTTAGTATCTGCATGAATAATTTCAGAAATCAGCCTAAATAGGAGAGGAACAAGTCGTTGTTAAAATGCAACCTTACCACGTTACCATGGCAACGGTTAACGTATTAATGGTTACTATAGCAACAGTAACGCGTAACGCATAAGTACAAAGTTTTCCCTACCGTGCCCAAAGAAGTTTCATTGTAATACCTAAGAAGGTTCTGTTATTATATACATAGAGACAGCACCTTTATTGTTATACTTACGCTTAGTTATGATTGGTAGTATTTAAAATAGGCATCAGATAGTTAGCCAACTTTGATATTGTTTTGTTTTTGTGAAAAACTTGAAAGCTATCTATTCACATGCCCTAGTATAGTAGAGGAACCGGCCAATGAGTCTACAAACATCCACTGCGTCTGTAAATTTGTATTTCAACCTTTGAAATATTTGAATTATAAGTGTAACAAAAGAAAACCAGGCGTGCTTAAACTCTGTGCCTTAAATTTTCCTTGAAAATGTCGGTTTAGAAGCATAAACAAGTCTTCAGCTACGTTATTGCTTTGCGCGGTTTCTTAATTTTTTGTTCGATGCCGCTGTATCTCTAGCATTGGCACTAGATTTTTTGGTTCTTTTAAATTCCTGTTGATACAACTGTTCCTCTTATTTGCATTTTCTATAATACCACAATATTTACGACTAGTATACGATTACATCTTACATTTTTTTTACAATTTTACACTGATTTTTACGTACATTTCGACAAACCTTTTTATTATTTCACTTTGTGTTCAAATAGTTCTTCGCAAGCTCTTTACAAAGACACCAATCAATATCCTAGATAAATGCATTCCCGCGATCCATTACTTTATAATTTTACCCAAACTTAGTTCCTCGATGACGTCACGGGCAAAACAAACAACAAGTACAGACATGCTTTATACATTGTGCCGTCAAACATTTTTATCGCATTATTAACCTAGGAATTATTAGCGACTCAGATCTGACGGTATTTTTAACACAAGATAGTTTAACAGACTTGTACTTAGAGAGCAAATAGACATTTTCTCATCAAAAAATAAATAACATGTGTTTGTGGTTTCCATTACAGGCTTTAGTGGCTGCGGAAGCGAATACAGCGAAATGGAGGCTAGCACACGAGGCGGCGAGGTCCCAGGCTGCTGCGAGGGCAGAGCGTATGCTATCAGACTGCGAGTGGAAAATGAGAGAACTGGAGAAAAGGGCGAGGGACGCGGAAAAGCAGAATAAAGAGGTATGCTTATCTTAAGAAAAAAAATCGTATTGCTAATTCTACTTCTTAATTTTTAAGCTTAAGTACCTTCTTTGGAATCGCAAATAGGTAGGTAGTTGAAATTGTTCGAAGAATGCTATACTAACTTTTGCGCGTGACTTCACTCATGTTAATATATATTAAGATATTTTTCCATTCTTCAGGAACAGGTTTTTTTTCTAGATAAAAATCTGTTTCTGGAACCTTAACAAAAGAAGTTATTTGTGTGATAAGAATTTGGAAACTTCTTTGCTTGTGATATATTGACTTAAACGATCTATGAGTGGCAAAATTTAAAACAATGAATCTATATTTGGATTTAAGACCCGAAACACGGAAATGTAATGGTCTTACTTCCCTCACCAGCTCACGAATGAAGTGGAAAACCTGAAAACAGCGCCGAAACCAACTCCATCGCACGTTGCCGAACTACAACAACTGCGTGGACTGGCAACGGAGCAGCAACGTTCCGTGCAGTCTCTATCTCTTCAACTCCAGAGAGTGGAGACCAGAGAAGAAGCCCTAAAACTCGAAGTTCACAGACTGAAGGAGTTGCTGGAAAGAGAAACAGCATGCGTGAAGGAGAAGGATATCAAACATCAGCAAGTAAGATAATACTTTACTGTAAGAGATTATGAAAATTATTTTAGTCAAATTTTCCTTTTCATAACAAAGACGTCGTGATTTAAATAAAAGGTTGAAAATTGTGATTCACAACATTGTTTTTAAAAGGAATATCGATGGCACATCCGTTGGTTTAAAAAATAGGTCTTGATTCATCATTAATCTATTCCAATGAAAGTCTAAAAGTGAAGAAAGTATAAATATGCCTCCTCTGCCTTTTTTTATTCTATAATAAATCCTTGCGATTCCATATAATATAAAATAATATAATTACCACTATTATCGCGTGGAAGACTGTTTTCTTTTTATTACAAAGATAATGAGTGTTTCCTTCTGATTTTAGTATTGTAACAAAATGGTGGTTTACTTCTCAGAACTTTCCAGATCATTTTGGTGATATCTCAAAATCATTTGTTATGCTTTCTAGTCCACTTCACTTATGCACAATAATCAAACTATATTGCACAATATTCCATCAAGTATGCCATCAAGTAATACATGATTAGGAATAAAAACTAAAATGCGCTACATGATAGGCTGAGATCCCACAAAATCTGCTAGAAATTTGTTCATTAATTATAGCTATTTAACCTCTCAATTATGGATACCAGAGGCAAAGGGTACTAAAGGGGTAAAGGGTAAAGTGATACTTAGATTCGAAAACTAAAACTGATCTATCACAGACTGATTCTAACCGTTATCACTTTGACTTTATGAAATTTTAGACTAGCGGATGGTAATTCAGTCATGTTCACCATTTTTAAGCAAAGTAAACGAGCAACAACTTCCAGTGAAGAAAAACTTTGTGGTGAAAACATAGCATGATGGTAGGGGTTACTACTCCCAATTTGAAAATCTGCTGCCAAGCACACCTGTAGGTGTATTCTAGCAGCTGAACTAAAAAGCCAGTTCTATTCTAGGTTTACCACGTTTACCTTCTTAGACCACCACATAGTGATTTAACATCAGGTGAATTTGTAGTTCAAACTTTAAAAAATCAAAAGTGGAATAGAAATACGGACAAGAGTAGCAGGAAGGTATAACATCATCAGCACTTGCCCGTAGGTTGTGAAGCAACTGGAAGAGCAACACAACAAAGCTATTAGAAAATCTGAAAGCAGAACACGCATCAAACGCCGCCGCATCCAGAGCTGCACTTGAGCGAGTTCATGCAGAACGCACGCGAGCAGCACTCGCACAATTGCGAGCAGAAGCCGAACAAGAAGCCAAAAATGCCGACAGAAAACTTAGAGAGGTTTCCTCTAGGGTAAGCATTCGTATTAACATTCTCTATCTATAATTGTATGAGATATTATTGTTACTCTCTATTTTTTCCATCTCGCGATCTAATGACATATGTTTGATATATACAGGAGTTCTATGTAACGCATTTCGTTAATTTACTGGAAAATCAGTATTAACAAGAGTTCTTATCCATAGTTCGAAAACTTAAAAGAAGTGTTGGCGAGCAAAGAGACTCAGTTCGAACAGGCTATTGCAGAAGCTCACAGTAAAGCAGATTGGGACATACTTCAGCTAAGGCACTTACTCGACAAGGCAGATATAAACTACGCCAACAACATAGAGAAACTTACCGAGAGATACGAGAAAGAAAAAGGTGAATGTCCTTTAAGGACGTTTTTTTTTTCATTTTTTAAACGAACCTAAGGTTTCGATGAAGGACAACATCGTGATGAAACTATAGCATAGTGTTCAGTCATTTCTTGGAATTCATCTGCGCTAGCGATAAAGACAAAGATATGCATATTTACACACATAAAATCAGTAAACATGACTCTCCTTCTGCGCTGTCCAGTAAATGTATGGACTCTTTATGAAGATTTTACAAATCCTATATTCGCATTACATCTCGTACTTTGACCTAGCCAAACAACATTCATTACAAATTTCCCTATTAAGAATAAGTAACACAGCTCTTCAGTTTTTAATATGATTTTTGACAAAATTGGCACTTCTGCTTATTTTTCGAAAAAAAATTGTCCAAATTTAGAAAATTAATTGTAGTTTCTTTCTAAAAGTTTGACAACCATTTTACAGAACGTCTCACAGAAGAATGGTCCAACAAACTACAAGAAGTCGAAGAGCAGGCGTCCAGTGCTGCAGACGAAGCGAAAAAGCTTCTAGAGAGTACTAGAGCGAAACTGGTAGCGGAGAGAATGGAGCAAATCAACAAACTGAAGGAACAACATAGGCTAGAAATGGGTATAGCTTATTCTCTGCTTTTTATGGGTTCTGTCGGATTATTGGGTTCGTGGTTAAGTTTTCATTGCATAATGAGTTAATAGTGCAGTTTGTACAACATTTGCCCGCTTAAGAACCATTGACCCGCCTATGTATGTAGCAAAATAGTATTGGTGGCTCACAAAAACAGAGAACAAACACGATATTGCTTTTCCAAAGTATTGAGTTGAGAAATCAGTTTCCGTTTGAAATTTTGACCAGAGATTTACTGGCAAATTATAATTTTCCATAGAAACTGTGCAGTATTAAAAAAAATTAACGATTGTAATTTCGGTATACAAGTTATATAGATTTGGAATAAATACAGTCCACAATGAACACAGATAAAGCACAAAATTCCCATGAAACGACAAAACTATTTCTTTCGACGTAGATGTAATTACACAAAAAGCTATATAAGAAGTTTATTATATTTCAGATGAGCAATGGGAACAGTTTATGATTGACAAAGAACAATGTTTAGCGAGAATGAAGATGGAATGCAGACAAGAAGGTGAAGAGGAGAGAGTTAAAAGAGAGAAAGAGTTGCTAGAAGAAATAGCAGGTAGGTAACAATAATTAATTGACGGATAAAAGTTTTCTTCATAATGCCATTCTTTCAACTCTAATATAGAAATGGTTTCCAAGGACCTGCAAAACCGTGTTATTTGTTTTTAATTCTATTTTTGCCAACCAACATTCTAGATTACTACTCCCATTATCTTGTGATCATTTCAATGTTCTAATAAGATGGTGGCTTCCTTGTTAGCACTTCTCAGTGAGTTTTTGTGGTATTTCGGAATTCATAGTGTGTGGTATTAGTTCGCTTCACTTGTGCACGATATCCGAACAATATTACGTATAATACCACCAACATTACAATATATATAGTCAAATAACACAAGATCATGAATAAAATATAAAATTCACAGACTGAGATCCCACCAAAAACTCCCAAAATGTTATTATTGGCAAGTTAACTTTATTTTCTCCATTATAAATCCTTTACGTAATTCTTTTAAGGCGTAATTTTCTTTACCAAAATCTTAATTCTAATCTAAGTTAAAGATTATTTTGGAAAATCTCATGCCGACCGAGCGGTTATAGCTGAGCGTGTCTATCAACCAAAGGGTTTTATCAAATAAATTCATATGCAATGCAAATGGGTTACAGAATTAAAGTCACAAATACAATCGAAATCTGTCGATTTTGATAACCTAACGGTTAAAGCTGCAGCATGTGGTAGAACTCTGGCAGTAACGGAACAAGAATTAAGGTTAGTCAACACAGACTCTCTATAGAAATATTTATCTAGATGATATTGTTTTCATCGCATGTGATTTGTGAGAACAGAATAGAATAAAACTGCATTTACAATCTAAATATCAATCAATACAAAAGAGTTTATTATATTCTGTTTAGCATATTTATTTTTTGTAAATGCTTTTCCATTATTGCATATTAAAAAAAACGTCTATTAAGTTAATCATAATATATGACACTCATAGTATATGACACTCATTTTGTAAACGCTCACACATCCATACTAAGCGAAACAATCATTATTAAAATGCAAATGTAACTTTGTCTGTGTTACCTTTTCACGGTCAAAATTGAAAATAGAATTTAATTTAAATTATAAGAAACATAAATGTAGACGACGATAACCTAAAGCCAGGAGAAAGACATTGGATGATTTCACCCTGAGTATACCAATGAAGTTAGTCTTTAATAACTTGTTTAAGAATAAAAAGAGATAGTAGAATTTTTAAATTTTTTGAGCTTTTCTCTTCTATTTGTCATTATATTTTTAATAATAGTAAAAGATTTTTTTTTACTTACCACAGAGTCGAAGACTTTATTTATAAGTTTTATATTTAATACATAATTCGTCTACAATATTTAATATGTGTACACTCGATTATTAAAAAAAAAACGGAATATTATTGAAACTTAAAGAAATTAATGAATACTAGTCGAATTTTCACCACTGGACAACCACAAATTGTAACCAAACACACTACAACCACGCTGATTTTATCACAATATTTTATTTCACTAAAGCTCAACGTCTTATATTATCTATACTTACGTAGATCCGCGTGGTATTAGGTATTAGACATACTCTTACACAATAAATCATAAAAACAGTACAGAAAAATAGACGTCTTTTTTTCTACGATATTTTTCCCTAATTCCTATTAATAAAAGCATCCAAACATAATTGGTAGTCAAATTTGATCCCAAAATGAAAAATACTGATATTCCATTTTTTTCCACTAATTTTAAAACTAATACCTTATTTTTAAATTAAAAATATAGTCTTTTGGACGAATTCGGCTACCATAATATATCGCATGTCGAAATTTTTCATGCAAGTGTATTTATTTTGTGACTCATATTTTGTGGTCTTCGTTGATTTCATACATTTTGACATCAATAAAATTGCTATAAATCTAAAGATACTGAATTTATACAAAGTACAATTTTTTTAATATATTCCTATATATTCCTATTGAATTTTGGCATTTACGAATTTTTACAAACAATTGTCAATGTTTCCGTTTGCTCAAAAAATAATAATAAAATATGTTTGATGTTTCTTAAAAACTAATTTCTATATTACGAGAAATTCATAGTCTATTGCGTCTGTTTGTCCGGTTAATCATCCGTAATTCTATTACTACTAAATATGTTTACATTCTAACATACCAATAGGAAACCTTACTATAAAAATGTATGTTTTACATACAATCTTATAGTTTGTTTTCGTTTATTCTTTTCACGTTGACAGTTAAAATTATATAGATACAAAATAATAGATAAGATGAAAGAGACAACTATAGATTATTTCAAAATATACAATACTTTTCAGTTATTGTGCTTTTAAAGTAAGATTTGCAATAATATTCCTTTTCTGGAAACAGGCTTCTAAAAGGGGGTACAGTAAATGGTAAAAACTAGTTCGCGATATTAATTGCTGCTATAAAGCGTTTGACCCCGTACACATAACGACTTAGCTTCAATCGGTGCTTCAATCGGTATTTACCGTTATAATTTGAATAACAATTAACTACTAGGCGAACATAACTTGAGAACACGTTTTATTGTCAAACTTCGTTCGTGTTAATGAAATATATTATATACAAAATATACAAACTCTATGTAAGTTAGTTATTGTAGTAATGTATGCGACTATAGACAATTCTACTAAAAATATTTTAAACCATTTTAAAATGAGTAATACAAAATTTCATAAATTCGTATGTGTATAAAATATACACATACATAAGTTATTTTAAATAGAATGTATACTTTTTACATAAATTACACTTTTATAGTTTTTTTTTATTACTAAAAAGTATTGTTTTAAAATAACCGTGTTTTACATCGCCTCAAATTTTTTCGAACGTCTATCGCGTGTCTCATTACAGTCAGCTGTTGAGCAAAGGACAAAGTGAAGGGGCTCGGTAGAGCAGCCAAGGCCAAAATGAGGGCACCCATATATCAATTCAAAATGATTATAAAAATTTCACTTGCCTCGTGGTTTCACAAAACAACACATTTTTTTATGTAGAAATCAACTTTATGAAATTTACTAGAACTAATGGGATTACAAAAATTATACGAAAGTAAAATTGTACATAAAGGATATAAAAGTACTAACTGATCGCCATCCGCTTCAATCGGTATTAAAAATGGCAAAGGATCAATTGATTCAAAAAGATACGTAGCCTAGAACCATCTACGATAAGTACATATATATATTTATATATTATAACTATAATATGGATAGATATTATGTTTTTATTTACTTATAATTTCTCAGTTTTTAAAGTGAAACTTCTTATGGCACGGTAGGGAAAAATGCTCGTTACGCGTCATGCGTAAAACGTAAGGGATGTACGTATTAGTGTGTATGTGTAAGTATCGATAAGTGTCTGGTCTGGTTTGGTAGTATACCAAAATATGTATGTATTGTTAAGTATTTATACAACGGGACTTAGTATAGTATATAGTTTATAAGCATTCTCGTGTATAAAATTTAATACATATGAGCCAAAAAAGTTTCACTTGTTCCACGTGTAAACACCTAGACATTTTTGAATTTTATATCGATAATAGTAACGATATAAATTAATCAATATTTCGACAACAAATCAATTACATAATTATTATGTTTTCTTGATGTCAAAGTGTTCATTAGTCATCATACACACACATATGTCACCATCTCATTCATTACCATACATGATAAAAATGTCCAAAAGGCAGTATTTTATAACTTTGTATAATAAAAAGTAATTATTATCTTATATTATGGAAATGTACCTACATAATAAAAAGTGAAAATGATATACTTCATTAATTAAAGTTTTGTATTTACATTAACAGATAAATATATGGCTTGTGATATAAGTATAAGAATAGAATAGGAAAAATTACGAACGTTTAAGACAGAAATTGGTGAACAACGCCATATTGACGTATTTGACAGTTGCAGTACTTTTGGCGCGCTTCTGACCGTCATCGGCGCATGCGTCATCACCGGCTCCCTCCGTCTCGCTCTAGTGGCGTTACTTCTATCGCTGGCACTCGTCTGTTACTCGCGTAAAGTTAACAAAAGTAGCATGAAACGAAATAAGGAGTGCTAGATATAGATAATAGCGTAGTTTATGATTTTTGACTCATTCTTATATGTATCAACACCGTCACGAATCGTAAGTACATATATGTACTGTGCAGAATTCGACTAATGTATGTACTTTGCGGGATGAAGCCACCATGGGAAACGCTGTGTTTTACCATCATGGCTGATTGATAATTCGAATATTATTATAGGCATACATGTAAAAAGTTAGAGGAATTAAGATTTGAAAATAGAGTTGTTTTTTTCGTGTCGGCACAAGCAATTTGAAGGTACTAGCCTCCCCTGCAGGATATGTAAATTAATTTTAAAAGTGTGACTGATTGGTCACAACGTCCTTTCATATGGCACACCTCTTACGTGGCCACGTTTCTCCACTTGTTTCTTTATTCCATGAGGCCAGCCTGTTCTTGTTCTTCAATATCAAAAGTGAAGATATCTATCTCCCTCGGCCAAGTCTTTGATAGTGAGCTATAGATTTGCACTCTTATTTGTCGGATGAGTGTTGCTCGCGTAATTTCTATAAGGCAATATGGGCTAAGAAGCTGTAAGTAAAGATGAATGGCTGAAACATTTCATAGGTATATCAGCCGGAAATTGAGACAATGACGGTGTGATAATGATTTTAAAATATAGTAGGTTTATACATTTATCACCTGCGAAATAACAGTTATAATTTCGCTGCTATAATTTTCATGTACGATTCTTAGTTTTATCAGTAAGTGCAGTAAGTAAAGTGCTTATTTTTACACCCTACTGCAATAGCTTTTCCAAACTTCGGAAGTTAATATCATGTTCTGTAGATTGAAAATACACAAGAAGGAATCATTCCGCCTTCACAGCTGCCGTCTTGTGCTCACGACTCGTGACGAAAACTTTTTTAATATTAATATCACTAAACCTACTTATATTGTGATTACTTTATTTTTTATTATATATATTACAATTTTTTTTAAATATTTATTTATATTTTACTGTACTTGACAGTAAAACCGATGCCTATAAAGGAGATAAATTAAGATTACTGTTCTAATTTTGCTGCTTTGTCCTAGACAATACATTAATATTGATATGGCGATAAAACACTATCCACATCAGTATATTTTTTATTTGAGATACAAATATATTTATTTAAACATCGTCCTTTAATTTTACTATGTTTTTTTTATAAATTAGAATACTGCCCTATTGGACTGACTTCATTAGAAGGGTACTCTCACACATTATTTTATCTATATATGTATAATAATTACATAAAATTTAATATTAAATGCACTTACTAGGGTTAATTCCAAATAACGAACTTGACGATGCCATTTCTTACGCCCATTGGCTAAAATTGGGGAGATCTACAGGCGTTGTGCTTTGCACAGCCAATCTCGCTTGAGGATTGATCGTATTTCATCTCCTGTCACACTTATTAACCAATGGGATGCGAGAAATCCAAAAAATTCTATATTTATTAATTGAAATAGACTTTCATATCAATATTGCGTAGACCAATGACCGATTACTGTGTAACAAATCTTAATAATTGATGAAAACTACGTTAAGAAACAAATTGTGATAGGTCTTTTGAGTACTGCTAAGTATTATCTATTGCATAAATTCATTGGTTTCTTTTATCATCATGTCTCATTATTATCGCTTATTCACATATATTAATGGTTTATCTGTTGTGAGTAATTTTGCTTGGATCGCCTAAATAAGGCTTTGTTTAAATTGTATATTATGTAAATGTATAATTTGTTCTTAGTTTTATTCTAATATTATATACCTTACTTATGCTATGTTATTTTAAAATACGTGTATAATTTAGTAATGTTTGGGATATATATTGGCTGTCTATATATTATGTAATATATAATAGCTTTGTTCTTTATATCTGTAAACATAATTCTCTAGTGGGTTCTATATTTTATGTGTTAAAATTTGTTGTCTAGTCAAATTTACAGACAAATAAATGTCAATTTACTAAGCTTATTTATTTATTTTGAAATTTTTTACGACACTACAATAACTTCGATTCTTTTATTTCTCTACAAAACACAACCAAAACACAAAACACGACGCAAGTAAAAGGTATAGAGTGTAGAGATAAGGAGATCCATCTATGTGTATAAAAATGTGTCCGCCAAAACGTGCTAAATTATGGAGGCGCTACAGTAGCAACGGGATTCATTATTGTTCAATTATTTAAAAAAGTTCTATAACAGTACACACTCTAAAATCACTAAACGTATTATTATATAACATATACAAAAATTCTATCACTCTCCAAGTTTGGTCACAGAATGTTAATTTAAGTTATAATTACAAAATTACTTCGGACTAACCCATACCCTTTGCTAATAATGCTAGCCTTATTTTGGAGAGTTTTGGAACTGTTTTTTCTATACTGTTCTCCATACAAGATGGTTCTTCTTCCTTCTACACTCCACAAACAGAGTAAAGGAAAACCCGAACAAATTGCCGCCAAATATCAAACAACGCAGGCACAGATCATAGGCTCATACAGCCATATAACACAGAGACAAGTTACAAATTCATACAGCCAGAACACCATATACAGGATTAATAACAAAAATATTTAACCTAACGTTTTTTTTATTGCCCCTTTTAAACCCGTAACTAACCAAATAGAGAAGCACTGGCCAGAGAGAAAGAGTTACGCGAGAGAAGAGTCGAAGACGCCGGTAAAATAAAACAAGCTGAAAAGGCGTCCGCGGAACAGATCGAGCATTTGACGAGGAAATGCGCTTGTCTTAGAAAACTGTGAGTATATTATATAAAATACTATGATTTCTTGTATTATTTTCATGTTTTAATACTATAGTTATGCGATAAATGAAGACAAACCTTTCAGAACTTACGTCTCGAGTTATTTTAGCTGAGTTATAATGATATGATCTAAGAAATATATAATACGCTAAAATGGTATTATATTTCAACTGAAAACCAGAGAATATATAGAAATATTGTAGTCAAAAACTGAATATGTATAGGTTTGGATAAAAAGTAATAGTAAATATAAGGTAATCTGCAAAAATATTAAAATATACACAGTTGAAAGAAATTGCCAACCCTAGATGTAGCTGAAGATAGTGTATAATTAAAACCAATAAATGCATATTGTTGCTATTTATTTATTCCACTTAGTTTTATTCAAAAACCTGAGTGTATGCGTTTCCAAAAAAATGTTAAAGCCTTAGAAAATAAATAATGAAAGTAAAAGCTGACATTACTTTAGGCGAGTAAGATTTTTTTTGTTGTTGTTTTTAAATTAGTTTAAAAATTTAAAACCAAAATCATGCATTTAAAGGTTAAGCATATACTAACTGGTTTTCAAGTGCAGCTCAACACGACTATAGGTTCTTATCGATAGACTAGCAACTTGCAAAGTTTAAATAATTAGCCAAACATAAAATAATGTCATTACTATTTTTTTTTATGTTCATCTTAAAAATGATAGCTAGCCAAAAATATACATTGTCATTACTATTTTTTTTTAATTCCACATTGAAAGTGATAGCTCACCAGACCTAAATAATATTTTTGCTCAACTCTTTTTTATGTAAGCAGACGTACATAAATAATGTTATTGCTCAACTTTTTTTAAATTTTGAACTTGAATCTAATAGCTTATAATAGATCTAAATAACGCCTTTAATAAGCTTCCTGTTTTTTAATACTGAGGACTGATATTAATTTCCGATTATCAGCTTCGATGACATGCGAGGTCGGCTGTCGTTGAGGGAGAGAACAGCTGAGCAGGACGCGAGAGCGAAGGAAAAGGAATTGCATCATTTACGTGGTGAAGTCGCGAGACTGACCAAGATACTCGTCGAACAAAGGTAATCTATAAAATAAGGAACGGTTCAACTATAAATCACATTAATAGGGTAGCTACAGGGCCATAGGGCTCTTCCTAAAGGAAGGTATGGATATAATCATATCTCCTCATGGTGTTTTCTTTCACCATCAGCCGGTAGTGTTACCAATTTGAATGAGTAAATGTACGTGAATTCCGAAAAAGTCGTTGGTACGTGCCGGGATTGGAACCCGAGACGTCAGATTTACATTTCACCGGTCAAAGCACTCGACCACTGCGAATTTTTTATTAAAATATTATGCAAGAAGAATATTAGTAATTTTTCAGCTACTTCTTCCCTTTGGCAGCAAAAATATAGAAAGATGTTACTTCCCTTTTTTCATACTAAGTAGTGGCATTATATTTACAAAATCTTGGGCAAGTCTCTTTATCAGTTCTTCAAATAAGAATGACTCATGATTTGTGATAGATTATCGACTTCAGGGTGATAGCAAGACAGGCGAACATTAGAAAAAGTTCTATCAGCCATGGTTTTATCATAATTTTCTTTTTGAAAGGCCAGTTTCATTGTAGAATCATGAATCTACATCTAAGAAAGTTGTTTGTGTGAGGATTCTTGCGTACTTACGTACAGAGACACCTATGACGCCATATTAGTACTAAAGTACTCGTTGGGAAACCGGTACGGATCCCTAGTTGGGAATATATACCGATACATTCTTGAAAATCTATTGTACGTACATTAGTAAAAACTTAGATAAGTTGGATTTAGTAAAAGAGCGACATAATCTAAATACTAGAAATAATAACAAATTTGTCATTCCATGCTTTAAGCTCACTAAGACCGGTAACAGTTTTTTTAGGTAATAGTGTTAGGTTTTATAACAAAATTCCAAAGGACATTACCGATTTACAGCATAGTAAGGTCAAGCACCATGTCAAGTGGGTTTTAATGTCTAAAGGCTATTTATTATAGGGTGGATCAATACTTGAACGATGGTGACGTCTGGAAATGACGCCCGTCTCTGTGCATTCGCCAAAAACGAAAGTAACTATCTATATCTATAACTATGCATGTTCGTAAAAATATGTTTTATATAAGGAAAGATAAACTAGATCGAGTTTCTTGTCAGTTCTTCTTGATGTCTGGGTTATTTGTCCGAACCGGTTCTAACTTTAACGGTCATAATCGCCTTCTCGGGGCCTAAATTGAATAAAGTATTTTTGATTTTGATTTTTTTTTATCCCAAACAGGACACCGTTACTGAAATATTTCATAGTATGTATAACACAAAACGTTTACCTTAACCACAGTTCACCGTCACTGGGCGCAAGGACGAGGGCTGACGGGTGTGAAACACTCCAAACGGACGAGTTCAAAACGGCCGAGTTCAAACCGACGGTCGAAGTTCAAGGCGCGCAGCCCCGAAGGAAGGGTATGTGACAACGCGTCTAAATGTACAGAACACTATGTAGAGGTGAGCAACGAACCTACTAACGCTTCATCTATCTTTTGTTAACTATATATTGCTAATTATAATAATAGAAGTGAGAAAACTTGTAATCAGTGTCTTTTACAAACACTACATTGAAAACAAAAGTATCAATTATACATGTTAATAGACAAACAATTTCTTGTCTTGGTTCATTTGGTAAAAACGTTTGTGTAGAAATGAATCAGATTTCCAGTTCCATACAAAATTATCGTCCTTATATATTTTATATAATTGTAATGATTTATTGTATCAAATTTTATCAACGAATACTCCGAAGGATACCAACTTTATTAATATAAGTCAATATACACCACCCACCAATTTATTTCAATTAATAATGATGATAATGAGCTGAGCAGTACATCAGAGGAAGCTTGAAAATAGGACCCGTGATAGAGAGAGAAGTTAAGGAGTAATAGATTAGCATGGTACGGGCATGTTATGGGGAGAGATGAAACTAATAACTAGAAAAGTTACAAGTATGAATGTGGATGGATATAGGAGTAGAAGAAGATTGTAAAAGGTGTGTATAGATTATGTGAAAAATGATAATTGGTATAAAAGGTGTGAATACTGAGATGACATCTGACAGAGGAGAGTGGAAAAGGAAAACATGTTGTACCGACCCTACTTAGGTGGCATAAGGGTAAGAAGATGATGATCACTTGTAGCTTGTAATTTACACATGTAGTTTTGATAAACGTATTTTTGTAAAAATGCATCACTAATTTACAATAGAAAAGGCTTGTAACAGAAGGCTCGCGACGATTAATAAACAGGGCACAGATCAGAGACCTATAAATGAAGACATATGAATGTCATAATTTTTGGTGACTCCCTCGTCCTCATCACATTGTTTATTTGCTCGGCTGTCCATCTCGAGATATGATGGCCAGTACTTTGAAATTTTAAACCAAGAAATTATCTATACGAGTATACCAACAGGCTAAGACAAAACAGTTTTGTTTTCCTTCATATGTCTAGAAATAAGCAATTTATAGTCCATAGAGGACTCAACTTATAATGGTTCGCCATTAGGACGATGGTAGCCCAGTGGATAAGACCGCGCGCCTCACATATCAGTCATCAAAAATAAACGAATCAAAGACCCCCCTTAAATGTTTATCTGATACTTGAATGGCCACATAACATATAGATATTTGTTTACAATAATCTAATATGGATGTTAATAAGATAAACCCGATCGAATTTGTTGCCAGTTCTTCTCGATGACTGGGTTGTTTTCCAACCAGGTGGTAGTGTTCACACTCATAAACGCTTTCTTAGGGCCTAAATTGAATGAAGTATATTTGGCTTTGACTATAGGAAATACGTTACGGTGTTGGTGGCTAACTGAACGAAAAAATATGACAATTAGGAAACAAGTAAATAGATTATATTGTCGTTATAGTTATTCATTTATTGAAATATACAATTTTTATTTTTTAGCTATATTCTTTTTTTTTATTTGTGTTTTTTTATTTATATTTAAATATTTCTAATTAAAATGTTGTCTGTCTTCTATGGGACTTCATTGCGAGGTTTAAATAATTAAAAACTCAGGAGATGACATTTTCAATATTCTTTGTTTTAATGTCCATCGTTGCCCAGCATTATATAAAGCCTCTTTCTTCTCCTTCATTACGTGGAGTCCGATTCGAGCCGCGGTCGGGGACGCACGTGCGCTCTCTCGCAGCTCTTAACGGTCAGATCGTTCGATAACTTTTACGTAGTTATTGAATTAGTTCGTGATACTCTCGGTAGTATTGTGTGTTCGATCGGCTATTGTCAATCGTTACGCTCTTTTCAGAGCGCCGGTGCACCTCCGTTAGTGTACCAATTAAACCGCACTTTTCGGTGCGAGCCGAGCACACAGAGTGCAGTGCATCGAGTCGTCGGGCCGCGCGTCGTGTCGTCGTGCAGTTCGTCGTTCGCCGTGTTGCGCCGTGTGCCGAGCGTCGTACGTGAAGAAGAAAGAAGAAAATTCGAAGAAAGAAGTGTTAGGGAACTCCCCCTAGGCTTCGTAGGTCCCCTGTGAGGCATTGCACATCGCCCACAGCTCCCTTGGTCCGGACACGGTTGTCCGTTAACTTCAAACAGGCGCACCCCCCTGCCCCTCCGGCAGGGAGGTTAGTCATGTCCCGCCCCACATGCTCCACTTCCACCCGCACTCCTAACTCCTATTCCATGAGTCAAGAGACTCTTGTCAGGATCGAGCAGATGATCCATCAAAATCCCTCCAAGGCTAAGGAGATCCAGAGGATGTACCCCGGTCTCGTTGATCACTACGATGGTAGTGATGAAGCTTTGTCCGATAGCAAGGCCGGCCGTTCGCGGTCCCCGGTCTCTGCTAAGAAGGACAAACGCTCTTCCAAGCAGCGGAAGGAGAAAGCTCCGACCGCCCCACCTCCCAAAACCGACATTTCAGTGGCGAATTCATTTTCGTCACTTTCTCCGGACTGCAGTGTCGATCCGTTAGTCCAAAGTTCTCCTCCAGTCCCACTGATGGACGTAGATCCGTCCGTGCCCTTTGTCGAGTCAGTCAAAGACGGTTTCATAACCGTCTCGCACCGTCGGAAAGCCGACTTGTCACGTCCTGCCTCACCCATCGTTTCCGTACACACGGAACCCGCCAAACGCGCCAACAAGGCGCCGGCCTTAAGCCACGCCCCCTCAGACCTCTCTTTCGCACAAGCCGCGGATTCCGTAGCTTCTGCAAAGAAGCCCCGCCCACCGCCACCCGTCACGATCCAAGACAAGTCGTCTTGGGTCGCTATCTCCTCGAGCCTCAACTCGAGGAAGATCATGTATACCTCCGCCCTTAACACTCCCACTGGCATCCAGGTTAAGGTGCCGACCGTCGACGATCACCGTCGCCTAACCTCCTTCCTTAGGGAAGCGAAGTATGGCTACTTCACCCACGCTCTCGAGGACGAGCGTCTCCTCCGAGTTGTCCTCCGTAGGGTCCCGATTGAGTTATCAATCGAGGATATAGGAAATGACCTTAAGTCATCCAATTATCCCGTCCGAGAGGTACATCGTATGTACCACCCCCGCACGAAGGCCCCATACAACCTGGTGTTGGTCATTTTGGACCGCTCCAGGGAAGGTAAAGCCATCTCGACCCTGTCCTCCCTGTGCGGCCTCACCGGCATCACAGTCGAGCCTCCGCGCAAGCAGTTCGTTCCCTCACAGTGTCACAACTGTCAGGTGTACGGTCACTCCGCACGAAATTGCCACCTGCGTCCCAGGTGTGTAAAGTGCCTCGGCGATCACTCCACTAGGGAGTGTTCTCGCACTCCGTCCTCACCCGAGCCTCCTAGCTGTGTCTTGTGTGGCGCATCGGGTCATCCCGCGAATTATCGCGGCTGTCCCCGAGCGCCGCGCACAAAGCGCCCCCGACGCCGTAGGCAGGACTCCCCGACCAGGGCGCCCGCCGCCTCCTCCCGCCCTCAACCTCCGCCTCTGTTGTCAACAGAGGCCTTCCCAAGCCTGCCGGGCACTTCCCGTGCACCGGCAGCGCCCGCACCCGCACCTTATGTGCCCCCCCGGCCTGCTCGGCCCCCTCAGACTCCCTGGGTCTCCAAACCCTTGTCCCGAGCCACAACACCGCTCGCTCCTGCGCCCCGTGCGCCGCCCCAGCTCTCGCGGGCCCCTCAGGCCCCGATGGCATCCAAACCCGTTCCCCGAACCATATCACCGCCCGCTCCTGCGCCCTGTGCGCCGCCCCAGCCCTCGCGGGCCCCTCAAGCCCCGTGGGTAGCCAAACCCATGTCCCAACCTCAAGCCCAACCTCCAAAGGTTAAGCCCGACCAGGCGAAACCGTTCACCTTTTCCTTACCCGGCATACAGTGGATAACTCAGCTTCTCTTCTTCCATGAGATTGATGAGATCACCGCCTTCAGCGAAATGTTGAATAATAGCAACGACAGTATCGAGTACCTTAGGGCTATCTCGAGCTTTCCTGGCATCGCGGCCACTCTTCAGCGCCTCGCGCGCGATTCACTTAAATAATTTTATTCTAGATATAGATGGAATAAATCCGCGCATTTATGTCTATCTCTCCCTAATATACCGAACCATTAGGAGCAATCCGGATGATTGCATAGTTAAATCACGGCGCCGTCGCCGTCTTGATTCTTAGTATCGATCGCCCTTACTTTTGCGTGTTTGCGCCCACGCCCGCGACTCTCTCTGCTCACACCGTCGTGAGCGGGGGTTGAAGATACGATCCCGCACATTGTCGCGTCTCTCTCGTAGCATCTCGAGCCTAGGTCGTCCCCCGGAGTGGAGCCCTTGAGATGTTATCTGCGTGATACAGTTACACACATTAGTTTTTACACTTACACATATCACCCCACACACGTGCACACATAGGCACACATGGTGGTGGGCTGTTTTTTTGCCCTTTTCGGACTGAATTAGGTCACACACTTAGAGTAGTCAGACACAAAATATACATATGCGTTCGTGAAACATGCAGGGTTACCAATGCATTTTTCACGAATTCATATCGTATGAGATAGCATAGCTTAGCTAGCTTAGTTAGATCGGGTTATCGGCGACAGCTCAAGCCGAGGCGCACCGAGTGCCCTTGTGCTAGTTGCCTAAATAAAATCGGGTGAGTGCCTTAAGCGCTCCCCTTAGTAGTCCGGTAAATCTGTAGCGGCCTCCGGGTCAACAGTGTAGGTCAGTTCGAAAAAAAAAAAAAAAAAAAAACCTTCATTACGTAGTCCGGTGAAACTGTAGAGGCCTGTCAAACCAACAGTGTAGTTAGTTCGAAAAAAAAACACTTTTCCATTTTTCTACACCTGTCAATTTAAGCTCTATGTTGTTCGTGTTACAAATTTTATCTTAGTCTTCCAAATTCCATTGTTCTAACTTTTTTATATCAATCGGTTCCTTTGAACACAAAAAATAATAATAAAAAATACATAGAAATCAATTACTTATTCGACAAGTTTCTTACATACACTTAATACATCTATATATACCTACCTATCTATATAATTAGATTAACCTGCCTCACAGTACTTTTGTTTTCAATGTACCTACGACTTTGTTTTCGTTATTATTATTTTTACAATTAATGATACATTTTTAATTTTTATTTTCAATCATCCTCATACAGTAACATGCGTATGCGCTGGTGAACGTTGGGTGAGAAAAAAAAAAGTTTGTCTCTATTATGCATTTCATAATTATTGGCATGTATAAATAATTGGCTGAATAATTGTAAGCTTACTCGCTTATTCTACTAATAATAAAAACAAACATAAAAGATAATTTAAAAAGAGATGAAGGGTAATTTAATAATAAACCAACTATGTATATCAATTGTCAAAACTGTAATGTTTAGTACGAAGACTGTACTAATCATTTTGGCCTAGGTTTTGGTTCTGAGTATATATAGCTGTAATTACGGTCGGGCTTGCGCGTAATACAATCAAACGTTAAAACAAAACACAGTTATAATATTACTATAAGTGTTTTTCGATTTTTGGAGTTGTTTACTTGACTTTACCTGTCAGCTCACTGTATAGAGTCTATAGACAGTTAGTTCCACTGACTTTTCGACTGTTTGCTTGACTTTTACTGTTAGCTCATTATATAGAGTATAGAGACAGTCCCGATGACTCTTCCACTTGTTTACTTGACTTTTGTTGTCAACGAGTCTACAGACAGTTCCGTTGACATTTTGCTTGACTTTTACTGTTAGCTCATTGTATAGAATCTATAGACAGTCCTGCTGACTTTTCTACTTGACTTTTGCTATCAGCTCACTGTGTAGAGTCTATAGACAGTTAGTCTTGCTAACTCTTCAACATGTTTGCTTGACTTTTGATGTCAACTCATTCTATAGAGTGTATAGACATTTAGTGTCGTTGAGTTTACGACTTACTTTTTCTTATCAACTGTCTGAATAAAATCGATTGTAGCTTAATTAAGCATGAGTTAGAATAAGACAGCAATATTTATTTCACTTATTTCTGAACTTTTAGTTCAAACTTACGACGAACTCGATTTCAGTATAACGTCTATGTTAAGACGCGTTAAATTATTGACAGAAAATACAGATCTTTTTTTATATTTTCCTTTCTTATACTAAAATCGAGTTCATCTATTCCTTATCCGCTATTGTCTACTTTTTATTTAATTATGCTATAAATACTTCGCACTGTAAAGTCTATAGCTAATTTTCAATGCGCAGTTAAAACTAAGCAACACAATACCCATCTTTTTGTGATTATTTATATCTCGTACTAATTTTATATTTTTATAATTTCGTAGGCGGTTCTTTAAGAACGCCTGAGCCTGTCCGAAAGCGGCCTATTTTGCCGGAACTGATGCCTTTGCCTCCGCAATCCCGCCCAACGCTTCTTGAATTCGAAAATGGCCGGCGGCGAGCGAAGAGCGTCGATCTCCCCGCAGTTCAAGTGCCTGTTAGGATAAAGCAATTAGAAGAGAGAACTAAGGATTAAAACATTTTATATTATACACTAATTACATATTTATTTTTGTTTATTTAAGAATAATCGTGCTTATTTATGTTCTGGCAACAAATTAAAATAAATTACGAGTTTTTGGCGGGATCTTAGTCTGTCATGTAGTGGATTTTATATTTTATTTATAATCTTGTGTCATTTATCTCTATACTTTGTAATATTTATGGCATTTTAATACCACGGAGCATGCATTCTAAGATGTCACAAAAACTCCATGGAAAGTTCTAACCACGAACTACTAAGAGGATACTACGTATGTTCTAACAAGGGCGCCGCCATCTTGTTAGAACATTGAAATTATCACAAGGTACTTGTAATATTACTATCTATTCGACAATAGCACTAATAATATAGATTATTGGTTACCACAAATAGAATAATAAAAAAAAATTGGATGTCAAAAATTAAAATGTGAAATCCGAGATTAATGTTAATAAAATTCAATCTGAATTATTTTTCAAATGCGTACTTAATACTCTTTTGTTATTCTTGTACTTTGAATATATAGAGGAAAAGAAAGAGTGTTGAAGTAGAAAATAAGTCAGATACTTATTTAGTTTTTCTCTATTACACTCAAATCTATATATACGTATAATAGGTTAAAGCAGTGCTTGTGAACATAATTTTAACTTACTCAAAATAATTTAATTTTATGCAATATAAAAAATAATTCCCTAGACTCATAAATAATTCGTCCTTAACGAGGTCTTGTTAAATAATTGTCTTTGCCTGTCAAATATTATATAATCTGTGAGGTATTTTGAAGTATCTGTGAAATAATTTTAATTCATTGCAAATACATTATTTCACAATATCACTTTCTTATTTCAATTTGAAAAATCTGTGGACAGTTATTTTTCAACGTCCCAGCCAAAATGCTTGCGAAACTCATGCAGTTGGATGACGTCACGGCATTCTAAATAGTATTATTTTTCTTCGGTATACCTACTACAGTGTAAATGTCAAAACAATGTTTCGAAAGGTGTGACGTCACACACTAAGATAATTGTTTCTGTTCACATGACAATAAGTATTATAGATTCTTTTACTTGACTAATAAATTGATTCAGTTTTTATATATTATAAATCATAGAAAAACAATTTAAATGTTATTATTTTAGTTCAGCATATTACGTGGGTGTTTTCTTTATTAAACAGAAATTTAGTTAAGCTAAATCAATTACTGTTATATGTGAGGGTTAATACTGAAGCATAGAAATGGTGTGCTTTATGTTGAGAGATTGGAACTTAAATACTCAGCTAACGGGATACACGGTGCTCTGCGATAGGTTTTCGACTCGGGGTTGGTAGCTAATCTAGACGAGCAAAGATTTACTCTAAAAGTTGTATTTACTCTTTAAATTTATGTAAATAAATAAAATTTTGTAATAAACTTTTTTTTAAATAAAAAGCAATATATTTTTTATTTCATACTGATTGTGGTAGATATTGTACTAATTGACGGCTCATGCAATAATGGTCTTCGGACCCTCCGTCAATCGATGTAGTAATAATATTTATTTTAGTCGTTCAACCTTTTTTCCTGAGTTTTAGCGTTTGACCACAATCTCATCTGATGCAAATGACGATTTGGTTCCAAGTGCAAGTAAAGACGCTAAACGTAAAATGTCTGGATCTTAAGTGCATTTGCCGGAACACACCGACAGACTTTTAGCTTGAAAGTAGTATTTAGCTAAGCCGAGTTAGAAAAAGCCCAACCATCACGCAATTCACTATAATCATGCAACTAATATTCACGCGAAGTATAACTTCTCAGATGGATTCATTCATAATTGTAATTTCTGCGTGATTTTTAAGAATAAAAATTAAGAACCAACATATCAGAAGCAGATGATACTCGGCCCATGTACAAATTCAGTTGAGCGGTCTTACATTATTTTAAATATAGCACGGCAAAATGATTCCACTGTGCATGATGTAAAAACAGTACAATCCAAAAATAACGGCGACTCACCGAGAGACAGACTCTATTCGATTACATTTTATATTAAGATTTTGCTATATGTTAAGAATGTCATTGATTGTTCATTTTGTTTAATGTTGCTGGTGCCACTATCCTTACTTCGTATACTTCCTTATCCTTTTACTTACTGTACAACGTGTGATTTTTATAATAAAACTTATTTAGTTTAAGCTACAAGAAGTCTTGTTTATTATTTTAATCCCAATATTGTCATACATTGATAATCGTCGCTGTTATATTGATGTGTGTAAAAGAATAAGGAAAGATACAGGCCGGAAGATTGTTCTAGTTTCACGGCACGACGAAGAAAAGACATTGCGAAATTTTTAACTGGTGACCAGATAAAATGTACTGTAACACTGTCTCCGATGGACAGTACAACAGATTTGGTTCTGAAAGAAAGGTAAACCAACTAAATTGAATAGCTATTCAGAACACTCTCTATAATACGGGCGGTAGAATACGCTCGGTGAAGCAATGCCCCTGCGCAACTGAAGCGGCTTGATGAACTAAGTAATATCTGCATCAAGCCCGTCTCTGTAACCTTTCCAAGGCATCGAGAATGTACTTTGCATAACCGTCCCAACGTACGCACAGTATTCGACGCAAGACCGAACTTGTGCCTTGTAAAGAAGATACAGGTCTTAAATGAAAAATGAACATAAATAAAACGACATGACAAGGGTAAAATTATATATTAATAAGACTTTAACATTAACACTATTTAACATAAACAAACAGCAGTGACCAACGGTTATCTCCATTACATTACGTTTACATCCTCCACTCGCGTCGTCTTACGTAGTTTTCGGTAAGCGAATTTATGATAAATACTCCGCTTCTTAAAGTTGTAGCGTGAAGTAATATAGCCTAAACCAGTGGGGATTTACCCTAAGGCGATTTACCCTAAGGCCCAGGAGGCCCAAGCCTAGGGCTGCCAGATATTAGCGGTGGCCAGTCGTGACAAAATTCACTGATGATAACAAGAAGAGGCCTGGGTCCTTGGGCGACCAAGACTTCAAATCCGCCACTGGTCTAAACTGTTGCTGAATAAAGAGGTCATAGAACCAATAAACAATATTTAAATTTGGAACGATACTTTCTAATCCTTCAAATATTTAAACTCTCCAGCTTGATACTTGCATGATAGCATCATGTAAATAGATTTCACCAGGAAGTGTGAAAAATGAACAAAAATATAGAGACGTGAGAGGCGCAAAGACGGCCTTAAACGGAATAACAAGAACTCCAAATAAAAAGTATGCACAATACTGCAACCGTATCGTGAGTGGCAACGGCTCTGGAACAATATTTTCTGACGTGACCCTTAAATTGTTCCCCTTAAAATTAATTATTTCGTTTATGTTGCGTGTCAAAATCAGTTCGAAGGAGTAATTTGTTTTAAAGAAATGTAACTATAAAGGTTTCTCGGGTATGTAATGCCGCTTGAATCCTCCATCCTATATCCCAATACGTATCCAGATACGTATATATACTAATAGAATTATTTGGAGTAAATAGTCATCTAATTAATTTAATCCAACCAATACTAAGACAGCTATGGCATGTGAACAAAAGTAAAATGTTATTTACACACTTTTCCGACGTCCCACTGAAATTTTCTTTTTGCTTTTCCTATGTTTATCTCTTAGCATTTTCCACTTAACATCTCTTATTATTTCTCTATCACTGAAATCTTTGTACAAACGTGTCTGTAAAACTCCTAACTTACAATCAATTAATTTATTCGGATCAACTCTTCTTATACAGTTTAAAATGACCATTAAGATTTCATCCCAACCGAAACTAAATCCGAAATAGAATAAGTCATGTATATTTATAAAATAAATAAATTGATCTAAATTACTATCACAGACGACATCGGACATTGTTTTTAGTAGCATCTTTGTAATATGCTTCAAGCCGAAATTCATAGCGCGGTTTAATATCGTATCGTTACCGCTTTCAAATTGATCAAGCGTTAAATCGTCAAAGACGAATTGTTTCACATTTCTATCTTTAATTATATCCATCAATTCCCCATCAAATTCAAGTTTCCGATCGAAAAAGTCTAACACTCCACTTCTCATTTTACTAAGTATAAATCTCCATAATTTCACGCATTGAATCCCTTCCGTTTTTAATGCATCCGAGATATATTCCGCAGCTAAATACTCTTGGAAGCTGTAATGTATAAATTTAGGAGTCCCGTCGCTAAGTATACAATCAAGAATTCCCGTTTTCTCTCTGCCCCCTCCCATGTTTTCAATAATACTTAGAATTTCTTTCATATCTACTTCAGTTAATATTTCATCCAAATCGTCTTTAAACGTCGCATAGAAAGCTAACTTTTTATGTGTATTCATAAACTCTTTCAGTTCTTTCTCGTACGTCATCATGATATCAGGATTGTACATGTCCATCTGATTCCTCTCTTCGAATTGTATCTTTTTTAACTTCGTCTCTATAAAGTGTTCGTAGAAGGACAATGTATTCATTTCCAAATCCCACTTTTTACAAATGTTTTCTTCGGTTGCTGTTTTTCCATTTTTAATTTGATTTTGGAAATATTCTAACACTATGTAGATATGAAGTGGGGTGAATATCAAACTTATCGCTTCTTCGATTTGCGAGTTATGTGTGTAGTACTTCGAGAGACTTGGTTCCGGATCGCTAAAGGCAATATAACGACTGAATTTAGAGTTAAATATTCTGCTCCATTTTTCACAGAATATCTTCTTTTCTGGAGTCTGCGGTTTGTTAATTTCAGCATAAAAGTATGTCATTGCTGTTTTGTACAGCGAGTATAAAAAATAACTTGTTATTTTTATAATTTTTTTTCTGATAATTACAGAATAATCGTCTATAAATTGTCTCATGAATTCGAAAAATCCATCTACCTTTTGAAACTGTTCAAAATCGATTTCATTTAAATTCATATTAATATTTAAATATTTATTTATGTATTTTTCTTGCTCCTCGTTGTTCAAGACTTCTAAGTTATATAATGCACCGAATTCATTATTTAGTGTTTCTCTGATGTTGTTGTAAGAACGACCTGTGATCCACATACGTTGCTTTGTTTCAAACCCGGCATCTGATGAGCATTTACTAACTAGACACTTCAATATTTCTATCATTTCTTTTTCATAATGTGGACAGATCTCATCGAATCCATCGAAAAGTAAAACTATTTTCTCCTGATTATAACAATAGATAAGCATTTGCAATTCAAACAAAACTAAGTAATCTATTTCATTATAGTTGCTAAGGATCACCTTACCGTTTTTAATTTCAAGATCGAAATTGACTGCAGGTATTGGCTTTATACTGAATCTCACTAGATTTCTTGTCAGTGCAGCTTTACACACAAACTTCAGAGCGTCAATTTTGGTAATTCTTATTTTATTTTTTTGCAATCTGTACAGTTCTTTTGTTTGATCCAATAAGTTTATCCTTTCAATCCAAATACTAGGGTTATGATCTTTAGTTTGGAGCGATAAATACGTGAGAAAAGTAGACTTTCCCATTCCAGGAGCGCCAACTATAACCACAGTATCTCTTAATTCTTCTAGTGTATTTATTTTAATTAATCCTTCGTTACATGTCATCGGGGAAGCATTAAAAGGTTCTATAGTACCATCCTTTAATTCAGAATTTTGTCGACGTAAACTCCTATGTACATAATAATGTTTAATATCTTCATAATAAGGATTGGAAAGTGTTTTGCCTACATATATTGTCTCATTGTTTATTACCTTCTGTAGTATATTCGATTCCATCAACCTTTTCATTTCGTGTGTTATTACTTTTGAAAAACTAGTTACAACACCTTGAAATACAAATACTCTTTCCAAAACTTTCTCTTGGCTTACGAAATCCAAGTCGGTGAGATCATTCCTCTTATCACGCAAAGTCACAAACATTTCACGTTTTAAATCTACCTGTAGTTTCTTAGCTGTAGTATCATTTGTAACTAATATATAGTTCTGGCTAACAGATTTCTCGGTGAGACGAAGGAATACATTGGTTTTAGCTTCTGTTACATTCTCATATAATATGATCAATAACTTCAGCTTAATAGTCTTAAGTTCCTGTATTATAGACTTATAATCATTTTTCGATAGACATGTCATATCATTAAGGTCTATAAAAGCGTAGTTGATAAGATTGTGAAAAAGTTGTGCTAATTTTATACCCGTTAAGATCCTAACTTCTGTTATTAGAACAACAGCTTCGGCTCCAATTTGCGAACTCAAACAATCTAGGGCATCCTTGTTGAATTTTATATCATATTTCCTCATCTTATTTATAAAAATACAACTTATGACATTCAGTAACGATTTTCCCGAGAATTGTTTTAATAGTCCATCAAAATACTGTCTCTTATTTGTCAAATAATATGATTTTTTGTCTGTCATCCACCATTTTTGAACTTCATCGTGTACAATGAAGTAGATTGCATCGTACCGAGCATTAGAAGCCGTTTGACTACATTCGTGATAATTTGCAATGCAGTAATCTTGAATTGCGTTTTTAGCGTGATCCTCTATCTCGTCTTCTTTTGATTGACGTGTATAGAACCACAAATTATTGAAAAACATTCTTACGATATGTCTTTCTGCTTCATTACCATCCCATGTGAGAATAGGAAAATTAAACAACTCCAGATTAAGCTTTACTGTGTCTATATTTTGAACACTACTTCTCAGTTTGCCTAATAAATTGAGAGCATTCTTCCCTAACGCGTTCTCATCCTTATTTAATATCAAATGTGTCCTCTGTTCATTAAGAATCAATAAATTCCCTACAGCACTTCCCCATCCTCTATTTAAAGCTACAAGTGCAGGTTCAGGTTTTGTGAAATTAATTAAATTATCAACTTTTTCAGCTAAATATGCCAATTTCTTTTCACCTTTATCCCCGTCTACAACTGCTATATCTATATTACCGAACAGTGGAGAAAGCTTAAAAGTAATCGTTCCTAACATTTTATGCACAGCAATAGCGAAAGCATTGGAACACATCTCATAACTTTCACTTAGTCTAAAGTTTTTTATTGTAACATGTTTGTATCTTTCATCTTCTATTATAAGGGTTTTTTTTTCATCAAATCCTGTTACAGCGTTTTGCATCAATTTACTTATAGTTTCTTCTGATGGATTATTTATTACAGCATTAACTATCTCTATCATATTGTTCTCATTAGGTTTTGTAGCGAGCAAAAATTCTCTGCACAAAATTAACTTTAAAGTCAAAAATATCTTGTCAGGGTTACTCAGGAAATCTTTGCGAAATGTTCCTTTTCTGTATCCGTTTTCAATGGTATCCGATACATTGATCACATCACGAGCTAATATAATATGATATTTTTTTATATAATGATCGTTCATTAGCATATCATATTTACCTCTTAATATAAAATAAGCTAATACCTTTCCAACGTATTTCATATCATCAATAACTAACATATTAATTAACAAAGATATATCACTCTCGTCATATTTATATCTAAATATGTCGCTATAGTCACCGCTATTTATTAAATCCCTCGCAGTTTTGTCTATAGAATCCAGATCTACCAAGACCTTGTCTTTAAAACTGCATTCAGCAGTTGTGTATATTACACATGTGCATTTTAAATCTTCATATTTGCCTCTGAAGAATAGATCCTTTGCATTTGTATCCCCCAATTTCTGTCGAATCATCAAGTAGCCGTTGTAATATTTTTTCAAAGTGAAATCACCCTCGTCTCTCCATAAATCTTGAGATGTTACTTTACTTTTATTGACAGATCTTCTATGCTTCGCTTGTAGGAATACAACACCCTCTCCGTTATCATTTTTGTATCTGACACAAATGTCATCTAATGCTCCGATTCCATCTAAACTTGTTCCTAAATAGAACTCATCGAATTTTTGATTTAACGATGCACGAATTAGAACTAAAGTAAGTAGTTTCGACTCGTATAGTTGTCCTTTTAACCCATTTTCACTAGTTAGCTTTGCGTACATCAAGGTAGGATCAATTTCATCATGTCTTATAATAGATAGTATATCAGTTGTTATATCTGCTTCAGTTACTCCATTAATATTTATTTGTGTTTCTCTCTCGTGTGCTTCTAGTAGCTTGATTATCGCTCGACCAATGTCAGTATTTAATTCTCTAGCAATATCTAATGCAGTTTTATTTTCAACGTTCTTAAAATTCAGATTAGCGCCACGTTTTAAAAGTAAATCAATTATACTTATGTCACCATTAGTAACAGAGATATGTAGCGGTGTGCTTTTAAAATCATCAAACAATTGTTCGTTGATGTTTGCACCTTCGTCTAAACATTTTGCGATTTCCTTTTTCTTACATTCTCCAGTCTCATCCATTAACAGCATAAATAATTTAGCTGTGTTCAATTTTTGCTTGTACGTGGACATAATTAAAACTGATTGTTTAATGCTATTTCCAATAGTCCGTAGATCTCAGTTCTTTCTGAAACAAGTTAATAATTTTGTTTAACATATTAAAGAAGATATTCTTCTTAATCAGCACGTTACTTTGCAAGGATATTTTATAGTGCTATGTCTTTAAATAGCAACACAAAATCACTAATCGCGTTTAGTCGCTCTTGATAACTGTACCAAGTCCCAAACATCTTCGTGGTTGTACTTTCAGCGTTCATTTATATATGCCATATTGTTTTAAACAATACATTGTATAAAACTAATACAAAACGAAAGAATGGAAATAAAGAAGATCACGACGTGAGAAGACGAGAATCGGATCGCTTGACGTATATTCTAACTTTACGATGAACCAGTGATTTTGGTGAAGGGAAACCAAATGATTAAACCATAGCAAGATGAGAATGTTTTTCCTAACGATCGCCTGGCTAATTGAAAAACTATCACCAAGTATGAATAGGTGTGTTACGGCGACTGCTCCTGAAAGTTTCTCTAGATTCGATGAAGGAATATCTCACCTTATGATGTGATCTAAGAAGGTAACCACGCTAAGCATAGAGGGAGACTGTCTGTCAAGTGCAGCTGCCGGAACACACCAACGGTACTTGGGGACAGATTTTCAAATGGTAGATAACCAGGCGGGCTTAGAAAAAGCACTAATCAAGATGTTTTCCTTTACCAAAAGCTCCGACTTAGTTGCAATTATTCGAACCTACGTCCTTCGACGCGGTGTCCGAACACGCTGTCTTCTAAGACATCATCGTTTCGAATGTCGCGTTACGGAATCAGCGAATGTATACCGCGCTGACGAGAGACTTGCAGATTGGTGTAAGTACGGATAGACTGTAGACCTCTCAATTATCGTCGTGAATTTTGGATTGCACTATGCTTACCACCGACTACAATGTCACCTACGTTATCACCTGTATAAATATAATGATAGAAGTCTGTTGTTGTGCGTAACTATAGTTATAGTTCATTTGTAGTTTTACTTCTTAGTCACTGGGTTCTTAGCATAAAATAAATTATCATTATGCCTTTCCTATCGTGGTGGTAGTAGTAGTAAGTAGCCGTGGCGGTCTAGTGGTTTAACCGGTGGACTATCGATCCGATGTATGCAGATTCGAACCCAGGTATGTACCAACGATATTTTCGGAATTCGCGTACATTTACTCATTTCAATTGGTAACAGTATTGGCTGACGGTGATGGAAAACAACGTGATGAAACCTAAACCTGAGGAATGTTTTTGTAATGCTACCATATGGGGGAAAACTATACAACTGTGGATTTCTCAGTTTGAAATCGCCAATACGTCATGGGCTGGCGTGGTGATTGTGCCCATACCTTTCTTCGGGAAGAGGCCTATGGCCTTGTAGTGGGTCTCTTGCAGGTTGCTGGTGGTGATGATACCTCTCTTTAATATTCAATTATAAAAATTTCAAGAGACTATCATTCTTATAATCATTACGAGTTCAATGATGTTTGAATTGGGGCAAGCTATACAGTGCTCATGCGTAGGACAGGAAAGTAACATGATAAAATTATTTACAAATTTCGTAAGGAAAGTATATTTTCGCTATCAATATTTTTTGTGTCTTTCCTCTGTACATAAACATATATTGTTTGGATAACAAACAAAGCAGACAAAGTCGCGGTTATCAGCTCGTGTTACCATAAATGAACAGATTTCTACGACCTTTAAATCGTATTACCTATACATACATATAATCAGAGTTTCTTTTTAGAAAGTTCGTCCGGATCATTTCAGAACGACTGCGCCTATTTATCTGGTTCTTTTTTGTCCTATTTGATATTGTAAAGACAAGCGTTGTGTAAAAGAAAATGTTTAAAAAATTATAGGGAACAGTGAAAAATTAGAGTTATAAAATCTCCATTTCAAAGGTGAGTTAGTAGTGAGACAGAAGACAATTGGGAAGATCTTCAAAAATATTGACAGAATTGACAGATGGAGACGTTCAGTTGTACAGCTGCCATTTGCATCTAGCTTGCACTTCCTATCAGGTGAGATTGAGGCCAAAGGCGTGCGTGCCTATAAAACATTAAAAAAAATCTCATTTTCTTCATTACTAATATTATATTCTAAAATTATATTCCTCATATAACTATAAACTATTATAATATTCACTAGGATTTAGAAACCAACTAGAATTTTAATTATATATACTTCTCTTATAGTTGTAATTAAGCCAATTTATAAAGAAATAACTATTGTTAACTAACACTTGTAGAAATTGTTTAATAAAATATAGTATTAGTAAGTAAGTTTGGTAGTAGTTAATAAAATATAATATTCTAAGGATTCTCTTAGAATAACAAAGACTTTTGTACAACAAAAAGCACATGACATGCGGTGTTCTCACGCGGTCACCCATCCAAAAGTACTGACCGCGCCCGATGTTGATTAACTTCGGTGATCGAGCGAGCACCGGTATTTTCAACACTCTACCCGACACAGTAATTACCCCCTACCATTGTTCGTCACATAAAAAGGTAGTCGCTTAGAATTTCAAAACCCCACGTAAGAAGCTTCACTTCAAAAAATAAGTAACGCCCGCCCGCTTCGTTACGCATTAAAAAATTTACCAAGGGTCAATCGAAACGAAAAAATAAATAGCTTAGAACCATCTATGAAATCTCCACATAAAATCGCCATAATCCTATGCAGTATATTCAATACTTTTAACGTTTTGTTTGTTTATTACACTTTCAAGCCTTTTTTTATATATTATAGGGGGCAAACGAACAGGTAGGTCACCTGATGGTAAGTGATCACCGCCGTCCATAGCCACTAGCGACACCAGGGGAGTCGGAAGTGCGTTGCCGGCCTTTTAAATATGTGGGCCTCCGGCACTCTCACTTTTTTTTTTTTTTTTTTTTTTTTTTATTTACGTGGGGAAATCCATCATGGACACGCCACCCTCTCGGGGGAGAGAGTGGGTAGTGTGAGACTCTTACTCACTAAAACCCCACGGTGTACCGGCCGCCGCTTTAGTTGGGGTGACATGGGATCGTACAGTGCTATCACCATGTCACCCCAGCGGCTAGCCCAGCGGAAGGTGTCCGCCGGGCGTCGTCCACATAATGGGAGGCAAGCTGGGTACACACCAGCCACCCCCTACTCGTCAGCCAAACCTGTGCAATGGGGAGATGGGCCCCCCGACCCATCCCCCCAGGTTTGGCTACGGAGGTGGGAGAAGACGGATAAAACGCCGCCCCCTCCCACCAACTCTGCGTTGGCGGAGAGGGTCACTCAGAGGATTCTCCTCGCGAACCCTCTCCGCCGCCTCCTTCTGCGAGATGACCTCCTCGCAGAAGGAGGCCACTGCATTCCATCTTGTTTCGCTGCCGAGCATGGCCGTGACCACGCTCGGCAGCGACAAATCATTCCCCACCGCCGCAGCCAGCGTACGACGCTGAGACTCCCACGCAGCACACTCAGAAAGAGTATGCTGCGCAGTGTCTATATCAGCGCCACACTCATGGCATGCGGCGGTCGGCTCCCTGCGTGCTATCCGGTGCAGGTACCAACCAAAGCACCCGTGCCCGGTCAGCACCTGCACCAGTCTGAACGTCAGGGAGCCCCACTCCCTGTTGCACCATTCCGGCAGGACCGGGCGGACGGCGTCGATAGTATATCTACCGTAACGCGCGTCCGCCAGGTCCTGCTGCCACCTCTCCATCATGTCCCTCCGGACCCTTCCTCTCATTTTCTCAATTTCCCTGGGAGCCGGAGGCTCCCCGCGGCGTTTCTTAGCCGCCGTATAAAAGTATACGGCGGAAAGAACCTCCGCCTCCAGCTCCCAGGGAAGGGAGCCGGCGAGCACGAAGGCCGCCGCCGAAGACACCGTCCTGTACCCTCGTATCGCCCTCTGCGCCACAATACGCTGCGCACCCCGCAACGCTCGAACATTTGCGGCGCAGAGGGCGTCCGCCCACAACGGTGCCCCGTAGGCGGCCATCGACCGCACGACTCCCATATATAGACGGCGGCAGCCAGCACCCGGCCCCCCTTTGTTGGGAAGCAGACGGCTGAGTGCCGCTGCCGCCCCAACTATGCGCGGTCCGAGCCCCTTAAAGTGGGGCTCGAACCGCCAGCGTCCGTCCAGGGTGAGGCCCAGATATTTCATCTGGACCCCAACCCTGATCCGGACGCCCTCCACTAATATGTGTGCCCCAGGAGGTGGCCCTTGCCGAGGCCCATGAAAAAGTAGGGCCTCGGTTTTTTCAAGGGCCACCCTGAGGCCTAACCGTCGGATACGTCTGACCACGAGGGTTACAGCCTCCGTGGCCAGGCGCATCAATTTTCCCCATTCCCCCCCCTGGGCTACGACTAAAGTGTCATCCGCAAAGCAGATGAGACGCACTCCTGATGGGAGTACGCCGCGGAGCACCCAGTCGTAGCCCAGGTTCCACAAAAGTGGCCCTAAGGCTGAACCTTGTGGGACTCCACAGGGAGTCCTACGACTAACCAGCCGTCCTCTACAGTCCACGAAGACGACCTCCCTCCCCTCCAGGTACGCCTCCAACAGCCGCCGCAGGTACGGGGGCACTCCGAAGAAACGGAGTGCCTCCCGTATAACTCCATGCGGCAGGCTATTGAAGGCGTTGGCGATGTCCAAGGACACCGCCAGTAACCTATCTCCGCGGGAGGTTGCCTCCGTGGAGAGCCTCTTCAGAAGGCTCAGGGCATCCAGGGTGGAGCGCCCTGACCGGAAACCGAACTGCGTATCCGAAAGGTTCGGCCCCACCTCTTCCAGATGCTCACTGACCGAACGAAACGCAACAGTGCAACCACTGCTACTTCACGTCGGTTTTCTGTGAGAGAGTGGTACTACCCCGGGCGAGCCGACCCATTCATACTGAAACCAGCAATAGCTTCAGCGTAGCTCTACCACCTACAAAAGCCTCAACTACTCAATCAATCATGGAATTATCCATGCAAATTGTCACCGGTCCAAAAAACGATATAGAATACCTATTATACAGAAAATTACATTAACCCCTCGGCTGATATTTTGAAACCCAGATCTCAAAATGGTGGATTATGTTTTTAATTATTATTTTTAATATCACGACATCGTACATAATAAATATCCTAAACAACAGTTCGTACAATAGAAAAAATCATTTTATATCAAAATTATAATTTTACAAAATACAATTTGTTATTACTCAAAATGTTTTAATAAATCAGATATTTTTTATAGCAGCGTCTCGTGAGGTCTACATTCGTTTATATGGAACCTTTACGGTTTTGGACAGTCCACCGGTTAACGCGAGCGAAACCGCGAGCTAAAGTTAGTCGTTATTATATTTTTAAAGATTACCTGTTTTTTACCCCCATGCTGACAACTCTAAATTTAACCGAGTAATATAAAAACAACGCTCTTAACTAATATGATAAATGCAAATTTATTTGATTGTGTATTTTTCATTTATTTCACATTTTAAGCACTCAACCGATCGTTCTGGAGATTTGAAACCAACCCCGCTTACGACCAACCTACGATTGAGGGAGCGTGGTGGAACAGACTGCGCGGGCGCAGGAGATGTGCGGGTGGTTCGGCGCCTCGGATACTCGCTATTCAATCGCTCGTCAACGAGCACACATATATATTGGTCAAGTACTTATTTATTAGCAAATGAAACATTTTTCAAATAAAAATACCTCAATCTAAAAACACTCCTACGGCGCCCACCATAGGTTATATTAATGTGAGTGAAGTCACAGGCAAAATACAATGAGAAATCTTACAATACCTTCTCGGATAATTCCTCGTGATTTGTGAACTTCCATCTATGTTTTTTTTTAATTACACACTTTCGTCATACCTGATAACTCGTAAACTTGTTTTGTTCGCTCTTGAGGAAAATACATTATAATATTAAGTATTTATATATAGCAATTTTTGCAACATCGAAATCTAATGAAATCAGGTACATAAATGTTTTGTATTTCACTAAAGTCAATTAATCACAAACATTAATAGGACAACTTCACTGCACACCGACAAACACTGAATAAAAGTATACATTTACTTTGATTAAATAATTCTCCATTAATTAGGAACTTTTTAGTGTGGTTTGCATTGGTACAGAATTATCACAATCGTCTTTGGAACAAGCGGCCGATCAACACTGTCTCATGATCTGCGTACACACGTACGTCACAGATTACATTAATTTAGTCATATACTAGAGATGAGACAATATTAGTGATAAATAATTTATATATTGATATATAAATTAATTAATATATCTTATACCATAATTTTAGTTATATAGATTTGATTTAGATATATATTATATTTAAATGAAACTTCTTATAGGAGGTGCTTGAAATTGTGATCCTCAAACTTTTTGTGTGACGCAAAGTGGTGGGGGTCAACACTTTGTCGGGTAGAGTGTTGAAAACATTGATTTACGCCAGATCACCGAAGTTAAACAACGTCGGACACGGTCAGTACTTGGAGGGGTAACCGCCCAGGAGCACTGCGTGACGTTGGCTTTGTTTTATACTTTGTATAAAGAAGTTTTCACTTCTTTCTTGTGGTCATAAGCACACACTTTTTTGTTTTAAGGTTGTTTAAAATAGCCTTCGCTCGCGTTAATGTTAATGTTTCTGTACCTCTACGTGTATGCAAAATGTTATGGTTATGGATAACATACTCATATTTGCATTTATAATATTGGTAAGGATAATTGAAATGGAAAAAAAAATACCGTATGTTATCTTATACATATACTCTCGTAAACTTTTCTACTGGTCTTTTTAAGGTATACCAATATGAAATGTTTTTTTAAATTATTTAAGGTGTAAACAACCAACCGTTTGATAAACAAGCATCGACTTTCTATGAATCCTTACTAAAATAATAAATGCGAATAGGAGTTTGTTTGTTACGCTTTCACGGTTGATTTTTTAAGACCCAGATCTCAAAATGGTGGATTATGTTTTTTTATTATTTTTCTTTAATTTCACAACATCGTACATTTTAAATTTCATGGTTTAACAAAAAAAATGTTCTTACAAATGAAAAAATAAACTTTACATAAAAATTATAATTTTGCAATACATAATTTGTTATTTTTCAAAGTTTTCTTATAATTCAGGTATTTTTAAGTGTATGCTGCCAACAATCTATTAAGCTATGCTGCATGAGGTCTACCATAGTTTCTATGAAACTTAAACTTTCATGATTTTGGATAGACCAGGGTTTCACTACTCGACGGATCATCACGAAATTTTGCATACACGTTGCCAGGAGTATCTAAAAGTACATTATATTTCTGAGGGGCAGGTCAAGTCCACATTAAGAGTCACGAGCAAAATTTTATATAAATACATACATTGCATATATAAAGCCTCTAGAAGAAATTATACATAAGATAGTAAATATCCTACAAAGATAAGTTACATAATTTAGTGCAACTAAACATAAAAACAGATAACAATAAAACAATAGTTATCTTCACGAATTGTCAATATGAAGCAAAGTAGCAAAAGTAATTTACAACATAAAATTCCAATGAATATCTTAAAAAGTATCACAGATAAAAAAACAGTGTTTCGTAAAGACACAGGATTGAAATGAAACTTTTGTATTTCAAAAGCAAACACCGCGCAATGTTCCTACGCAGTCACTCATCTAAGTACCGACCTTTTTCTTTTTTTTTTCGTGGGGAAATCCATCATGGGCACGCCACCCTCCCGATGGAGAGAGTGGGTAGTCTGAGACTCCTACTCACTAAAATTCTACGGTGTATATCCGCCGCTTTTGTTGGGGTGGTACGAGTTCTCTTGAGCACTCATCGTACTGCCCCAGCGGTTGGCCCGGTGTCAAAAAGCGCCACCGGGCTTCGACCTTGTCAGGAGACGACCGTATACACAACGGTGGTCTACTCCGTACGCCAGACCTGTGCAATGGGAAGATGAGCCCCTCGACCCACCGTCTACGGTCCGACTAAGACGGTGGAAGGAGGCGAGCAAAACGCCCCCTCCTCCCACCAGCCCTCCGTTGGAGGAGACGGCCACTCCGAGGGTCCAGCTCGCGGGCCCTTTCCGCTGCCTCCTTCTGCGAGACGACTTTCTCGCAGGAGGCTACTGCGTTCCAAATACACTCGCTGCCGAGCATGGCTCTTACACGCTCGGCAGCGAGGTGTCCGCATCTATCGCCGCAACCAGAATGCGGCGTTGCTCCTCCCACGCAGCACACTCTGATAGATACGGTGGTCGGCTCCCTGCTTGCAATCCGGTGCAGGTACCAACCGAAGCACCCGTACCCGGTCAGGACCTGCACCAGACGAAATTACAAGGACCCCATCTTCTCGAACACCATTCCGTCAGGACCGGACTGACGGCGTCGATAGTGTATCTACCATACCGCACGTCCGCCAGCCTGCCTCTACCTATCTACCATCTCCTCGCAGAGTCCTCCACGCACATCCTGTACTTCCCTGGAAGCTGGAGGCTCCCTCATTCGTTTCTTGACCGCCGTATAGTTATATACGGCGGCAAGCACCTCTGCCTCTAACTCCCATGGAAGGGAGCCAGCGAATACTATGGCCGCCGCCAACGACACCATTCGGTATTCTCGTATCGCCCTCAGCGCTACAGTGCGCTTCGCATTACGCAGCGCACGTACGTTAGTGACGCTGAGGGCGTCCATCGACAACGGGACCCCGTAGACGGCCATGGTCCTCACGACTCCCATATAGAGGCGACGGCAGCTAGTACTCGGCCCTTCCCCGTGTTGGGAAGGAGTTATCCAAGTGCCGCTGCCGCCTTAACAATGCGTAGTCCGAGCTCCTTAAATTGGGGCTCAAACCACCAGCGTCCGTCCAGGATGAGGCCCAGATACTTCATCTGAGCTCCCACACTGACTTGGACGCCTTCCACGTAAGTGTGGGCCCCAGGAGGTGGCACCTGCCGACGACCATGAAAGAGTAGGGCCTCGGTCTTTTCGAGGGCCACTTCGAAGCCCATCCTTCTGATGCGCCTGACCACGAGAATCACAGCCTCCGTGGCCAGGTGCATCAGGTCAGCTCATTCCCCCCCCCCCCACCCCCCAGACTACGATTAGGGTGTCATCCGCGTAGGTGATGAGGCGCGCTGCAGATGGGAGCGTGCCGCGGAGCACCCAGTCGTAGCCCAGGTTCCACAGGAGTGGGCCCAAAACCAACCCTTGTGGAACCCCAAACTCTGTCCTCCGTTGGACCATTTGCCCGCCACTGTCGATGTAGGCGACCTCCCTCTCCTCCAGATACGTCTTTAACTGCTGCCGCAGGTACGGGGGCACTCCAAAAAAGAGGAGCGCCTTCCTAATCACGCTATGCGGCAGACTGTTGAAGGCATTGGCGATGTCTAAGGACACCGCCAAGAGTCTCTCACCTTGGGAGGTCGCCTCAGTGGCGAGTCTCTTTAGGAAGGTCAGGGCATCCAGAGTGGACTGCCCTGATCGGAAGCCGAACTGCGCGTCCGACAGATCCGGCCCCACTTCCTCAAGATGCCGGACGACTCGGGAGGCAACGATCCTCTCGAGTGTTTTCCGACGTCATCCAGCAACACAAGGGGCCGGTACAAGGACGTACAGTCTGAGGGGCGACCCGGCTTTGCTATTAGGCAAAGCCGCCCCGTCTTCCAGGGCCAATTTCCAAATGGTCTAACGAGAGGGCCAGCACCCGGCCCGAGATCTGATCTCGCCCGACGTTGCTTAACTTCGGTGATCGGATGAGAACCGGTGTTATCAACACTCTACCCGACAATGTTAACCCCCACCGCTTTGCTTCACACAAAAAGATTTCACTTCTAAATTACATGGAACAAAACAAATCGTTGACGTCTTGAACCTCTTTGAATTATACAAAGCGTTGAAAATTGGCTTCGCAACTTACGGCCTTAAAATAATATATTGTATCTGGGTAACATCAACGAGAACCGCTAGCTTAATTATGAACAAAAATTATATATTATCGAGTACTACAAATAATCGACAAAAATGTATTATTAATGCATCTCTAATAACTGCGGGACATGAAACGAGTTGCAAAAGACCGTTATTATGCGTTATTCGCGCCAATTTTAAAATGACGATTGAATTCCACAATCTATATGATATGTTTAGGGGTCGTTCATTAGTAACGTAAAGATCCATTGCAGGAAGAGGGGTAAAAAAAAATTACATGCTCTTGTCTAGGGGGAGAGGTGGGTAAGCAAATTTTTATGTAATATTTTTTAATATTAAAAATTTAGTTATATTTCGGATACCGAAATGGTTTTCTTCATTCCATAATAAAATTGTATACTTGGATTTACATCTTATTTTAAATTTTTTATAGGTTATTTTAAATCATCATCATCTTCTTACACTTATCCCACATAAGTAGCGTCGGCAGAACATGTTTGTCATGTTGTGATGTATGATTTGGCTTAATTTTTGTAGTACCACTACATATGGGAAAAATATGTAACTGTTGATTATTTATCTTCATTTACTACAATGATATGGGTTGAAGAGATTTTTATCCATTTAAATGTTATAAATAAGAATTATAGTACATTCTTCCCGCGTATTAATACGATTAAAATTATTTGGAAATTAAAAAAATATTCTGTTATTTTCGAACAACAATAGCATTGAATGTTTGTTTTATTCCATATAATTTTTTTTAAATTTGACAATAGAAGAAATGTACACGTTATATTTGAATACATTTATTTTACAAATTAAAAATCTTTACGTCAAACCACGAGTTTTAGTACTTTTCTAACGTTTTATTGTTTTGAAAAACAAAATAGAATCTTTGGTAAGAAAAGGAAGGGTGGGAGCTATTTCGAGAAATCTTGTGAGTATTTATATAGGGATAAGGAGAAAGAGAGGTAAAAAATCGTCAAACTCATCATTATGTACTTAGTTTATAAATAGCTCCTTATGTTGGAAAACACCGTGACAAAGCCATGGTACGGTGATAAAGCAAACCTGGCTAGTTATCATCCAGTAGTTGAAAATCTGCCACCAAGCGTTCACACATTAGTAATATTATCAGTTTTGTTCACTGTAAATTAACATCAGCACCAAATATACTTCCGGATTCAACCTCTATCCATATATGTATATATATAAACTGACTTGATACGTCATCGACGCACAGCCCATGGAAGGCAGAGGTAAGGACTGCCTCGTACGGGGACACATTGAAAAAGTATTCAGCTCTAAGCACTAAATAACAGTTCCAAAACCCTCCGAAATGGTGCTAACAAAGGGTACGGTTAGTTCGAAACAATTTTGTAAACATAACTTAAAATAACTGCTGTGAGAAAACTTGGAGCGAATTTTTGTGGACGATACATAATACGGTTAGTGATTTTAGAGTGTGTACTGTTATAAACTTTTTAAAATAATTGAACAATAATGAACCTTGTTGCTACTGTAGCACCACCCTTAATTGGCACATTGTCATAAACAGAGATCGATCTCCTTACGTGTACACTCCATAGCACAGCCCAAACTATTGGGGCTAGGGCCGTGAAAATTAAAGGATTTTTGGAAGTTTTGACGGTGGTGGAATTAGGTGTAAAGGTTCGTATTAAATCCGTTTATAGTCCGGGATCCTCGGTGCATTTTTGCTAGTGATTACTACCAAGGTAATTTTCCGTGAATAGCTTCATTTTAATGAGACGCCCGACTTTTTCTTTGTGATTGTGGTATGTGTGATGTGATTGTGGTAGCTAACAGTGATAGCGTGGAAAAAAATATGTTGATTTTATGATTCTCAAAAATGTATTACTAACTGGGGTTTCTCGTTAAATCTCAAGATAATTATCTGAATTATTTGAAAAAGTATTTCTCCTACAAAATGCATGGTTTGATCAAACACTCTGCTTCGCCCAACATGTATCGATAACGAGAACATCAAAAATGATAACTAACAATTTGTGGAACAATTTGGCTGTTAAATGATATAAATATGAACTATGCAACAGAAACAAAAATGAGCTGGTTGCCCAATACATCATAATTACTGACCAAGAATGGATATGGAACCCTGGTTCCCAGATCCACGGGCGACAGGTGCTCGAAGCATCGACTCAGCAATTTCTGTGGAAAATTTCGGCAACCCGATTCCTCCGTTCCCGCATTGTTTTTATATAAATTATTCGATAATGTTAGCCCAGCATCGGCAACATTCACATTTTGTTAGTTTTAGATACCTTTGTAACTTCAACTATATAAAATGTAATTTGTTTTTTTTTTAACCTCAGGCTCTAATCTTCGTAGCTCGCTGGTGTTGAGACAGTTCAGTTCGTCATTGCTTATTTACTAACAACTTTTCACTACAATAACGTTATATAGAATAAATATGTGGATAAATTAAAAACCATTCCCTTAAAATATTTATTATAAAAATGTTACACTTCAAACAGAGTAATTATCACACTTAAAGTATTGTATTCACCGAAGTTAACTACCAGCTTTTACTCTATTAGTGTTATTTTTTTACTTTCAATGTTGCCATACACATGTTGTACATGTTGCCATATAACATATAAATTACCATTTCTCGTTTTTATAATATACACTTCATAGTGTGACTATAATTTCTATTGAAGCGACAAACATACATATATATCTTAACACTTATAGTGCTTACTGTACAATCCATTTGAAAATAGCTATACGTGTTGGAAATATTTGACATCGCGTCGGATTGAAAGGAATATTGCTTAACGAATAACAATAGGAAGAGCTAAAAAGGTGTGGATGGATTATGTGAAAAATGATAAGTGTATAAAAAGTGTGAATACTGAGATGATATCTGACAGGGGGAAAGTGGAAAAGGAAAACATGCTGTGCCGACCCTACTTTGGTGGGATAAGGGTATGATGATGATGATGATGATGATGAATAGCATTTGGAGAGAACTACCGATATGACACCGCAAAAACTTTAAATAGATGAACTGATGTATAATCCGGATTAGCAACCAGGCCTCGCTTCGCGCTTTACTTCTTACGGTACATTGATCTGTTCTACTACATAATTGTTATTTATATTTATTCTACAACATTTGTCTTTTCTGTATTCAATTATTGTATTCAATAAAAATATACAGAGAAAGACCCGGAGCTTCTAGTGAAGTTAAACATGGAGACATAACCAAAGATTAAAAGTTGAGCATTCTCTAAGCCCACTGCCCGCTAGCTAGCTACAACCTTTATGTTGAAAATCTGTCACTAAGGACTTTTTCGGTATCTGCTCTTAAAGGCTAGCACACGAGTTACACCACAACGTCATTTAATAGCAGTTTAGACAAGCACACCACAAGGTGAAACGCAAAGATCCATAATGTAGTAAAAACAAAGTCGAAATGACATATGTATATATGGGTATCCCTTTACAAAATTTGATCAAAACCGGTTGAAGTAAAAAAGACTGAAATAGTTATTCTTTAAAATTTCTAAAGTATTGCTGGCCATTCTGATAATCTATTAGTTTGGAATGGCAAAGTTCTCGTTTACAAAATGTCATTAATTTAAAAAAGCATTACATTTAGGTATGGCGATTCCTCCCAAAAAATCGATTTTCAAATCATGTTCTGTGGTATAATGTCAACAAAATATCGAGGTCTAGAATATCGATTATTCAAAAATTGATTTCTTAATTAATTTTTGAGCCCTTATTTGTATAAAAAGTTTGTAATTTAAAAAAATCCAACGTCCCGCGGTATTCCCAGACGGGTCACCCATCCAAGTACTGATCGCTCCCGACGTTGCTTGAATTCGGTGATCGGATGACTAGAAAAAATCGAATTACTATTTTATAGTGTCAGAGATCAATCCATTGTGTCAATTCGTTCTTTAGTATCGATTGAAAAAATTGAATTTTCTACAACTAAAACACGATTTTTCAATGAATCGACCTCAAATCGCAATCCCTAATTACATTCCTTGAAAAAAAAAATACAAACATTGAAATCGAACACGTTTAAAATGATACACCACAAGCCTTGATAATTTTTATATGGAGCGTGTTTATTAATTTTATCTACAATTATACAAGGTAGGTGGCGCTGCTGTCGACAGTTTTTTTTTTATTGTTATAAGGTAAAATACGTAAGACAAAGTTACTCTCAATATCTTTTAATTCTATGTGACAAGACAACATCTACCTACCGGGTTAACAAGTATAAAATGTATTTACGAAAACTCGAGAAGTACTGCAAAAAATTACATCTTACAATAGTTACGGAACCACTTTCTGCAACAACATTAATTCCTTGGATAATTTTTGAGACCTAGATCTCAAAATGGAGAATTATGTTTTTACCTTTTTATTTAATTTCACGACATCGTACATTGTAAATTTCAAGGTTTAGTAACAAAAATTCATACAAAGGAAAAAATAAATTAAAAATACATTTTACATAAAAAATATGATTTTACAATACATAATTCATTGTTTTTCAAAGTTTTGTAATAAATCGGGGGTTTTTTTAAGCTTATGCTGCCAACAGTGTGTTGACCTGTGCCTCGTGAGGTCTACATTCGTTTGTATAGGAACTTAAACCTTTATGGTTTTGGACATTCCAGGAGTTTATGAATATTTTATATGTACTATTAAATTCCTTTTTGCTTTGAAAATTTTCTATTAACTTTCACATTGGAATTGTGTTATTATCCCGAGTCATTTGTATTTTTAACGTTGGCGCCATGACGACGATTCTTATGTTGAGATAAGCGCATTGGTGTACGGAATTGTTTGCCGCACCAACATTCAAACATTTGACCATAATCATAATGTATACTTTTTATGTGTATTTTTAAATAACTTTGTCTACTGAATTGTTTTTGACAAATATCACATTGGAATTGTGTTTTTAATGCTGCATTATTCGCATTTTTGACATTGGCACTATGACAACGACTCTTATGTGCATATAGGTGTACTGGTGTACGAAAATGTTTCCCGCAACAACATTCAAACATTTTACCATAATCATAATGTACACTTTTTATGTGTATTTTTAAATAACTTTTTTGTTTGAATTTTTTTTGACAAATATCACATTGGAATTGTGTTTTTAATGTTGCATCATTATTTGCATTTTTAACCTTGGCATCGTGATAACGTTTCTTATGTGTATATAGTTGTAATGGTGAACGGAATTGTTTCCCACACCAACATTCAAACATTTTACCGTAATCATAATGTATACTTTTTTTGTGTACTTTTAAATAGCTTTCTCTTTTGAATTTTTTTTGACAAATATCACATTGGAATTGTGTTTTTAATGCTGCATTATTCGCATTTTTGACATTGGCACTATGACAACGACTCTTATGTGCATATAGGTGTACTGGTGTACGAAAATGTTTCCCGCAACAACATTCAAACATTTTACCATAATCATAATGTACACTTTTTATGTGTATTTTTAAATAACTTTTTTGTTTGAATTTTTTTTGACAAATATCACATTGGAATTGTGTTTTTAATGCTGCATCATTATTTGCATTTTTAACGTTGGCGCTACAATACTGTTTTTTATGTCTGTTTAGGTGTATTGGTGTAGAGAACTGTTTCCCGCAACAACACGCAAATGTTCTACCATAATCATAATGAATACTTTTTATGTGTGACACTAAATTAGCTTTAAATTTAAAAACGCGATTACATGGGTCGCATTTATATTTGATTTCCTCGGTGTTCCTTCCATGTGGCTTTATACCCTCTTGACATAATTTAAATTTCGGTTTTTCACTGTTGTGAAGATCGTAGACGTGTGCAAGCATATTATTATGATTATTAAAACGTTCCTCGCAAAACTGACACTTGTTTAACTCATTCATTTCATTATCCACTGATGTAGGAGTTAGAGTTTCTACATGTTCATTATCATGTTGCAATAAATCATAACTGAAAATGTTAGTGTCATATATTAATATTTATTCATTTATATTATAATTATTGACATTTACAGTAATAATTTATAATATCGACTCTTATAGTGCAATTACTAGGATGGTTAATTAAACGTACATTATCCCTGACCCTGATTCCTGCTAGGAAAGGCCACATATTACGCAAATGCTTTGGTCTGTTTCAAGCTAGTTGCATTACAATAGCGTGTGCCGGACAAATAGCATAGATTTTATTTGATAATTGGCACAATATTACCTGTTTCAATGTAACCGTAGAACTACTTCTGCCATCGAGATATACTTTGTATTTATCGTGACTTTCCTCGGATCATATCTTGAAAATACATTCATGATTTTTACAATGTAACTCAGTATATGATTGAGTTTACTGAATGACTCACCTATCATTAAATGTTCTACTACACAACTTGCACTGAATTTCTTGAGGAGTTACTAATACATCATAGTGATTGCTGATGTCTCCGGCATTGTCCAATATTCTATGCTCTTCTGGGCTCTCCGTTTTTACTATAAATCGAATCTCTTTATCGTCAATATCTTGGTTTATAATTGCTGACAATCCTTCCTTTTGATTTTCCTGTTCTACATCTTGAATTCCCATGATTTTAGGAAATTCCTCATTCTGGAAAAAAAAACAATAACTTCAATTATTACACAAGTTGTGCCCGTGAATCCCTCCCAATTTCAATATGGTAATTTGTGTGTAAAATTAGTGCATTAAAAAATCACACATGTATTCAATAATATATTGATAGCTCAGGCTTTATTAATGTCTCATACTAGCAAGACCCTGCGAGGCACTTTGTCAACCTGAAAAGCTGAACTCTCCATTTTCGTTTGTTTGACATATATTCATTTGTCTACCAGCTTAACTTAATGTTCATACCCTGGTTTCTGAAAGTGTGTATTTTTTTTGAGAATCCTACTCCACGTAAATTTTGTATGATTATGATCTACATAAAGTGTATAAGTTTACAAACAGCTCTCATTATATTTCGAGTAAAAGAATATTAAACAAAAAGTCCAATTATAATATCAAATTCAATTGATTACTTTCAGCAACATAGGTAAATAAATTCAGGGCAGACTGATAAACATATAAAAGTTTTAATAATAATTGGTATTTGTTCTATGATTGAATCAAAAATATTCCAGAGCATCTTTAATAGATAGATCTCTTTTCTGTACCAGCTTATTACAAGCATAGGTATATCATGCAAACTGTTTTGCATTCCATATTAAAAAGGTCCAATATATGAAATTGGTTGTTATTGCTTGATTAAAATGTTACCAAAACAATGTACTAGATGCCTGAAAGCCTATATTATTCTAAAAATACAATGTGTCTGCTTATGTCCTTGGGCTGAAACTATTATCAATAAGACAGAATTATGATTGGGTATAAAAAAGAAAATTAACAAACAGAAATAATAACTATTACTACTCACTTCAAAAACTAATCTACTGCTTATTCTGGGGACTGGACTGAAAACATTCCTCCTCAGAGAATTCCTTCTTCACTTTTTCCAACACATCAAATTTACTGTCATAGTAATTGACACGATCTGATGACTGTAATGATATACATGGAGACTGTAAATAGAAAGATTGACTTGAATTAAACAGTTTCGAATAAAACTATAATCTACTGTGCATTAATGTTAATTAATTTTGTTAAGACATTCTGATATTAGTAAATGTATGTTAACGTCTGCTGTTAAAGTTTAAAATTACTTTACGTCACAGTTTCAATAAATTTGATAATTGTTCCTTTGATTGAAGTTGCATAATAAGCCAATTACAGAGTTGACTCAAACTGTAAAACTGTATTATATACCATAAGCATTTACAATTTGACCCTTCTCAATAAGGTGCAGTTCTTTTTGGGTAGCAGCCAACCACACAACACACCATAGGCCCCCTCACACTTTTATTTAGTTAGTCACTTAGTATACTTTCATGTCAATTTTGTAAAGCTATAAAATTATTTAAATGGCACTGGTATTTCCTAGGTATCAACATGCTCAAAACACTTAGTCTTAAGCTTTACAGTACCAGTATAGATTAGCACATTCGATAGTTCTTCTCTTTGCAACCTCGAGATATAAATAATTAAAATGTTTTTACAATCTTCTACCATTGCTATAGATCCACCCTGCAGTTGTGTCCAAAAGGATTACAATATTTATTTTATAACATGAATAATAAACATGAGCAAATATTTTTATCATTTTGTTTTAGCACAGTATTTTAGGTTCAATACTATTTCTTTTTAATAAGAATACTAAACTATATTAATAATATATGGGCTACTGGTTAAACCCTGGGCTGTCTGTAAACATCAAGTATTAATTTCTATACAAACAAATGTAGATCTCCTGAGGGACAGGTCAATAGACTGTTGACTGCATAAGCTTAAAAAATATGTAACACTAATTGGGTTTATTAATAATTATTTGCAGATATATATGAGACACAATAATACTGTAAACAAACTATACAATACCATATTGTCATGGCAAAGTTTTTCTTCCTTATCCATGCCCTGTGGTGTTTCTTCCTCACCTAAATGCTGTACTGTTTCCTGTTTCATCATTGGTGTTAAGATATGTAATACATAATTGTCTCACAAATGTTATTACTATAATGACAGAATTAGAGAATAAAATAGAAAAGTTGTGTTTCACACATTTACCTTAGGGAACATACCCGTACTACGTGACTCATGTTTGACAAGTTTTTGCTCCCTTCCAGCCCTTGGTGACCATCCATAGTAAATGAGAAAACTCCCCCCTCTAGTTTACATGCGGTAATTCATTAATTAAATACGGCTTTCCCCCTCCGCCTTTTAACCAAGCATGGTACTTTGAAGACCACTCTCCGTCCCTTCTCCTATATAACAAATGTACTGTCTCGATCCCTGAACGTGTCACGTAGTATGCATATGTTCCCTTACAGTAATTCATTGTTGATGTTACAACAGTTTTTAATCATTTTCTTGACAAAGTTAAATTATCTCGTAAAGACAATGAGAAGTTATATTCGGCAATCGACTGGCTATTAACTTCAGTCTTCTAATTCAAATCATACCATTCTAAGCAGGCTAGCGTGTTGAAGCTTTATATAAAAGGAAAAAGATTTAAATCATTTTTTTTTTTTTCAAATTCTCTATCACTATTTGGTATGGGAGTTATAAGAAATAAAGCCTTCAATAATGCACTCCACAATATCACTGAGGAAATATTATTGCGTTTATCTTATTCATATAGTAGAATAGTATACTGGAAATGTTTCAATTTTAAAGTACTCTGTGAATAATATTATTGCTAGCAATATTTTTAGACCACGAGTATAACATGAAGATAGACCCTGTCGGCTGTCTGAATTTGTAAACAAACAAGTTACATGACCATGTCCATAGTTTTTTTCTGTTCCTGTGTTTTTCACTTTTTCATACCTGGCAACACAGTACTGTTCAAAAACGATTACTGCCATTATCACATAATCTCAATTATGGCATCTTTGCGTTTCATGAGCTACTTTACCTATGAGCATTACCCTTGAAAATCTAATAAATAATTAATATTTCTTAGACATAGTCGGCTTATCAAGGTTTATTTCGATTTTATGTTAAATATGATATTATCGTTCTTTTTTATTCCTAGCATGCCATCTGGCTATATCGGCAATTTCGCCAGTATCAAGTGTAATAAATACATGTTTTAAGTTTATTTGTCAAAATTAATTGAAGGTAAGTAGTATGAGTTTAAATGTTTAACTTTAACTCTTGGAATATCGTAAATACACACATCAAAAAAGTCTAAGCAACATGCGTGATATTACAAATTTTACCATTTATATTAATTAATTTCTAAGTATTTACTCAAACAAAGTGCGTAGGTAAGTAAACTTTTTTGTTATTGATGACATACTGGCTGGTTGTTAAAAAAAAATTCGAGTATGTTTTGCTTTTTCATAAAATTCAAATGACTGCGAATTTGTTTAATTTAAGTGCGTTTTAATTGTTACGTTTAGTCTTGGTTTTATAATTTTACCAATCATTTAAATAAAGTTAGCGACAAAATTGAATTGTTAGATATTCTTTACGTCATGAGGCGACGTCATTTGATGGCAGATGAAATGCAAAGAGCTGTAGGGATGTTGCAAGCGGGAAGTAATCAATCTCAGGTATCTCGACATTTTGGCATTCATAGAAGTGTTATTTGTCGTCTTTGGCAGCGCTACAATAATACAGGAGAACCCGCTGAACAGCATGCAGACCGTAAAAGGAGTACAACCACTCGGCAAGACCGGTACATACAACTGACTGCAAGACGCCAGCCAATGTTAACCGCTCGAGAGATAAGTTTGAGGCTACAAATTTCAAGTGGTGTTGATGTAAGTCCTCAAACTGTGCGAAATCGACTGCATGAGTACGGCCTACGAGCTCGACGCCTAATCAGGTGCCCACCGATACGTCACGGGAATCGCGCTCGTCGATATGAATGGTGTAGAGAACGCATAACGTGGACCCAGGAACAATGGGATAAAATTATGTTTTCCGATGAGTCGCGATTCGGGTTTAAGCCTGATACAAGAAGGGAGCGAGTGTATCGTCGGCCCGGAAATACTGAAAGGCTCAGGTGCGTTCAGGAAGTTCATCCATACAGCGGCTCAACAGTTATGTTATGGGCAGGTATTATGAAGAACAGGCGAAATGAGCTCGTTTTTGTAAATGGAAACATGAATGCTGAAAATTACATTGAGAATATTCTCAGACCTTATGTCTATCCATTTGCACAAACCTGTGGCTCCGATTTTAGGTTAATGCATGACAATGCGCGTTCACATACAGCTCGGCGAACCAGTGAATACTTTGCAACGGAGAACATCCGGGTATTGCCCTGGCCTGCACAATCGCCAGATCTCAACCCCATCGAGCACGCATGGGACATGCTCCAGAGACGTGTTTTGAAGGACTTGGACGGAGTGAGAACAACCCAACAGCTGAAGGATTTGCTACAATTCCATTGGGAGCGAATACCGCAAGATGACATAAACAGTCTCATTAATTCAAGTTGCCGACAAGTTCTGAATAGCAGAGGAGACCATACTTTGTATTAAATTGTTCTATTCTTACACAATAAATACATGTTCTTTAGAAATTTCATTTTGTAAAAAAAAAGTTTAGTTTCTCATGTATCTTAGTTTCTACAGTATATTCTAATATTGTTCATTTCTGTTATTAAAAGAACTTTTAAAGACAACAGCTGTTATTTTTAAAATCATAGAACCCTAAAAATATTATTTTAAAAATAAAATAAAACGTTATAATGAGAAGAACCATCCTAAAATTTAAATTAGTACATATTGCTTAGACCTTTTTGATGAGTGTATTTTGAGAAATCAAGTGACGGGAATAACACTGCTGAGAACCATCTTTTTCGAAAATCTCTCTAATATAGGTCAACCGTTTTCATATTTAAAGGTTTATCATAAACAAACAATTGAAGTATATACTTTATATATATATATATAAATGTGTAAACAGTCTAGAATAATTTGTAATAATTATTCAATTCTTGTTTATTGAATCATTTAATTTTTAAAGTGAAAATTTCTTTACATCGCCTCATAATTTTCGTCCATCTATCCCATGTCGCATTACAACTGGCCGCGGAGCAGGGATAAAATGATAGGCACTCGACAGAGCAGCCAAGACCAATATGGTTGCGCACATGGCCCAATTCAAAATGACTCAATGATTTACATAAATATTGTGCTGTTTTTAAAACGCTACGATCAGCAAAAAATTTCCCTTATCTCGTAGTTGCATTAAATCACACAATTTATATCTTCCCACCCTTTCTTCTAAATCAGGGCTGTCCAAACTATATGGGACCCAGGGCCAACAAAAATGACTCAATACATTGGGGGGCCGCAAAATATTTATAAAAATAAAATACAAGTATAATAAGTATCATTATTTTATTATCTACTTTTTCATTAATTTGTCTTTTACAATTCTGTCAACATCAACCTCAATATTAATAGTAACTAGACGCAGTGCATGTTTAAGTGAAGTATCTGTCAATGAAGACCTGTATTTAGATTTTATAAACTTCATTGTTGAATATGCACTTTCACAGAGGTAGGTATTAATTCGTCGCAAGAAAAATAATTTACTCATTTAATGTATTTAAACAAAGAAGATAAAAAAGATTCTGCGGGCCGCAATAATTCATGCCGCGGCCCACATGTGGCCCGCGGGCCGTGGTTTGGACGGCCCTGTTCTAAATCATTAATAACCATAGATGTTTTCTTATTAAAAATCTATGTTTTTGAGAGATGTTGCAACCCTATTTATCAAGCTATTTTACAAAAGAACGTTTATTACTCTATTTCATAATCACAATTTAGATTCAACTAAAACATTTTACATTATTCACCTGTGTATATACGCTGTTGTTGAGAAAGTGCAGTTTGTAATTTCTTATAAGATAATGTTCTATAGGGCATAGGTTTGTGGGAAAATAAAATTGTAGTTTCACTTATATGATTTATTATAAAGATGTTACACTTCATATTTAAAGTAATTATACTGAAACGTATCGTAAAATATACACGGAAGTTAAGTATCGGTAATTACCGGATCTTATTCTATTACTTTTATTTTCAATGTTGCCACAAATGTAACTTACTATTACTCTTTTTTATCATACATACTTTATAATGTGTGTAAGCGACGCAGCATAAACATTGGCGGCGCGTGGCGCGGTAATCTGACGCCACGCATACGTTGTAAGGACGAACCGAATTTCGGGATTTTTGTATTTTAATTTTGATGTTTTTTGATATTAATCGACATATTTAACATGTAATTGTTATGTATAAGTAATTTTCTATTGTTTATGGACATTTAGGAATAGGAATTGGAAAGATATATTATTAATTGTAAAAGTACATATTAGAAAACATAAATACGCGAATTAGAGAAAATGGGTAATTTTATGCTTGAATTATGTGTAATATGATACATAATTAACGAACAACATAAATAAATAGGTATTAGGTATATAGGTTCGTCATAAATGGAAAATTAAGTTGTAAGACAGTAAAATTTCGTTGTAAAATTGTATGTTTTTCACCAATAACTTTGCCACTATTAATTGTATAATTTATATGAAAATTGCATTATATAGAGCCCTTAAAGACGTACATAATAATATATAATACTTTATAATTAGTTACATATTTAATAAGATATAACGTAAAAACTGCACGATCGATAGTGAAAATTGTAAACCGCGATATTAAGAAATTGTGCAATTCATAGGGGCTCTCATTACGGTATAGCCTCGAAGTACCTAAGCTCGAACGAGGCGTTACCGGCATGTTGGTGTAGCAGCAGCAGTAAAGCGACAAGCAAGAAATAAGTGCGACAAAAGTGAAAATAGTGTTATAAGTGAAAAGTATTGTGAATAGTTTGTGATTGGTTACTCAGACCATCTCATCGTCAGAATGTCAATCATCTGAATGTCAATCGTTTGAATGTCAATCGTGATCTCTGGTCTGAGCTAACCTCATTGTATTGTGTAATTATAATTGAGTACCTTGAAGATTTTCGGAATAAACGCAGTGTTTTGTGTGAACGTGGGGTTTTCACTTCCCGCCAGCGTCCCGAATCCTACCTAAACGAAGCCCGTGGTTTTGGCTCTCGAGCCGAGTCTCGGTGCGTTCGTAATAATGTGATTATAGTTTCTATTATAGAAATAAATATACATACATAAACACGTATTGTGCGTAAAGCCAAAACTTCTATATAGCAAAGCTCACCTTTCGTCCAAGTGTCCATTAATATGCATTCAACATTTCCGTCACTGCCATAAAATTGAAAATGATTTTTATTATTTTATTATAAGCCCATTTTGAAAGGACTTGACCAATTTTTATAATATTTTGATTTTATTTTTTTATTAAGGAGGTCACCGAAATTAATGGTTATGTATTAAACGAACACACTGTAAACGTAATAGATATTATTTGCAATAGATTTTTTTTTCTTTGTTTTAGTATTTATGGCAATGAAAACTCGAAAAAATACCACACAAATTTATATATTGCACAATAGTTACGGCGCCGTTTCCCGCTCCCACATAAATGTTTTTTTTTAATATTTTCTAGTAAATACCTTTTTAATTTGAAATTTATCTTGCAACTTTTACATTGGAATTGATAATGGTGTATTCTTTGCCTTTTTAGCGTTGGCAACATTATGGTGAATCTTATGACTAGTTAAGTGTATTGGTATAGGGAACTGTTTCCCGCACGAACATTCAAATATTTTGCCGTAATCATAATGAATACGTTGTATGTGTACTATTAAATACCTTTTTCTGTTGAAAATTTTCTGACAAATATCACATTGGAATTTTAGTTGTATTTCTGGATTCAATGTATTTTTAACGATTGGTCCATGTTGCCGATACTTATGTTTATATAGGTGTAATGGTGTAGAGAACTGTTTGCCGCACCAACATGCAAACCTTTTACCGTAAACATAATGAATACTTTTTATATGTACTCTTAAATACATTTTTGTTTTGAAAATTTTCTGGCAAAAATCACATTGCAATTGTGTTCCTATTGCTGGATTCATTGTATTTTTAACAATGGGTCCATGTTGCCGATACTTATGTCTATATAGGTGTATTGGTGTAGAGAACTGTTTCCCGCACCAACATTCAAATCGTTTACCGTAATCATAATGAACACTTTGTATGTGTACTTTTAAATTAATTTTTGTTTTGAAAAATTTCTTACAAATATCACACTGACATAGTGTTTTTATTGCTGGATTGATTGTATTATTAACCTTGGGGCCATGTTGCCGATTCTTATGTGTACATAGATTGATCAATGTACGGAACCGTTGCCCGCACCAACAGACGAACAATTTACTATAATCATAATGAATATTTTTCATATGTGCTCTCAAATTCCTTTTTCTTTTCACAAATTTCTGACAAATATCGCATTGGAATTTGGTTTTGTATGCTGGTTTATTTGCATTTCTAACGTTAGCGCGACGATGGCGGTTCTTATGTTGAGATAGGTGTATCGGTGTAGAGAACTGTTTTCCACACCAACATGAAAACGTTTTACCATAATCATAATGAATAGTTTTTATATGTTTTACTAAATAAGCTTTGATTTTGAAATTTTTCTGGCAGTAGTCACATTGGAAGTTATCATTGTTCTCACTCTTCATACTTGTGCTGTGGTGCTTAAACTTATGCGCACTTAAGTGTATCGGTGATCTGAACTGTTCCCCGCACCAGCACTTAAACATTGTCCCATAGTCATGATGAATCCTCTTTATATGTAATAGTAAAGTACCTTTACTTTTATAAAAGCGTTCACACGAATTACATTTATATTTTATTTCTTCAGTATTCCTTCCAGTACGATTTAGATTTATACCCTCGTGAGATATTTTGAATTTCGGGTGTTTATTGCTGTGAACATCGTGTGCAAACATATTATCATAATTTTTAAAATATTTGTCGTAACATTGGCGCTTCTGTAGCTCATTCATTTCGTTTTCCATTGCTGTAGGTGGTATAGCTTTTATATGTTCATTATTGTGTTGTAATAAGCTAAAACTGAAAATTTTAAAATATAATCAATGATAATGTTGACTGCCATGGTACAGTAATTAAGATGTTTAATTAAAAGTACATCATCCATGACTTTCATGAAATAGTGTGTACAGAACCAATAGTATACAATTTATTTGAATATTAGTATAACATAGCGAATGCACTGCACCTGCACCTAAATGCATCACTAGAACAACTCCTATCGCCCCTTACGTTACTCCCTTACGTTACTCTTGTTATGTCCCTTTACAAATACCACACAAGTCTGAGCAATGCTACCAAGTTATGGGACAACTGACGACGTGATACCAATCCCTTTGGTAATGGTTGTATTTTATTGTATCGTGATGAGAGAACAGAATATCGCATATTTATTAACAACATAATCTTATCAAAAGTACAATGTACATTATTATCCTATTCAGGTCGGCACAATACGTTTTTCTCTTCCACTCTCTCCTGACAACTTTGACCTCAATATTTGGTTTTCCTCTACTTCTATATCCATCCTCTTTAATACTTAAACTTTTCCAGTTACATGATTTTAATATTGTTAGCGATGTATCGAAAAAATTCTGTCGACGCATAATGGTCTAAGTTTGAGGCCGCTCATGAATTGTGAGAATAAATGTGTCGGCCAATCATTGAGTTTTATAATTTGATATTTTTGTTTGATAATTAATAGATTAATTGTATTAAGGTTTATCGAAAAGAGATTACTATTACAAAGAAATATGGATAATTAAAGAATTGCATGTTAGTATATAAGATAATGAAAATTGTCATACATTGACTATTTTTACGTGAAATACGTTTTAAATAATGTACAATTATTTAATAGAACTTATAGAAATGTATATAATTGTGTAGAAAAGTCAAAAACGAAAAATTGAATCTTGAAATCATGACTGAACAACAATATAAGGAATATGTTGTAGGTACTTCCCAGGCACTTTCCTTTTTCAGAACCTACCATAGAACATCTCGGGATATTCGGATCATAGGCCTCTTACCCAGATCAACAAATATCATATGCAAGTTCTTGTGTACAACTCTGTATTTTTCGCAGCAGTTGCCAAAGTGGGAAAATGGCGTTTGTTGTCATACGTCCAGGCAGCATAAACTCGAATTGATTTAGAGTCACTCCAGTCCCATTTCTTATTCGCCTATCTATCACCCTTTCTTAAACCTTAATATAAAATATGTAACATGAGCTTAATTCTTTGATAATTATTACAGAAATGTAACACCCTTATTATTAAATATTGCATCCATTCATTTGGGATCGCTTCCTCCAGTAAAATCTAATTAAAAAATAAAGTCAGTCACATCCATTCATCTACTTTCAAAAACTTCTATACTTCAATAGGTATGCCATCTGGTCCAACGGCTTTTCCGTTTCTCATACCGTTCAGAGCTTTTCATACTTCATCCTCTATTATCTCCTGAACAACGCGTAAATTTGGAAGGCTCTAACTCTCCGGTACAGTAATATTATTTTACTCATCAGTCTTTCAAAATGTTCCTTTCAACGAGGCTTTATATATATTATATATATTAGTCATCAACATTTTTCGTCCGTCATCTTTTATATATCTAACTTGTGTATATCTCTTGCATCTTTTTCTCCCACTTTTGCCAATGGACACAAATATTTTTGTGTCTGTGAGCTCTCCAGTGATTGGTTAAATTATTTCATACTATAGCTCAATAGCGACTACTTTTTTGCATTTCTCCTACATTCTGCATACAGCATTCTCTTATATTCTTTAAGCATGTTACCCCTATCATCAATACTTTTCCACTGATTAAAACCAGTTTTCTTTCTTTTTCAACACCTTTTATGTCTCTTCGTTCCACCATCAAGTGTACAAATCTATAACTCTTCCTTTCGTTTTACCAAAGACAAACGTTGCTGCGTTCCTTATACGTGTTGCCATATCGTTCCAATATTTATTCACTGTTTTCGCTGAAAAAGTTCATAATATGCCGGAACTTTCTATTAAATGAAACTAACTTTCATAATGCTATGAATTTTGAATACATAAAAGACAAGGAAAATACATAACTACAACACAAACAAACGATAGTGTATTCTTAGTATCCATAGCGACTTTTCTCATACCAAAATTCGAAAATAAACACATAATTTGTACAATGTTTAAGGACTCACCTATTTTTAAATGTTCTACCACACAATTTGCACAGAATTTCTTGAGAAGTTTCCAGAACATCATAATTTTTACAGATGTCTCCTGCATTATCCAATGTTCTATGCTCTTCTAGTCGCTCCGTTGTCACTATAAATTGATCCTCTTTATTGTCAATTTCTTGCTTTATAATTGATGATAATTCCTGTTTTTGAATTTCTTGTTCTTGTTCTATATCCAGTGTCCCCACGACTTTTTGTGATTCTTCATTCTAGAGACAAACGCAATAGTTTCAATCTTCAAAAACTTAAGTTTTTACATAGTAAACCAATAAAAGATTAATATTGGTGAAGTTATTGAGAAGACAGATAACGGTAGATATAATGAGTGTGTTTGTGAGTAAAAGAGTTAAAACGAACACCGAAGAGTCGGCTCGGGGACCAAAACTACGGGGTTCTTTGTGTGGGGGGGATTCGGGACGCTGGCGGGATGTACAAACTACACTCGTTGATACAAAGAACGGCGTTTATTCCAGAAGTCTTCAAGGGTTTTTTACAATAACGCAATATAATATTGTTAGCTCAGACCAGAGATTATAATTAACATTCTGACGATGAGATGGTCTGAGTAGCTAACCACACTTATATATACTTATTTATACTATTTTCACTTGTTCACTATTGTCACATGTTCGCATTTATTTATTCGACTGCTGCTGCTACAATGTTGCTACACTGCTGCTACATGCCGGTAACGCCTCGTTTCAGCTTAAGTAACCCGAGCCTATACCGTCATGAGAGCCCTTATGGTTTTGACAATTTCTTAACATTGTGATTTGTAATTTTCACTATCGATCGCTTAGTTTAATGCAATTTTCACATAAAATATACAATACATTATGAAAAAGTTATCGTTGAAAACCTACAATTTTACACGGAAATTTTACATTGTTACAACTTTAAATTGCTTTTATGGCGAACCTATGTACTTGAGACCTATTTATTTATATTATTCGATAATTACATATTATTATAAACATGATTAAAGCAAAAAATTATCAATTTTCGACAATTTGCGTATTTACGTTGTACTTTGTATTTGTACTTTTACAATTCTTAATATTTCCTTACAATTTCTATTCCTAATTATCAATAAACAATAAAAAATGACTTCTACATAAGAATTAAATGTAAAATCTATCAAATAATAGCGAAAAACATTAAAATTAGAATACAAAAAATTCATAATTTGGTTCGTCCTCACAACGTACGCGTAGGATCAGACTACCGCGACACGCGTTACTAATGATTATGCTGCGTCGCTTACAAGAATAGTTTTCGGAAGATTTTGATGGGGTGATGAGATATATTTCACAGGATGAGGTTCGGCTAAAGCTCCGGCTGCGGAACCCGCGGTCGCGGCTAAGAAGCCACGCCCACCGCCTCCCGTTACCTTCCGTGACAAAGCCCGTTGGGTGGAGATCTCGGACGACTTTAAGTCGAAAGAGATTTTCTACAAGTCCGCCGTCAACACTGTTGCCGGCATCTCAATCAGAGTCTCGACCCCCGATGAGCATCGCAAGCTCACTAAGTACTTCCGGGAGCGAAAACTCCCTTTCTTCACTCACACTCTCGAGGAAAAGCGCCTCCTCCGTGCCGTCATTCGTGGAGTTCCTTCAGAACTCTCTGAATACGACATCTCCGATTGCCTGAACGGTCAGGACTTCCCAGTCCGGAGCGTACAGCGCATGTACTACCCCCGTACGAAGGCCCCTTTCAACTTGGTGCTGGTCACACTGCACCGTACCGTGGAAGGCAAGGCCATTTTCGACCTCACCTCTGTGTGCGACCTGTCCCGAGTCTACGTCGAGCTTGTACCCTCGCAGTGTCACAACTGCCAGGTGTACGGTCATTCCGCCCGGCACTGGCACCTGCGTCCCAGGAGTGTTAAGTGTCTCGGCGATCACTCCACTAGGGAGTACCCCCGCACTCCTGAGTCCACCGAGCCTCCGAGCTGTGTCCTCTGCGAGCAAACGGGTCATACCGCGAACTATCGCGGGTGTCCCCGCGCGCCTCGCCCGACCCGTCCCCGCCTCGGCGGACGTGTGACCCGGTCCAGGGCGCACGGCCCGCCGTCTCGGACGCAACAGCCTCCGCCTCCACCCATACAAAGCCAGAAGGCTTTCCCTGACCTGTCGGGCACCTACCCTACCCTAGTTAGTATAATGATGTGATTGATTGTAATTGGTATTGTTTGATTAAAATTTACCAATAAAATGTGCTACATGCCTGAGAGACCATACCATACCGAAAATTCAGAGAGTCTATTTATGTTCTTGGGCTCAAAGCATTATCAATAAGACAGACTTATAGGTGGATATGAGAAAGAAAATTAATAAACAGAAAAAAATTACTACTCACTTCAAAAACTAATCTACTGCTTATACTGGGGACTGGCGGGAGAGATTCCTCTTCAGGAAATTCTTTCTTCATTTCTTCCAACACACAAAATTGACTGTCATAGTAATTGACACAATTTAATGACTCTAATGGCTTATATGGACACTGGAATAGAAAGATTGATTTGAATTACGAACTTGTTCCCCGTTCAACAATTCCTCTTATAATATTAATGACTAGCTAAGCCCGCGACTTCGTGCGCGTGGAACGGAATACAAAACACAGTGATTAATGAAACAATGAAACGGTGATGCCTGTTCAAACAAACAGACAGACAGACATACATTTCTAAAAATGATCGAAATGGATTCTATTACTTATTCCTAGACACTTTCAACAATTTTTTTCTCAAAAATCATAAAGTACAGACACGTTGGATTTACATTCTTTGCAGACACATAGAATGTACAAAAAAGAAAACTATGCTTTTTGGATCAATATATTTCTATTTTGTTTTAATATCTTCCCCTTACCTTGTTTAGCCCAGATATCTAGTTCATTTGCAATTATTTATTAGCTTTGACGCAACTTTGTCTGTGTATAATTTAATAAATAATTTTATTTCATTGTTAAGATGCACATCTCATACACACAGCACTGGACACTGCTCCTTTAGTTTGTATTTGCATGGAACCCGTTTTTTTTATAAAATAAATGTAGCGTATGTTACTTCTTAGAATATTAGCTACCTGATAGTTAAAGTACCAACAAAATTGATCCAACAGTTCAAGACATTAGCTAGAATAAACTGACAAATATTTTAAAACGAGGTCATTTGTTCTTAGCACCTTACATGCTTGTAAAAAGCAGAAATTTTGACATTATAAAGAGAGACTTCGATTTTATGTACTTCTATAAATTTGATTTGTGAACATGATTTCAATGTAATAACACAAATAACTACTTGCACATATTAACTATCATGTAATATTAATTCGGTTTTTTTTCATACTTTAAAACCCTTTAGTGTGTGACCATAATCTCATCTGATATTAAATGATGATTTAGTCAAAGATGGTAAACAAGTTAAATCTAGGGGTACTGGCATCCAAGTTCAGCAACTTGGACACTTCCATAGGTGTTTTTGGACAGATTTTCAACTTGAGAGTGGTAGACGTGCCTGACATGCCTATCTTCAGGCTATGATTTCATCACAGTATTCTCCTTCACTGAAAGCTCCAACTCAGTGCCAGGAATTTGAACCTACGTAGACCTGAACCTGTCGAGATAAGTCACCATTTTGATAGCAAAACTACAATTAAATAAAGCTAGCCCAAATTAATCTACATGAAAAAGAAGTTTTTTTTCACCAGAAGCTTCAGCTCGTTCACAAGGATTCGAATATACTTTAATTGTACATGCTAAACGCTAAGCCATCATCTTCAAAACTATGTTCAAACTTAATTTACAATTATCACTACATATTATAAAACAAAATCGTCCACCGCGTCTGTCTGTCTGTCTGTTTGGCTGTTCGCTATAAACTCAAAAACTATTCAATGGATTGTAATGTAATGTTAAGTATATAATTTGTCAACGTTTTGTGTAAAATGCTTGAAATATAATGATAATTTATGGAAGTGTTGGAAAAAATCAAGCCACTTGGAGCTTTCATCGAAAATGCTGCGTAATTCTTTTATATAACAAAGCCATGCATAGTGAGATATTCCTCTTTTATAGATCTACAAAAAAGTCTGTGATGGCATATAACTATCTTTTAAGGATAGCTTACTACACCCATCTATCTATTAAAAAAAATCACATAGAATGAGGTTTATGGGTTTAAGGGCAGGATAAGGCCTGAGGAGCCTGATTGTTTAATTAATAATTGATTATAGACAAACATGTATGAGAGACATAAATAATGTAAATAATAATAATACCATATAGTCTTTGCTGAGTGCTCCTTCCTCATTATTGCACTGTGATGTATCTTCCCCATTCAAATACTGTACTGTTTCCTCTTTCACCATTGGTGTAAATATCTGTAAATTCTGGTGTGAGTCTTGAGCTGTTATGTTCAGTGCATCACAGCTAAGTGGTTGATATTTTGTGATGTTCATATTTCTATGTTTCAATTGTCTCTTTCATGTGCACTGGTTATTCATATAAGAAAATTAATGTAAAATGTACTTCTTCTTTTACAATGGTATCATGTGTACGCACACAATTTCGTCAATGTCAAATAAATAGAACCATAAATGATGGAGATGGTACCCAACAATTATTCGATTTTTTTAATATATCCAGACAGACTACCTGCCAACAGACACCACAAATAAAAAAATGTAAACTACACATAAAACATATTGTTAAATTACAAACATACACAAGAAAAATAAAATAAAATATAAAAAAGAGATAAAGACCCTAAAACCTAAAGTTTAATTTTGTTAGTTTTAATAAATTTCCACAAGCATGCTACCATTAGGTGGTTATCCCCAACAAGAGAGACCCATATTGTTGATAAGGATGGGGAATAGAAGGGCGTAAAACATCATAGAGAGAGAAAAAGTTTCTAGAACAATAAAAAAATATGTGATTAAGTGATCCATCCTCTAAGCCACACTCACAAATAGCATGCTCCCTAATCCTTAGTTTAGCCAAATATACTGACTTTGCAGATGTGACCACAGCGGAGGCGGCATGATCGAAGTAAATTTTTTTTAAAAAATCATGGCTTTTGCAGCATATTAATATACAAAGAGCCATAAAGCTTGCCCCGTCATTTTTGGGTCAAATTCCAACTTATTTGCCATGCATTAAACAACCTTGGTTTAGACAAAATAGCTTCAAGACAGCTTTTGCTATGGGTAAAAATTATGGACCTGGTTAATTTAAGAGCATTTATAATAGAACAGCTTCAAAGATGGTGATAGCTTCCCCAGAAAATAAAACTGTACTACCAGGAGGGCATTTATAACTTAATATAATTCTGTGCTTCAGCACCCAAGCTGCAGCACCAACATGTCCCAAGCTGAATAACATGGAGACATTGGTAAAAATTGTGACCCAACCCTCCCACTCATTAGCCTGTTTTTCCTGAAATTTACTGTTAGCTTCCACAGTGTCCTTATTTATTTATTTGTTATATATTACTTTACAACACATATAACATAAAATAAAATTTAGTATTTATAAACATATTGTGCCACTTACTAAGTAATAATTATTACAGTTAATATGTAGTATATTCAATTAATATTATTGAATTATTTTTATTTATTTGATATATTTTGATTTATTATTTAAATGATTGGAGTATACAAGGAAGATCTTATAGGGATTGGTGGCCAAGCGATTCAAATTCTTGCAAAAGGATCTGCAGCTTGGGGATTAAAGGGTGACTTGTGTTTTGACACAAATTGTAAAGGAACCTATCTGACAGGTTTTGACGCTGAAGATACAGTGTCGGTTCTACACATTCAACCTCCATTCCATTCCATCTCTGCATTAAATGGGGAGGACTTCATAGCACCCAAAATTACTCTCAGGCACTTGGATTGAACGCTATTTAGCTTTATTAAAGCATCTTTTTTGCAAGGGTCAAGTAAAAACGCCCCATAATCTAGATGACTTCAGACAATAGCATTATACAAAAGCTTCTGCATATAAGGATGAGCACCCCACCAGACGCCAGCCAAGGTTCGAAGTATGTTTATTGATTTTTCACATTTCTCTATGACAAAATCAAAGTGAGGGACACCAGTTAACTTTCTATCCAATATTACACCAAGAATTTTACCTGGTTTTTGAAGGAGATAGATTCTCCATTATATACTATCTCTAAACACAGTACCTGCCTTTTTTTAGAAAATATAACAGCTGAAGATTTAGGTACAGATAATGACAAACCATGGGCATCAAGCCACTGTCTTAAGTAGGATAAAGCTTTGTTTACATGATCACCTGTGTTAGTAATAGAAGGATCAGAAAGGTATAGTACTAAATCATCTATAGACTGCAATATTTCACAAAAAGATTCTACTGTTTGGCTGAGTTTAGCAGTATATATATTCTAAAACATAGTACTTTGGACCGAGCCTTAGGGTAGGCCCTCCCATACAAATCTTGAGCAAAACAATCCTTTCCGAGTTTTGATATGGATCTCCATCAGAGGTTGCTTATTTAGTTGGTCATCTTCTCTGGGACACTCAGCTGAACATGCTTGTTCCTGAGATCGAAAGAAGAACCTTATCATAAACGGAAGCCACATCCAGAAGCACTCCAACCAAAAATTCCTTCTTTTGAAAAGCACATCAAATATCCGTTGTTATTATGCTGAGGTTGTCTAAGGTGCAAATATATGTCCTAAACCCTGTTTGAGACTTCACTAATAAACAATTATTTTCTTCTTCTTCTTCTTAATTTGTGGCGCCGTGTGTGGGTAATACACAATTCCGCCAATGTCATGTAGATTCAGAGTGAGCGTTGTCTGTGGCAGATAGTGTCATAAACGAAGAAGAGCAATTAAAAAATGTAATTTGTGAAAAGAAAATAATTATTTAGTGTAACTTATATTCAGACCGAGTTATTGTAAAAATATTGATACAGCCAAAATTTGATATATAACGATTGAGACATAGATAAACAGATTAAAGTTTGATTTTGTTAATTTTAATAAATAAGGAAAAGGCATGTAAAATAAAAGGGTTATAATTAAAGCTAAGAGACAGATAAGGTTAGTAGGACGGGGAATATAAGCAGGAAGGATATCATACAGAGAGAATCTGTTTCTGGAACAATTGAAAAATATATGATCGGGAGAACCGTCCTCTAGGCCGCATTCACAGAGAGAGAGTGATTCCTAATCCTTCATTTAGATAGATGCACTGGTGTACAAGAATGGCCATACTAAGATATGGAAATTTAAAAAACCATGGCTTCTGAGGAATATCGATTTGTAAAGTACCATAATTTCTGCCTTTATATTTTCTGGAGAGATTCCAATCCTTTTGCCACGCTTCTAACAATCTAGTTTTGGCTAGAGAACGTAGATCCTCGGTATATAAACTATAATGGTCCATGGATCCGGACTGGACAGCATTTTTTGCACATGAATCTGCTGATTCGCTCCCTGAGATGCCACTATGTCCTGGAATCCAATCTAACACTGTTTTGATACCTAAAATATGACAATTGTATAATTCCTCTCTAATATTCAAAATCATCGGATGTCTGGATTTGGAGCGGAAGGGATTGGAAAGGATAGCCTGTAAACAACTTTTACTGTCAGTGAAGATAATTGCTTTTTCTAATTTGTGACTTAATGAATAAAACAGACTCGAAAATTGCAGTAGCTTCCCCAGTAAAAACCGATGTTAGAAGGGAACATTTAAAGTAAGGATAATCCTATATCTAGGTATCCAAACTGCAGCGCCCACGTTACGAAGATTAGACAGCTTAGATGCATCAGTATAAAAAGGGATCAAGCTTTGCCAGTCCCTAGTTAATAAGCTGTTGAAAATAATGTTAGTTTAATAAGTGTCTCTATCAACACCAAAGTCCAATATGATTGTCGGCCTGAAGGTGAGAGCTAAATAGTTAATGCAATATAAAGGATTGATGGATGATTTAAAAATGGGATATACGATTCTGTTTAAATTTTAATGAAAGATTGAAGTATACAAGGAAGCGATTTTACAGATTGGTAACCTCTGTATTCAAATGTCTGTAAGAGATTTTGTAAACGACGAATTAGAATATGGTTTGGATTTTGATAAAGCTTAAAAAGAAACCGGTCAGAGATATACTGTCTGTGGAAGTATAAGGGAGGGTCAACACATTCGACTTGGAGAGCATTTGTCGGGGAAGATTTCATTGCCCCTATGATAATTCTAAGGCTTTTGTGTTGAATTTTATTTAATTTGTCTAAGGCTGATTTATCACACGGGTCTAAAAGGAATGTACCGTAATCTAAGTGACTACGAATAATAGAATTATACAGTATTTTTTGTGAGAAGAAGTGGGAACCATCAAACTCCAGATAAAGAACGGAGAATATACAAACCACTCCAGTCAGTTTTTAACATTTGCTCTATGATTTTGGAAAAAGTAGAATATAAAGATAGGTTTATAGGAATTAGGATCTGAAGGATTTTTCAAATACTTTAATATGGGGACAATAATCTATGAATACCAGGAAAAAAAGTTTTGTCTTTTTGTTACTTTTCGTGTGGAAGGAATAAGATATAAATTCTATGCCCAATATCCATAACAACTTGCATTTGATGGTTTTTTAAATAATAGATTTATAAATGTTTATATAATGATAAAATCGATGAACAAAATAGGAAATTTTATTTCATTTCAGGATTGTAATTCATAGATTTTTTAAATAACAATGTAAGAAGTAATTAGGATTTGAGGTTACAATCGTTTTAAATCATTTTCTCGGTTACTTTTAATTAATTACTACGTGAAAAGAGCGGTAAGTTATATTCGGCTATCGAATACCTAAAAATTGTAACCCTAATTCCTTCGTGCACAATCATTCTAAATGTAACCTGTTGGAGCTGTAAATAGAGGAATCAAGGATTCAAATTATTTTTGTTAAAAGATTCTCATTTTTCTTACCATTATGAGTCATGTGAGTTATTAGAAATTAAACTAATTTTTATATATTGTCTCTGGTTATGACTCTATAATGACCTACCATTATATTATAATAAATTAAGTAAATTAAAAGTTACTATTGCTCTTAGACTTGTCCAACAAATTTCTGTTTTACTTTAGTGGGTACACTTGTAATACTTATCATACTCTTTCAGGTACACCTATGGACTTAACATATTAAACAGGACCTATTTTTAAGTCTGCGTATTAGAATTGCATTAATTTCGTTATATATATTCTTAAATAATAAAAGAAAACATAAATTTATAGCCTAGTTTTATAAATGGTAACCCTTTAAAGCGTCGTCATGGCGTCAGAGTGATTATTATTATTTACATATCACTACTTAACATTCGTTATTAAAACAATTATATTGGATATAATTAGAAAAATGGGGAATAAGTGTTGTGTATATGCTTGTATATTGAACACGTCGCACCTTTAATAAAAAAATAAATAAGTCCCAAAAATTCAATTTTGTGGGAAAATTCATTTAAAGGTTGACCATGTTTACATGTTCGACTTAAATATATCTTAAAAATTCCTGAAGCGCCTTAAGTCAATTATAAAGGGATAAATAGTGTAATCATATTGCTATTTGGTTATTGTAGAAAATATCACCATTTGTAACAGAAAGTCATTTAAATAAGTTTTTGAAAAAGCGTTCGTAGTTAATTCACTTTTATTATACAATAATTTAAATGCAGACGGACAAAAAACATAATGCCCTACGATAATTAGCATAAAACTGAATTAAATCACGATTTCAACGAAAAAACGACTTACATTAAAAAAAAAATTACAAATTGAAGTAATGTATTTTTTTTAATAAATGAAAGTAAATAAGGTATTTAATTACTTTTATTAAAACACCGATATATTTCATTTTACTTTACTTTATTAATGAAAAAGAGAACAACAGTAATCTATTTTCTTAATTTTTGATCATGTTGAAGTGGCTGCTGAATTGAATGTGTTCTTCTCACAACGTTAATTTCTTTCTGGTGAAAACTCGACAAACGTAAATTCTGAGTTACTTCTATTTTTTATTAAAGGAGCGACATGTTTAATATACTTTATTAGAAAAACATATCCAAGTGGTCTCTAACTAAGCATCTGGTTCAAGTTTTTATGCAAGCAACATAGAACAGCATTCGTTCAAGTTAATATAATCATAGTTATATAATTTTATTGACGACGGGAGTTAAGTACCAGAGAAAAATAGATAAGTAAATGGACTTTATCCTCATCCAAAAACCAGGGTACTTTATAACATAAATAAAACATTACCACAGTATTACATTACCAAGACATAGAACGAAAGAAAAATGGTTAATATTTTATTTTCACATAAATATATATTAATAACCTAAGAAGTTCAATAATTAATTATTATGCATTAATGCAAATAGATGGCGCTCAACCGCCATTTTCTAAATCTCTTCCTACTATAATAAAGATTTTAAAAATTGGCCAATTACATATATTACATATTTCTATAAGTTGAATAACTTACTTTGTACTTTGTATAAGTAAAATATGATTTTTATTTTTCGATGACACAATGTTTATGATTAAATTTGTACATTTCTAATTAATTTTGTATTGTTAATATTACAAGTTATTGAATCTTATCACAATTTAGGACAATTATACATATATTCTTTATTTTATAATAAAAAAATAAAGAGACTCAAATTGTTCACTGAACATAAATGTTATAAAAATCGTCTTTAGAAGCAATAACAGACTACATTTTTACACAACAGATGTCGCTAAATTTTTCATTTTATTGGTTTACTGTCGTTAAAAATATTATTGCAATGAATAGTATAGATAATGAGATTATTTCTGTGTTTTACAGAAAACGGCTCATTTATAAGTTTCATGATAGTTTTAAGAGCTTGCATATCGATCATATAAATATAAGCAGGTGTCTGAAGCACGGCTAACTGTTGTTTTGAGCACCACACGTATCTAGAGAGTCGGATTACAAATATAAAATATAAACAGATATACATTCAGATGGTTGTATCAATCACAGTTTTTTTTTGCATTAAGTTCCACGCGGACGTAGTCGCGGGCACAGCTAGTTGTTTAAATATGTGGCATATAAGTTTAATAAACTACATCTAAGCGCGTAAAGTGGAACGACAGTATAATTTCCTCAAATGTCTAATCAACTATAATAATAGTAATTATGTTTTACTTGTACTTTAAAATTGTTTAATACATCTACATGCTTCAAATTAATTATATCCACGAAGTCCACAATTTACTAAAAAAAATGATTTGACTGCAAAAACAAATACAATAAATCACAATAATAATATAAGAACATGCCTATTTCTGAACAAGGGTAAGGCACTTTTTTGTAATCATATTTTTTAATACAAATGTACAACGCATTTTTAAGTGTTTTGTAATAACACGTTATCTGTTTATAATGAACTATTAGTAGCAAAATTCAATTTATCTCATATAGCAAACATCTTATTGTCACCCTACTAGTAAGGGACACACCACGGAAGAAAGCTTCTTTCTTTATTCCGTGGGGACACACGGCCTCTGTACTACATATCGCGGTCGGCTCGTTTTTTAGCTACGAGTACTCAGTCCTGTTTAATATATTAAGTCCATGGGTACACTCTCCGTTTTTGTGTTTCATACCCTATTTTGTTCTATTATCTATGTACACAAACATATTTTAAAAGCAACCAATTTTAACCACCAGTTTTTTTTGTTATCCTGTGAAACTGTAGAGGCCTTCGGGACAACAGTATAGTTAGTTCGAAAAAAAAAGCAGAATATATAAAAATCATAACAGTAACACAGTGATGGTTTAAAACATTAGTGATGTTACAAAGTTTATCTTTAGCATCAGAAACTATTTGACCAATGACAAATAAAATATCCTCTTACAACATTAGAACATGTATGGATTTGGTTAGCCTTAAAAGACTTGTATCCAATGTCCTTAAGGAATTAATAAAAAGTAATAATATGGATCTGGTCACCTGACTTGTTTATTTACAATTTTCGTAACGATAGAATCTAAAAATTTCAGACGGTAAGTGTTTAGTATGTGGTTATGGTCTGTAATATGTACCTTTTTAGAAAAATGATGGTAATAAAATACTGCATGCATTAAGATGAACTAATACTTGTTCTGAGACATTGCGAAGTGCATACTCGAAAGACGTTATTGCCACTTGCCGAGTGTTAAAAAAAAAATTAGAATAAAAAGTTTTGCTTTGGTTCTTCTAATTTAATAAGCTTCGATGGGTTTGCATTTAAAAGGGCTTGGAACGAATTATAAGTTTGAAGTTAATAGATATTCGATTGCCGAATATAGCTTACTCATTGTTATGGACATTTAAATGATTTGAGTCATTTAAATAACCTGTGCATATGAAGAAATATCTAGCACGTAGCTGTGATGTATATAACATAGCAGCTCAAGCAAAACATTCGAATTTACAGATGTTTTCACCAATAATAAAACAGGAAACAGTACAGTGGATAGACGAAAAAGAAACATCAAATTGTCTGGATAAGGATGGAAGTCACTACAATGATTATATGGTATTGAATTTGTTTACAATAGCACACATTGTCTCATGTATATCTAAATGATTATTCAATATTGAAGTGAAACTTCTTATGGCACATTACGAAAAAAATTGGTGCTTATGGGTTACTAGTTACCATTGCTATAGTGACCATTAATATGTTAACAGTTGCCATGGTAACATTTTCATATTAACACCTGGACTGTCAGAAAGTAAAAAGTTTTAAAATCCATACAAAGGAATGTAGACCTCATGAGGTGCAAGCCATTAGACTGTTGGCAGCATAAGCTTAAAAAAATACCTGATTTGTATACAAAACTTTGAAAAAATAACAAATTATGCATTTACAATGTAAAGATTTAATTCTAATTTTTATATAAAATGTATTTTAGAATTATATTTTCATTTGTATGAACTATTAAGCCATGAAATTTACTAGGTACAATGTAGTGAAATGGAAAATAAGAACATAATCGGCCAATTTGAGAGCTGTGTCTTAAAAAATCAGCCGAGTGTGTTATATACTGAAATTGAAGTGAAACTTCTTTTGTTACAGTAGGGAAACAAATTTATACTTAAGTGTTACATACTTCCTTTGCTATAGTAACCATTTATAACGTATAACTGTCACCATGGTAACATTTCCATTTCAAAATTATTAATTACTAGCAGGCCCGGCGGACTTTGTCCTGCCCTGATAATAAAAAAATATATACTTATGTGCATGAAACGCTTAAGGCCTCTTGTCTTTTTCCGATCTTTTCAACAATTATCACTATATTTCAACTAATTTAAAAAAAAAGCCTTGACAAATTACATATGGAAACATTCTCCGTGAATATGTAATTACTCTATCTATCCTGACGACCTCTGAAGACCTCATTACAATCTGTTCAGTAGTTTTTAAGTTTATCGCGAACAATCAGACAGACAGATGCGGTGGTCGTTTTTGTTTTATAATATATTATTAAATGATATATTACATGTAATAAATATTGTAAATTACGTAACATATTTATTTTTTTATGCATATTTGCTGTGTTGTATTTGCTTTTGAACTAAAATTATTTGTTTATAAATCAAATTTTCATATCATAGTGTTAAGTGTGTAGCAGTTTAATTTAATGATCTTTTATTATTGTTGTGTATGGAAGATAGATAGCTAATATGTGTATGTTAGTGTAGTTTCAAGTTCAGAAAAGAAACAGTAATGTCCCATACTTCAGGGCTGTTTGTGCATACACTTTATAAAATGTATTTTATGAGTGTCCCACAATTTGGCAAAACTCCTTTTGTATTTTGCAGTTACAACTAAGTGGTATACACGTTTTTTTTTTTTTTTTATATTATAGGGGCCAAACGAACAGGTGGGTCACCTGATGATAAGTGATCACCGCCGTCCATAGACACTAGCAACACCAGGGGAGTCGCAAGTGCGTTGCCGGCCTTTTAAATATGTGGCCCTCCGGCGCTCTCACTTTTTTTTTTTTCTTTTTTTTATTAACGTGGGGAGATCCCTAACGGATACCCATCCTCCCGTGGGAGAGAATGGGGTATGTCCGATTCGCTCGGACTAAAACCCCACGGTGCACCGGCCACCGCTTCAAGTTGGAGCGGCATGGGACCGTGCTAGGCTAACACCATGCCGCCCCCAGCGGTCAGCCCGGCAGCAGATGGCTGCCGGACTCCATCCTTATAGGGAGGTAGATGTGTACACGATCAGCTAGCTCCCCTCGTCAGCCGAACCTACCTGTGCAAAGAGGAGAGGGGCCCCCCGGCCCATCCCCTCAGGTTCGGCTACGGAGGTGGAAGGAGGCGGGCAAATCGCCGCCTCCTTCCACCGACCCTCCTTTGGCGGACACGGCCGCTGAGAGGATCCGCCTCTCGGGCCCTCTCCGCCGCCTCCTTCTGCGAGATGACCTCCTCGCAGAAGGAGACCATCGCCGTCCATGCGTTTTCACTGCCGAGCATGGCCGTAACCACGCTCGGCAGCGAAAAATCTCCTCCTACCGCCACAGCCAGAGTGCGGCGCTGCACCTCCCACGCAGCACACTCGGACAGAGTGTGCTGCGCGGTATCCTCCTCAGCGCCGCACTCATGACATGTGGCGGTCGGCTCCCTGCGAGCGATCTGGTGCAAGTACCAGCCAAAACAGCCAAGGTACTAACCGGGTACCTGCACCAGTCGAAACGTCAGGGAGCCCCACTTCCTCTCAAACCACTGCGGCAGAACCGGGCGGACGGCGTCCACCGTATATCGTCCATACCGCGCGTCCGCCAGGTCCTGTCGCCACCGCTCTATAGCGGCCCCCCTCCCAACCCTTCTCCTACTCTCTATCTCCCCGGGAGCTGGAGGCACCCCCAGACGTTTCCTTGCCGTCGTGAACTCGTACACGGCGGCAAGAATCCCCGCCTCCAGCTCCCAAGGCAGGGAGTCGGCGAGCGTGACGGCGCTCTCACTGACCGAACGAAACGCAACAGTGCAAGCATTTTGGATTTTGTATGGAGCTTATTAGTCTATTAATTACGTAAAATATATATCATATATGACAAGGATGGTCATATATATGGAGTCTTATTATTTACGTTTCAATGTAGTAGTCAGATTCAAGATACATGTATAAGTTCGTGAAACATAGATATTTGGTACACATGTATGTTTTACGAACTCGTATATGTATGAAATAATAGTTAGCTTAAGTTAGACATACCGCGAACTATCGCGGATGTCCTCGCGCGCCCCGCACGACCCGTTCACGCCGCGGCGGACGTGCGACCCAGTCCAGGGCGAACGCCCCGTCGTCTCGGACGCAACCGCCACCGCCTCCGCCCATACAAAGCCAGAAGGCTTTCCCTGACCTGCCAGGTACCTCCAGTGTACTGACAGCATCCGCACCCGCGCCGAGCGCGCTCTCCTGGCGCGCAAGGTCTTCCCCGCCAGCTCCCTCGGCTCCTAAAGCCAAGCCCCAGCCTCAGAAAGCTCAGTCCACTCCTGCGCCACCTACCACGTCTTCCGTTTCGACCACCGGTATCGACTGGATAGCTCAACTCTTGTTAGTTCATGATGTTCAAGAAATACTCGCGTTCAACGCGTTCGTCAATAGTACCTCTGAGCTCGGGCTCTTAAATGCGATCTCAGCTTTCCCGGCCGTTGCGACTACGTTACAACGTCTAACCCGCGCCGCGCATATGTAAATTCTCGATAATCATAATATCAATTCGAACCCGCGTGTTCATATACATTAGATCGATACATTAGGAACTCGTACGTAATTGTATAGTTAAGTTGGCACCGCGCCCAATGTTCTTTATTTTTCGCTCGATGTCCTCTTAAAAGATGCGTGTTTGCGCCCACGCTCGCGACTCTCTCTGCTCACGCCGCTGTGAGCAGGAGGTGAAGATACGATCCAGCACACTCGTCGCGTTTTTCTTGTAACAACTCGAGCCTAGGTTTGTCCCTCGGTGTGGAGTCCTCGACTTCTCACGCTAGTTTTTCATTTACACAGATCACCCCACACACGTGCACACCTAGGTACACATAGTGGTGGGCTGTTTTTTTGCCCATTCGGTCACTTTGAAATAGGTCACTCATCATAGTAGTCAGATACAAAATACACATACATTCGTGAAACATGCATGGTCTTAGCTTAGTCAGATCGGGAAATTCGGCGACAGTTCAAGCCGAGGCGCTCCCCTTAGTAGTCCGGTGGAACTGTAGAGGCCTTGCCAGGCTAACAGTGTAGGTCAGTTCGAAAAAAAAAAAATTTACTTAGACTCGGAAAATTTGGCGACAGTCCAAGCCGAGGCGCACCGTGCGCCCTTGTGCTGGTTGCCGGTTGCCTATATAAAATCGGGTGCCTTAAGCGCTCCCCTTAGTAGTCCGGTGAAACTATAGCGGCCTAGCCAGGTCAACAGTGTAGACAGTTCGAAAAAACAAAAACGTTTCAATGAGGAAGAAACACTTTCCAATCAGTTTTTTGTTTACAGTATTAATGTGCCTCAAACATATCTGTAAATAATTGTTAATAATCCAATTAGTGTTACATACTAATTTATTATTCCTTGCATGGTAGTAGGGTTTTTTATAAGTCCGCCTGGCTAGCTACCACACTCAAGTTGAAAGTCGCCAAGCACCTGTTAGTTCCGGCAGCTGCACTCGAAAGCCAGTCACCTACTAGGATTAGCATGGCTACTATTTTAGATCACATCAGTTGCGATTGTGGTCAAAAGGTAGCCTTTGCAGCATATTAAAAAAAATTGTCATATATAACATGCATTTAAACTCTCTCATAGGTATATTTATTCATGTTATAAAATAGCTATTGTAGTTGTTTTGGATTCAAATACAGAATGGATTTGTAGATAAAATAGAAGATTATTTTTTTTTTCATTTATTTAGAAATTAAGGTCGCACAGAGAAGAAAATATCTACTAGTAATCTATACTGGCAATATAAAGCTTAAGGAAAAATTTGTTTGAACACGTTGATATCTGGAACTACCCGTGACATTAATAAAATTATAAATTTACATAATGGAGAAATAATGCTAAATCGGAACAAAAAAAAATAATGTGTGTGGGTCATATACTATGGTGCATGACTGCCATCCGACAAATCTTAGCATTACCTAGGTGTGCTGAATAGTAAATGCCTATATCACTTGCATATTATATTGTAGTGATGAACTCTGTTGTCGATTTCTTATGAAACTGGATGCAAAGCAACCATGAATGAATCATAGAACTTCCTACGCTTATCTAACTGTTGTGAAAGTAAATTGAAAATTTCAAACTTTAACAGCATGTGTTAATATGCATTTACTAGTAGCACAATGAATTTTGAAAATTAATGAACATTACTGCATAATAATAGATTATGGTTTTATTTGAAGCTGTTTAATTCAAGTCAATCTTTCTATTCCAGTGTCCATATGATCCATTACAGTCATCAAATTGTGTTAATTACTGTGACAGTAAACTTTATGTATTGGAAGAAGTGAAGAAAGAATTCCCTGAGGGTAAATGTCCTCAGCCAGTCGACAGTATAAACAGTAGATTAGTTTTTGAAGTGAGTAGTAACTTTTTTGTTTTTGTTCTTTTCGTTTTTTCATATTTAATCATAAGTCTGTCTCCTTGATAATAATTTGAGTCTAACGACACAAGAAGATACATTGTATTTTTAGAAATGATAAAGTTCTTCAGGTATGTAGCATATTACACATTAACACAACCAGTTGCATTATTGTTATAAGACCTAATGGACAGTTTATTGTACAAAATAACACGTAATATTCAGGCGAAGTTTGAAAAAACAATCATTCCCTAGAAGCCTACATCAGAGGAGAAAAGGTGGAAACTAATCATTATTATGTTTAGTTAATTTGAAAGAGTATTCAATTTACTAATTGTTTGACTTTGATGTACCTTTAACTTTGTGTTTAGACTTATTTTGAAGTGTTCTGTTACTCAAAAAATAGCCACAGCTGTTTGTACACTTTATAGTGAATACCATAATGAGAGAAAATTTGCAGTCGAGTAAGAGTCTCAGAAATATTTTACATTTTCGACTGATGGTCGTTAGTACCATGCTGCATCTCGATAGTCTGTGAGTCTCGAAACTGCCTGAGCCACCGATAAATGCAACTAACTACACATTCATTATTTTTTAGTACATTAATTTTATACACGAATTATCATAACTATACCAAAATTGTGTGCAATACCCAGGTACAACTAGTGTAATAACTGAAGTTATTTAAGATTAAAGTTATTGCTTTTGTTTCTAGAATAAGGAATTTTCTAAAATTATGGGGCCTTCAGATGTAAAACAGGAAAACCACACAGAGGGATTGTCATCAATTATAAAGCAAGAAATTGACGATAAAGAGATTAGATTTATGGTAAAAACAGAGAGTCCAGAAGAGCATAGAATATTGGATAATGCTGGAGACACCGGCAATCACTATGATGTATTAGTAATTCCTCATGAAATTCAGTGCAAGCTATGTGATAGAACATTTAAAAATAGGTGAGTCCTTCAATGAAGACTATCATACATTGAGTTACATTGTAAATTTAGATACAACTTTCCATTGACGTCCGTCGAATTGACGGTTGGGAGGGGGATGGGAGGGAAGGGGAGGATCAGTACTAACACCCCTTAAAAGGAAAAGTTGCGGACCCCCACCTTTTGAGTTTTTTAAACATTAAATTCTGAGGAAAAGTTCTGGATATCTGTATCTATTTTGACTCTGCAACGTCTCCTGTGCTGCGGGAAGAGCAGCCTCTACGCCCTTGCGTAGGCATTGGACGAGCCGGAGCGGCTGAGGCTGGTTTCCCTACGCGTCTCCGGCTCTATAAAACACTCTAGGGGTAATACAAACTCGTCCCAGGTGGAGTCGGGGTCAATCAAACAGGTTCTTTGACGTAAGTTGAACCTAACCTATTTTATTTGTTATCTCAATAACAACAAAAATGGCGTCAGTTTTACGTTTCGTTTCACAAGCCGGTTAAACTTCTTTACGAGTCGTAAACTCTACACATTTTAAGAGTTCGTAATGAAAATAATGCTGTAATTTAATACACATAAACTGTTAAATGTATGTGTGCATAAAAACTCTTAAAATGAGTACAAAATATAATTATTTATGAAAGTTTAAAAAAACAAAATGTTACCTGATGTATGACAACATAACCGTAGGTAAAACGAAACGTTAAATGGCGATAATTCTATATAATCTATGGTAGAAGTTACGTAAATATTGCAATTGATTTTCTATTATTTTTTTCCCAAAAACTACACGCCTCCGCATGTTGAAACGTGTGTGTGCTTATAATATATAATGTAATCTCTCTAAAAAATATATAAACCCCCAACTCGACGGACGTCAATGGAAAGCTAAGCCGTAAATTTATATTCAAAATATGATCTCGGGAAAGTCACAATAGATACAAGGAACACACAATTTCCTCTCTGTGTATTCCACTTGTGTTTTATCCCTTATTATGTATTCAAAATTCATGTTATCACTATAATAATACAAGAATAGTTTACTTTTGTTCATTGTACTTTGGTAGAAATGAGGTTGTTTACAAATTTGCGAAATTCTCTTCTGGTACTACAAAACATCCATATTCCATTATAATATTATCCATTACCAAGGGAATCAATATGATGTCATGAGCTAATCAACAGTTTAGTAGTATTTCTGAAGTTTTAGTGTGTGGATAGTATTCGAAAGTTGCATTGAAATTCAGGTGCATTGCAAATTGCTATGTTGTATTTGTCCAGCACACACTATTTCAATCCATACAGCTGAAAGCAGACCAGAGCACGTTCATAATATGCGGTTCCTTAGCAGAAGGCACGCGGAAGATGAACTTTTAATTAAATATTTTTATAGCCATAAATTGAGAACAGATATTGATAATTAATTATTATATTTTAAAATTTTCAGTTTTGATTTATTACAACACAATAATGAGCATATAAACGCTGTACCACTTACACTAATTGATAATGCAATGAATGAGTTACACAAGTGCCAGTGTTGCGAGAAATATTTTAATAATTATGATAATATGCTTGCACACGTTCGCGATTTACACAACAATAAAAATAAGAAACTTGATTTGTGTCTAGATGGTATAAAACCATATCGTACTGGAAAGGATGGCGAAGAAATTAAATATAAATGCGAATCGTGTGACCGCGTTTATAAAACTAAATATACTTTACTGTTACATATTAAAAAGATTCATTATGACTATGGGAGAATGTTTGAATGTTGGTGCGGGAAACAGTTCCGTTCACCAATTCACCTATATAGGCATAAGAGTGCACAACATGGCTTCAGTGTTAAAACTGCAAATAATACAACATTAAAAACAGAATTTCAATGTGATATTTGCAAGAAAATTTTCAAAAGAAAATGGTGTTTAATGATACATATAACAAATGTACATCATGATTATGGTAAAACATTTAAATGTTGGTGCGGGAAACAATTCCGTGCACCAATATATTTAGATCTACATAAGAATAGGCAACATGGCGCCAACGTTCAAAATACAAATAAAGCAGCTTTAAAATTAGAATTCCAATGTGATATTTGTAAGAAAATGTTCAAAAGAAAAGGGAGTTTAATGTTGCATATAACAAGTATTCATTATGATTATGGCAAAACATTTGAATGTTGGTGTGGGAAACAATTCCGTTCACCAATATACCTATATAAACATAAGAATCGACAACATGATGCCAACGTTAAGAATACACATGACGGAGCATTAAAAAGAGAATTCCAATGTGATATTTGCAAGAAGATTTTCAAAAGAAAAAGTGGTTTGGTGATACACATAACAAGTATGCATTATGATTATGGTAAAACATTTGAATGTTGGTGTGGGAAACAGTTCCGTACACCAATACACTTAGCTAAACATAAGCGTCGCTATCATAGCGCCAACGAAAAATACAAATAATGCAGCATTGAAACCACAATTCCTATGTGAAATTTGTCAGATTATTTTCAAAACGAATAATAAACAAATAATATTCTAAAAAAGTATTTAGAATGACATAAAAAAAAATATCCATTAATATGGGTCCGGGAAACAGTTCCGTACCCCGGCATGTTTAAATGTACACGAAAGGGAGCAGCACTAATGTAAGAATAACAACGAATAAAGGGTGATACGCGTAAATGTTGAATATTGCAAGTCACTTTTTAAACTGAAACGAATTAGCTAAATGCTAGGCATATGAAAATAATGTGTAGGTAAAAGAAATTAAATTAGTGATCCGGAAAACAGTTCCGTTCATGCGTGTTTAATTTGAAACGTTAGTTAGTTCATCATACGAGAATAATGCATAGATAATTATTAAGTTAGCTGGGAACAAGTCCCACTTCCGTAATAGGAACGAGGATTCGAGACGCTGGCGGCCAATGCAAACCACACGCTCTTCCAAAACAATACGACGTTTATTCACGACTTCACAATAATCTTCATAAACCTATAAAATATTAATGTATACACCGTAATACTGTCGCGAATACACTGACGTAGGCAAGGAATAGCGATTTGAGATCAAATAATCGATTTTTAAACATAGAAAAATCGATTTACTAAACATCGAATTGATACAGTGGAATGATCTCTGTCACTATAAAATTGGAATTCGATTTTTTAATAATCTATCTTCTAGACCTTCATTTTTTCATGAATCGATTCCACAGAACACGATTCGAATTGATTTATAAATCGTTTTTACAGTATTATGTCACTCACATTTCTGACTATTGTGAAAGTTATAAATGCGTCCAGTATATCTTGTTATCGTAACTAAATATTATAATACTAGCGTATTTACTTACCACGCTAAATGCGAAATTCTAAATTTATTTTGGGCGCGATAAATGTTAGTATAATTATAAGGACCTAAAAAATCATGATTTACTTTTAACAAGGCTACACGAAATGGTAAACGGCAAGATAGGTGAAACGAAAATCATGCTTTTTATGTGACATACAAAACAAAATGATTCAAAAAACAAAAATTACAACAATTCAAACTTATTCTAGATTGATAACAAAATTTATAAAACTTAGATAAACTTCGGAGTTTTTTTCCCTAAAATGAATATTTAAATTTATCACGGTCGTTGTAGCATACGCACCGCCGAAATAGCCTTTGGTGGCTTTATGCTACCCTGGGTAGACCCAAAAGGTCTTACGAGAACTTTTAAGAGTTTCCGTTCAGATCCAGCTAACAACAGTAAGGATACAATGCACGTACCTCAAAATCTTTGTCTGTGTAAGACTGGCCGCTCAACTTCCTTTACTTGTGGTGATGGATACTAGGTTTTTGAACTGCTGCGTATTGTGATGTGATGATGTGCAGAAGTGATATTTCGCCGAATAATAGATATGTTTCGGTAAAAAACGATGTTGACGTCCGTCACGATACTTTGATACATATATTCATTCGTTACGTTTTCTTTTTTATTATTGACGTTCACGTGCATGACAACCAAAAAGTTGGCGTCTCGATATTGTTGATTAACTGAGATCCGAACGTCAATAGTGTATTCGTAAAAAGTTTTAATTATATTTTAATAATGATACAGTCGTCCTATACGAGATTTTCGACAAATATGGCACTTAGTCGTTTTCTTTTCATCACCTGTTATCTCAAAAAAATTTTTTTCGAACTGATTACACTGTTGACCTGGCAAGGCCTCTACAGTATCAGTCGACTACTAAGGGGAGCTTCTTAAGGCACTCACCCCCGATTTTATATAAACAACCAGCACAAGTGCGCACGGCGCGCCTCGGCTTGGACTGTCACCAAATATCTCGAGTCTAATTTTTTTTTTTTTTATTAACGTCGGGAAATCCCTTATGGATGCCCATCCTCCCGGGGGAGAGAATGGGTTATGTCCGACTCGCACGGACTAAAACCCCACGGTGTACCGGCCACCGCTTTAAGTTGGGGCGGCATGGGACCGTGCTGAGCAATTACCATGCTTCCCCCAGCGGTCAGCCTGGCGAAAGATGGCCGCCGGGTCCGTCCTTATAGGCAGGTACACTGGGTACACGACCAGCTACCTCCCCTCGTCCGCCGAACCTGTGCAATGAAGAGATCGCAAATCGCCGCCTCCTTCCACCGGCCCTCCTTTGCCGGAGACGGCCGCTGAGAGGCTCCGCCGCCTCCTTCTGCGAGATGACCCCCTCGCAGAAGGAGGCCATCGCCGTCTATGCTTTCTCGCTGCCGAGCATGGCCGCAACCACGCTCGGCAGCGAAAGATCTCCTTCCACCGCCGCAGCCAGAGCGCGGCGCTGCACCTCCCACGCAGCACACTCAGACACTCTGCGATATCGTATGTGAAAGTGGCCAAGCCTGGTTGCTACTCAGTTTAGGGTATTAAGTTCATCTAATTGTAGTGTTTACGATGTCGTATCGGTAATTCTCTCAACAATGTTCAAATTCAAGTGCTTCAAACTGGTATAGTTATTATCAAACGGAGGGTTCGGTAAGCACTATCAGTGTTTATGTATATATTTAAGTCGCTTCAGTAGACATTCTAATCACATTTTAAATATGATGAAAACGAAAAAAAGAAAATAATTTGCAACAATGATAGCAAAAAAAATACGACAATTATCGTTACCTATATTTTTTTTAAGTATAAATACTCGAATGTGAAATGTAACATATTTTTAATAAAAGATATAAGTGAAGTAATTATTTTATTTTCCCATAAACCTATACCCTGTAAAATGTTATGTAAGTCAATAGAAGTTAGTAAATAATAACTTACCAACTGCACTCTCCAACACCAGCATATATATTCAGAGTGATTATTCTTAGAACATTCATTAGTTGAATCCAAAAAATTCAATAGAAATACTCATAAAGTCATAAAACTCAATTACTACGATTCATATAGTCCTTAACAAATGAAAGCCTGGTCTGAGACTGACACTAAACCTCTGAACACAAACTCATCGTTTCTATTATCTATATTACGATTTAGTTATCACACATACCGTTTTCACCAAATCCTTGAGAAATGAACCCTTATTACCTTATACTATGAGACTAAACATCTGAGCACAAATTTAATGTTTTTATCTATGACGTATATTCAGTTACACACTGTCCTTGACCTTGTGTATCTTTGAGTAATTGCAATTTACTCTGAATCTATAAGATTAAATATAACAAAACATAGAATGATAAATAAATAAAGTATGCTTGTTTTTGAAGTTATACTTCTTTTGGCGCGTTAGGGAAAAATGATGAGAATAAATTTTTAAGATACGCGCGCACACCGTCACGAAAAACCGACACCCTGAAGTTAGCTATAGTCAACATTTTAGTTTTCTCACAACAGGTGTCGTTAAATTTATTCAAAAAAAGTTACCAACAAAGTAAAAATAAGGACATCTACGTATGTTTGCGTAAGAACTGACTACTATATTCAATTAATATTTTTTCTATTGTTAGTGTCGTTTTTTCTACAAACGTAGAATAAAGTTAAAATTTTTGAAAAGATTTTTATATTGTTACGCCAAAGAAGTACTTCTTATTCTTAATTTGTGGCGCCGTGTGTAGGTAATACACAATTCCGCCAATGTCATGTAGATACAGAGTGAGCGTTGTCTGTGGCAGATAGTGTCATAAACGAAGAAGAGCAATTAAAAAATGTAATTTGTGAAAAGAAAATAATTATTTAGTGTAGCTTATATTCAGACCGAGTTATTGTAAAAAAATTGATACAGCTAAAATTTGATATATAACGATTGAGACATAGATAAACAGATTAAAGTTTGATTTTGTTAATTTTAATAAATAAGGAAAAGGCATGTAAAATTAAAGGGTTATAATTAAAGCTAAGAGACAGATAAGGTTAGTATGACGGGGAATATAAGCAGGAAGGATATCATACAGGGAGAATCTGTTTCTAGAACAATTGAAAAATATATGATCGGGAGAACCGTCCTCTAGGCCGCATTCACAGAGAGAGTGATTTCTAATCCTTAATTTAGATAGATGCACTGGTGTACAAGAATGACCATACTAAGATATGGAAATTTAAAAACCATGGCTTTTGAGGAATATCGATTTGTAAAGTACCATAATTTCTGCCTTTATATTTTCTGGAGAGATTCCAATCCTTTTGCCATGCTTCTAACTATCTAGTTTTGGCTAGAGAAGAAGTATAACTTCTAACGCGTGTACATAAGTACACACACACTTTTTTTTTTACAAAAATGTCAAAGTCGTTTCACGTGAGTTATACTGATTATCAGTGGTTACTACGAGCGTGAGCTGTGCACGTGTAGTAGTATGACTGGATGATAAAACTAAAGTGCATAAAATTAAGAACGCGTCCTATAAGATACAGTTCGCATATTAGGAAAATGTTGAAAAAGTGTCCATCTCTAAGCACTAAATAACATCTCCAAAACTATCCAAAATGATGCTAGCATGATGAAAGGGTATGGTTAGCCCGAAGTAATTAGGTAAATAGAATTTTAAATAAATGTTGTGAGAAATCCTGAAGAGTGATAGAATTTCTGTGAACATTAAATAATACGTTTAGTTATTTTAGAATGTGTACTGTTATAAAACTTTTTAAACAGTAATGTAGGGTACGTTGCCACTGTAGTATCACCATAATTTAATACATTTTGACGGACAGTTTTCATACACATAGATGGTTCTCCTTACCTCTATACTCCATAAAACATTGTAATCGTTTTATTGTGGTTGTGCTTGAATCTTGGCTTGAATAACAAAATTACTAACGTCTATCAGACGTCCACAGATTACATAAAGAAACACAATAAGTGTTCAAAACATTGGTGTTGTGGTTAGTGCAACTAGCGATGCAAAATCACTCAAAATAAAATCTATTATTTAATAACAAAACATTTGTGGAAATTAACGATAAGCTGATGTTTTAAAACAATACGACAAAACATATTTTAAAGTCATCGTTTACGTCCTTACGAGTGACTTTAGAAGCAAGTTTTAAATATAATAGATGACGGTATACGCGATGGAGCATCATTTATATACAGCGATGTATTGTCGATGCTTAGTCGCTCCACTTAGTAGTCCGATGAAGCTGTAGAGGTATGTCTGATGAATAGTGTAGTCAGTTCGAAAAAATAAATCGTTGTTTAGTGTTTCAATTATGAAGTTTTTGAGTATTTCATTGACTTTTTTCCCTTTTTTTCGAACTGACTAACCACTGTTGGTCTAATGGGTCTTTACAGCTTCATTGGGCTTTTATGGCGAGCGGTTAGGGCACTCAGGCGAAAGACAACAAGCTCGAGGGTGCCAGAGTGGCTGTCGAACCGTTGGACAGTTGCCTTGGGTAGGACGCGAATCGAACTAAACTAACCATTTAAGCTAAGCTACCTATACATGTATACTTTAGTGACCTTTATATGTGTCACACTAAGGCGTACATGTATATAGTATGTGATAGTTTTGACTAAGGTTAACTAACCAAAAAAGGAAAAACGGTCGCTTACAGAATGAGTGTACGTACCGTGTGAGTGTGTACGTGTGTGGAGTGCAGTGTCGCTGTATCGCGCTAGCAGCATGTTCAAAGGCTCCCTTCCAAGGGTTCGAATCTAGGCTTAAGATGCTACCGAAGGAGAATGCGGCGGGTGTGCGCGAGCGAAGTTGACCGCCCGACCACGGTGACGTGATCGGTGGTTCCACGGGCGCGGGCGCGAGCACGCTCTATTTAACGAGTCATCGGTATGCAAATCATTCGCAGCCGTTATGTCATCCGGGGGATCGGTGAGGACGTGTTGCGGTTATCTTTTGGGATACTTCGCGGCAGATTGGGGGTATAATTCGCAGCCGATACCACTAACGAGTTGGGATGATTTGGTTATTTTATTTTTAATAGTTTTATAGGTTAGCGTTTTTACCACAATCTCATCTGATGTTAAATGATGATGTGGTCTAAGATGGTAGTCACGCCAAACCTAGAGGGAGACTGGCTATCAAGTTCAGCTGCCGCAGTACACCAACAGGTGCTTGGTAACAGATTTTCAAACTAGAGGGTGGTAGCTAGTCAGGCCCACCTAACTTAGAAAAAGCCCATCCACCATGCTATGGTTTCATCACGATGTTTTCCTGCGCCGAAAGCTCCGACTCAGTTGCTAGAATTTGAACGTACGTCTTTCCACGCTATGTCCTAACACACTACCAACTATTCAGTTGGTACGTACACTCATTACTATCGCTTGAGGCCTAGTCGAAATAATTAGTTGTGGCGGACTTGATGTACGCTTGAATCGATGTAATCTTCAAAACCGTATGAAGATCGTCGTTCCGTACATAGCGCGGAGCATTGACACATTTTCGTAAAAAGCAATTTTGTATAACCTGCAACTTTTCAAAATGATGTTTCGAAGTATGGTATGCGCAAACACGGGGCAACTATACGTAAGAATAGGGCGGACACAGGTCTCATAGAAAGTGAGCTTATGTCTGTCAATATGTCACATATTGCTCTGTGAGCATAGTAGCATATGTAATCAGCCCAAGACCATAGCAGCCTTGTTCCGCACTCTCTGGATATGAGCTTTAAAGGTAAGTTTGTTGTCTAGTGTGACACCGGGATATTTGACCTCGGTGGCCCAAACGATGTCAATATCCAATAGCCCGAGAGGTTTTAGTGTTTTCGGTTTATTAGCAGAATCAAAGAGTATTGCGGAACCCTTATCTGGATTAACGTCTATACGCCATTTACTATACCATTCGCCGAGATTACGAACGACTTGTTGGATGCGTGATCTGAGATGGACTCTCTACCTGCCTGAAGCAAATATGACTGTATCATCAGCATAACAACCTACTTCGGCCCCCGAGGGTCGTGGTAGGTCGTTGATGTACAAGTTGAACAGGGATGGTGCAAGAATAGATCCTTAGGAACACCTGAGCGTATTGGGTGTGGTAAGGAGAGTTCACCTTCCACTCTGAAGTGGAAAAGTTCTGATCGAGAGGTAGAGAGGAGAGGTAGTCGTGAACGATATGAACTAACTTATCGGGGACGCGAAACTGAAGAAACTTATAAACGAGTCCGGTGTGCCAAACCTTATCGAAAGCGTTAGCTACATCGAAGAAGATCGTGAGAGTACGGTAAGATATTCTAGGTTCGGTAAAGTTGTGCAGGATGTACTCCGTGAGGCGGTGCACTTGTTGTGTACAAGAGTGTCCAGCTCGAAAGCCGAATTGTTCAGGTGGTTAGCAGATCTAAATCTGACATGGTGGTCCGGAGACAGTTCAAAAGGAGCCGCTCATAGACTTTACCAAGTGTGTCAAGAAGACTAATCGGGCGGTAGCTATCAGAAAGCGTAGCATTTTTGCCAGGTTTGTGAATACCTATCACTATAGCCTTTTTCCATGCGGCTGGAAAATAACCCTAGGCCATGGCATTACATTGACGTATCATTTGCATCCCTATCGACAACAAATACAATTAAATTTCGTTTTTTTTTTCGGACTGACTATGCTATTAACCTGACAGTCCTCTACAGCTTCACTGGACTACGCATTAAATTTCCTTGTACAGCTTGCTTTCATAATAGTCATGCAATAATAATTCAAACCTAAAACAAATAAAACTTTGTCATGCCAAAACAAATGTAACTATGGTTTTTGTCACGTGACTTCTTTGTTTACAATTTTAGACGTGGGAAAAGGTCTTCGTAATAACCGCGTATTATAGCTGTAATTTTCAGTATATATATGTAGTATCTATGGCTGTAATTATAAAATACTGTTTTAAAAAAAGAAAACTTATATATTTCATCGGTCATTTCCTATACTCGTATGACAAATAGTGGTTAAAAAAATTGAGAATAAGACAATTATTTAAATCTCTGTGTCCTCTATAGCTTCAACGGGGTTCAAGAATGGTTTGGCACAAATTGGAAAGTTAAAGTTATTAGATTCGCTCTTCGAATATAACTTACACTTCTTTTTGCCGAGTAATTACCGATTGTCGTGTAAATGATTCAAAACTATTCTAATGTCAAAACCTAATTACAAATTGCATTATAAAGGTTAATTTAAAAACTGCAATGAATCGCCAACTTCCTATTTTGTCTCCCTTTTCTATTATTATAAAAAAACCCTCAAACTTAAGTGGTCATGGTTTTAAATTTTAATTTTATACACGACATCACAAATTAAGGAAGGAGAAATTTTTAAATTAATTTAGTAATATAAATAGCCAATAATAGCCAGTGCAAACGAGAAGGATAACTGAAACAAATAGGGATATGGACGGCGCAAAATATCGAGCACGTAGCTGTGATGCATTGAACATAAAAGCACAAGAGTCGCAGTTGAATTTACAGACGTTTACATCAATAATTAAACAGGAAACCATTCAGGCTTTAGATAATGAAGAGCCACCAGAGGACACTTGATGAGGAAGAAGCACTGTCCAATGGCTATATGGTATTGTCTATTTTGTTTACAGTATTAATGTGTAGTAATGAGTCTTCCCATTACACATAGTCAATTAAGGAATATTGATTAATACCAGAATAAATTTACGAAATTAAATAACATTACTACATAGTAGATTATAGTTCCATTTTAAACTGTTTAAATTCTGGTCAACATTTCTGTTCCAGTGTCATCCATTACAGTCATTAGATTGTGTCAACTACTATGACAGTGAATTTGATGTATTGGAAGAAGTGAAGAAAGAATCCCCTGACTCTGAATATTCTCAGCCAGACCCCAGTATAAGCAGTAGTTTAGTTTTTGAAGTAAGTAGTAATTATTTTTACTCTTTATTAATTTCATTTCTCATTTCAAATTATAAATATGTCTTAATGATAGTAGTTCAAGTGCAAGGACAACACTGTATTTTTAGGCATGATATGGTCCTTCAGGTGTGCAGCATATTATTATTTAGGTAAATTTTTATGAAACAATACCAAGTCCTTCTAATTACATTATACTAGTTAATATATTTGTAACTGGCAGGCAATTCATCTGCTGTATTAACCTTTCTATACTCATAATAAAACAATAAAGAGAGGAAATTTGTAGATAACATTTTAGAAGATTTCATATTTGAACACAGGAAAATTTTTCTGTTTATGAAAAATTTTGTATGTTTACCTGTCTGTTCAGAAATGTATTTATGTTACAGAAAGTACTAGATTGAAATAATAAGAAATTAATAAGGTTTGCTATAATAATACTTTATGCTCTGTAGTTACATATTTTTTAACAGTATAGCCAGTCATGATGTGTGTTATTTTTATAAAAACAATGAAATGTATAGGGAGTTGTATAGTGATGTACAGCATTATTTTCTGGATGAAGGAATCCTACATCCACCTCATGGACTTCGAAGTTGTATTATTTTATGTTTTAGTCTTTGACTATAACCTGGTCTGATGTTAAATGAGGATGTGGTCTAAAATGGTAAACACGCCATAGCCAGAGTGGACTGGCTCTCAAGTGTAGCTGTTCGAACACACCAATATATACTTGGTGACAAATTTTCAACCTGAAGGTGGTAGCTGAAAGTTGTCACACTGTTTTCCTTCACCAGAAGCTCTGATTAATTTACAAGAATTCGAACTTACATCCATCGACACTGTGTTCAAACATGCGAAACAACTAGGCCGACATTGCTTCAGTTATTAATCATTGTGTATTTTAAAATCTTACAGTTTGCATTAGCGTGCATGTTCAGTGCATATGTTCTCTTGTAGTAAGTAGCATGTAAAGACATGTAAAAAGTTTCTATTTTTGAAGGTAATCTGTTTAGCTAGAATGTAAATTTATACAATTGACATTTCTTTTGGTTAGGTGAAAATGTAAATTGACTTCCTTCTCAAATTGTGAAGGACGTGGAATCAAATGAATTCACAACTATGTTAAACGACATATTTAGTAATAGTTCAAATGGCTTCAATAAAAGTTGGCCAATCAGTCAATAGTTGTAATATATTTTGTGTTCACACCACATCAGAGCAGTCTAACGTCAAAAGTGCAGATTATTATATAGTTAATTTGAAAGAGTTTTCAATTTATTCTTAACTTAACTTTCAGCTTAGATTTGACGACATATTTAGTAATAGTTCAAATGGCTTCAATAAAAGTTGGCCAATCAGTCAATAGTTGTAATATATTTTGTGTTCACACCACATCAGAGCAGTCTAACGTCAAAAGTGCAGATTATTATATAGTTAATTTGAAAGAGTTTTCAATTTATTCTTAACTTAACTTTGAGCTTAGATTTGTTTCTAAATGTTCTATTACTTGAAAAATTGTAAGAGCTCTCTGTAAACTTCAAAGTCTACTCATCATACAGTTTACATAATCACACAAAATTTGCAGTCAATTAGGAGTGTCATAAAAAAATTTAAGCTTTTTGAAACCGGCCTATTAAGATTAAGTTAACATGGTAGATATATAAATACTAGTCAAAGGTAGGAAAATAATTATGAAGCGCTGATGAATTTCCCTGAGTGAAGCAGCATCTAAAATTAAGCCTGAGCCACTTATAAATTCATGTTTGTTTTTTTTTTATTTATTGATTTTATACACAAATTACAATAACTATACCAAAATTAGGAGTGATTCGAGGGCACACCTTTTGTTATAACTAAAGTTGAATGAAGGTTGAATTAATTGTCTTTCCATCCAGAACGAGGAATTTTCTAAAATTATGGGGACTCAAGATGTGGAACAGGAAAATCAAAAGCAAGGATTGTCATCAATTATAAAGCAAGAAATTAATGATGATGGGAATCAATTTATATTAAAAACAGAGAGACAAGAAGAGTATAAAATGTTGGAAAATGCTGGAGACACCAACAATCACTGTGATGTTCTAGTAACTCATCAAGAAATTAAGTGCAAGTTGTGTGGTAAAACATTTAGTAATAGGTGAGTCCTTCAATAAACTCTATCATTTACTGAGTTACTTTCTACAAATCCCTCCATTAACTAAAAATGAACTAAGGAAATTCACTATAGGTACAGAGAAACACAGACTATCCTGTGTTTGTCGCATGTATGTTTTGTCCATTTTTTTGTATTCAAACTTCATGATATCACTATAACAATATAAGAATAGCTGATTGTCATAAGTAGTTCTTATTAAAGTTCATTTAAAATAAAGATCAGCCTTTAATATAAACTTTTTTTATCTACATTATGAATTTATTGTTTAGAGGGTATTGTTTAACAATTCGAGATATTCTGTTCTGTTATTACAATTACCAAGGGAACCAGTGTCATGACCTCAGTTGATCCATAATATGATAACATTACTCTGGCTTTGTGTCCCTGTGCTGTTTGTAAATGCATATAGTAAGGGCAAGAGTTAAGGGAACTGTTTATTTTGATGAGAGGAGTTGTTCTAGTGTCGCATTGAAATTCAAGTGCAGTGTAGTCACTATGTTTTAATAGTATTTGTGCAGCACATGCTATTGCAATGCTGGTAGCTTGAAGCAGACCAGGGCATGTGTATAGAATGTGATCTTCGCTGGCAGGTAGTCTCGGAAGATGAACTTTTAATTAAACATCTTAATTACTACACCATGAGAGTCGATGTTAACATTCATTATTATATTTTAAAATTTTCAGTTTTGATTTATCACAACACAATAATGAACATATAAAAGCTGTACCACCTACGCCATTCAATAATGAAATGAATGATTTACACAAGTGCCAGTGTTGTGAAGAATATTTTAATAATTCTGATACTATGCTTGCACACCTCAACAATGTACACAACAATAAAAAACCGAAATCTAGTTTATGTCAAGATGATATCAAGCCATTTCCTCCTGGAAAGAATAGCGAGGAAATTAAATATAAATGCGACTCGTGTGAACGCGTTTACAAAAATAAACTTAGTTTAGTGTCACATTTAAAAAGGATCCATTATGAGTATGGTAAAATGTTTGAATGTTGGTGTGGGAAACAGTTCCGTTCACCGGTGCACTTAAGTGAGCATAAGTATAATCTACACAGTACCAACATTAAGAATAAGAACATTGATAAATTTCAATGTGATTTTTGTCAGAAAATTATCAGAACAAAAGCATGCTTAATATTACACATACGGAGTGTTCATTATGATTATGGTAAAATATTTAAATGTTGGTGCGGGAAACAGTTCTCCACACCAATATATCTATACAAACATAAGAATCGGCAACACGGCTTCAGTGTTAAAAAGGCAAAACAGAAAAGCAGCATTAAAAAACACAATTCCAATGTGACTCGTGTAAAATATTAAAAATATATAAAAAAAATTGAATGTTGGTGCGGCAAACAATTCCATACATCAATACGCCTATATACAAATAGCGTCGCCATCATAGCTCCAATGAAAAATATTAATAATGCAGCATTAAAAGCACAGTTTCAATGTAATATTCGTCAGATATTTTTCAATAAAAATAGGTATTTAGAATAACATACAAAAAAAATCGTCTGTGTCACGAGACAGCCGACAGAAGTGATAACTTAAACTAATCTAAGTTGAACTATGTAATATTGAAGTTGTTTAACTTGAGAAAAGCTTAGGTTATTACTTAAGTTTTATGTATATTAATAATAATATATATATATAATAATATAAGGAAAGGTTATTTATTAATAAAATCTTTTATTGATTATAAAATATATTTTATTCTTATTTACAATTGTTGAATATGTACATTACAATTTTAATTAATCCTATAAAAGTAACAATTGGCTTATGAGCCTACCGCTGCCGTATGCATGAGAGAAAGGGAAGCCAGATAGCCTGGCGCCGTAACGCGTTACGTAACGAAGCGGTTTACCCTCCCATAAGAAGTTATCACTTCAAAAATACCATAAATATTAGTCCGGGAAAACAGTTCTGTACGTCGCGACGTATCTTTAATATATTCGATCTCTCTATACTATTTTAATATATTCGAACTCACTATACTCTGTTGACTTGAGGAGCCTTCACAGCTTAATCTCTTCGATAGAAATTTTAACAACATTTTAAATACCTATTTATAATAAGAATGAAAAAAAAATAAATTGTGGCAACATTGATAATAAAAAAATAATATAGTAAAATCCGATAATTACCGGTATATTTAAGCATAAATACTCGAATGTGAAATGTAACATATTTGCAATAAAATTTATAAGTTGAAAAGATTTTATTTTTCTATAATCCTACACCCTACAAAACATCGAAGTTAATAGAATTTAGTAAATAATAACTGACGAACTGCACTCTCCAACACCAGCGTATATACTCAGAGTTATTAATATTAGAACATTTATTGTTGAAAACTTAATGTTCCTATTACCTATACCAAGATTTAGTTGTCATAATAAATACACTGTTTAACCAAATCCTTGAAAAATGAAACCTTGCTACTATACCATGTGACCAAACATACGAGTACAAATTTATTTCTTTCTTTTTATCTATTAGGTATACTTAGATTCAGTTAGTCAATGTCCTTGACCTTGTGTGCCCTTGAAAAATGATAATTTGATCCGGCATTATAAAATTAAATATAACAAACATAGAATCTTAAATAACATAAAAATATGGTTATTTTTTTGTATAAAGTATCAGAGTCGTTTTTTCGTGTTACAATTTTTCTGATTATCAGTCGTCACTGTGTACGTGAGCTGTGCATATGTAGTATAATAGTATGACCCGATGCCAAAACTGAAGTGCGTAAAATTATGTACGCATAAGACACGTATAGGACCTACGGTGTACCGTAGGTCAGAATTGTAGTTCTGAAGTGTAGGCGTAAGAGGAATCTCAATCATCGCGTATGAGGAATATGTTGAAAAAGTGTCCATGTCTAAGCACTAAATAACAATTCCTAAATTGGCAAAGCGTATGGTTAGCCCGAAGTAATTTTATAAGAAATACAACTTAAAATAACTGCTGTGAGAAAACTTGGAAAGTGATAAACTTTTTATAAACATTATGTAATCCGTTTAGTGATTTTACAGTGTATACTGTTATAAATCTTTTAAAGATAATTAACCAATAATGTAGGTTACATTGCCACTGTAGCACCGTCATAATTTTAGCATATTTTGACGGACACATTTTCATACACATAGACGATTCTCCTTACCTCTACACTTCATAATATATTTTAATCATTTTGTTGTACTTGAATAACAAAATAGCTAGTGTCTATCAGGCGCCCACAGAGTACATAGCATTTTCAATAGTGACACAATAACTATTCAAAACTGGTGTCGTGATTGGCACAATTTAATAATTACTTAACGATATATTGATGTTTTAAAACAGAGGTCCCCAAACATTTTTGTCTCGTAGACCACTTACCATGTTTTTCACTATCTATAGACCCCCCTGCTCACCACAGTTGTTCCAGATGATGTCGCCTGCTATTATAACAAAATCGCCGAGTGAAAATAGAGCCTCGAGATCAGACCTTTGTAATCTTTTGCTCGGACGGTGGTACGCGGAAACTATTGCGACAGGCGGATGACTAGTCATACCTATTCTACATACTGACATATGTAAAAGATCAAGAAGAGGGTTCATCGGCATGGAATATAGAGATCGTTTATGGTGAATAAGGGTGCCACCGCCTCGAATGGCACGGCCATTTCTAACTATATTGTAATTCGTAATCGCGGGATTACGATTACCAGGCTTTAGAAGTGTTTCTTTAACTACAAACACATCTATCTGATTTTATCGTAGAAATGTAGCTTTGAGCATTAAAAAAGGACAAACAAAGACTACGTGGTTTTATTATATACATGATTAAAAGGAATTTACTTGTGGGAAACACGGGTGAGGCGTTTGATGGTAGCCGCAACGTCAGGAAACTGCGAGTTCGCATTTAGAAGACCGAGGTGCTTATTGCTATTTATCATCGCGTTAAAGGCGATGATCTTTTGTACGTTATTCACGAGAAGCTGGGTCAGCCACTCGATACCGATGATGAGGAAGGAAGAGGTCGGAGTAGTCTGTGCGGGCTTAGCCTTCATGGGCTGGGATCTGGGAGTCCAGGGGGCCGAGGGAGCCATCATAGGCTGTGGTGGAGCTTCTGATGCGGTTGTTACCGAAGTTCAGAGATTAATCGGTAGAACGGTATCTCTTGGTTATTTGAACTGAGTATATATTTATAAGAAACAAAATATGTGCAAGTGAATGAGATAAATGTAACCGACAATACAAATAATCTTATAAAATAAAAGTAAATCTAAGAATGAACAATAACATCTGGGCAATAAAATATTTGAAAAAATAAGCCAGAAGAATAACAATTCGTCGTATTAAGTGTACAGTTTGTCGGTGAGATTTTAATTCCACCTAGGTAGCATGTGGTGGTCATCTGAGTGCTGATTCTTTACTAGTCGCGTTCTTAAGCCGACTAATCTTAGACTTTTAAAGTGCCGCTTCTGCTTTTTCGCCTTAATTGTTGTAGTACACACATATCACGTTGGCTGTGAGTGTGTGTGTCGCTAAACCGGGCATTCCCAGTTTGCGTTAGCTTGTGCAATACTTTTCTGACCAGAGACAAATAAACATTTTCCTGGCAACACATGTATATTTTTTGATGAAAGAACATTTATGGATTTGGTCGTTTTTGGCGGGAAGTCGAATGAAACGTGTGCTTTCTAAGTGTCTAAAAACTTTTTCTCTTTTTATTGCTTAACTATTTTTTTTATACTTTATAGGTTAGTGATTTGACCACAATCTGATTTGATGTTAAATGATGATGTAGTCTAAGATGTTAGTCACGCTAAACCTAGAGGTAGACTGGCTCTCAAGTGCAGCTTGCGGAACACACCAACAGGTGATTGGTGACAGATTTTCAACTTGAGGGTGGTAGCTAGCCGGGTGGACTTAGAAAAAGCCCTACCACCATGCTATGATTTCATCACAATGTTTTCCTTCACCGAAAGCTCCGACTCGATTACTAAGATTCAAATCTACGTCCTTCGACGCTGTCCGAACACACTACCAACTGAGTCATCATCGCTTTACTGTGTTTTCGGTTAATACTGTATATTTAGTGTTCTCCGAACATGGGAACTCGGAAGTGATGAGGACTACGAGTCGGCAAGACATTCACATAGAAAAAGGATGTGTACTGAAGTGATTGGACTGTAAAACGAACATAAGTATAATCTGTATTTTAAAACTAATTATACAAGATTTCTTGGAAACAATACCTCAAATGAATACACTGTATATGTTGAATCCAACGAAAAGGAACAATTGGATAACAAGAACCCTTTGGAAATCACAAATATTTCAATATATTCCGTTATGAAGTTCACACTCATGTTCCACCCTTGGTACATTGTTACAAATGTATTAAATTTAACAGCAAAACTTAGCAACTAGATTATGCAACATCATTCATACTAAACATTGATATTTTAATAAGAAAAGATTTATGGCAATGAACGGTATATTCATGTTTTAAATCATCGATGTACTGAATGTGGCTCGATAAGTTTTTCAACAAGTAGTTCAGCGGTTCAAGTTCTAAGTGATATCGAGTATTGTAGTGTATCGGTGGACAGTCAATCCAAGTAAATTGCCGCATGCATATCGCAACGTCGTAATTACTGTTGGCTCGGGGTTGCCGTTCTATACGTGTCAATTGTGTTTTATTCATCGATCCCCGCTTCAAGAAACCTATCGCCCGGTCCGTGCTGTACTGTTGCCTTGCGGGATCTCTTCGGTTACATTGGCATCTGGCTGTCGCCACCAAAACAGCTTACTGATATCGGCGCCCGTTCACCTACAGCGAGGGATGGCGTCGCACCTTACCTCCCAAGGTATATATATATTACTTTAACCGATTTTGGTGAAATTTTGTGAAGGGCACATATACATTAATTATGCCGTATGTTCTTTAATATTTTATCACTTCACCTTGTGCTGTGATTGTTAAACCTGATGTTAAATGACGATGACAAGTATTAGACGTTTCTAATACGTAAACTTATTTCCTTATGGGTTGTACGGTACACGTTGTAAGTGTTGATGCATGCAAGTTTGTCCCTTCAACAGATATTACAATGATCATCAGCCTATAAGAAACTCACTGCAGAGTCAAGGGCCTCTTCCCGAAAAAATGTATGGGCATAATCACAGCGCCAGTTCACGTATTGGCGATTTGAAACTCAAAGAAATCCACAGTTCTATATTTTTCCCATATACGATGGTACTACAAGTACATTTCTCAGATTCAGGTTTCCTCACGAAGTTTTTCTTCACCGTCAGCCAATAGTGTTACCAATTTAAATTAGTATATCGATATTCGAAATAACTTTATGTGTTGGAAACCCTACGTCGCGACTCATCGAAAGAAAAGTCGATTAACGTTGTTCTGCTGAGAGTTCTCTGGAGAGTTACAGATAAAACGCCATGAACACGAAAGCGGTTTTCTTATTTGCACATACGATATCGCTATACTATTTACACCGTACTGTATTTATATCTTCTACTTATTTGTAATTGTTTCCTCTTTTTATTCGACACAAACATATGCTCTAGGTACTTTGCTCTGTGTAATTATCATATATTTGTATTTTGTAGGTGGTAGAGTTACGCTGAAGCTATTACTGGTTTCGGCATGAATGGGTCGCCTCGCCCGGGGTAGTACCACCCTCTCACAGAAAACCGACGTGAAGTAACAGTGGTTGCACTGTTGCGTTTCGTTCGGCCAGTGAGAGCGCCGGAGGCCCACATATTTAAAAGGCCGGCAACGTACTTGCGACTCTCCTGGTGTTGCTAGTGTCTATGGACGGCGGTGATCACTTACCATCAGGTGACCCTCCTGTTCGTTTGCCCCCTATAATATATATATATAAAATTTTGATGCGCGGGTGTTCCTAATGTTGTTCCTCCGAAACGGCGTAACTGGTATTTACAGAATTTTAATTGTTACTTTTTTACTACTACTACTACTATTTATTACTACTTATTTGTTACCAGAGTTGATATTGGCTATAATTAAACCCTGTACTGTCGGCACTGTTGACGAGACCTATTTTTCGAAGTTATACTTCTTTTGGCGCGTCACGAAAAACAGACACCCTATAATTAGCTTTAGTCAACATTTTATTCAAAAAAAGTATTTATGTATTAAATACCTTTTTTCTATTGTTAGTGTCGGTTTTTTATCTACGAACAAAATAAGGAAATAGTTAAAATTTTTGCAAAGATTTTTATCTTGTTACGCCAAAAAAGTATAACTTCTAACGCGTGTACATAAGTACACACTACTTTATTTTTGTTTTTGTTAATTTTCCGATCAAACTTTTTTATTACATTATACAGACACAAAAATTCGAAATTTTGGCGATTTTTGAAACAAAATTTATTTATAATAATTCGAGGAATACTGGATATATTTATGTCTTACATAATTGTTACGTATATTAATGATACAATACTGTAAAACTTATTTAATAAACATAAAATTTCTTAGAATCACAATGTGGGAATCGGGTTCATCGGGTTTCAGAGCAAGAAGCCCGGGACAGTGCTTGGGAATGGCGAGCTAAGTGTGTCACAATCAAGAGTGTTTTCTTATTAATATAAATCTAAATTCCTAACGTTCAAACAAACACAACACGCTGTAATTTCTCGTATGCAGACAACCCTGAATAATCAAGATTCTCGCATCATAAACACAATTTATATTATCCATGCATCTTTTTCATATGATTAGTTAAATATCGTTTCACTTTAAAAACTGATTCGCAATATTCACATTTATACTTGTTCTCATTTACATTACTAGTCGTGCGTTGGTGTTGCTCCCTCTCATGTACTTTTAAACGTTTCGGCGTACGAAACTGTTTCCCGCACCGACATTCAAATACTTCACCATAATCAGAATGAATATTTCTTATATGCGAGATTAAATACTTTCTTGTTTTTAAAAATTTCTTGCAAATGTCACATTGGAAGTCTGTTTTTAATACTAAATGATTTGTATTTTTAACTTTAGTGCTGTGTTGCCGACTCTTATGTGTATATAGGCGTAATGGTGTACGGAACTGCTTCCCGCACCAACATTCAAATGTTTTACCATAATCATAATGAATACTTGTTATATGTATTATTAAACCCCTTTTCCTTTTGAAAATTTTCTTGCAAATATCACACTGATATTCTGATTTTAATGCTGCATTGTTAGTATTTTTAACCTTGGCGTTATGTTGCCGATGCTTATGTTTATACAGATATATCGGTGAACGAAACTGTTTTCCGCACCAACATAAAAATATTTTCCCATAATCAAAATGAATACATTTTATATGTTTTACTAAATAACCTTTGGTTTTATAAATTTTATGGCAGGAGTCACATTGGAATTTGTCATATTTTTTAGGCTCCACTCTGAGGCCATGCCGCTTATACTTATGCTGATTTAAGTGTATCGGTGAGCGGAACTGTTTCCCGCACCAACATTCAAATATTCTCCCATAGTCATAATGAATTCTTTTTATGTGCGCTACTAAAGCACCTTTACTTTTGTAAACTCGCTCACATGAGTTGCATCTATGATTCATTTTTTTGCCCTTCTCTCTAGTACTATCTGGCTTTATACCCTCATGACATAAATCAAATTTGGAGTTTTTATTGTTGTGTATGTCGCGAACGTGTGCAAGCAAATTATCATGATCAGTAAAGTATTCCTTGCAACACTGGCATTTGTGTAACTCATTCATTTCATTACCCCATGGTGTAGGCGGTTCAACTTCTATATGTTCATTATTATGTGTTAATAAATGAAATCTGAAAATGTTCAAATAATATAATTAATTATAACATATTCCGTGACTTGGACTAATGCTAGTGTCTTCCCTAGCTTTTTCTAGTATTTAATGCAAAGGTTCTGGTTTGCTTCAAGCTAGTTGCATTACAATGGGGCTCGCCAGACAAATAGTATATTTAGTTCATTTAAATGTTAGTACAATATAGCAATTGCACTACACCTGACTTTCTTTTCACATATAACACATACACACGATAGTGCTGGTAGCCTGTATCTATAATGATTTTCCATGGACCAGATTATGAAAATAAATGTGTGATTTGTATAATGAATGTGTATGACAGAGTTTGTTGAAGACTCACTTATTTTTGAATATCCCATCACACATTTTGGGTTGAATTTCCTGTGGAATTATCGGAACTTCATACAGTACACTTGTGTCTCCAGCATTATCCAATACTTGACGCTCTTCTAACATCTCTGTTTTTGCTATAAAGGGGTTCTTTTTATCTTCCATTTCTTCTATTTTAATGAATGAGTTTGATTTATCTAAATTTTCCTGTTTTATAACTTTTGATAGTTCCTCATTCTAGAAACAAAAACAACAGATACTTAAGTAGTTATCAGATAGTTGCTAAATTATATGTGACTATGAATCAATCCATGTGGGATTTTATATACACAATTAATTGCTTAAAAAAATCAGATGCTTTATTTTGGTATTGGGCTTTCAAGACACTGCGAGATACTCGGAATCATCAATCAACTATTCATTCTTTATATTTCATAGATTAACATGTACTACTTCCTTTATCATGTATTTATAACTCTAACACTAGGGTTTCTAGGGACAACAACTTGTCTGATGGTCTTGTTTACCAATTAATAATTTCTGACTATGGCCTTCCTCACTCTTCAGCATATAACCAATTCTTCCTATTTTTAGTCTACACAAGTACACTCATCCATTTTCTACCAGGAGTGCTACACAAATCTAAGATTTAAAAGTCCTGTGAAGCTGAATTAGCCTAATAGCGTATTATCAGTTCGAAATTAAACAAAAAATATAAAATTAAGTTGTTAGTTATAAGTAAAATCCAAACCAAGGAATAGATAAATCAAAGGTTCTTTGAAAATACATAAATAAATTCAGCTCACATGTGTATATACTCTTAGATTAGGCTTTTTAATAGACAAATAACAAGCAATTTATATATGTTTTAACCTTAAAATATGAGAAACAAGTAAATATTCATTTCTAATTTAATACTTCAATGGTATCACAACTTAAATTACTAAAGTTTAAAATAATTACATTACATTTTTGAAAGATCAGACTACTCTAAACATGTGCTGACACATGCATACAGAGCTTATGTCCTTTGCCTCAAGCTATTATCAATAAGAAAAAAACACTCACTTTAAAAACTATTTCACTATTTACACTGAATTTGTTGATGCATGACGATGATGATTGAGGGCATTCATCCTCAGCAAATTCTTTTTTCACTTCTTCTGATACACAAAATTGACTGTCATAGTAATTAACACAATTTGACGACTGTAATTGCTTGTAAGACCACTGCAATAGAAAGATGAGCTTCTATTAAACAATTTCAGATATAATTATAACAACAATAATTAAGTTTGTCTCATTCATTCAATCAAAATAGTCTCTTAAGGTTTGTAATATTAGTATAGATTATTTACTAGTAGACATTTTTTTTTTTCATTACTACAGGGGTTTTGAAATGAATTAGACAAACCATTTTTAAATCTTTCTTCAATCCTTTATTTGAGTGCTTTGTTCAAAAAGGCTATACAACAAAAAATAACATAATAACTAACAAATATAATTGTGTTGTATCAGTGGTTTGTACCATTCTTGTTCTATTATTTCATTTTGTATACACATTTGTGAGAGATATAGAAAAGAAAATAAGGTTTATTTCAATCAGAAAAAATGTACTGTTCTCAATGAATAGATTAAATCTACATTAACTTGAATGAAGCTGTTGGTAGAAGCTAGTTTATAATCATTATCATCATCATCTTCTTACTCTTATTCCACGTGAGCAGGGTCGGCACTACATATTTTCCTCTTCCATTCTTTTTTTTTATATTATAGGGGGCAAACGAACAAGTGGGTCACCTGATGGTAAGTGATCACCGCCGTCCATAGACACTAGCAACACCAGGGGAGTTGCAAGTGCGTTGCCGGCCTTTTAAATATGTGGGCCTCCGGCGCTCTCACTGGCCGAACGAAACGCAACAGTACAAGCACTGTTACTTCACGTCGGTTTTCTGTGAGAGGGTGGTACCACACCGGGCGAGCTGACCCATTCATGGTGAAACCAGTAATAGTTTCAGCGTAGCTCTACCACTACTAAAACTCTCCCCTGTCCAATGTCATCTCAGTATTTACACCTTTTATATACATATCATTTTTCACACAATCTACCTAATCTAATCGGTTCACCTATACTCCTATATTCATCCACCTTCATACTTAAAACTTTTCTAGTTACATGGCTTTCATATCTCCTCATAACGTACCATGCTAACCTATTACTCCTCAACTTGTCTGTCACTGGTGCTATTTTCAAATGTCCTATGACATACTCATTCTTAATCTTATCCATTCTAGTTACAGCACACATCCATCTTAACATTCACATTTCTGCCACAGTCTGTTATTGAGTAATTAATCATAACTCTACCTTAATAATAAAATATACTATTCATGTATAAACTATACACTAGAACTATAGACTTATAGAACTATAACTTTAGAACTATAAAGAAATCAATATACAATACCATATAATGATTGTAGTTCGCTTCTTCTCCATTCATACAGTGTGACATTTTTTCCTCATCGAAACACTGTACTGTCTCCTTTTTTATGATTGGTGTAAACATTTGTAAATTCCACTGTGCCCCTTCTGCTGTAGTATTTAATGCATTACAGCTGGGTGCTTGATATATTCTCCTGTCCATTTCCATTCTATCTTTCATTTGTACTGGTTTTTAATTAACAAGTTAAGTTTAAGTTTTTTACTAAGTTCATTTAAAATGTATAGTCATAATAACTTTCATTTGGCGGTTTTTTAACATAATAAGTTCATGAATGTTACCTATGTAAAATATATTTAGAACGGTTACGAATCATTTTCTCGAGAACGGTTAATTACATTGTAATTAGAGTGGTAGCGGTAACTATGGAAGACTGAACAGCCATTATCTTCAAACTTCTAATTAATACCAAACTATTGCAAATCTAACCCGTTCAAGATTTTAAGAGATTACGTTGATTCACGTTCATAATCACTTCTTACTTCCTGTCATCACTATTTAAGTTATTGTAAATTAGGCATTTAAATAACGAATCATCAAAATAATGAACTATTATTTTTTAATCTTATTACAAGCTGTATTTTATAATCACGGATCAATGAGAAAATATCCTGAAATATTAGAGCTCACCTTTACCAAGTTGTAAATAAACAAGTCACGTGACCTAATCGATATTTGTTTTTAATCTAGTAAAGCCAAAAGCTACAGGTTTTTTAAGCCTAAGTTATTTAAATAACGTTTATTATATATTATTATATGATTAAAAAATACGTCAGAACATGAAATTTTTATATCCCTTATGGCATTTACTTGTAACACTTCACATTACAGTTAAAGTTATATGTTGTAAAGTATACACCTAAATTTAGTATCGGTAGTTATCGGTTTTTGCAAAGTCTACTAATATTATTTTTTTTATTTTCAACGTTGCCAGATGTTAAATTTACTTGATTTAATACTATATTCCTAATTGTTCTCATTACGAAATTTTGGGCAGGCATTGTCAGCGCTACAGTAAAGGATATAAAGTGCTGTTCCTGAGAGATCATTCGAATCTACATTAACATGAGTAAAATCTACTAAGATGTTATTCATGCAAGTATAGGTTCATAGTAAAATATAATAGCAATTTTGCTTATAACGTTTATTCTTAATAAGTTACAGTTTACATAAGAGTAATCACGTAAGTAATTTACATTTTAAAGTATACATCATAAATTAAGTTTCGGTAATTACTGGTTAACTAATGTTCTTTCTAGTGATTTCAATGTTTCCACCGGTTTATACAAATTATTTATCATTTGAATATCGATTTTAAAAATGTTTTTTTTATTTATTGTAATATAAAAAATAAAAAATTATTGTAATAAGAATTCATCCGTTTTCTTGTTAACTCATGGATCAATAACGTTCATTTATCCTTAATACAAGTAGCACAATCTTACATGTCAATATATTTTAAATCAAAACTGACATATAACAGTACATACTTCTCGTTTCCATGTTGGGTATCATTTCCTACGCTGATATTCAAATAATTTATTATGAATAATAATGATACTATTTTTTTAATGCGATTAGAGGCAAACGAAGAGACGGGTTACTTGATGATAAATAATCACCGCCGCCCATAGACACCTGCGACGCGAAAGGCATCACAAATGTGTTGACGACCTTTGAGGAAGGAGTAAGCTCGTTTCTTGAAGGTCTGTGGGTTGTATTGGTCCGGAAACGCTGCCGCTTGGAGTATTCCAGAGGACCGACGTACGTGGAAAAAAAGCACGTGAGAACCGCAAATTAGACGACTTCCAATTTGAGATGACACTGATGGAATTTCATTTTATGGCGAGTCGTTTGGTAATGGAACTCAGCAGCAGGTATCAATTCGAACAGATCTTCAGAACTCTCTCCATGGTAGATTTTGTAAAGGACGCAAAGTGACGCAACATCCCTACGAAGCTCCAAAGTATCGAACCTTGAGGAAATCACCTGATCATCGACGATTCGAGCCGCTTTCCGTTGGATTCGATCAAAAGGAAATAGATGGCATTAAGGCGCTCCGCCCGGAAATGAGAACAGTATTCCATGTGTGGACGGACTTGCGCCTTATATAGCTGAAAGCGGTGAACCGATGTGAAATACCGTCCTGCTCTGTTAAGAACACCTAACTTTTTTGAAGCCAGTTTTGCTCTACCTTCCAAATGACTACCAAACCGAACGTTGCTAGATATGTCGATACCGAGGATACTGAAATTAGGCTCAGTAACTAGGGGAAGTCCTTGAAAATTAGGGATTGCGTCAAGGGAGTTTTTTTGTCGGTGAAGGCACATACCTATGTTTGGGGTTAAATTCGACTAGATTTTGTCTTCCCCAATCAGAGACACGCTCCAATGAGGTTTCATCTTGGACACAAAATTGTTCCGGCACTCGTTAACGCGTTCCCGAGAAACACCAGCGAAATTTGATTGTGATTATGACAACAGTCACATTGCAAATAGTCATCAATTGTATTTGTTAGCGATGCAGCAAATAATTATTGCAGACACATGCCACAATAGATAGACGTCGCGTATGTGTTGCGAGGCTTAAGTATAACATACAAATCCTTGTATTTGTAAATTTTACATTTTTATATTGTTTAAGGAATTTTATGAATAATTGTTATGTATAAGTTTATTTTTATCGATAATGCATAATTAGGAATGAAAATTGTAAAGAAAAATCGCATATAAGAAAAGTACATAAGATTATATAAATCGTTGAAAATTAACTGTGGTTTGCATATAATAGCGGATTGTTATCAAAAAACAAGAATAGAAATAAGTAAAATATATAACAAAACCAGAAACGACAAATTGAATTCTTTGTTTGTGAAAATTTCGTGTAAAATTTTATATAATTTTTAATATTATTCTGTAATAATAATAATTATTATTATGTTCAATGTTACGATTAAATAGAGGACTTACGCAACCATAAAGTGGTGTATAGTACATAAGAATAGGTTAAGTACTCGTATTCACTGAAACATAAGGAAAAACGGAGTCCTCCAAAGTAAACATTAAATTAAAAACGTGTGTGTTTTAAATCACACGACTGAAGTTAAACTTCTTTAACCCCATCTATACATATGTGTGTATATGTATTTATATGTATAATATATACATGTATGTGTATATATGTATTGTATAATGACTTCGTTTTGCGTTTATTGTTGGTTATCATTCATGGCAGTGGTTGATGTTCTCCGTTCAACTGGGACGGCATGTTTATCAATATTATGTGTCGCAACCTAACCAGAAGCTTTTCGTCGAAGTTTTTCACCAACTTTTCGTGAATTCTCAAAAGTTAAACATACTCGTGTAAGTTCATTTTGTTCAATATGTACTAATTTACCAACTGGACCGTTTACCAATCCATCTGATACATCAATGGTGTGATGATAATGTACTGTTTGTACAGAAAAAAAAAAATTTCGTACGGTAAACCGCCAGTATCGATAACTGATATATTGTGTAATTTCTGTTTGACAAAAGCTTCCTGTTCAGTACTTTGACATTCAAAAAATAAATCTGTTGCTATTGACGCTATTTTATTATCTGTACGTTGCAGTATCGTATATTTGTATTTATTGACGGAATCATTAATAAGAAAGATACGAAAACCATGTGGACATGATTGATCAGCCTGTTCATTTGTAAAGAATCGTGATTCAATCATTGCTAATTCGTCATCTGTTCAATATCGTACCATTACTGATTTTGGTGAGTAATGATGAAAATATTGCATTACTTTGTCGCATGACTTTTGTGTCATTCAGTAAAATTTTAATTCTCGCCATAGTACTGGTCCTGCCATACGCTGTTTTGGTTTTTTATATATCGGTGTGGCGCGAACAGGCAGCAGTTGCCGTAAATCACTAATAAAAATCATGTCTAATCCTCCGAAATTCGTTTCAAAATTCCCTGCTATTTGTTTTAGTCTGGCATCAATTTGAGCTAATAATTCTGCACCAATCACACTTCATCTATGATCAAGACTTTTACATATCTAAACAGTTTACGCTATTGATTTGTCGTCTCAGTTAATAATAGAAGAAGTTTTGATAGTGATATTTTCAACACAGTGTGTACCATCCGTCGAATCCGTCGATAGCAACTGCAGCCTGGCTAGTGGATACACACGTGATGTATGCATAACAATATCCATTATTATCTGAATATCTATTGTATAATTCCATTACAAATTTTATGATGGAAGTTTTTCCACATCCAGCAGGTCCAGTAAAGACTACTTGTAGTGGTGATAAATTTGAAGACAGGACGTGATCGATGCAGAAGGAATTCTTTTTGTTTTTCATTTGCAGATCACATTAGTTGACAGATATGATCCAGTTCCATAATATATTCTTTCTTCTCCGCAATAACACCTAACTTTCTCAATATTGCTAAGTCAAGATTACGCTTATGATATAATTGTTGGAAAGGATTTGGCTTTGGAAAGCGATTATCAACATCTTGAATTTAAGTTTTATCATCGTCTAGATTCCGGTCTTCACGGCACAATAGCCGACAAATTTCTATCGTTTTCGTGATGTCTAAATTTGAATCAAATTCTTTTATCCTTCCAAATTGAGTGCTTTATTTTTATCGTAGATATTAATTTACGTAGTAATAAATTTCATTTCAACATCCTCATTTGTGTAACGTAACCATTTCTCGTCTATATTCATTGTAATCTTACACAATATCATAATTTCGTAATAGAATAACTATAGAGGCAGTATTCTCTCTTCCTAAACACCACTTTTTTATAACATTTAGACACAAATTGTGTTAGAGTTACTTAATTCATCGGGTCGTTGTTAACAATTATCAAACCAATCTTTCTTCCAAATATCTATGGAATATTCATCAAGTTCACTAAATGATTTTTGGATCTGCGTTTTTTGGGCTTTCTGTGGTACTGCATTTATAAAATATTCCATTCATCGTCCAATTGAGTATTGTTTTTTGGGTAACACTCATCAATATAATTGTAATTTGAACTTTCTAAATTGGATCTGATGTCAGCATATCTCTTAGCATATTATTGGAAATGTTCGTCTGTTTTTTGCATCGATGGTGTAAGATTAATTGTTTTGCGATATGGCATAAAAGGGGCTTCAAATTTGCATTTTAATGGTTTATTAGCAACAATCTTCTTAGCTTATAGATGTGTGTTTCTGAATTTGTAATCTGATATTTCCTGATGGTTGAGATGCTGCAACAGATACTAAACTGTTGATTAAATGTATTACTTCACGGTTATTTTCACTGATCACATTATCTGGAGCATTTTCAAGCCACAGTTATATATGTGCAAAGTAGACTTCCGCAATGCTCCAGTTCCATACGTTTAAAACATTTGGCAACTCTTTAGCGACCGAAAGGACTATATTCTTTGGATTTGAATATTGTGAGCAATAAATTAACCAATTTATTGAAGTAGATGACGCAAATCACAGCGCCTTCGTTGCCAAGTGTGGTTTTTTCAATAAAACGTATTTCCGACGCAACACGCTCTGAAATATCCGCTCCATTGTTCGCCATCAGGTGTATCAGATCCGTCCATCCTATTTCATTGGCGCTAAGTGTCATGAAAGCTGTTGGTCTACCTTTCTCTTTTTTTTTTTTTCTTCGCGCCCAATCTCAAGTCCAATTTGTTATTGAACGTAGGAAAGCAAGATTCGATTCAATACGATTGTTGATGTCCTCTTCTGATTCGATTTGTTCTCTTGTTATGTCGGTATTAGTACCTAAATGCCACAGTCAAACAGTCTCGAATCCGCAGTCTCATAATCTTCATAGCGATATACAACAAATGATACGGAGTAATTATTCGACGGTCAGTACAACGCAATTCACTGGAAGCCTTCATGAATGGTGTAGCTCTGGTGTCTTCTTTAAATGTTCTAAATTGGAAATGACAACTCTTCCGCGTGTTCATCAATTAATAAACTACGAGGAACATTGTATTCCTCAGGTGCGACTCTTAAATATTTTTCGTCGTTCCACAGAAGCGTATGTCGCTGAGCTGTAAGACTCTCATCGATGGAAATATCTTCACTGACTTCATTCATCTACGTTACCTATTTTTTAAGTTTCTTCATCATCTTCACTGAGGAATTCACGATTAATTGTGATATTTTAGTGAGTATAAAGAGCCGTTTTTACCAAATATTGTAAACATGTCTTAATATTTTTCTATTAATTAATCCTTATAAGTAGCTCGATTTGTGACTTCGTTTGCTTTTGATATGAACATATCTACATTACATCTGCAATGATCATCGCTGATATCTCTTGGAAGTTGATTCATCATTGTATCCACAGATACTGGCACATTGATAATCTGACCGTATATATCAAATTTATATACATTGCGTAGTCTATGTATCTGCATAAATGCGAAACGAGGAAAAACTAATCTTTCCGAAACTAAATCAAGTTTCGGTAAGTGTGCAGGAATTTTTGGATATTTAATGGCTCCGATGATGGCTCAATCGCTAACGTGATCGGACACAGTGTCGAAAGACGTAGCTTCGAATCCTAGCAACTGAGTCAGAGCTTTCGGTGAAGGAAAATATCGTGATGAAACCATAGCATGATGGTAGGGCTTTTTCTAAGTCCGCCTGGCTAGCTACCAACCTCAAGTTGCAAATCTGTCGCCAAGCACCTGTTCCAGCAGCTGCACCTGAGAGCCAGTCTCCCTCTAGGTTTAGCTTGACTACCATCTTAGACCACATCATCATTTAACAACAGATGAGATCGTGGTCAAACGTTAACCTATTAAGTACAAAATAAAAATCCATTGTACTATGACAATATTGGAATATTTTATTTGTCAAGAGCAACTTTACAAGTCGAACAAATCATTGCATCGTTAATTGTTCTGAAAAGTATTAAATTTATGTTTGTTAATTTCTTCATAGTAATAAGAATGTGCATACACCGATATTATTGCAAAATAATATTATTTCATACCGTTATTTTCTTCAACAGATCTTGACAATTGTCAGAAGCCTTTTTTAAGTCATTTGGAAGTGAAATTTCTTTTTAAATCATATTCTATTGCAGACTGTACATGAATAAGCAAATGTATTTTTCCGGAAGTTTCTTGAGCTTTTCATGTTTTGTAATATCGTCGTACTTGAAGTCAAAGTTGAATCATGGAGGTCTGATTGTTCTTCATTATTTTCCAACGAATTATTACTATGAACAGGGAAAGATATATATTTAAACATAAAATGTGAGCCTACATTTTCTTTTATCAAAAACACAATATATATAATTGCAATAATAATTACGATTCGATGTTGACATTACAATTTCTTCTTACACGATATTATCGCGTACGTTCTGATGTTAGAAATTGTTGCTGTGATCGTGAATCCCTCTTCTAGTTAGCTCTGCGTATATGCTGTTTAGTGTTGATGGACCAGCCCTTTGATTTACCTGTGACGATGATATGCTGACTATAGCATCTAAATCTTGATCAATTTGCTGCTTCAACATTATTTTCTTTGCTCTAAGTAAGAAAATGCAAATAAGAATTTTACGAGCCTTCAATGGCATGAGTTTTACGAATAAATTGGTATTTACAATTTCTTTCTCTCCCTGTATTCTCGCATGCGTTGAGCTGTAGTTTTCGCCTGTTTTTTTGATGACTCGCTAACGCCTTTTTTTCTCTCTCTCCATCGCCGTGTTGCCTCTGCAGACTTTTGCTCTTTTTTCTATAATCCTTATTTCAGAGGCTCCAGGGATTTGATTGTCTCCTGATGGACCAGCACTTCGAATATCTTCTGTAGCAATTTCAACTATCGCATCTGGTTCCTGTTGTTGTTTAAGTAGTGCTTTTCGTGCTCTGAATTCTCGACCACGTTCTGCAGAAGATTTTGGCGCTTTACTCAACCTGCAATTTCATTATTTTGATTTGGTAAATGTAATAAATTATTATTAGAGTATAGAGTATTAGTTAAATTGTATGTTATCCTCTTTTAACAATTTGCTCAAGTAAATTGTAGAAACGCGAACAAGAAATACGGAAGAACAACAAGGAGAGAGAAAGAGAGAGAGAGAGAATATATATATCGAGAGTAGAATGCCGCGTATTAGTAAAAGAAGAAAATAGACAAGAAACAACGAACGCTGCATATGTCGCCACGAGACCAGCAACTAGTATGATATACGGACTCACCTTCGTGATTCATTATCAATTGATTGGATCTCACAAGGTTTAAAATCTTGCCTTGAATATGTTGTCACACACTTTTTATGCACAATTTCCGTACGTAATTTATTCTTAGTTGATGGTCCTGGAGCACCGCTTTCATATTCATAGTCTGTGTCACTTCCTGCCGTAATTTGTTGTTTTTAAAATGAATTTATAATTCTATTCACTTATATCTGAATATCTGAAAGGGCTGATCTCATTTTTACGGAACTTTTACTGATAAATAGTTGACACCATAAGAAATTTATTCTCGACTGCTAACACACTGGAATATCGTGGTGTACCGATTTCCACGCGAATTTTATAGGCATATAACAGATGTTAGAAGGAGAAACTTAGGTTATTTTATTTTAAACTAGCTGTTACCGGTGACTTCAACCTCAATAGAATCTCGAAAACACATGAATCGATTCTCAAAAACAAAAACTTAATTATATTGACGGTGTGGGCGGCATGTCATATCTATATAATAACATTTTTAAGACATAACGTAAGTAAGTGAGCACTAATGGATATGTAGTCGGTTAAACTTCTAAATATGTTCTGATGGTAAATCCTATCCGGTGCACTGTTACTATTTACGTATTTAATGTACACGTTATATTTTACAGTAGGTAAGTGGCGTGCATGCTGTACTTACAAATGTTTTTTACAAGTATTTTGTAATTTTACATTTTTTTCACAATTTTACATTCCTTTAATATAATTTAAAATCGCATGTGGAGCTGCAGGCATTGCCTAGTAATTAATATAAATTAATTCTAACAAAAGCAGAACATTGTACACATGTCGTTACATTTTATTGTTAGTCAAGTAGGCACACAATAACTGCCAGAGCGTGAGTCAAGAAGTTTTACGTCAATAACTTTTGGTTTTACAAACTTTACGGTAGGAGTCACATTGGAATTTTTCATGTTTTTAGGCTCCATTCTGAGGCCATGTCGCTTATACTTATGCTGATTTAAATGTATCAGTGAACGGAACTGTTTAGCGCACTAACATTCAAATATTCTCCCCTAGTCATAATGAATTCTTTTTATGTGAGATACTAAAGCACCTTTACTTTTGTAAACTCGCTCACATGAGTTGCGTCTATGATTTATTTTCTTGCCCTTACTTCCATTACTATCTGGCTTTATACCGTCATGACATAAATCAAATTTGGAGTTTTTATTGTTGTGTATGTCGCGAACGTGTGCAAGCAAATTATCATGATTAGTAAAGTATTCCTTGCAACACTGGCATTTGTGTAACTCGTTTATTTCATTACCCCATGATGTAGGCGGTTCAACTTTTATATGTTGATTATTGTGTGTTAATAAATGAAATCTGAAAATGTTCAAATAAAATCATTAATGATAACATCGGTTTCCATGGTGTAGAAATTACAACATTTAAATATAAGTACATATTCCGTAACTTTGACTAACGCTAGTGTCTTCCTTAGCATTTTTTAGGATTTAATGAAAAGGTTCTGGTTTGCTTCAAGCTAGTTGCATTACAATGGGGCTTACCAGACAAATAGTTTGTGTTTGCGCCTATTGAGACTACATATGTCGGCTTAAAATAAAATAAAAATACGTTCGTCGTCTGGATATGATGCCTATAATTCAAAATTTACAAAATTGCTTTTAACGGACGTTTTGCGCTTTGTCGTTATCGGCGCGTTTGCGTAAGTGTCACGCTTCGTGTACTGCAGTTTTGATTTTAAGCATGAACAGTTTATTTAAATGTTAGTACAACATAGCGACTACACTGCATCAAAATTTAAATGCAATTCTAGAACAATTCCCATCGCCCTTGTCATGTCTATTTACAAACAGCACAGGGAGACAAAGTCTACGCAATACTATCAAACTATGATTGAATTGAGGATGTAACACAGATTCTATTGGAAGCAGTTCTATATTATACTGTTCTGTGATGACAGGACAAGGCATCGCCATGTTTTCAAAATTTCATATATACAAAAATACAATTAACATAAATAAAAAGAAAAGTTTATAATGTGCCAGACTTTCTTTTAAATAAACCAAACTCTAATAAGAATTACTTGTGACTTACGTACATTTATAATGAAAAAGAGTAATACATAAGTGCAACACATACACAGGATAGTACTTGTGACCTGTATTTATAATGATTTTCCGTGGGCCAGATTATGAAAATAAATGTATAATTTACATAATGAATGTATATATGACAGAGTTTGTTGAAGACTCACTTATTTTTGAATATTCCATCACACATTATGGGTTGAATTTCCAATGGAGTTATCGGGACTTCATACGGAAAACTCGTGTCTCCAGCATTATCCAATACTTGACTGCTCTTCTAACATCTCTGTTTTTGCTATAAACAGGGTTCTTTTTATCGTCCATTTCTTCTATTTTAATTAATGGGTTTGCCTCCTCTGAATTTTCCCTGTTTTATAACTTTTGATAGTTCTTCATTCTAGAAACAAAAACAACAGAAACTTAAGTAGTTATAAGATAGTTGCTAAATTATATATGACTGTGAATCAACACATGTGGTATTTTGTATATACAATCAATTGCTCAAATAATTCAGATGTTTTATCATGGCCCTGGACTTTCAAGACGCTGCGAGATACTCACAAACATTAATCAATAGTTCATCTTTATATTTAATAAAAAGACATGTACTCATTCCTTTATCCTGTGTTTTTAATCCGAATACTCTGGTTTCTAGGGACAACTACTTGTCTAATTATCTTATTCACTAACTAATCTTTTCTAACTATGGTCTTTCTCATTTTTTATCTAATGAATAGCTCTTAGTATTTTCATTCTACACAAGTACACATCTCTTTTCTACCAAGAATGTTACACCCAATTGTAAGATTTAAAAATCCTGTGAAGCCCCATCAAGCTAACAGCGTATAGTCAGTTTCGAAATTAAACAAAAAAATGTAAAATTAAGTTGTTAGTTATAAGTAAAATCAAAACCAAGGAAAATATTAATCAAAGGTCCTTTGAAAATACATAAATAAATTCAGCTCATATGTGTATATACTCTTAGATTAGGCTTTCAATAGACAAATAACAAGCTACTGAAATATGTTTTACCTTAATATGAGATTAACTTGATTTCAGGACCATTTTCAATATGAGAAACAAATAAATATGCATATCTAAACTAATACTTAAATGGTATCACAACTTGAATTACTAAAGTTTAAAATAATTACAGTATATTCTTGAAAGATCAGACTACTCTAAACATACAGTGAGTATCAGCTTATATCCTTTGCCTCAAACTATTATCAATAAGAAAAAATCACTCACTTTCAAAACTTTTTCACTATTTACACTGAATTTGTTGAAGCATGATGATGATGACTGAGGGCATTCATCCTCAGCAAATTCTTTTTTCACATTTTCCAATACACAAAATTGACTGTCATAGTAATTGACACAATTCGATGACTGTAATTGCTTGTAAGGCCACTGGAATAGAAAGATGGGCTTCAATTAAACAATTTCAGAAACAATAATAATAATTAAGTTTGTCTAATTCATTCTAATTGATTCAAACAAAACGATCTCTTAAGGTTTATAATATTAATAGAGATTATTTTCCAGTTGACATTTATATTTTCTGTAAATCACAGATTTTCAAATGAATTAGAAAAACCATTGATAAACTGTGGTATTTTTTTTTATATTTGTCATTTTTTTTAATTAATATAATACCCATAAGGTTTCGTTGGATTAATACTTTCTTGTTCTAATAACAATGTCTTCCTTTGTGCTGGCTAGTCCAAACACAATAATTAACTCCAGTTTGATTTTCCAGATATGATTTCAAAATTTGGAAGAAACTAATACCTACCCACATTCCATACACAACTGTAAACCTTACTAATCTTATAAATACGAAAGTTTGTTTGTTTCTTTATTACACTTTGACATCATAACTGTTCAACCAATCATCATGACATTTTGTATAAACATTTGTCAGAGAGAAAAAGAAATAAGCTTCCTTTCATTCAGAGAAAATGTACTCTTCTCAAGGGATAGATTGAATCTACATTAACTAGAGCGAAGTCGTTGGTAGGACCTAGTTTATAATCATCATCATCATAATCTTTTTACCTTTATCCCACCTAAGTAGAGTCGGCACAACATGTGTTCTTTTTCCGCTTTCGTCCGTTATATGTCCTCTCAGTATTTACACCTTTTATACATATATCATTTTTCACACAATCTATCCATACCTTCTTCGGTCTACCTCTACTCCTATATTCATCCGCCTTCATATTTAAAACTTTTCTACTTACATGGGTTTCATATCTCGTCATAATGTACCATGCTAACCTATTACTCCTCAACTTCTCTGTCACTGGTGCAATTTTAAAACAGTCTCTGATTTACTCTTTCTTAATCTTATCAATTCTAGTTATATTACACATTCATCTTAACATTCATTCACATCTCTGCCACATGTAGTTTTCTCTCATCCATCTCTGAAGCTATTTTATAATATTGGTATAATATGAAAAAGTTATTGGGCAATTAATCGTAATTCCAAGATGCCTTAATAATAAAACATACTATTCATAAACTTGTATAAGTTATATTAGAACTATTTAGAATACAATATACAATACCATGTTATTTTTGTAGTTCACTTTTTCTCCATTTATACAGTGTGACATTTTTTCCCCATCAAAACTCTGTACTGGTTCCTTTTTTATGATTGGTGTAAGTATCTGTAAATTCCACTGTGCCCTTTGTACTGTGGTATTCAATGCATCGCAGCTAGAAGCTTGATATATCTTCCTGTCCATATTTCTGTTCATTTCAATTCTGTTTTTCATTTCTACAGGTTATTAACGAATGTCACTAAGTTAACTTTAATATGTTAAAAAAAAGTGGTGTGTACTTATGTACACGCGTTAGAAGTTTTACTTCTTTGGCGTTACAAGATAAAAATCTTTTCAAAAATGTTATCTTTCGCCTTATTCTAAGTTTGTAGAAAAAACGACACTAACAATAGAAAAAAGGTATTTAATACATACATACTTTTTGAATAACATATTGTCTATAGCTAACTTCAGGGTGTCGGTTTTTCGTGACGGTGTGCGCGCACATCGTAAAAATTTACTCTCATCATTTTACCGTAAGGCCCCAAAGGAAGTATAACTTCAAAAATTATTTTAAAAACATTTATCAAAATATTTAACCCTCCATGTGTATACTATACTATCTGAGACACAGTGAGCTCACTGGGTCTATTTGGAAAATAAACAATAAAATGCCCGCTACATGGCCAAGTAGTACTGAAGTAATGAAAGACAAAAGTTTGATACCGTGGTTAATACAAATTGAAAAAATTTCGAATAATCGTTAAAAACTGTAAGTTTTAAATTTTGAATGTTCCTTAGAAAACCCAATATACATACGGAGCGTAAAATAAAATTTATTTAAATTATTTTAAATAACAATATTTAATTAAGCAATTAAATTTAATTGAAATTGAGTGACCGAGTAAAACGATTCAATGTTTTAAATTATTACAGAGATAAGAGAATTATATTTACCTATAGTAACAGGCTGAGGCGATGGTTCAAACGTCATTCGCGAATTCGAAATTGATGGAGTATACAAAACTTCATTCGCAGACGATTTAATTCCTTGAGCGAGTTGTTTTTTCCGCAACCTATACATCCGAGATCTTTCTGCAGGTGTTAATGAAGGTTTTTTTATTTTTAGAGTTGCATCTTTTTTTCGTTTACGATACTTTTTACATTTCTCTGCATTACTTGAAGGCATCTCGAAAACTGAAAAATTAAAATCGTTTTTTTTTAATTATTCTCGCTGTGAATTAATTTATTTATAAACTTATTACACCCTAGCTGTGCCCGCGACTACGTCCGCGTGGAACTTAATGCAAAAAAACTGTGATTGATGCAATCATCTGAATGTATATCTATTTATCTTGTATATTTGTAATCCGACTTTCGAGATATGTATGGTCTCAAAACAACAGTTAGTCGTGCTTTAGACACCTGCTTATATTTATATGATCAATACGCAGGCTCTCGAAACTATCATGAAACTTATAAATGAGCCGATTTGCTGTAAAACACAGGAATAATCTCATTGTTATCTATACTCTTCATTGCAATAATATTCTTAACGACAGTAACCAATAAAACGATATAAATGTAGCGACATCTGTTGTGAAAAAATGTAGTCCGTTATTGCTTCTGAAGACGATTTTTATAACATTTATGTTCAATGAACAATTTTAGTCTCTTTATTTTTTTGTTATAAAATAAAGAATATAGGTATAATTGTCCTAAAAAGTGATTGGGTTTAATAATTTGTAATATTTACAACACAAAATTAATTAGAAATTTACAAATTTTATCATAAATCTTATGCGATCGAAAAATAAAAATCATATTTTACTTACACAAAGTAAGTTATACAATTTATAGAAATATGTAATATTTGTAATTGGCCAATTTTTAGAATGTGTATTATAGTAGTAATAGATTTAGGAAATGGCTGTTAAGCGCCATCTATTAGCAATAATGCATACTAATTAATTACTGAACTCTGAAAATTATAATTCGAAATAAACCTAACAAAAACAGAAAAAATCTCATTTTTTTTTATGTTATAGGGGGTAACCGAACAGGTGGGTCACCTGATGGTAAGTGATCACCGCCGTCCATAGACACTAGCAACACCAGAGGAGTCGCAAGTGCGTTGCCGGCCTTTTAAATAAGTGGGCCTCCGGCGCTCTCACTGACCAAACGAAACGCAACAGTGCGAGCACTGTTACTTCACGTCGGTTTTCTGTGAGAGGGTGGTACTACCCCGGACGAGCCGACCCATTCATGCTGAAACCAGCAACAGCTTCAGCGCAGCTCTACCACTACCTGTAGAGCCACCATCATTGTTATCTGTACTCTTCCTTGCAATAATATTCTTACGACAGTAAACCAATAAAATTGTAAGTTTAGCACCATCTGTTGTCGTCAAAAATGTAGTCTGTTATTGCTTATAATGAGGATTTTTTTTACATTTATGTTCAATGAACAATTTTAGTATCTTTATTTTTTTATTATAATAAAAAATTGTTCTAAAAAGTGATAAGGTTCAATAACTTGTTATATTTACAACACAAAATTAATTACAAATTCACAATTTTAATCATAAACCTTATGCGATCGAAAAATAAAAATCATATTTTACTTATAATTTTTTTATAATGTATATTATAGTAGGAATAGATTTAGAAAATGGCGGTTGAGCGCCATCTATTTGCAATAATGCATATTAATTAATTACGAACTTCTTAGGTTATTAATATTTATTATGTGAAAATAAAATATTAACCATTTTTCTCTCGTTCTATGTCTCAGTAATGTAATGCTGTGGTAATCTTTTATTTATGTTTTAAAATACCCTGGTTTTTGGATGAGGATAAAGTCCATTTACTTATCTATTTTTCTCTCGTACTTAACTCCCGTCGTCATTAAAATTACAATAACTTTTGATAAAGTTAACCGATTTTAATGAAACAAAAAATTATGTTGCTAGCGGAATATGCTTATTTATTTTCTTGCTGGAGTTTTATCAGAAACCTAGTACTTTACCAGTGATGCCTGTTCAAACAAACAGACAGACAGACTGACAGATATTTCTAAAAATAATCGAAATGGATTCTATTACTTATTCCTAGACGCCTGCAACAAATTTTTTCTCAAAAATCAAAAAAGTACAGACACGTTCTATTTACATTCTTATTATATGTATAGATTAAATAAAAATGTGAAAATTTATTTTAGTTTATGATGTAAATAAATAATACATACCGACAACTAACCCCAAATTCTACAAACGTAGGTACTCAAAGTAATATGTAAAAACTATTTTTATCACTTGTAATCATAATTACTCAAAGTAATTTGTGAAAACAATTATTATCACTTATCATCACAGTAAATTATTATAATATTATATTATAATATTATTTGAGAAAATATATATTTATGTATATTTGTATATATTTTATTCGGACTGATACAAAAAAGTGTGGTAGGTTCAGAAACACTTGAATAAATAAATATCGTGAATACAGTTGTCAGTTCTCACGCAAACATACGTAGAGTGTCCTTACTTTTACTTTGTCGGTAGGAAATTTCTTTGAAAAACTAAAATGTTGACTATAGCTAACTTCAGGGTGTCGGTTTTTTCGTGAGGGATGTGCGTCGTAATGTGCGGCGTAAAAATTTACTCTCATCATTTTCAAAAGAAGTACAACTTCAAAAAGCTTAACAATGTTATGGAAAACTTTAAAATTATTAATTAGTTTATTACAATTACACATATATAAGTATTTCATTTTTGAATATACGGTATTCGAGTGGCAACAAGCAGAATATGCTAACGTGCAAAGGTATTTTATTTATATCCCTTTAAAAGGATATTGCGGTAGTTTTCTCTAGTGTACATTGAAATAGATTGAGTACAAGTTGGTCAGATTCGTGCGTTGGCTAGGGGTACGATTTCTGTGCCGCGAGCGCAGCGTAACGTGGCGTATCCTGGCATCAGTCGACACGGAACCGCACATTGCCCTAGTACTTTCTATCGCCTGTACACTACAAAATACAATGCTAATGTTTCTTTCTTAACTCATATAGTAATTTTAGATTATTGTTTTGAAATAAGTACATATCTTCACACGGTGTTTGGTTTCCCAATAAATTGTGTACTTTGGAGCTTTTATAAAAGTGAATGTCGAGTTCAAATATCATTCGTTCATAGAGCGTGATAAGAATGTTTATAATAAGTTTTGTTTAATGTTTTACGCCAACATAACTCAACTCCAACTATGGTCCAATGAATTTATTTATTCTTACATCAGAGACAAAGAGAAGTACCAATATAATGAGTAATATTACTTACTATTGTTGATCGAACAAAAAAAATAACATAAATATAGTTTGGAATGTAGCGTGCAGTCATGATTTGAGATAAATTGATTTCAAAGACAAATAATTAGGGACTAATGAAACATTTCATGATAAACCTTCACTGAAAGATTATATCCCAGATTTATAACATTTGCAAGTTGACCATAATTACTAGAACTGATATAAATTATTAAAAATTACTGTAAGAACTTATTACTGTAAAAATAACACTTTTAAAGATTCAATTTTGGTTTTAATCCACGATATTTGTTCAAAAAATTTATTTAACTTATATGAATAAATAAAATTGAGGTGTCTATCTGTTATTTGGAGATATTGACTTTTTATTAAGCATGAATACATTATTTGCACGTTGCCTAATAATACGAACGCACCGAGACTCGGCTCGAGAGCCAAAACCACGGGCTTCGTATAGGTAGGATTCGGGACGCTGGCGGGAAGTTAAAACCCCACGTTCACACAAAACACTGCGTTTATTCCAGAAATCTTCAAGGTACAAAGTACACAATACACAATATACAATACAATAGGTTAGCTCAGACCAGAGATTACGACTGACACTACGATTGACATTCAGACGATTGACATTCAGACGATTGACATTCAGATGATTGACATTCTGACGATGAGATGGTCTGAGTAACCAATCACAAACTATTCACAATACTTTTCACTTATAACACTATTTTCACTTTTGTCGCACTTATTTCTTGCTTGTCGCTATACTGCTGCTGCTACACCAACATGCCGGTAACGCCTCGTTCGAGCTTAGGTACTTCGAGGCTATACCGTAATGAGAGCCCCTATGAATTGTACAATTTCTTAATATCGCGGTTTACAATTTTTACTATCGATCGTGCAGTTTTTACGTTATATCTTATTAAATATGTAACTAATTACAAAGTATTATATATTATTATGTACGTCTTTAAGGGCTCTATATAATGCAATTTTCCTACAAATTATACAATTAATAATGGTAAAGTTATTGGCGAAAAACATACAATTTTACAACAAAATTTTACTATCTTACAACTTAATTTTCCATTTATGACGAACCTATATACCTAATACCTATTTATTTATGTTATTTGTTAATTATGTATTATATTACACATACTTTAAGCATAAAATTACCTATTTTCTATAATTCGCGTATTTAAGTTTTCTAATATACACTTTCACATTTAATAATATTTCTTTCCAATTCCTATTCCTAATTATTCATGAACAATAAAAAATTACTCCTATATAGCAATTATATGTTAAATACGTTGATTAATATAAAAAAAACATCAAAATTAAAATACAAAAATCCCGAAATTCGGTTCGTCCTTACAACATATGCGTGGCGTCAGATTACCGCGCCACGCGCCGCCAATGGTCGTGCTGCGTCGCTTACAGTCTCCCCCCGAGTGTACGCTCCGTCGTGCACTCCCTCTTGCGGTCGCGACGCTGCAGGCACGATGACGATGAGACGCGATGCTGGACGCCTCAGGATTCCGCCTCTCGGTATCCGGATGTCCGTCACTCGTGTTCTGCCGTCGGGTCCGGGGTGACACGCGATGACCTCTCCTCTGGGCCAAGTGTTGCGGGGTAGCGACGAATCGGCGATGATTATTATATCGCCCTGTTGTGGTTGACGAGCTTCTTTCCCGTCGATTTTCCTGTTTCGGTTTTTCTTTCGAGCATGTTTCCAACATTTTGCGGTTTCCATCTTTGTCGTTGTTGCCAGAACGGTTTCATTTTTCTTCTCTCCACCGGTCGCCTTGATCCGGTGGAAGGTTTTCTGAGGCCAGTCTGCGTCTGGCCGGCGGAGGAAGTCAGGCCCGACGAACCACTTGCTGTCTTCCCTGAAGTGTCGTGGCGCTTCCCTTGTTGCGATGTCGGCCGGGTTTTCCTTCGTTGGCACCCACCTCCATTCGTGTGGCTTTGTGAGGTCTTCGATCTCGGCGAGACGGTGCGCGACGAAAGGTTTGAACCGCCGGGGATCTGCCTTCAGCCACTGGAGTACCGTGCTGGAATCAGACCAGAAATATCGGGCGGTTATTTCCATGTCCATTTCTTCCGTCACTGATCTCGCGAGTCTTGCTCCAAGTAATGCCGCCTGCAGTTCCAAGCGCGGTATTGTCACAGGTTTCGTTGGCGACACCCGCGCCTTCCCTGCTATGAGTGCGACGTGTATGCCGTTCGTCTCCACCCTCCAGTAGCACGCCGCTGCGTACGCTGTTTCACTGGCGTCGACGAAGGTGTGTAGCTGTCCCGCTCCCGCTGCCGGCATCAGGCATCGGGGTATCTTGAGTTCCTGTAGCGTAGACAAGCTGGTGATGTATTCGAGCCACTGGTGGTGCGTCTCCTCGTTGATAGGTTCATCCCATTTGGTGCCGGCCCGCCATATGTCCTGTAATACACGTTTACCTTTGATTAGTAAAGGTGCAATAAGACCTAAAGGATCGAACGTCGACATTACGGCGCTCGTCACTTCTCTTTTTGTAGGCATTCTGTTGCCTTCAATAACGTCGCTCGGGGTATTACGCAGGCTACTATTGAATGCTAATGCGTCTTGTTGGATCATCCAACGTAGTCCAAGCGTCTTTTCTTCGTTAGTCCCGATCGCTACTTCGGTCGGTGACGTTTCTTCTTTTTTCAATCCGTTCAGTACTTGTTGACTATTGCTGGCCCACTGTCTAAGTTCGAAACCAGCTTTCCTGTGAATTGTATCTACTGCCGCCGCGGTGTGGATTGCTTCTTCAACCGTTGAGAAGCTTTGTAGGTAATCATCCATATAATGATTCCTTATTATTGCTTTTACTGCCTCGGGATGTTCGTTACGGTGTTCCTCTGCGTTCCGGTTCTTTACGAAGATTGCTGTGGCCGGTGATGATGCTGCTCCGAAAATGACAGACGTCATCCGATACTCTTTTGGCCTTGATTCACGATCTTTGCCTCTCCACAAAAACCGGAGGCTGTTTCTATCTTCATTCCTTATTTTTATTTGGAGGAACATTTCCTTAACGTCGGCGACTACTGCCACCGGTCCCTGCCGAAATCGTAACAAGACCCCGAACAGAGACTGCAGCAGATCGGGTCCCGGGAGTAATGCGTCGTTCAAACTTTTCCCTTGATATTTTGAAGCTGCGTCGAAAACGATACGAATCTTCTTCTTCGTAGGGTGTACCACGGCGAAATGTGGCAAGTAGAATGTTCTTCCTGTTGTAGTACTGGCCGGTGCTTCTTCTGCATATCCGCTATCCAGAAGATGCTGTATTTGTTTCCCATATTCTCCCTTCAATGCGACGTCCCGGTCGAGCTTCTTCTCGATGCCCTTCAAACGGTTGTGAGCCAGTGCGTAGTTGTTCGGTAATCCCTCGTTCTCGGATTTCCATAGTAGCCCTGACTCGAACCTCCCATCGGGTAGTCGCTTTGTGGTGCTCTCCAAAATCTTGAGAGCTCTATCATCTGCGTCGTTGCTGGGGCGGCGCTGCTGTATTCCGATTGATTCCAAATCGAAGTGTTGCTTTATCATTTCTTCAATACTGTTGTCTTCATCCGGCTGTCGGCAATGGTTCACGAACTTGACCGGTGAAGCGTTGTTTGTGGAGCAGCAACCATGTAGTACCCAGCCAAGACTGGTGAGACTGGCAACTGGTTGATTGGATTTTCCTTTAATAATTTTCCTTGACACAATTAGCTCCCAGTTGTCCTGTCCTATAAGTAGAGCAGGCCTCTCCTTGCTGTAGACCAGCTCGTTCATTTTCTTCAAATGTTCACACTTCTTGATGACATCCAAGCTGACGCGCTGCGGTGCCAGCCTGAGGTTGCAGATGGTCCGGACTCCCTTCAATGTTCGTTTGTCCCGTCGGTGAGCTCCTTTTATTTTGATGTCGATTTGTTGCGAGTCTTTCTTTTCGATGAGCTTCCCTCCGACGGTCTCCAGGACGAGTAGGTCAGGCTTCCCTTCAGCTCCGATCCTACGAGCCACCTCTTCATCCAGCAAGGACACGGTGGATCCCTCATCCAGGAGTGCGAGAACGCGTGTGGAGCCGGCTGGTCCGTAGACATCTACCGAAATCATCTTCAGGTAGACCTCTTTTCCATCCGCGGCGGCATAGACACTCTTGATCGCAATATCTTCCGATTTCGTAGATGAGTCACGATGCGTGGTCTTTTCGGTCGATGACTCATGTGATGCGGGCTTTTCCCTCGGAGGTCGCGGCGCTGGACTCTTGCTCGATGGTCGCGGCGCAAGCTCCTCCTGTGGTGTTCGGTTTGCCTCGGCGTGCAGCATGGTGTGATGCGGTCGTCCACACTTCCTGCACGATGGTCCCCTGCAGTTGTCTCGGGAGTGCCTCTGCCCGAGACACTTGAAGCAGAGTCTCTTCTGTTTAACCACCGCCCACTTCTTGTCGGTGGTTGTCTCCTTAAACCTACGGCACTCAATTATACGATGATCATTCTTATCACAGTACACACAAAATGATTTATTGTGAGAGGTGCTCACCTGAGATTGTGTGGTATGTACCTGCCTTGTATTGGTATACCTCCTGTTCGTAGTTGCGGCTTCTATGGGTGCGAGTGATGACCACAGATCCGCTTCGTGTTCTAGAAACTTCCTTAGTTTCACGAGTTCCGGATCTTCTTTGTTCCCGGCGGTGTAGTCTAGCCACCTACCTCGTAGCATAGGTGACAGCTTTTGAATTATGTTCCTGCCGACTTCCGGTGAGTAGAGGTACTGTGGTAGTTCCAGAGCGCTGATTGTAGCTACGGCGTTGCTAACCCGAGTGGCGAACATGCAGATGTCCTTAGGTGAGTCCCCGATGCGAGGCAACTCCTTTATACTTTCCAATTCGGCTAGCACGAGCCGGTCTGGTTTACCGAACCTCCTTTCCAATGCAGCGATGACTTCCTCAGGGTTGGATGCGGCGAACATCAAACGACGAACGGTTTCCTTTGCCGTTCCATGTAGACAGTGTCTCAGACGAGCCATATTTTGTACGTCGGAGAATTGTGCTGCGGTATCCCGGTACGTCCTTATGAAAGGCAACCATTCTTCCGGCGCTCCAGTGAAGGTAGGCAGATCGGCGTACTTCGACGGTGCGGCCGGTGCAGCTGTTCTTGTGACTTGTGTCGCGGCGATCAAAGCATCCGCGAGTTCCTTAATGTCGCTCTTCCTTGCGACTTCCTCCTGTGGTTTGTCATCCTTTAAGTACGTCGTACTTTGGTTGACCCATTGTTCGACGTGTGTGGACCGCTCTTGTTCCAACTCATCGTCGACTTCGTCTTCGGATTGGCACTGAACCATTTCAAGTTCTATTTGTGCCAAGGCAGCAGCAGATCGTGCGAGTTCCAATTTCTTCATTGCTTCGAGTTCCAATAGTTTTGACCTTGACGATTTGACTGACCTAGTGGCGCGTGGTACCGAAGGAACGCACGGTGGTACCTCTTCTGGTCCTCCAATGTTCCTTGGCTTCGTACACGTAGCTTTCGATGTTGTTGGTACCGAAGCAACGCACGGTGGAACCTCTTCTGGTCCTCCAATGTTCTTCGGTGCGGGCATCCTTGATGTGTCCTGTGATGCGGCTGCAGTAGCTGAGCGTGTACGAATTGACGCCGTCGACGGTGCAGTCTTCTTTGTGGTAGCGGACGTAGTAGTGGCCGAGCTTGTCTCGGTCGGTGTATACAATGACCAATCAGTGGTCGAGGTTTCGTCCGACTCACCCTTGCGGCTTTGTCTCGGTGAACGTGTAGTGGGCATCTTCTTCGATGTGTGTGTCCCAATCCGGCAATCGAAGGACCAACAAAACTATTACGAAGGCACGAAGAGTCCGATCCGGCTCGAAGGACCAACAAAACTATTACGAACGCACCGAGACTCGGCTCGAGAGCCAAAACCACGGGCTTCGTATAGGTAGGATTCGGGACGCTGGCGGGAAGTTAAAACCCCACGTTCACACAAAACACTGCGTTTATTCCAGAAATCTTCAAGGTACAAAGTACACAATACACAATATACAATACAATAGGTTAGCTCAGACCAGAGATTACGACTGACACTACGATTGACATTCAGACGATTGACATTCAGACGATTGACATTCAGATGATTGACATTCTGACGATGAGATGGTCTGAGTAACCAATCACAAACTATTCACAATACTTTTCACTTATAACACTATTTTCACTTTTGTCGCACTTATTTCTTGCTTGTCGCTATACTGCTGCTGCTACACCAACATGCCGGTAACGCCTCGTTCGAGCTTAGGTACTTCGAGGCTATACCGTAATGAGAGCCCCTATGAATTGTACAATTTCTTAATATCGCGGTTTACAATTTTTACTATCGATCGTGCAGTTTTTACGTTATATCTTATTAAATATGTAACTAATTACAAAGTATTATATATTATTATGTACGTCTTTAAGGGCTCTATATAATGCAATTTTCCTACAAATTATACAATTAATAATGGTAAAGTTATTGGCGAAAAACATACAATTTTACAACAAAATTTTACTATCTTACAACTTAATTTTCCATTTATGACGAACCTATATACCTAATACCTATTTATTTATGTTATTTGTTAATTATGTATTATATTACACATACTTTAAGCATAAAATTACCTATTTTCTATAATTCGCGTATTTAAGTTTTCTAATATACACTTTCACATTTAATAATATTTCTTTCCAATTCCTATTCCTAATTATTCATGAACAATAAAAAATTACTCCTATATAGCAATTATATGTTAAATACGTTGATTAATATAAAAAAAACATCAAAATTAAAATACAAAAATCCCGAAATTCGGTTCGTCCTTACAACATATGCGTGGCGTCAGATTACCGCGCCACGCGCCGCCAATGGTCGTGCTGCGTCGCTTACACCTAAAATTAAAAAAGCGAAAAAAATATATTTGTCTGTTTTTGTTCGGAGTAATCCATGAAAGAACGTACAAAATGTTGGAACATCTCAGTTAAAGTTAGTCATTGTTTCTATATTTGTCACGAATAAAGGTCATTACATTATGCTTATTTACTTATATTTTACGGTAACAATTGATAACCTGCAACTTAATTTAAGGGCCCATCAATAAATATCTATATTTTTGTTCAATTAGCTGACCATCATTAATGAGTTGTTTCTCTTATAATATGCTTCCTTAATTATTAGATATAAATATCTCTATAACTTTTTTTTATCTATAATCTAACATTTATATTTAAATACTATAAAGATTACATAGAAAACTATAACAGTTTAGCTTGTGGTTATTTACAATTTTGAATTTGTAAAACAACAGCTCTTTCAAAATACATTATCATAAATTGAAATAATTTTAAATATACAAACAATACATAATTACTATTTCACCAATATAAGTAGAGCTACAGGTGAAGTTAATATATCATAATAAAATTACCATAACATGACTTCATAATGTTAAGTAACAATCTGTATCATATAATTCAATAGTAGATTCCAGAAATTACTTGGGCTGTTTTTTTTTTTCATTGTAGCATAACAAAATAATACCACCATATCTGATGGTAGGTACAGTACAATCCAAAAAGAAATTGTAATGATCTTGAGAGATTGACATCACTGTGGCAATCATCACAGTCATACTGTAAGCTAACTTGTAAGCTAGCCGGGTATATAGCGACCGATGCCAAAACTTGAGCTGGTGTATAATGGTTTCCATATGACAAAATAGCAAATACAATATTTATAAATATCCATAAATTTAAATAAAAATAATACACTTGTAATTTGTATTTGATTTTTCTATTCAACATATAATTTACATTATTGCATACCTGTATGGCTATATAGTGCAGTAAATATACCCTAGTACCTTGAGATTATGGTAGAAAGGGGAATCAAAGAAAAGACATTTCATAAAACCTTTATATATTGACTAAATATATAGCTGAAGAAACCAAACGTAATGAATAAATTAATAGTTTTAAAATTTAAGGATGAGTTTGTAAGATATAATTTATGTTAATATTCTATCAGCTCCCAGGAGGTCTTTATTAAATACTAAATTATTTTTGTCAGCTTTGAATGCATTTATATTATTTTGACCTACCCCTTGGGAAAAAATCATTTTTGTGGATGAAAGGTATTCTTATCTGTTCCCGAATATGGTAATAATTATGCAAAATTTTATGAGTGGTTGAATAGTCAAGGCATGAAAGCATAACAAGCAAACAACTCACATTGGTATTTATAATACTAGTAAATGATAATATGAAGTAAACTATGTTTTATGTAACACTAGCTGTTGCCCGCAGCTCCACATGCTGTTTTGTGATAAATGTAAATGACTTCTTATAAGATCAGCTATCTGTTAGTGAAAGTTCCGTGAACAATGGTTCTAATGTTTTGGAGATAGTACTGCAAACCAAGCCACGGGTAAAAGCTAGTTCGAAATAAAAAAGCTTTAATTACGTTTTATAACGTTAGCTATCTGTCAGTGAAGTTCCCATGAAAATAGGTCCAATAGTTTTGGAGATAGTACTACAGACGAAGCCACGGATGACAGCTAGTCTAAAGTAAAGTAGCTTATGTCTCCTCCTGCAATTTTAACTATCCGTCAGTGAAATTTCCTGTCAAAATCGGTCCAGCCGTTTTGGAGATTAGCTGGAACATAGAGACAGACAAAAATTTTAAAAATTGTGGTTTTGTTGTCAGTAAGATGTACGAGATGTCGTATATGTTCTTATCCAATCAGTAAAAAGTCATTATTTTGATATTACATACAGACACTTCATTTTTATTATATGTATAGATTACCTATCATATTTTGAAATAATAATAATGTATTAGGGATGTGCTTTGCTCCACAGGGAGGGATCTAGGCCAAATCTATTTTTATAAAAATGTTATCTACTACAGATGTTACTTGAGAAATCAACTAGTAGTAGTCCGGTGGAACTGTAGCGGCCTTACCAGGCTAACAGGGTAGGTCAGTTCAAAAAAAAAAAATCAGCTAAGGTCATTTCTAAGATCAGTATGTACAAACATACAAACTGTCCAAAGTTATAATAAAGTAGTCCGGTGAAACTGTAGCGGCTTTACCAAGCCAATAGTGTAGTCAGTTCGAAAAAAAAATATATACATATATAGTATAGAAGTATAGTTAATCATATTATTCTTAACTAATTACAAATTGATATTATCAAACAACATAATAATTTAAGCAAATGTTGGTTATTTATATTTCAAAATGAAATAGCATGTATAAAATCAAATAAATCATACACATAAATAAAATCACACACAGGCTGTGCAATAGTTGCATAATTACGATGCTTATTTACAATTTGTAAAATGCAATCTGCAATTTTGTTTCCTCAAAGTAAGCATAGTAATAAACGATTTTGAATTGAAGAGATTCACTATATGACATTATAGCCTTTCTTAATATTAAACCTACGTTTACATCCATACTGTGTTGATATTTGAGAGGTGAAATAGAGTAATATATTGTGAATTTCAAAAAAATAAAGGGAATAAATATTTTCTGCTGAAGTGACATTAATTACAGATACCTCTTGTCATGTAAATGAGTACGTTTATTACAAAAAAATGGTAATTTTGACTAAGGTTTTAAGAAAAATTGCAAGTGTGCAAGTAAATTTTTTTAAAACGGGTTTATTTAACATTTAACATTTTCTTAATAGAAAAAAAATTTGAACGAATCTACATGAGTTACCGAAATAAAATATCTAAAGAATTCATCACAGGTACTCACGTTTCGTAAGATATACAATATTCTGGCTGGCAAGAAGTACACGAGTTATGGTCTCCCAATGATTATCCCTTGTAGTAGTTCAATCAGCTGTAGGCACAAACTTGTGTAAATTATTTCTACTGATAATCTGAAATAGTACAGTATAGTACGATAAGAAAAATAATAAAAGCTTCACTGGTTGGTAAAATGTATCACGAAAATAAATTGCTCCAAATAAATCGACACAACACAGGGCACTCACTCGCGATATCGAACATGAACTATAATGTTGCCAAGTTAAAAAGACGCTCTCCCAAGATGTAAAAAAATCCGACAAAAATTTTACCTTTCTGCCGATCTTTGTCGAGTATAGTAGACCATTCAATTTTTATATCAAAGTAATAGTTCGATTTCAACAATCTTTTTACTCATTTATATCGTTAATATTGTATACACAACTGGGTAGTAGGACACGACAATTGGGTCCGATTGGATTGAGTCCACCATACATCAAGTGTAACACCCACCATAGTTCCCAGTTGAGGCAGCTAACATTGTCTCCGATATTATGGATTCTGTACCCGACGAGGTTATAACAATTGTAACTACTGTGCAAATGGTGGTAAATCCGTCAGTGACTACTACTTGATTTGTAGTGTTGGGATAATAGCCAATAGCCAAAGTATGTTTAGTTTCATAGATCAGTATGTGTTCTAGGTTAGCCTGATAACAGTGTTTTGCAATTGTTTGTAAATCTCCCAGTGACCACCGCTGTTGTTGGATTTAATACCATCAGGTATAATGAAGTTACTTTTTTATGCTTCAATAAACGAAAAAAACATTTATGTCAATATATAAAAATATATACATCAAAAACGCGCTCAAAAACGCTTCGATTAAAATCACCACCATATATACTATTAGTATTAATTATCTATCTAATTAAAAATTTTGAAGTCACATATTTTTTGTCCTAGTTTCAAAGGCAGTAATATATTATACCACTGATTGTGCTGTATAAAATTGAGCCGAGTACCTATTTCATATTACCATCATTTTTGCCGTATATTTCTATTTTATTGTATAGGTGTCATTGACTACTCTCAACAATATTTGTAATTCTATTTCGAAAATATAGTAGTCGTAAAGATATAAAAATTAAATATTTAATATGTGGCATAAAAAAATCTTAGGATATATATATATAGGATATATATGGGATATTGGAACTATGATACTACGATTTGTCAAAGTATTTAAGTACGTAATGTTCAAAAACATAAAGCTTAAAAGTGAGGAAAGTTTTGTTCTGGCAAGATACTTTAAATATTTCCCTGATACATTTTACTGCAGTCTATCGACATGAAGTTGGTAGTGTGTTAACAAAACATTGGCATAGAACAGCTGTTTATTGTTTGCGATAACATTGCCATCTTTTATTTATTCTTGGTAATATGTATATATCTCTATCCGATAAAGTTACTTTTAATGTTTTTTATATCACATGTTTTATATGTCACTAATATAATTTTATAATTTTCGTGAACTTCGTGAGGTAGTTGTGTCTATTTTAGTTTAGATGTCGTTGAGTTTGATATTCGTTATATTCTTCGAAATATTGGTTTTTATGTCTAGATATTACTATGCAACAGTTACTATTTATTTATGTTTTGCAATAAAAAATAGTGAATTATTGTTTTATGCTTTACGTATTTTAAAAGCATTGTTCAAAATAAATCTCTTGTGAAAAAACGACACTAACAATAGAAACAAATAAATATCGTGAATACAGTTGTCAGTTCAATACGTAGATGTCCTTACTTTTACTTTGTTTGTAACTTTTTTTGGATAAATTTAGCGACATCTGTTGTGAAAAAACTAAAATGTTGACTATAGCTAACTTCAGGATGTTCAGTTTTTCGTGACGGTGTGCGCGCGCATCGTAAAAATTTACTCTCATAATTTTTCCCTAACTCGCCAAAAGAAATATAACTTCAAAAACTGTCAAATGCAAAAGGTATATATTTTAAGTTCATGAATGTAAATTTAATGTAATTATATAAACAAAGGAAAAATGTGTTTTTAGGTTTCACTTCACAGTTATCCTCATATATGTAACATATTTAGGTTCTGTGGTTACAATAGTTAAGACTAATTTCTTAAACAACAACTCACCCCTCGGCTGATTTTTTAAGACCCAGATCTCAAAATGGCGGATTATGTTTTTAATTTCTTTTTAGTGCATGACATCGTACATTTCATGGTTTAGTAGAAAAATGTTGGTACAAATTTAAAAATACATGTTCATGTACATACATGAAGGTTGTAAACAAACAAGTCACGTGACCTAATCGATATTTGTTTTTAATCTACCAAAGTCCCAAAATACAGGTTTTTAAGCCTACGTTATATAAAAACTGTTTAAACTATGTAATATCAATAAATATATCACAAAATAAAATCTTTATTTCCCTTATGATATTTATTTGTATCACTTCACATTCGAGTTAAAGTTAAATGTGTTGTAAAGTATATACATCTAAATTTAGTATCGTTAGTTGCCGGTTTTTGCAAACTACTTATTTTAATTATTCTGTTTATAATTTTGCCAAGAGTTAAATTTACTGTGTCATTTACCTACTAAGATATGATTAATACTATATTTCTCAAAATAACAAATTACTTTTGACTAATAAGTAAGAGACATAAATGTATATTGTGAATTATTCTTCGATTATTCGTATCATCTTGTAGTCACTTTTAGACGTACAATTCTGTAGTACATTGTTTTTATGCATCTCTTTAGGTTTAGTTAAAGCTATCAATGTAAGAGCCAGACGACTTCTTCTCACGACTTCATTACAATAAGTTGACTTTTCTGTGCTTTGTATAAATATAATATTATGCAAATAAATCTTCAGTACGAAATTATTTAAATTATAGTATAAACTTACTAATATTATTATTTTGAGTTTCTTTGTTCGTCACACTTTCACGTCTTGACTATTAAATCTCTCATGAGCAAAAACTAAGATGTAGTACATACTAATATTGGTTTGTAGTAAAATATAATAACAATTTCGTTTATAACGTTTATTCTTAATAAGTTACAATTTACATGACAGTAATTACTCTTTACATTTAAAGTATACATTACAAACAAAGTATCGGTAATAATTACTAGGTTAACCAATTGGTACAGTGTTTTTTATATAACAATGGGTTAACCAATGTTCTTTCTAATGACTCTATTAATATTTCATTTTTCTAATTCCAATTTACCACATATTATATACTAAATATTTATCATTTCCATTTAGTTTTATTTTAAATATGTTTTGTTTTTCTTGTAATAAGCATTTACCAGTTTTCTTGTTTAACTCGTGGAGCACAAACATTAATTAATCCTGAAATAAGCTTGCTTATACTTGCGACTCGTGAAACGATTTGCCTAAAGTATTTAATACAAGTATCAAAATCTCACAATTCAATATACTTTTAATCAAAACTGGCATTTAACAGGTCATACATGTCGTTTCAATGACTATTCAGTTTTATCGACGAACGGAATCATTTCCTACGCTGATATTCAAATACCATAATCATAAAGAATATTTATTATATTTTACTCAATACTGTTTGATAGTGAAAAATTGTGACAAGTCACATTGCATATAGTTATCATTTGTATTTGTTAGCGACGCAGCATATGATTATTGGCGACATGTGCCGCAATAGATTGACGCCGCGCATGCGTTGCGAGGCTTAAGTATAAGATACAAATTCTTGTGTTTTAAAATTTGATGTTTTTATATTCTTGAACGAATTCTGTGAATATTGTTATGTAGAAGTAATTTTTGAAGTGAAACTTCTTTAGAATCGTTGTGATTTCAAACCGGATGCAACGGAAAAAAGACAGGTAAGAGACACAAATACAAAAACGTGTAGGATGAAGCCGGCAAAGAATGAGACAGAAATATACATACTATTTAATATTATCGGTCTCTCCTCTTTGTGCCATGCTTCGTAACATCCCCACTCCCGTCTTCTAAGCATAGTCGCCTGTAATTAGTAAGCCAAAACGAGAGAGCAAATGTCGGTATGTATGTACTTGCTTGTATTTGAGCATTTAACGTCTGTTAGTATATGTGAAAAGTACGTGTACTGACACTGTATGCGACTGCGTATTACAGCTTTTTAGTAAAAAGTCAGCTTGGTATGTTATTATTTAACAGTGTTTGTGAGTATTTTTATATCTTGTTTGTTGAAACTGAAAATATGGAACTTGAGCAATAAATTATGTAACATATGTTAAATAAAATATAAAATGTCTTTTAAAATTAATCAAAATACTTTCATTTTTCAAATAAACTTTGTAATTATCCTACCCTTGTTATTTATGTTCATTTCATTCTTTTATCGATTTACTGAAGTTTCACTTCTATCGTGTATGAATCGCACACACACATTTTTTATCGATAATGCATAATTAGGAATGAAAATTGTAAAGAAAAATCGCATATTATATTAGTAAATATAGTACATAAGATTACAACATTTGTCGCAAATTAACTATGCTTTCCATATAATATGTTTAGAATAGTGCGTTATTATCAAATAAAACTAATAAAATAAGTAAAATATATAGTGAAGCCAGAAACTGTAAATTGAATTCTTCGTTTGTGAGATTCTCGTATAAAATTGTACATATTTTTAAATATTATTCTGTAATAATAATTATTATGTGTAATATTACGATTATATAAGACTTACATAAGCATAAAGTGATGTATAATACATAAGAATATATTAAGTATTCACTGAAATATAAGGAAAAATGGAGTCATCCAAAGTAAAAGTTAAATTTGAAAATGTTAAGCCTAAGATGGCTCTCATTACCGTAAAGCCTCAGAGTACTTAGGCTCCATCGAGATGTTATCGATGTATCAGCGGAAATAGAATGAAAGAACTATCCAAGAGTAACAAGAATGCCCTGAAACTCGCTTCAAAGGGAGTCCTAGCCCCGCCCGAAATCCCAGACTCCATATACAACAGAAGCCAGAGCAAGAGAGGCGCGTCCACGAACGCAGCCTGCGACACCGCAAACCACAGCGCTGCCACCCGCAGAGCTTCTTGGAATCGCTGAGGACTCAGCATCCATTGCCGCAGAGACAGGTAAGGGTAAGACTACCTACAAAGACGGCTGACGCCCCCGCTAGTGCCACGTACGGCGCCACTGCCTACAACGGGACCATTAACATCAAAATCTCCTGCAGTGCGCCCAGCGGAGACAAGAACCACGTCAAAAAATCGAATGCCACCCACACCACAAGAAACGGTGGTAAGGCGAAAACAATTATGGCGCTAGTGGGCAGAAGACGCTCGCTCCGCCCACGCCTAAACCACGAGCCGTACGACCGAAAACGTACGCGCTAGCAGCGTTACCTACAACGTACAAGAAAGCTACAGAACCCACAAACAAGCCGATGTCCAGCCAGCCCGACCAGTCAGAGCTCGGCTACGGATAGAGCCGCGACGAGAGGTATTGTCGCCACGCACGGTATAGCCTCCGCGAGCAAAGCCGTACAACTTGGCGCTACTGTCGCTGATACGGAACCAAAACACCGTTCGAAATATCCACCATATCGTGGCAAAATTAACGCAATGGACGAAGCATTTTGCAAAGTTTTTCTATATCACGGAAAATCGCTTCGCCTACTAGCTTCCTTCCTGAAAGATCGCCGAGTGGTAGTAGCGGTCGACGGGGTATCCTCAAAAGGAACGCCAGGTATGCGTTAGGATACCGCAAGGCAGCTGCCTTTCTCCTAAATCGGCTGGGCAGATTTACGTTGTTCGCGGATGATGCAGTCCTATTTTGCGTTCTCAGCAAAGAAGAAATATGCCGCAGATTATCTGCGACTGACGATGGATGCTCTGCCCGATAGGCTTTATCGGTGGAGAGTGCCGGTCAATACACAGGGATCTACACGGGATCTCACACGTATTCGCCGCCATTACTCTTTCAAGGAACTAGCGTGCCATGGTTGAGGCAGACCAAGTGCTTCGGAGTCCACATTGACATTTCACTCAAATTCGTCAAACATATTAAATACGTCGTAGGACGAGCAAAAGCCACCAAAGCGAAGCTTAGACCTATTTTGCTTCCAGACTCTCCCAACGTACGAAACTCGCAATCTACAAGACGTATGTGCGAACCCGACTCACCTATGCGGCACCAGTTTGGTGTACTTACATCTCCAAGACCCAGAAAGAACGTCTAAGGGTCCCAGAGCGTCTGAGCCTAAGGACGATCGTTGGAGCACCTCAACACGTCAGGAATGATGTAATCAAAAGGCGCCTGAAGTGGGAGGACCTTGATTCCTTTATATCAAAGCTTGCGACCAGTTTGTTCCGGCGTGCGGACGCGTTGAGTTTCCCTCTAGTAGAGGCGATTGGTCCGCTCCACTTACGGCCCTCGGATTGAAGAACTAAACTATCGCCACGCAACTTGGCCGCCCCTATCGAAGAGGACAACCACTAAACTCGAAACTAACAAAAATACCTGAGAAACCAGCCACATGAACCAAGAGTGGCACAACCCAAGGGCCTGCTTGTATTTACAAGTAGCGTAGATACCGCTGAAATGGGCAACACGTCCTGGCACAACTCTTTCGCCGGCCCCCTAGGGGGTAGGCAGAGATGACCGCCGTAGCTACCGATGTCTGGATTGCCCGCGCCGCCCTGCGTGCCAGGTAGTGCGTGGAACTTCATGTGCGACGAAGGATCAACTATCCCGCGTCCACAACACAAGTTTAAGCCTACAACTTGTACGCCGACGCACCACTAGCACCGCCAATCGTAGACCGCTATTTCGTCGACTTCAATCCACCTAACGGACTCCGCCGAATCAAGATCGACGGCCATAGCATTGATTCCTATTAGATTTCGTACACCAGAGCTTCCACCCTATTTTCCGCCGCTAGACCCGCGAGTGCAGGCGCGGCTACCGCTGCACCGTCTCCAAAATATCTTTCGAGGGCGATTTGATCACCCTCGCCCGGTTAATTAAAATCGGGGCCTTGTAGAACAGGATGCAGAGGTGGAAAGGTGCTTGCGTGTCCAACAAGCCGAGATCGGAAAAACAAAGCTGACAGAAGCGGGCTAGTTAGCGACTGAATGCGCTACCAGCTGTATCCTCATCCACACCGTATAACTGCACCTATCAGAAAATTCATTGCAGAGAAAATATCGTTACGAAAATACTGGAAGCGAACATGTTGCCTATTACAGAAGACCCGGTTCAAAAACCTGGTTGAGCGCATCAAAATTGCCTTGGACGATCGCACCACAGAGTCGTGGCAGTGTCACAAAGAGACCATAGACGAGGATACGCCTTCTATCCATCGTTTATGCAAACAATTATCTGCATAAAAGACTCCCACGAATCCCTTATTAAACACCAAGTTTTGTACCACGCAATCTGGCCGCCCCTGCAGAAGAGGGCTAGTGATGAGACAAAGAAGACTCTAAAACAAGATAACCAACACTAACCTGAAGACTAGCCATGATCAATGGCCGATACTCAATGACCAGCTTTTTTCAAGAAGTTGCGCCAATTTTCACTGCAGAGGCATAAAGTACTGGAGTTGTTTCCTCACCTCCCCAGCAGGGGCGGTTGAGAGGACTACATGACCGATGTGTGATTGGTTAGATGGTCCTACTAATTCCGAATAATCATACCATCATAACAGTAACAGAGTGTCAATCGTGTAATGCCAATAGTGTAACGTCAATCATGGAAAATGGTGGTCAAACGCTAACCTATAAAGTATTAAAAAAGAAATGGAAGTCAATCGTGGATCACTGCTCGGAACGCGCAGTTAACCAGCTGTAGTGGAATGGGGTCGGTATCAGTGTACTCGCGACAGTGATACTGTGTATATAGTTTAGTGTTAAAAAGATTTTTGTGAATGTGAATAAAGACTGTGTTGTTCCGACAATGTGTGGTTTGCATTACCCGCCAAAGTTCCGAATCAACGCCCGATTATTACGGAGTAGTACTTTGTTATCCCACTTTCGTAATACTATTCATAAATGCTGCCGCCTATTATGCTGATAAAGTCGAAGCGGTGTACTGAACTGTTTTCCGCACGAACATTCAAACACTTTGCCATAATCATAATGAGCACCTCTTATATGTCTTAACAAACCAAGTTTATTTCCGAAAATTTTCTGGCAAGAATCACACTGAAATTGGCCACAACTTTTATTTTTAATTCTGTTGCCATGCTGCCGCCTCTTGTGCATGTATAGGTAACGCGGAGTACGGAACTCTTTACCGCACCAACATTCAAATACTTTACCATAATCATAATGAACACCCTTTATATGTATTATTAAAATAAGTTTAGTTTTGAAACATTTATGACAAGAGTCACACTGGAATTGACCGTTACTTTCATTTTCAGTTGTGGTACCATGCTGCCGCATTTTATGTATGTATAAGTATCGCGGTGAACGAAACTTTTTCCCGCACCAACATTCAAATACTTTACCATAATCATAATGAACGCTCTGTATATGCCGTACTAAACGACTTTTGAATTTAAAAATTTTATTGCAAGAGATACATTGGAATTTGTCATTGTTCTTATTCTTAATACGGACACCATGGTGTCTATATTTATGATTACGTAAATGCATTGGTGTACGGAACTGTTTCCCGCACCAGCATTCAAATACTTTGCCATAATCATAATGAACGTTCTTTATATGTTTTACTAGACGACTTTTGACTTTGAAAACTTTATGGCAAGAATCACATTGGAATTTGTCACTGTTCTTATTCTTAATACGGACGCCATGGTGCCTATACTTATGATCACGTAAGTGCATCGGTGAACGGAACTGTTCCCCGCACCAACATTCGAACATTCTCCCATAGTCAAAATGAATCCTTTTTGTATGTGATAGTAAAGCAGTTTTACTTTTATAAACGCGCTCACACGAATCGCATTTATGTTCCATTTTCTCGCCATTCCTTTTAGTAAGATGTGGTTTTTTACCCTTATGATATGATTCAGATTTGGGCTTTTCATTGCTGTGAGCATCACTGACGTGTGCAAGCATATTATCATAATTATTAAAATATTCATCGCAACATTCACATTTGTGTAACTCATTCATTTCATTACCCACTAATTTTGGTGGTTCAACTTTTATATGTTCATTATTTTGTGATGATAAATTAAATCTGGAAATGTTACAATATAATAATCAATGAAAATATCAGTGTCCATTTTGTAGTAATTAAAATGTATAAATAAAAATACTTCTTCCCCTGAGTTCAATTACAGATAGGGAAGATAAATATATTACGCTAATGGTCAGAGCTCTGCTTCGAGCTAGTTGTATTGCATTAGGGTGTGCCATATAAATAGCATATAAGGTACAGTGGATTTCATTAATAACAACCTCGGTTGTAACTACTTTTCAGGTATAGCGTCGCCAGACTTACGATCCTTGAATACAAGCATACTTACGTAGGAAATTCATTCTGCAATAGCAATTTCGGATATATCGTCAATTTCGGGTACTTTGTAACAGATTTAAAAAAATTCCATTTGCATATTGCGACTAAATCAGCAAACGTACAAGGACTTATTCATAAAACTATAATGCTTTCTTATACCTTGTTTATATTTACAAATGACTAGATATGCTTGCTTTGTTTGTGGGTAGGGCTACTTAGCACATGTACAAACTTGAACTTATGGATCAGTTACATAGCAATGCCTAACGTGTGAACAGTTTTTCGTAAACTCATGACGTACAGCTACTGTTAAAGAAAAAACATACATATTTCGATAAATAAACATATAAAAATTCTGTTATTTTGTATACGAGGTGTGTTCAAAAAGTATCGCGAATTTTGTGTTTTTTCAAAAATTATTTATTTATTCATGAATATCTATTTTGTCCCCTTCAAAGTGATCCCCATGAGATATTATACACTTGTGCCAACGGTTTTTCCAATCTTCGAAGCACTTCAAAAAATCATTTTTTTTTATCTTGTTCAGCTCCTCCTTCGATGCCGTCTTTATCTCGTCAAGAGAAGCGTAACGTCGTCCTTTCATGGGCCTCTTCAGTTTAGGGAACAAGAAAAAGTCATAGGGGGCCAGATCTGGGGAATACGGTGGCTGCGGCATCATTAGTGTGTTGTTTTTGGCCAAAAAGTCGCGCACAAGCAACGATGTGTGAGCAGGGGCGTTATCGTGGTGCAAAAGCCAATTTTTGTTCTTCCACAAATCCGGGCGTTTCTGGCGGATTGCTTCGCGCATAACTTGCAGGTAATATTCCTTATTGACCGTTCTTCCCTGTGGCAAGAACTCATGATGCACCACGCCCCTGTAATAGGTAAAAATCGAAGACGATCCAAAACACGTGCAAGCAAAGCAGCTGTCAACAATTAAATGAACATTCAAAATGGCCGAGCTTGTCGGCATAAGTGAGAGACATGAGTACCAACATAACGCCACAAAAAAATCGAAATTCGAATATACGTAACCCGCGAAAATTCAAAATTCGCGATACTTTTTGAACACACCTCGTATAGTGACTTCCGAATATAGCGACGACATTATAGTGGTCCCTCCGACGTTGTTATAAGCGAAATCCACTGCATTTGAATATTGGAAGAACATGGCGACTGAATTTTGTTTGAATTTAAATACGATCCTAAAATATCTACTATCGCCGGGTTAATTCCGTTAATTGTTACTCTTATCATAACCAGTTACAAACAGCACAAAGAAACAAATTTTGAACAGTTCTATCAAACTATGGATCAACTTTCGATGTGATACTAATTCCCTTGGAATCGGTTATGTATCTGTTCTATGATAATGTTACAGAAAAGAAATGAATGAAATTTTAAATATAATTAAATTTATTAAGAAGTACCTATTTGTGACAATCAGCTATACTTGTATTATTATAGTGGTGCTATTAAATTTGAATACATGAAAAACACAACACAATAGTGTGTATTCCTCATATCTATCATCGTTTTCCTAGGACCAGATTATGAAAATCCTAATTTGTACAATATAAGTGGTGATATCAGAAAGTTTGTTAAAGACTCACCTATTTTTTAATATTCCACCACACATTTCTGGTTTAATTTCTTGTGGAGTTATCAGGACTTCATAAAGTACACTTGTGTCTCCAGCATTATTCAATAATCGATCTTGCTCTGACACCTCTGCTTTTGCTTATAAACTGGTTCTTTTTTTCATGGATTTCTTCTATTTTAATGTATGAGTATGTCTCCTCTGAATTTTCCTGTTTTATTTCCTGTGTCTTTAAAACTTTTGATAGTTCCTCATTCTAGAAACGAAAACAATACCTTCAATCTTCAACTATAGGTAAATCTAAGGTTCTTTGAAAATACCAAATAATAGTAATAATAAGTTCAGCTCAGACTCTGTGATTAGACAAATAATAGTTTTTTAAGATATTGAGAAACATATAACAAGCAAGTAATATCACATGTATTGATTTAAACTAGTTGGTAATTCACTTGAATTCAGACTGTTCTCAATATGAGAAATTGGGATCAGTAATTTAATACTATGATGATTGAGAACAAATGGGTCCTCAATGAAAAATGACATATATTAACTATATATATGAGTGTATTAATTAAGTGTATTGTAAAACCTAGGGGTTCATCATGTATATACTTTCTCTTTCGTTTGTAGGTTTATTCCGCTTCTTGAGATATGAAAAGTTCCGTTTACATAATATTTAATGTATATAGTATGGTCAAATGTATACTAGTGTTAAAGTGTAACCCATGTACTAGTTGTAAGGACCATATATAAATCAAAATTGTGGCGAATTGATGATTGTATCAACTTGTAAAGATGTTATTTTACATAAAGTCTTAAAGTGGGAATATGTTGTTTCATATATGAAAGTTCTGGACTTAAAGTGACATTAACAATTGTAGCTAGGTTTATAATAATTACATTACATTCCTGAAAGACAATACCACTCTAAACATACAGTGTACAGAACAAACTGAAAAATAATTAGTACTCACTTCAAGAACTATCTTATTATTTATACTGCATTTGTTGTTGCATGATGCTGATGATTGGGGGCATTCATCCTCAGGAAATTCTTTCTTAATTTCTTCCAATACGCAAAATTGATTGTCATAGTAATTGACACAATTTGATGACTGTTGCTGCTTATAAGGGCACTGGAATAAAAAGATGAGCTTGAATTAAACAATTTCGTGTACAGTAATGTTTTACTAACTTATTAATTATGTTTGCTAATTCATTATTATTGATTCAAGCAAATGGCCTTTTAAACTTTGTAACATTGGTATAAATTATTTGTCCAGCACACATGTTTTTTCTCCCTACAACACTGGAATTTGAAATTTATTTTTCAGAAATCGTTAAGTAATCATAATTCCTAGACAATATGTTATTGATAACAGACACTTTATTCACAGACATATATGTAGGAATGAAAGGAGCGGAGTGAATGAGAGACGAAGTAGTGAATAATGAAAAATTAATAATTGAGATAAGATATATATCACGAAATTATGAATATGTCTATAAGATCACAGCTCTAGTTCTTGGGAATTCCTATGGGACTCTCAATAATTTTAATCAGAGTTCAATGAATAATGATGACTTTGTACTAAAAATTATGCAAAAAAGACAAATAATAAGGACATAAGACTGATATCAAAGATGAAAAGCAACAGTAATGTTAAACAATAACAACATATGATGCATGCTACAAGACAATAGACAAAGCAGCTGGCAATTGAATGTCAAAGAAGATGTTTAGCAGGTAACTTTAAGACAAAGGGGAGGAAGCTATGCTCTACCCTAGGAATGGATTTATTTTGAAAGTCATAGCTCGGAATATCTGGCTTGCATGTAGATAAAATACATAGAAAATAACAGAGAAATAGCTATGTTGTAAACAGATTAAGAAATAATACCATTTTACTGTTGCAGTTTGCTTGTTCCACATCCACACACTGTGATAATTTTTCCATACCAAAACACTGTATTCTTTCCTGATTCATTATTGGTTCAAACATCTGTAAATTCTACTGTGGCTCTTATTCTGTGACATTCAATGAATCGCAGCTGGGTGCTTGATATACCCTCCTGTCCATATTTCTTTTCATTTCATCTCTGTTTTTCATTTGAACTGCTTATTGATATGACTATATTTCTTTACATTTAGTCTTTGGTGGAAAAGTTGCAACAATTCTGCCAGTATCATCTAGATTTTTGTCAACTCTAATAACAGAAAGCAACAAGAGATTTGAGAACTGAAGAAGTTTGAAGTAGATTTAAACCACCACCATATCGCTAGAATAGACCAAAAACATCATTCACATTTAAGTTTGGTATGCTTCTGAAAACTTAAGCTAGTAAATATATACATAATAAAAGTACACATACACACACACACGCACCCACATAATCTATAAATGTATACCCCACCAATTAAAGTTTTAGTGGTCCAGTGAATCTGTAGAGGCCTCAGGGTCAACAGTGTAGTCAGGTCGAAAAATAAAATGTTTAATTTTGTTCATATTTACAAAGAAGAAGGGTAACAAAAGGAGTAAAGGTGAGGGAGAGGAGGAATTTCATCCAGCTGGGAAGAGAAATGTCTTGAGGGAGTGTATGTCTTATAGTGAAAAATGCCAATTGCGACAATTTAAAAGATATGGTCTTGATCTCTTCCATCAAAGCCACATTCATACAATGAGTGATCCCGAACTCTAATGGTTTAAGTGCATACTGCATATAACCAGACATGAGTGTAGCAATGGTGTAAGTGCATACTGCAGATAACCAAATTTGTACACTTGTCCATGCTCCAAAACAGGGAAACCCGTGGTTTTGTATACATGGTAGGTTGGATACTGCCATAGAATTGGACTTTACTCTTCAGTGACATCTGCGGATGATTATTCCAAGCAATCATCAACCTATTGTTTTATGCTTGAACAAAGATCACCAGGAATAAGCTTGTTTAGCATAGGAATTTGCAATGAGTTAATTACCCTGGATGCCTGAGAAACCCAGGGATCCAAGCCACATCAACTTCTAGATTTTTAAGTTAACAGAAATAGAGGGATTTTGTTTTATTTTGAAGGTTATCTGGGAACATTTAGATCTAAATGGGTTAGACAATGCGGCCTGCCAGCATCTTTTGGGATCAGTTAAAATTGTAGATTTATTCAATTTATGAGATATTATAAATTTAATAACTACTTCTAACATTGCAATACACTCACAAGTACATACTGTGAAAACTGGTGGGCATTAAAACTTAAGAAGGTTTTGGAAAAGGGATTCCACACAACTGCTTTCAAAATGATATATTCAAATAGTTTGGATATATCAATTTATTGTTAGCCAGGTTGGAAATTGAGATGTAGATTTTTCTTTCATTCCCATCAACATTGACTATATCATTCTGAATACCAAGATCTAAGATTACCTTAGGCTGATAGGATAATACTTCATAAGAGAGGGACAAAAGAAGTTTAGATCGAAATTAAATCATGCAGTTAAACAAGAAACATTGATCTAGCTACGAAAAAGGTAAGGCATATCAAATAATGAGTAATATCCCTCGTTTTTAATTATAAAAGCTAGAAGTCTTAGCTTCTTTAGAAGATGTTGGGAATCATGGAAAACTTTGAAGAGAAAATTATTAGAATCCATGCACTCCACTTGCATTGCATTAATGGGAGAGGCTTTTTTAATACAATAACCTTAACTTAATGACATTATAAAAGAAAGAATAGAGATTTTACGTTTCAATTCACAATTATTCTCATTCATATAACAGGTTCTGTGATTAGAACGGTTATAAAAAATTATCTCAACAACGATTAATTACCTCATAATGAGAATAATAATTGCCTTATAATCAGACGCTTCTAAATTTTATCAACGTTCATAATCACTTTTTGTTATTTAAACTTGTCATCATTAATTGAGTGATTTGAAATTGAATATATAAATAACGATTCATCAAACTGACGAAATATATTCAATTATTATTAGCTGTATTCTATAATCACGGACTAGTGACAAATATCTTGAGCCACTCTTTTACCCTTATGACATTGTAAACAAACAAGTCACGTGACCTAATGGATACTTTTTAAAATCTATTTAGACCACCTCATACATGTTTTTTAAGTTATTTCTCTTATAACATTTACTTTAAATTCGTAACACTTCACTTGTAGGGAAAATTAATTAGTTCTTAACGTAAGCTCTTAAATTAAGTAAGGTACTTAATTATGCGTAATTGTCAGTTTTTGCTAACTCTGCTAATTTTAACTTTTCTAATTTCAAATGTTGCTTCAAGTTAAATTTAGGGTCCCTCAATGTTAAATTTACCATGTGTCATTTAAATGGTTGTTTTTCGACTTATGAGATTATAATTTCAATTGAAATGACAAACAGATTTAATTTACTAATTCTTATAGTATAAAACACATGCGTGCGCTTAGGAAATAACATTATCTGTGACGTTGGATTAGTTCGAAAAGAACGTTGATGAATAAATACCAGATGTCGAGAGGATTACCGATACGACACCACAAACATAAGCCGAGCGGCAAGTAGAAGTTGCAACCTGAACTATACCGAATATAATATCGTTCCTTATTGCTGTACTGCACTAATCTCTTTTGTTTTATATTACTTGTTTACTATTTTTGTTCAAAATATACATGTTCTGAATATTGTACTGTGTAATTATGCCATTTATGTCATATAAAAATATATTCAAAATGAGTCGTAGCTTTCGGTAAAAGAAAATATCGCGGTGTTTTTCGCGATGAAACCATAGAATTTTGATAAAGTTTTTAAAATAGTACAGTAACAGTTTATACAGTAATTTAAGAAAATTGCGGAGTTATATATATACAAACCGCTCTACAAAGTTTTGTCAAAAATCAACAAAATATTGAATAAATTATATATTCAATTCCTAGATTGCAGTGCACGTGCCGCGTCCGTCATGTTTCAGAGCAAGTAGCCCGGGTTAGTATTTAGGCATGACGACTGAGTTGTAAGTCTTGTGATAAAGAATACATTGTTATTATTAGAAATCGCAATTTGTACTCTCCAAACAAACATATTGTAACTTCTCGTGTGTTACAAATGCAATTAAGCAGACCTCTTTCACGCATTGGCAATAGAATTTCTATTACTTAAATATTCTTTTTGTATAATAAAATATACACCGTTTCAAATTAATACCCGTCAAAAGAAACTGTTTCCCGTATTAGCAATTCAATTTACTACTCATAATTATTGTATGATCCTAAAAACCATGGAAGAAAGAAAAGAAACATTAGATTACAAATCGACTTGCGTACGGAACTTTTTCCCACACTACATTCAAATATTTTACCATAACTATAATGAATATTATTTATATGTACTATTAGATGCATTTTCTTTTGATATTTTTCTGGCAAGAACCAATTTGGAATTGATTTGAATTTTTACTGCTAGAGCTATGCTGCTGAAAATGTACTTATAGAAAACTAGCTTTTGCCCGCGGCTTTGCTTGTGTTAATATAAATTTAACGTTGCATTCTGCATAAATATCCTGTATTGTATGTAGAATTGTTCTAACTTTAATTTGACCCGTTAGGTGACAATGTCACCGATTACCATTTTTGTAATTATCTCGCAAATAAATAACCTTAATTTCAAAATATCATCCTTTCAGAATTTACCCTGGCGATCCAAGTATAAGTGTAGTCTTTTTAATTCATCAAATTCTATGTTAGGTAATCTCCAAACAAACAGAACACGCTGTAATTTCTTGTGTTCTGCGATCGCAACAAACCCTTTCTCCAGCATCGGCGATAAAATTTCTAATCCTTTTTGTAAAATAAACTAAATAGGTTCTGTTACTACCTAATAAAAGAAATTATTACCACATCATTTCACCATAATCATAATGAATATTTTTATATGTTCTGTTAATATAACCTTTTTATATTTTAAAATATCTGACAAATATAACATTGGAATTACGCTTTTATTGCAGTATTATTTGTATGGTTGCGTTGCCGCCTCTCATGTTTGTCTACGAGTATTGGTATAGACAGCCCTGGATCCTCTGGAGCAAACAGGGCCACTCACCCTGGGCTGGCAATTTCAGGTGGTCCCAAAATCATAATATAATATATCTAAAATAAAAAACTTCTTCCATAAAGCGCCTAGCATACGGAAGCCTGGTTGGCTCACCGTCGACTTGTAAAAAAAAAACACACCACACACGACCACACAAGTAAACTTATGTACCAGTGCACTAGTGAACTTTTAGACTTTTAGGACTCAGGATGTCGATTTGAGATTTCCTGTTTTAAAAATTGACACCTTTTTATTGACTGTTTTTTTTGTCCCGGGTATATAATTTCATGTCACAAAAATGAAAAGGTTATTAGCTAATACATACTAAAGAGTACACATTTATTAAAGGGTTTTTATTGATCCGTTCACAAAAATGCCAACCATTATAAATTAGTAAGAGTTTTTACATAATTTATCTCAAAAGCTAGAGAGAGGTGCCACTACTCTAGTTCGAAAAAATCGTAAATCCGGAGCTGGGTGTAGAGAACTGTCTTCGGCACCAACGTAAAAAATCTTACTATCATTACCATGAACATTTTTATAATTCACTAAGTATTCTTTGATTTTGAAAAATTTCTGGCTAGAACCAAATTGGAATTTGTCACTGTTCTTACTACTAGTGCCATGTTCCATATTTATGCACACGTAAATATATCGGTGTACGGAATTGTTTCCCGCACCAACATTCAAATATTTTACCATAATCATAATGAATCCTCTTTATATGTTTGACTAAGAGACGTTTAGTTTCGAAAATATTATGGCAATAGTCACATTGGAACTGTTTACTATTTATATTTTTAACATCAGGACAAGTGCTGCCCATTGTTATGTAGAGAAAGGTGAATTAGTGACCGGAACTGTTTCCCGCACGAACATTCAAATATTTTACCATAATTATAATGATCACTCTTTATATGTTCTATTAAAAGACATCTAGTTTTGAAAAATATATGGCAACAGTCACACTGGAATTGTTCATTATTCATTTTTTTAATTTTCTCACTATGCTGCCGCCTGGAATGTACAGAAAGGCGGATTTCTGAACGGAACTTTTCCCCGCACCAACATTCAAATACCTTACCATACCCATAATGAACATTCTTTATATGTCTTACTATATGACTTTTGAGTTTGAAAATTTTATGGCAAGAATCACATTGGAATTGTTTATTATTTTTGTTTTTAACTTTAGCACTATGTTGCCGGTTGTTATGAAGAGAAAGGTGAATCGGTGAACGGAAACTGTTTCCCGCACCAACATTCAAATACTTTACCATAATCATAATGAACGCTCTTTATATGTCTTACCAAACGACTTTTGACTTTAAAAATTTTACGGCAAGAGTCACATTGGAATTTGTCCTTGTTCTTATTTTTAATACGATCGCCATGGTATCTATACTCATGCGAACGTAAGTGTATCGGTGTACGAAACTGTTCCCCGCACCAACATTCAAACATTGTACCATACTCATAATGCATTTTTTTTGTATGTGATACTAAAGCAGCTTTGCTCTTATAAACGCGCTCACACGAATCGCATTTATATTCTGTTTCCTTGTAATTCATTCCAGTAGGAATGTGGCTTTTTACCCTTATTATGTATTTCATATTTCGGGTTTTTATTGCTGTGAACATCATTGACATGTGTCATCAAATCACAAGTATTAAAATATTCGTCGCAACACTGGCACTTGTATAACTCTTTCATTTCATTACCCACTAATGTAGGTGGTTCGACTTTTATATGTTCATTATTGTGTGATAATAAATTAAATCTGAAAATGTTCAAATATTATTATTAATAAAAATATCAGTATGGAGTAAAATGATTAAATAAAAAAAATGTCTCCCGTGTAGAATCGTATTGCAATAGGGTGTGCCACAAATAGTATACAGCTTATTGGAATTTAGGACTAGGCATCTGAACTGAAATGTGAACCTAAAACATGGTATATCGTCGAAATATACAGTTCCATTAATTGTCGCTCTTATCATATCCATTTAGAAATAACACAGGGAGATAAAGTCTGAGCAATATAATCAAGCTATGGGTCAATTGTTGATTTGATACCAGATCCCGTTGGAAACAGTTATGTATTAAACTGTTCTGTTGTGATGGAACAGAACAAACATATTTTTTCAAAACCTCGTATTAACAGAAATGGAATGAACGAAAATAAAAAGGTCATATTAATACGTCAATTTTAAATAAATAAATTTTAATAATATTAACAGTTTCAAATTTCATCTATACATAAACTTTGTCAACAGCATAAAGAAAATACATTTGATATAATACAAATTTAATTGAATAATAGGCACAGGAACGTAAGAGTGTTGGAGACCAAAAAAGATGGTGGGATATCATTACAAGTAGAGTGGGAGATCTACAAATAACGTGTGTTCTTTGTGTCCACTGCATTTTTCTATGGACCAGATTTTGAAAATCATAATTTGTATGATATAAGTCAGACTATGAGAAAATTTGTTAAAGACTCACCTATTTTTAAATACTCCACTACACATCTCTGGTTTAATTTCCTGAGGAGTTATCAGAACTTCATAAAATACACTTGTGTCTCCAGCATTATCCAATATATGATGATCTTCAGACATCTCTGTTTTTACTATAACTTATTTTTTTTTATCACCAATTTCTTCTCTCTTGATGTATGGGAATGCCTTTTCTGAATTTTCCTGTTTTATTTCTCGTGTCTTTAGAGATTTTGATAGTTCCTCATTCTAGAAACAAAAACAATAACTTCAATCTTTAGAAACTTTAATTGTTACAAGCTAGTTAGCTAGGTGGTATCCTACGAGTATGCATAAAATTAATTAATTATGAATAAATTTATGACTTTGTAAGATTCAATCATTTTATTTTTGTTTTAGACTTTAAAGATGCACGAGTCAACAGTCAGCTATTCATTATTATATTCTTATGATCAACATATATTTATTTGTCTACCCTGTCGTTTGAATCCTTATAAGCTCAGTTATTAAAGACAATTATTTGTTTTATTTTATCGTTCACTAATTAATTATATCTGATGATGGTATTTCTCACTTAGAAGTGTATGAATGACTCTTGGTCTTTTTCGAGTAATAGAACACTAACTAACAAGGCAACCTAGGCATATGCAACATTGTTGATAAGATTCAAGAAAGTAGAATGTGATGGTATGGTCAAGAGGAGGAGAAGCCACTGAACTACGTGAGAAATATAACAATACAACTGTCCCTTACCGGTCAAAAATCAAGAGGCAGGTCCAAAGCAAATTGAAAGGGTATAGTTCTGAAGAATATACAGATGTGCACAATTTCTGAATGTGATGTTAAGGACAGAGCGAAGTGGAAATTAATAGCACAGAAGGCTGACTCCACCACCATGTCGGACAAGTAGTCAGGAAAGACGAGAGAGAGGTCACTATTTATAAAAGCTATATGTATCTACTTTCTACCAGGAATGTTTCATGAATACAATCCTAACATTAAGGTAGTAGTTATATCAAAATGCAACTAACTATAGGTCAATCAAACATCCTTTGCAAATATCAAACTATAATAATAAGTTTAGCTCATATTCAGAGATTAGACACTAATAAACAATAGTTTTTTAACTTCTCGAGGAAGATATAAGTAACAACTGACACATGTGTTTTAACCAAGTCGGTAATTTACTTGAATTCAGATTGTTCTCAAGCATGATATACAAGTAAATATGGATTAGTAACTTAATACTATGATAGTATTACAACATTAATTAATAGGGTTCAAAATAATTACATTACATTCCTGAAAGATAATACTAGTCTAACAGTATATCAGCTATGTCCTTGGACCCAAACTATTATCAATAAGATAAACTTTTCTTGAACAAACTGAAAAATAATCAGTACTGACTTCAGACAGTATTTTATCATTTATACTGCATCTGTTGATGCATGATGCTGTTGTTGATGATTGAGGGCATTCATCCACACGGAATTCTTTCTTCACTTCATCCAATATGCTAAATTTATTGTCATAGTAATTTACACACTTTGATGACTGTATGGGCTTATACAGGTACTGAAATAAAAATATGAGCTTGAATTAAACAATTTCATATATACTCCTGGGAATACAGTGACTCACACTAGTTTCATATATACACACAGTAGGTACACATGGTTTGGGTTTATTTTTAGATCCCTTTTTGGAATTGAGTTAGTTTATATTAACTTAGTAGTCAGATACAAAATTCATAACGAATTCATATTCCTATGAGATAGATAGCATAGCTTTATTTAGTTTAGTATCAGGATATTAGGCGACAGTTGAAACTGAGGCGTGCAACGTGTGCCCTCATGCTGGTTGCCTATAAAATCGGGTGAATGCCTTAAGTGTTCCCCTTAGTAGTCCAGCGGAACTGTAGCGGTCTGGTGGCCAACAGTGTGGTTAGTTCGAAAAAAAGAAAAAATATATTCAATTTACTAACTTACTAATTAGTTTTGTTAGTTAATTCTGATTGATTCGAGCAAACAGCTTCCTAACCTTTGTAATTTTGGGATAAATTATTTGTCCAGCATGTTTTTGCCTGTGCAATACACATCCTAAAAATTCTTAGCTAATATGTTGTTGATAACGGACACATCATTCTCAGACATGTATATATGAATGAAAAGAGCTGAGTGAATGTGAGAAGACAAAGTGAACAGTACAAATTTAAACAAGGCGATTTAGTTATATTTGATGGAAAGTTGAACACTTTTACAAAATCACAGCTCTAGTTTTTAGAAATTTATCAAAGATCTAAATAACTGTAATGCAATTTTAGAGAATCAAATTGTCATGGCATGAAAAGTAAATAATGACACTCTATTCAAATGATGACGTAAGAGTAATATTAAAGACAAAAGGCAACAGTAATCTTAAATCATGACAACATTTAATATGATGCAATGATAACAGGCAACAGACAAATCAAAGTCAAGGAAGATATCGAGTAAATGACTTAAGCATATCGCGGAGGAGTTATGATAAACTAACAAACGGACTTATCCATATGTTAGAATTAGATGTATCTGGTCACCAGCTAGATAGATGATGTAGAAGATAACTCCGAAATAAGTAATATTACTACTGTAAACAAAATAATATATATTACCCTATAATTATTGCAATTTGCTCCTTCCCCGTCCACACACTTTGATATTTCATCTCCATCAAAACATTGATCTCTTTCCTGTTTCATTATTGATGTAAACATATGTAAATTCCACTGTGGTTCTTGTGCTGTAGTATTCAAGACATCACAACTGGGTGCTTGATATATCTCCCTGTCCATATTTCTCTTCATTTCAATTCTGTCTATCATTTGCACTGGTTATTAATATGAGGGTATTAAATGAAAATTTATATCCATAATGACTGACGTTTGACGGTTTTTTAACACAATAAATTCATACATGTCATTGTAATAACATTATCATAGTAAAAATAGGGATTTTTCATGCCACTTCGCAATTATTCTCAATGTTTTGTATTCAGATTCTGGGTTCAGAACAGTAAGGAAATAATTTTCTCAACGGTTGATTACCTCGCAATAAGAATGGTAGTCGAATCACAGATGAAATCTCTATCAACTTTAACCTTTCAATTATCGTGAAATCGTTTCAAATCTATAGCGGACGAAGTTTTTAAATTTTACTAGAAAAATCAACGTTTATAATGACTTCTTGTTTTTCGAACTTATCATCACTATTTGTGTTATTGGAAATTGAGTATATAAATAATGAATCACCAAAGTGATGAAAGATTATTTGTTCACGTTATTACAAACTGCATTTTATAAGCACAGACTTATGAGGAAACATCCTAAACTTCTTTCACCCAAACTTTCACCTTTAGTTGTAAATTTTCCTATATACAAATGTACTCTGTGGTTGTAAACAAGCAAATCACGTGACCACATCGATTTTTGAATCTATTAAGGCCACAGATACACGTTTCACGCCTAACTTATTATACAATATTTAGAAGTACCTATATAATATTAAAATATATAAGTAATACTTTAGATTAGACTAAAATATGTCATACTGTATATACCTAAGTATCTGTAGTTCGATTTTTAAACGACTTCGAAAAAGGAAGAGGTTACTATGATCGGCTACATGATTTTCTTAATGTATGTTAATAGATATCTTTGTCAATTGTGAACCGATTTTAATGATTCTTTTTTTATTTGAATTGGTTATACTCAGGGGTGGTCCCATGTAAATTTGAAGAAAATATTCAAACCTAAGAAGGTGAAATACCACTTTTAGTAACTAGATTTGGCAAGGCGTTACATCTGGTGATTTTACTATTATCAAATTTCAATATCATTATAAATTCATTATAAAAAGGGCGTAATCATGAACAGAGCAGAAAAAGAAGCGGGGCGGAAGGGGCGGGCACTAAAAAGTGAAAAATAATTAGTTTAAGTTTCAAATTAAATAAAAATATTAGTATATGCGCTATATATTAATATATCTGAAGCAATATTAAGTAAACAAAACTTCCGAAAAACAAAAACTCTAAATGACAATAAGAACTGCACGACAATTCGTTGAGAAGTTTAGAATAACTAAGGGAACAAAAAAACACACGAAAAACGACTTTCTTTTAAAATACCTATAGATGAACTCGTAGTTTTGGAAGTACACTACATTGATGTAAAAAGTATATTATTATTTTTAAATATTAGTCTATGATTGGAGATCTTCTGGAAGTCGGTTATCAACAGTATGGTCACGTGTATTCATTACTTTTAATAAAGTTTGCTGCATTCAGTTATATCATATTATTTTAAATGTTGTACCAAAGGCTGGTACACACCAGCAAGAATATTATGAATACTTTTGTTTTGTTAAGAATTACGTATATGAACCTCATAACATACTCACCTTACTAATTTTATTACCTACTATGAGTTTCGTTGTCTGTCACACTTTCACACCGTAACTACTCAATCTTTCATCATGCAATTTAGCATACACGTCATCAGCGGTGCAGGAAATGACAGGCTACCACTCATCTAGAAAAATATACTGTTCTCTAGGGATCGCTGAAAGCTACAGTAATGCGAGCGAAGTTATAATTCACGTAAGTATAGGTTTGTAGTAAAATAGAATCGGTATTTCGTTTACAACGTTTATTTTTAATAAGTTACAGTTCACAGTAAGAGTAATTGCAATTTACATCTTAAAGTATACAACACAAACAAAGTATCGGTAATTGCCGGTTAGCCAACGATCTTTCTAGTGATTCTATTAATATTTCATTTTTCTAATTACAACAATGTTACCACAGGTTTACGCTAAATAGTTTTTATCATTTTAATTTTGTTTTATTTTTTGATTTCTTGTAATAAGCATTCACCAGTTTTCTTGTTTACTCACGGAATAAAAATGTTTATTTATTCTGAATTAAGCTTGCTTATAGTTGTGACCCTGAAACGATTTGCCTAAAGTATTAATTACAAATATCTCTACATTAAATGTAAATTATTTTTAATACAAACTGGCATATAACAGGATACACTTCTCGTTCAATGTATATTCAATAATATCGGCGAACGGAACCATTTCCTAGGCTCATATTCAAATACTTAATAATAATAATAATTAACAATAAAGATTGATTATAATATTTTATTTACTAAATACTGTTTGGTTACGAAAAACTTGTGACAACATGTCACATTGCAAATAATCATCATTTGTATTCATAAATGCTGCCGCCTGTTATGCTGATAAAGTCGAAGCGGTGTAAGGAACTGTTTTCCGCAAAAACATTCAAACACTTTACCATAATCATAATGAACACCTTTTATATGTCTTAATAAAACAAGTTTTTTTCCAAAAATTTTATGGCAAGAGTCACATTGAAAGTGACCATTACTTTTATTTCTAATTCTGTTGCCGTGTTGTCGCCTCCTATGCATATATAGGTATCGCGGTGAACGGAACTCTTTACCGCACGAACATTCAAATACTTTGCCATAATCGTAATGAATATTTTTTTGATGTCTTGTTAAAATATGTTTGGTTTTAAAAAATTTGTGACAAAAGTCGCACTGGAACTCGTTATTATTCGTATTGTCAATATTGGCGCGATGCTGACGTTGTTTATGCTGATAAAGAAGCTTCGGTGAACGAAATTGTTTCTCGCACCAACATTCAAACACTTTACCATAATCATAGTGAATATTTTTTATATGGTTAATTAGATAATCTTTGTTTTTGAAAACTTTTTGACAAGTGTCACACTGAAATTTGTTATGATATGTATTTTTGATGCCATGCTGCTTCCGTTGATGGTGATAAAGAACAATCGGTATACGAAACTGTTTACCGCACCAACATTCAAACATTTTACCATAATCATAATGAACATTTTTTATATGTCTTATTAAATAACGTCTCACTTTGAAAATCTTCTGGCACGAATCACATTGGTATTGATCGTTATTTGAATATCTAATGTCAGTGCTATGCTTCTGCCTCTTATGATCGTGCAACTGAATCGGTGATCGGAACTGTTTCCCACACCGACATTCGAATACTTGACTATAATCATAATGAAAATTCTTTACATGATTAACTAAATAACGTTTCATTTTGAACAGTTTCTGGCAAAAACCACATTGCAATAAGTCATTACTTGTATTCTTAATAGTGGTGCTCTGTTGGTGACTATTATATTGATGAAGAGAAATCGGTACATTAAACTGTTTGACACATACACATTCCGTTTTGCAATGTTTTTCGCATAATTTACTGTTACGTTGCTTTTTTCTGTGAATATCGCCGACGTGTGCAAGTATGTTACAATTATTATTAACACATTTGTCGCGACATTCGTGTTTGTGCAACTCATTCGCTTCATTAATCCCTGGTATAGTATATATTGCAATTTTCAAATGTTCATTATTGTGTTTTAATAAATTATAACTGCAAAGGTCAAAATGTATGTAATTGCATTTCAGCTACAGGATCATCACTACATTAGTATATTATATAAAACAGAAGGCCGCAGTATGACCAACACGTTAGGGGACGAACCCATAATACATGAACCATGTTTGACAATTTTTAGCTCCTTGCCCCGCTCCTTGATAACCATTTTTTTTAATACTTTATAGGTTAGCGTTTGACCACAATCTCATTTGATGTTAATTGATCATGTGGTTTAAGATGGTAGTCACGCTAAACCTAAAGGGAGACTGGCTGCCGAGTGCAGCTGCCGGAAAACATCAACAGGTGCTTGGCGACAGATTTTCAACTTGAGGGTGGTAACTAGCCAAACGGACTTTGAAAAAGCCCTACCACCACGCTATGGTTTCATCACGATGTTTTCCATCACCGAAAGCTCCGACTCAGTTGCTAGGATTCGAACCTATGTCGAGGCTGTGTCCGAACACAGTACCAACTGAGCCATCATCGCGTCATAATTCATTCATCCGTAATACGAGTATATGAAAAAACCCCCTCTATTGTTTTCATGTAGTAATTCATAAATACGGTTATCCTCCTCCTCCCTGTGCCTAAGCGTGGTACATTGAAGACCTCCGTCCCCCCCTGAACGGATCACGTAGTATGGGTATGTTCCCTTATTTTAATTTAAAACTTTTTATTAAATAAAATAATACTTCTAAATGAAGTGCTTGTCCTTGTAATATTATAGTTATCCTATAAAGTTATATGTGCAAGGATAGTGAGTGTTGTATGCTAACTTGTCTTTCATTACACATGATAATATGAAACAATTTATATAAGTACTCACTTGTTTTTGAATATTCTACTACACAACTTGCACTGAACCTCTTGAGCAGTAACCAGGACGTCGTAATGTATGCTGGAGTCTCCAGCTTGATCAAGTATCCCATACTCTTCTAGACTCTCACTTTTTACTGTTAATGAGATCTTTCTACTATCATTTTTATTGTTTACTAGCTGTGCCCGCGACTTCGTCTGCGTGGAACGGAATACAAAACACAGTGATTAATGAAACAATCTGAATTTATATCTGTATATCTTGTATATTTGTAATGTAAAGTGTCAGGCTAAAAACTAATAATGGTCACACCCCTTTGTCACTTCAATAATAACTCAAAATTAGGGCTTCCAAGTTCCTTTGATGTGTGTAAAAACCGAGGACCTAGCTATAGTGCTGCATCTATCCTCATACAGTCAGATAGTTCGTAGCACACGATGGTTATGTGTGCCCATATATAAAATTTATTGCGAACATGGACAAAACTTCGTGAAGATACATGCAGGTAGGTTGTAGGTGGTAGAGCTACGCTGAAGCTATCACTGGTTTCAGCATGAATGGGTCGGCTCGCCCGGGGTAGTACCACCCTCTCACAGAAAACCGACGTGAAGTAACAGTGGTTGCACTGTTGCGTTTCGTTCGGACAGTGAGAGCGCCGGAGGCCCACATATATTAAAAAGCCGGCAACGCACTTGCGACTCCCCTGGTGTTGCTAGTGTCTATGGACGGTGGTGATCACTTACCACCAGGTGACCCATCTGTTCGTTTGCCCCTATAATATAAAAAAAAATGCGGGTATAGGAGTGACATAACACTAATATTAAATATAATTGAAATTAATTGAAAATAAAATATTAACCATTTTTCTTTCGTCCCATGTCTTAGTAATGTAATACTGTGGTAATGTTTATTCATGTTATAAAATACCCTGGTTTTTACATGAGGCTAAAGTCCTTGTTTCTCTCGTACTTGACTCCTGGCGTCAATAAAATTGCAATAACTTTTGATAGAGTTAACCGATTTTAATGAAATAAAAAAAATATGTTGCTCCGGAATATGCTTGATTATTTTCTTGCTGGAGTTTTATCAGAAACCTAGTACTTTACCATTGATGCCTGTTCAAACAAAACAGATAGACAGACAGACAGACATTTCTAAAAATGATCGAAATGGATTCTATTACTTATTCCTAGACACCTGCAACAATTTTTTTCTCAAAAATCAAAAAAGTACAGACACGTTGGATTTACATTCTTATTATATGTATAGATAGTAAAGAATGATCTCTTTACTGAATTTTCCTGTCGTATTTGTTTATCTATAAAATTCTAAAAATAATGATTTCACTATTCAGCAACTTACACATTTTACTTACAATCAAGATACTAATAAAATATCATAATATTAACCTAGCTGTAGCCACAACTCCATTGGTGTAGTACTTCCTATACCTAAAATAATAATTACAAATGTTTAGGCAGAATTAATGCTGTTTCATTTACCCTGTATATAAAACTCGACAACTCCATAAGCTGTGCCTTATTTTCTGTGAATGTCTCTGAGTCATTATATGCATCATGGTATACACAGACTCGATCAGCCCTGAGAAGCACTGTATACTCATATACTTGGTCACCCGTGACTAACACACTGTGATTATCATTAACTCCCCTGACTTAAAGTGGTGTTAACAGGCTCAGTCAGCAAAATTACCTACAACATTCTATGATTGTCTCTAACTCCCATAGTGCAACATGTTATTGACAAACACAGTCAGCCGTAACTAACACTCTATGATTGTGTCTCACTCTCTTAATGCACCATAGTACTAATAGATTAGAAAATAGACTAGTAGAAATATGATACATCAAATATGTTTAAAGTGAATTCCCTACTAGTTAACAATACCTTTACAAGTATAGTGTAACTGTTTGTAGATGGTATAAGATAAAAATTTAGCTAAACAATCTGCTACATTCCTGAAAGACCAGAACACTCTTAAAGATGCAATGTATCCACTTATAAACTTGTGCCCAAATTAATATCACCAAGGAAAACTTATGATAAATAAACAGAATAATCTTTGCTACTCACTTCAGAAACTATTTTACTATTTATACTGTGGTCTGATTGAGGGCTTTCATCCTCAGGTAATTCTTTCTTCACTTCTTCTGTGATACAAAATTGATTATCATAGTAATTGATATAGGTAGATGTCTGTAATGGATTATATAGACACTGGAATAGAAAGATTGGCTTGCATTAAACAGTATGAAATAAAACTATAATCTACTATGCAATAACGTAAAATAATGCTATTAATTAATTCTGATATATATTTGATAAGTACCAATGCAAATTAGTAGCATTAGGGACTCAATTTTTTTTATTTTCAGTTACTATCATCACAGCTAGATAACCTTAAACAATATCCATGAAAAGCTTTTGCATTGTACACAGCTGCATAGGGTGCTAACATTTTTTATTCACCTGTATGGTGTCGACCCCATTGGCATAGGCATTCACCGTTCGGACCTTCCGGGTATTACTGGATTCTCATCGAACTGTACTTTCTAGTTTATATAGTTGTGAAATTATGCAGAACTGACTGGAAATGCCAGAGACTAAAATGTTGAAACAAATAGTCTCTGCAGCTTTGTATTAGTATACATTATTGACCCTGTAGATATATATTTTCTCTTTACCTTTTATGTTAAATGTCTATTCTGTATTATCTGCAGTTAGAGAATGTCTCAGACAGAAGGACATGTATATTGATAATGATAACCATGCTTTCTATAAAAATATGAAATCAAAACTGAAAAAATAATTTCGCATTTAGTTAATGCTCCATCCTATAACACCGGCGACCACAGAATGAATACATGAAACACTGTGTAACCAAAATTTTACAATGATTTCTAAGTCTTTTAAAATCTTCTATCTATTATCTATTAGCGGTCCCACTCCGAGCTTCGCACGGGTATAAAATATATAGCCTATGTCATTCACTGAAAAAATGATTAAAATCGATCCAGTAGGTTTGATTTATTCATTACTGTCCGGCAGCCTGGACGCGTTAAATTTGGAGTAACCTCGAAAATAGCAGTAATTCTCCACTATTTAATTTATGTTATTATACATATAAACCATCCACTTCAATCACTCGTATCTATTAAAAAAACCGCATTAAAATCCGTTGCGTAGTTTTAAAGATTTAAGCATACATAGGGATATAGGGACAGAGAAAGCGTCTTTGTTTTATACTATGTAGTGATTCTATCATCCCCTCAGCTCATTTTTTAAGACCCAAATCTTAAAATGGTGGATTATGTTTTAATTTTTTTTATTTTACCACACCATACATTATAAATTTCATGGTTTCGTAAAAAAAACTCTCAACAGTCTGTTGACCTACACCTAATAAGGTCTACATTCGTTTGTATAGGAACTTAACATTTATGATTTTGGACAGTTCAGTGATTCATTTAGAACTGTATTCAAGAAGAATAATAATAATCTCTCAATCTCTTTGACTGTTCTTAATATGTGGTAAGAACTTAAATTTCAGTGTGAATATATATTATTTTATACGCATAGCATAGAGAAAATACAAGGATAAATTAATGCCAAATTTAGATTCCTATAATAATATTGCAAACCTGAACTTGAGACTATAATCAATGGTCAGAAAACATAATTAATAATAGATATATTTTTTACATGTTTATAACACTTATTATTGAATCATTATTTTCTTGTTCTAATAAAAATATCTTTCTCTCTGCTGGTTAACCCAAGTATGTCAGTTTACCTCCAATTAAATTCGTCAACATGATTCCAAAGTTTAAAAGCATATAATACCTAAGTCTCTCATCAGTAATCATCATTTATCATATAAAGATAGTTTTCTTCCCTGCAAAACTATAGTAATACATGAACATATTAAACTGCTACACACTTAACATTATGATTTGATTATATGACTTAAAAGTTAATCATTTGAAGGAGAAATGAATATAATTCTAGAAATAATATTATTTTTTTATTTGCATTTAATAATTTGCAAGACCCTACTAAACAGGTTCACATATAAGGTCAAATTAGAATATAAAACAAATGCATATATGTATATACAAAAATGCTACTTAATTTACACATAAGTAGGTGATAATTAAGCAATAATAATATAAATAAATATGGTACCTATTCTTATTCAGGGTTTGTTCAATAAAAATATACCACCCTCATCCTTTCAACAAAAAAAAAAGTGGATTTGAGGAAAGGTGACATGGGTCACATGTTCTTCTGTTGCTCTGACCTATATTTTTTGCTGAGGATATCCTCCCCCAGAACTTCCCCGCCCTCCTACATGAATACTCTTCTTACCCTTGCCTTCTCCCTTTATATTAATCTTGTAGGTAAATTAATTTCCTTAAATTAAATTAATCTTAAAAAAAGAAACATTCATACGAATAGCCTATTTAGTTCCTGTGTTAAGAGTGTTTTGTCGTTTACTTTTTGCTTTAGATATGTTTATTTTTAACTTTGATGTAAATTTCAGTTTTTTCATCTTCCATAAAAAAATTCTTGTTGTTTATTTATTACTTGAATTATCACACTCGCCACATGACACTGGCTAAATTGTGGATAAAGACCACAGAGCCCATTAAAAAAATAGAGACAAATAATAAATTAAGGCCAGCATTCATTTTCTTGCTGGAATAGATCGAAATCATATATTAATTTGGTAATGTTGATGCTGAGTGTACAAACATTTAATTACAAATGCTTACATTATAATAAAATGAAATAGTTGTTGGATAATTACCCTAAATTGCAAGATAATAACAGACACAATATTCACAGACATAAATGAACCATTATAATCTATAAAAAAAAATATTACCATATAGTCCTTGTAGAGTGGGTCTTCCTCATCTAAACACTCTACTGTTTCTTGCTTAATTATTGGAGTAAACATCTGTAAATTATACTATGCTTTTTGTGTGACGGTACTCAATACATAGAAACTGGGTGTGTGATATATCCTCCTATCTATATCTCTATTCCTTTTATTGCTGGCTTCCATTTGTACTGGTTACTAATATTATTAATTTAAAATGTATAATTTCAATCATCATAACTTGCCTTTGACAAGTCTTATGTACTCGTAGATGTTAATATAATAACAGAATCAAAAACAAAATAGCAATTATGCATTTCACTTAATACTTTTTAGGTTAGCGCTTGAATTGTCCATCATTTTTTTTCGAACTGATTATACTGTTTGATTGACACACAGTTTCACCGGACTACAAATTGTTCATCTTATTACAAGCAGTATTTTATCATTCCGGAATAATGACAGACTATTCTGAACTCCATTAGGAGTAATATTAATCTGTGATCCTGACAATGTCAATATGCTTCGCATGCAGATGTAAACAAACAAGTTACCAATCCATAAGTGCATTAGTGTTGCCAGAAGCGTTGCGTGAGCGACAATATAGATAATACATATATATATTGAAAAACGACACTACCAAACGAAATTTTCATTACAGCAGAAATCTATCTACAGATATCGTCATATAAGCCTTTGCCCTACACATGAGTAAATACACCAATAGATACTTTCACACTTGTTAAGTGTCTTAAGTGTCGTACGGCCATAATTTAAATATGGAAAAAAAAAACATTTGCTCTTTTTCATGCCTTTTTTTAGACTCGCAGGAAAGTAATATAACGCTCAAATGCTCAGACCAGTACTGCACCACGGAGAGAATAGTCACACTTTGCCGTGGTATATCTGTAGCGACACACAAATATACATCAAACGTGTTATGTGTGTACTACACCAATGCAGGCGAAAAACCAGCTGCGCTATAAAGTCCGAAATTGGTTGGCTTAATAACGCGACTAATTAAGACTTGCCGCCCAGGTGGCAACCATATGCTACCTGGGTGTAATTGCATTCACACAACAGACCGCTCACACAATGTGGTGAATTTAGTATTTTTGTCTGTAACATTTGTACGTGCTCCGTCTTATTTAAATATGGTTGCTTCGTCGAATAAAGGAGATTTGTAATCCAGCTGCCAAAGCGGTTACTAGTCTGCACAAACGGAGTCAGATATTTCATTTAATCCTTTCAACCTTCAGAAAGTAGCAAGTGGAACCACGTCCGCTAAATATCATATAAAGAAGAAAATACTACTTTTAAGTAGCGTTATCTTATTAAACGAAAACTTTGAACGATGCGCTACTCCCGAAACCCATTCTACTGCAGTCTCTATTCGATAGTATGGTTCTGGCAGAGGCCGGTCGCAATGGTCACCGACATCAAGAAGACGTTTCTACGAATTGGCATGCTAAGTCAGTTAGTTTGAGATTAATGTGGAGAGCCGAAAATTGCAAGTGGAAGCTCACGACATACCGAATGATGTTAGACACTTTGGAGCGACGTTATCACCAGTCGTAACGTTCTCCTTAAACTAGAACAATAAGAATGCTGAAAAGTCCGAGGCAGCGATAAACAGGTCCATCGAAATAAGCTACATGGACCACGACGGGTTGGTGGATTCTATTCACGGGAAAATTAGTTTTCAACCATTTTTCTGGGTTGTCCAAAATAGTTAAGTCATGTAGACCAAAGATGTCCAAACACTGAAGTACAATGTTACTTCGATGTAAAATGGATAGCGACATAGTACATCAGTCGCACTATCTTAGAGTTTTCTCCGCCATGATCTCCTCTCTCTCTCTCTTCTCCTCAATTTATAGCATGCAGCACTGTTACAAGATTTGACTCCCGCGCATATCACCCTTAGTAAACTTTCTAAAAATTTTCATGTACAAAAAAATATTAGTGCTTTTTTAGCTATTATATATGAAAACAATATATTCAACAAAAACATCGATATTTTTAATATACCTACCGGAAATAGAACACACTTCGATACTCGACCCTAAGTTTTAAATGCATAGAAAATAAAAACCTTTATTAAGAATTAGAATACAGTCAATATTACAAAAAACTGTTTATCGTAAGGATATACGACGAAAATGAAACTTTTGTTTTACAAGGAAACATTTTAATTACCTTATCTTAAATTACCCTTACAAATTTTCGGAAAACTTGGTAGGGGTAAGTGATTTAAGGTATTTAAAACGTTTCCCTATAATACAAAAGTTTCATTTTTCGACAAACAAAAAGTTTGTCGATCAGAATTTCAAAGCCCTCCTATAAGAAATTTCATTTCAATAAGACAACTTTAATTCTTATAATGAACTATTAAAGTTGTAGTGCGCTCACTATATGTCAGATACAAGCAATGATTGTTTAGCGGAAGTGGTAGTGTGATTACCACTTGCTAACTTCAGAAGGTTTGAAGATGTAAATGAAATAACTGACTCCGTTTGTGCAGACTAGTAATCGCTTTGGCAGCTGGATTACGAATCCCTTTTATTGAGCTGAGCAAGTATATTTAAAGGAAACCAAAACAGAACACGTGCAAACCGATAGAGGCAAACCGACAATACAAATACAAATAATATTACAGTCATAAATATACAAACAATACTGAAATCATAAAACAAAAGTAAAACTAGGAATAACAATAAACATCTGTGCAATAAAATAATAAAGATTAAAAGTCGGGATTATAACAATTCGCCGCATTGTGTGTGGAGTTTGTCTGTTGATCCCAGGTAACATGTGGCCGCCACCTGGGCGGCAAGTCTTAATTAGTCGCGTTCTTAAGCCAACTAATTTCGGACTTTGTAGTGCCGCTGATTTTTCGCCTGCGTTGTTGTAGTACACACATACCACGTTTGCTGTAGGTATGTGTGTCGCTACAGTGCTCCCCCTTAAGCGAAGCGTACTGGTGGACGAATGGTGTGTCTCGATCGGCTGATCGGTGCGGGCGGCGTTTGGCGATATGTAAGTATTGTTGGTTGATGTTTGGCGGTAATGTCACACGTGTGGGTGAATTAGGTGTAGATACTCGGCGTGTAGGTACTCGGTGCTATCGTTGATCCGGTAGAGAGGCTTGAGTCGGTGCTACGAGGTGGTCATTTTAGCGGTCGCGTAACTGGATGGCGTCGGATTTGTCGTATTGTCTGACAATATTGAAATGGCCTATCGGTGGTCGCTGAGATTTTATCGCATTGCTTATAGGAACAAAGTTGCGGGATTCTTTAAGAATGAACACGGATCGAATTCTTGTACGTAATGAAATTCTTGAAGGCGGTTTGATCTTGCTTTTGCTTGGTGGTGATTTTGAGTCTTGGCTATCGCGTGTTGTTGACATGTAACATTGTATTTTGCACCGTTGATAATGTGTGCATGGCCTCGCCCTAGTGGAGACGTCGGTGTGTATAGATGACCTGTAGACTTTTTGTAATATCAGCTTGCGTGTTGCTTTGATGTCAGGGCGACTTTCGTGACGAGCAGTGTCGAATGTGTCATACGGCATTTTTTCGGCCAAGTTTAGTCTTGAGGTTTTGCAGATTGGGAGTGATGGATCCGAAGAAATAATAATCTTCATTGCTTGAAGATTGTTTCGTTGAGGTAGCTGTTGGACAGTACAATCTTGTTCTTGTGGCTGTTGTGGTTTTGTCGCGGCTGTGCCATGTAGCGTAGATGGGAACGATATTGCTTCAACTCGGCTGAGTGTGTCTGCGATTGCACTTTCTTTTGAGTTGCTACTGGAAGCAACTGTTTCGGGTGTCGGGTCTTGAAGCAATAGAGGCGGTGGATCGGCGTAAGGCAAGATAATCTTCTTTAACGGAAGATTCTCTTGTTGATCCAACTGATGAATGCTGTTTCCTTGTTCTTCAGTTTGAGGTACAGCTTTGTAGTCTGTCGTAGGCGGACTTGTGTTTACTTCGTAAGCGGTGATCAGGCGTTCTTTTACAGCAGTGTATTGGTATGTTCCTGCTGGGTTACATATTAGGTCGGCGATCTGGTCGACGTCTTCGTTATCCAGGTATTTAATCACCATTTGTGCTAGTTGCTCTTGATTTTTGTTAAGTATGCTGGTTACAGCTTCAAAATAAATAAACCAAAGTCGTGGTTTATCGCGCCAGAGTGGCGGAATGCGCTTGGTGAGAGCTCTGGTGGCTTCTTCATAATAAGATTTGTATACATGTTCTGTGATGTGGGCTGCTTCGGTCGTCATGTTGACGGCATGTGGCTTCGGTGCGCAGCGTTTCTTTGCAAGTAGAGCTTCGTTGCTTGTGTTGCTCAGGAACACTTCTTGAACGTATTCTTGCGGGTGTGCTTCAGCACCTCGTTATGTGTTCTTGCGGGGTCACCACTTGTACGGTGCGTGACTCGGTAAGTGATTTCGTCGGTTTTGGAGAGCGAAATGATGTCGGCCGAGCAGGTACTCACGTCGTTTTCGGACAAAGAAGTGATGTCGACCGGATAGATTATTACGTCGGTTGACGGTTTGAATAGTTCGACTCGGTAGAGGATCACGTCGGTTGACGTCTTCGGTCGGGTAGGAGATCACGTCGGGTGACGGCTGCGGCCGGGCAGGAGATCACGTCGGGGTCACCACTTTAGCGGAAGTGGTAGTGTGATTACCACTTGCTAACTTCACAAGGTTTGAAGATGTAAATGAAATAACTGACTCCGTTTGTGCAGACTAGTAATCGCTTTGGCAGCTGGATTACGAATCCCTTTTATTGAGCTGAGCAAGTATATTTAAAGGAAACCAAAACAGAACACGTGCAAACCGATAGAGGCAAACCGACAATACAAATACAAATAATATTACAGTCATAAATATACAAACAATACTGAAATCATAAAACAAAAGTAAAACTAGGAATAACAATAAACATCTGTGCAATAAAATAATAAAGATTAAAAGTCGGGATTATAACAATTCGCCGCATTGTGTGTGGAGTTTGTCTGTTGATCCCAGGTAACATGTGGCCGCCACCTGGGCGGCAAGTCTTAATTAGTCGCGTTCTTAAGCCAACTAATTTCGGACTTTGTAGTGCCGCTGATTTTTCGCCTGCGTTGTTGTAGTACACACATACCACGTTTGCTGTAGGTATGTGTGTCGCTACAATTGCTTAGTTAATATCGTGCTTGAACTCTACAGCTCCGAATCCTTGCAACTGAGTCGGAGCTTCCGGTGAAAGGTAACATCATGATGAAACCATAGCTTGGGCTCCTCTAACGTCTGGTTTTTCAGTATATATATGTATGTATTACCTATGGTCTGGTTGGCTGTCTACCGCTCTTAAACTAAAAAAATGTCGTTAAGCATCTGCTGGTGTACTCTGGCAGCTATATTTGAGAGCTGGTCACTATACAGGTTTAAAATGTTTACCATCTTAGACCACAATGTCATTTAACATCTGATGACATCAAAGTCAAACTTTATAAAGTGCATATAGAATAATGCAAGACTTGCAACTATGGCAACCGTTACAGGATCAGGCAGAGTATTCAAACAGAGTGTAAGAGTGTTAGAAAAGTATTTTGTTGTGTAATCTTAGAAGATATCAGAGATTTAAAACGCGCAGGCACAGCGTTTGTCCGGGTGGTTACCCTTTCAATTTAAGCGCCTGCAATTTCCGGTAAAGCTATCTTTCGCAAAGACCATTAATAAGTCACAGGGTCAAACATTCAACGTTGCGGACTTAGATTTAAACATTGAGTATTTCTCAGACCACTAGTTATATGTCGCGCTTTCAAGAAGAACCTCCAAAGAAAACATGTTTGTACTGTCTTATAAAAAATCAGCTGTAAATATTGTATACAAAGACATCCTGTAGTATAGATTAATCATAATATTATTAATCTTTCCACACTGTTCCATATTAGTATTTACATTGCTTCCGTGCGAAGCCGGAGCGGGTCAATAGTGAGTAATAAATCTGTTTTTATTTCCAAAACTCTGCAGTTTTTCTGAGTTGAATACCTGAATACTTCACTCAGGCCCTATAAAACAAAGAAGAAACTTTGTGTATTTAATAAGTAGCATTGACATCGAAAACGTTTCATTTCAGTATAGGTTTCTATTAAAATATATTGGTTTAAAGTTAAAAATTGTAATATAAATAAATAAAAAGCAAGTCCGAAACGGTTATAATGGTTTTAAGGTTTATTTTTAACATGTTACAACTTATATAAGGTTAATTACAAGTTAAGACAACGCAAAATGCATAGATAACAAGTCCCTATAATCCAGTGGAGCCGAAAAGTTTATTTTTCATGTAATAAGCTCAATTCATACAAACGATTAATTAAAAAATAGTATCATAGTTTCTACAAAGTTAATTGTCAATATATTTTAAATCAGAACTTATCTGATGCTTTTCGTTTCAGTGTATATTCACGCGCATTCAATATTTCTAGCGCTAACATTCAACAGTTGTCCACAAACATATATATATCATTCGAAATAATGTTTTACTTTGAAATAATACCATATATAATATTCCGGTGTGCGCATTTTCGTCATTTTTCTCCCCTATACGACTTAACAAATTCCCTTTACATTACGACATTTTTATAGTTATTGGGTAGAAATGTTCTTGACATCGTTGTCTCGTTGTCATCTTGACATGTCATGACAATGTTATCGAGAAGTATATATTTTTAAATTTTCTGCCAATATTTATTGTAACTTTCTCGGATAAGAAATAACCTCAAAATTTCAACCTTCCAGAACTTTCCAATATTTTTATATCCTGTGACCATGCCTCCCTATACAGTCCTTTAGTACTCAAAGAAAATTTATTTATATATCGCACAATGGTTAAGAATACTAACTCTTAAATACATAATTGTTGTTTTGAACACTACTAATTTTAAAACAACAAAAAAAAAATTGCCTGCCAAAAGTAATGTCAACGCTTTGTCTAAAGTGTAAAGTATTTTCTATATTTTTTCTTAGTATTTTTTTACCTACACACGGCGCCACAAATTAAAGAAGAAGAAGTATTTTCCAAGGTTTTAACAGGCTTTCTAAAATGCATACACTCAGGTTTTTGAAAAAAAATATGTGTTTGTGGAATGTATACAATTCACAATAATATGCATTGAAGTTTTAATGAAATTATACTGCGAAAGATATTACACTAACGAGTGAAAACTTCATAGATTTACATTGCGTGTGCTGACTCCATCGCATTTCAGAGTGAGGAGTGGGGGAATGGCGACACAAGTGTAATTATCACATTATAAATACATGATAAACTGAATACCATTTCAAATAAAATTCGTCCGAGCGGAACTATTTCGAGAATCATAAATCGAAATTCTGTAATCCCGACACTCCTTTAATTAGCTAATTATCGTTACAATTTAAAAACTGACTCGCAATATTTGTATTCATATTGACCATATCCTTGTTTTTGTTATTACTCGTACAATTGTGTCGTTCCCTCTCGTGTATCCTTAAACGTAATGGCGTGCGGAATTGTTTCCCACACCGACATTCAAACATTTTACCATAATCATAATGAATATTTTTTATATGTCCTGTTAAATACTTTTTTGTTTTTAAAAATTTCTGACAAATATGACATTGGAATTGCTCCTTTAATGCTACATCATTTGTTGTATTATGTTGCCGCTTCTTATGTTTACCAAGATGTACTGGTGTAGAGAATTGTTTTCCGCACCAACATAAAAACATTTTACCATAATCATAATGAACATTTTTTATGTGTTTCGATATATATTCCTTATTTTTAAAAAATTCCCGCAATGGTCACATTGTAATTCGTCACAGTTACTATTAGTGTCATGCTGCCTATACTTATGCACACGTAAATATATCGGTGAACGGAACTCTTTCCCGCACCAACATTTAAATATTTTACCATAGTCATAATGAACATTTTTTATATGTTCTGTTAAATATTTTTTTGCTTTAAACAATTTCTGACAAATATTACATTGGAACTGTTCATTATTTACATTTTCAACGTCAACATTATGCATTCGCTGGTTATGTTGATAAAGACGAATCGGTGAACGGAACTGCTTCCCGCACGAGCATTCAAATGTTTTACCATAATCATAATGAATACTCTTTATATGTCTTGCTAAGAGACGTTTAGTTTTGAAAAATTTATAGCAAGAGTCACATTGGAATGGTTCATTATTTATTATATTTACTTTAGGTCCATGCAGACGCTTCTTATGAAGAGAAAGTTGATTCGGTGTACGGAACTGTTTCCCACACTCACATTCAAAAGTTTTACCATAATCATAATGAACATTCTTTATATGTTTTGCTAAAAGACTTTTGGTTTTGAAAAATTTATGGCAAGAGTTACATGGCAATTGTTCATTATTTACAATTTTAACACTAGGACCAAGCTGCTGCGTCTTATGTAGAGAAAGGTGATTTTGAGTATGGAACTGTATCCCGCGCTCACATTCAGATATTTGATCATAATCATAATGAACACTCTTTATATGTTCTATCAAAAGACGTTTGGTTTTGAATAATGTAGTGCAATAGTCACATTGGAATTCTTCATTATTCGTAATATTAACCTTAGCATCATGTTGCCGCTTTTTATGCTGAGAAAGGTGAATCGGTGTACGGAACTGTTTTCCGCACCAACATTCAAATATTTCACCATAATCATAATGGACACTCTTTATATGTGTTACTAAACGACTTTTAATTTTAAAACATCTATGGCAGTAGTCACATTGGAATTGTTCATTATTTATAATATTAACCTTAGGACCATGTTGCCGCTTCTTATGTAGAGAAAGGCGAATTGGTGTACGGAACTGTTTCCCGCACCAACATTTAAATATTTTACCATAATCATAATGAACACTCTTCATATGTACTACTAAATTATTTTTAATTTTGAATTTTTTTTGGCAATAGTCACACTGGAATTTGTTCTTATTTTTTATACGGTCACCATGGTGTCTATACTTATGCGCACAAAAGTGTGTCCAACTATGGAACAGTTTCCCACACCAGCATGTAAACATACTTTCATAGTTTAAATTAACTTTTTTTGTATGTGATAGTAAAGCAGCTTTACTTTTATAAACGCGTTCATATGAATCGCATTTATATTTCATGTCCTTGCCATTCCTTCCAGTAAGATGTGGTTTTATACCCTCATGATATAATTCCGATTTGTGTATTTTATTGTGTACATTGCGGATGTGTGCAAGCATATTATCATGATTTTTAAAATATTCATCGCAATACTGGCACTTGTGTAACTCATTCATTTCAATATCCACTGGTATAGGATACAGTACAACTTTAATGTGTTTATTATTGTGTTTTATTAAAGTCAATCTGAAAATATGAAAACATAATAATTAATGTGAATATTGGTGTAGAAATTACACTAAATTAAAAAAAAGTGTGTGTGTGTACTCATGTACACGCGTTAGAAGTTATACTTCTTTGCCATAAGAAGATAAATCTTTTCAAAAAAATTATTTTTCGCCTTATTCTACGTTTGTAGAAAAACGACACTAACAATAGAAAATAGGTATTTAAAAAGATCTGTATCCTTTCTTATAAAGTTAATATAGAGAAGTAGTGTAGATAGAAATAATTCGTGTATAATATGCGGCGTGCCAAATGCAAGAAGGGAGATCGCAGTATTTAGTATTTTATGTCAAACATCGAAAAACTTTTTGTTGACGTTGGACCTTTTTTCTTATAACATGTCTACAACACGTTTGACAATAAATACATACATCCTTTTTTTGAATAAAATGTTGACTATATCTAACTTCTGGGTGTCGGTTTTTCGTGACGGTGTGCGAGCACATCGTAAAAATTTACTCTCGTCATGTTTCCCTAACGCGCCAAAAGAAGTATAACTTCAACAGTACGTCTTCCATGATTGTGATCCGGACTAGGGAAGACCACATATTATGCACATGCTCTAATCGGCTTCAAGGTAGGTGCATTGCAATAGGGTGTGCACCATAAATAGTATACAATTTATATGAATGTTTGCGCCTTTTGAGGCTACATATGGCGGTTTACAATGGAAATTGAATACGTGCGTCGTCTGATATGATGCGTATAATTCGAGATTTACAAAAGTGACTGTTAACGGACGTTTTTCGCTTTGTCGCTATTGGCCCGTTTGCGTCGGTGTCACGCTCCATGTTTTGCGATCTTGATTTTGAGCGTGAACAATGAACATTGGTATAACACAGAGACTGCATTGCACCTGAATTCAAATATATATGTCTAGAAGAAATCTTATTATCAAAATATACAGTTCCGTTAACTGTTGCCCTATGTCCATCTACAAACACCACAGGGACGTAAAATCTGAGCAATAATATTTAACAATGGGTCATCTGACAATGTGATAGTGATTTCTTCAGTAACCGTTAGCCTTAGCGACACACTAGCATAAATAAGCATAAATGTATAATTCTCAATACGAAATGTTTTATTTTTAAAGTAAAATCAAATTACTGTATGCAATTCAGGACTTGAGATGGCGCTAATGAATGTCAAAACTACCACAGATTCGGAAAACTATAATAATATTAAAGTTTTATTGCACAGCTTAAAAGTATACAGAGTTAAACAATAATTTACAATATACGTGTACACTTAGGCGGCCTTATCGCTCACATTTTATTTTTAAAATAGATTACCCAGTGGCAATACAAAAATATAAAGACTACAGAAAAAATAAATAATAATGTTAACATATAAACCTATTATTAATCATGTATATTAAAAATCACATACTCCAGACACTGCATTCTAAAAGTGCCAGTGAAAGGTAAAATAATGTATCCACTTTCATTACCCTGGAAACACAATGTTTCCTCCTGGTTTCGGTATTACAGCAAAAACAGCTTATATCAGGACAGCGAGAGGTAATATCGATGAAGACATTTTTTAAATATTGTCATAGATCTTGCTTGCCTAATATCAGATGCAAGTGAGATCCATAGTCGTGCAGCTTAGACCTCAAATGATTTATTATAAAATTGAGCGTGACAAGCAGTAAATTTGAGAAATTTTTTGAACATAGGCGACGTGGTATAGGATCTCTGGAACCTAACATTTCGAATTTATTATTTAAGTAGTGGGGAGAAATGCGATTATGAAGAATGTTGTACAGGAAAGATAGGATGTGACTATATCGTCGATGCCGAATGGGTTGCCACATGATCGATTTTTTTGAGTTCATAAATAAAGTACATACATGCAGTCTATAGCCGCTTCAATTTATCAATCAACTTCTCATTAGTATCCAGGTAGCAAACAACAGCATAATCAAGGATAGGCAGAACTAACGGTTCTGGAAGCGTAATTTTAGTCGATACAGGTAATAAATTGCGCATTCTTCTCAATGAACTCATAGAAGCAATTATTCTTCCCCTGACTTCCCCCACATGATTTTTTCTAAATAGATCATTATCAAAGATGACAATAACCCAGTCATCAAGAAGAACTAGCAAGAAACTCGATCTGGTTTATGTTTTCATTCGTTTTTGGAGGATGCACAGAGTGGGATATCACCGTCGTTCACTGTAATAGCCATTAAAATTGCTTCGCCTCTGCAGAGTTTTATATTTGCATATGGCTTCACTGGTGCTTTATCTAAGTGTACTAATGTCGCGCAATAACATACCGTTATATACGTTATACCGTTCGCGTTTCATCAACATACATAATGCTTAGCTAAAATTCTTACCGCGATAAAATATACGATACTGCAGCTTGCAATTTTTTTACCTCATCATCGACACTGTGAGACTTTTCGGCTGTGCCTTCTATAACCTAAACTTACATAAAAGTAAACTCTTGAAACGGCTCACGATCGAAGCATTTCAAAATATAAAGCAAACTATCCTATCAGGGCGTTCTCGAAAACGGTGGGTTCGAGTTTTGGATGAGAACTGTAAATCAAACCTAACTATAGTTCGACCGCGTTTTTACCTTTTGAAAGACATCTCATGCACTTGTGACTAAAAAATCTCAACATTTGGAATAGAATAAATAGAGTAAATTGTTCATCGTATCTATTGCAGTTTTCATGAGATCAATTTTATAAAGCAAATTTAACATTTGTACAAAGTAAGTCAGTATATGAAAGTGTTTGTCGAAGAATCACCTATTTTTAAATGTTCTAGCACACAACTTGCACCGAACTTGTTGAGGAGTTACCAAGACTTCATAATGTATGCTGTCATCTTCGATATTATCCAATATTCTATACTCTTCTAAGCTCTCTATTTTTACTATGAATGGATACTGTTCATCAACGATTTCTTCATTTCTAATGAACATGTCCTCTGAATTTTCTTGTTTAATTTCTTGTTTCTCTATAACTTGTGTTAATTCCTTATTCTAGAAACAAAAATAACAACTTAAATCTTCAGAAACTTATGTCGTAACCACTTAGTTACTAAACTAGCTGTACCTTTGAATAGACCCGTGTTGTTTATAAGTGTAAAACTAATGACTTAAAAAAATTAACTTTTTGTTAATGTTTCAGACTCTCCAGATGTTGAGAGATACACACGAATATAAGACATCCATTCATCATCAAACAACAGATTTTTAACTTGAGGGTGGTAGCTAGCCGGCGGGACTTAGAAAAAGCCCTACCACCATGCTTTAGTTTCATCACGATGTTTTCCTTCACCGAAAGCTCTGACTCAGTAGCTAGGATTCGAACCTATGTCTTTCGACGCTGTATCCGAACACACTACCAACTGAGCCATTATCGCTCCAAACTGTTGGTGTATCCCGGCAGCTGCACTTGAGACTTGAGAGCAAGTCTTCCTATAGGTTAAGTGTGACTACCCTCTTAAACAATATTATCATTTAACATCAGATGAGATTATGGTCAAAGGTTGACCTGTAAAGTATAAAAGAAATGCTTCTACTATCTTTTAAGTAATAAAACACTAAGATATACTTATCTATTTACTACCATACATGTTATCTCAATTAAGTTCTAAAATAAAAGTTAAATTATATTAATCAAAGGTCCTTTGAGATACCTAACTAAATATAATAATAAGATCTGATTCTCAAATACTCGTGATTTTTTTTTTTTCTTTACCATAGTAAAGACAAAGTTTTGAGTATGAAGGTGAAGGCATATAGGAGTAGAGGAAGATCGAAAAAGGTATGGATATATTTTGTAAAAATTATGCATAAACGGTGGGAATATATACTGAGATGACATCTGAAAGTGGAGAGTGGTAAAGGAACACATTTTCTGCTGACCCTACTTAGGTGGAATAAGTGAGTGTAAGAAGATAATTATGCTTGGTAAATAGGCTAAGCAATTTAAATTTGTATTTATTTAATTGCAGACCTTTATAAATATGAGAAACTTGTAGTTTAATACTATAACAGTATAACAACATTGGTTATTAAAGGTTAAAATAATGAGATTACATTCCTGTCAGACCAGACTACTCTAAACAAATAGTGTCTCTGCTTATGTGCTTGGACTTAAACAATTATCAATAAGGAAACCTTATGTTGAACACACTAAAACATAATACTACTCACTTCAGATGCTGATGATTGAGTGCATTCATCCTCAGGAAATTCTTTCTTCACTTCTTCTGATAGACTAAATTGAATGTCATAGTAATTAACATGATTTGGGGCCTGTAAAGGTTTATACACAAACTGTAATAGAAAGATTAGCTTAAATTAAATAGTTTCAAACACAATAATAGTGTACAGTTAATTAAATTTGTTAAATGATTCTGATTTTTGTACATCATTCTAAACTAACCTGAGTTATGACATACTACTATTTAAAAAAAAATTTGATTATTATCAATACAGTCCCAAGCAAGAGTCTGCTTAAATAAATGTCATGTAAAGAACAACTATTGTGAATAAGGCTACAAATTGGTAAATATAACTAAAATTAAACTATAATATGTGAATATATAATTGTATTATACATATATATTTACTAACTTAGTATATTAATCATAATGGTGAACTAAAGTTTTGCTCTATTTTAGATTTATAGTGGTGGTGTAAATCAACTTCAAATCTCTTGTTAATTTCTTTCATTGTATTTGATGAAAATCTACATGACACTGGCACAATTGTGGAATATTCCACAGGGTCCATAGACTGAAATAAAGAAAAAGAAAAGCACCTGACTATGTGACTTACACATGCAATATCATACCTCTCACCAACAAAGACATTTATACTTTTATCTGCAGTACATATCTGCATAAACAGTCTCATAAGATTTATAATTTTAATAGAGATTATTTGTACATCAGGTATTTTTTTTCTCCACAACTTAGATTTTATAATGAACTAACTGTGCCCGCGACTTCGTCCGCGTGGAACGGGATACAAAACATAGTGATTACGGAAACAATCTGAATTTATTTCTGTATATCTTGTATATTTGTAATGTAATGTGTCAGGGTAAAAACTAATAATGGTCGTACCCCTTTATCACTTCGATAATAACTCAAAATTAGGGCTTCCAAGTTCCTTTGATTTGTGCAAAAACCGTGGGCCTAGCTATAGTGCTGCATCTATAGTGATACAGTCAGATAGTTCGTAGCACACGATGGTAATGTGTCCCCACATCTATCTTTATAGCGAACATGTACAAAACTCCGTGACGATACACACAGGTATAGGAGTTCGTTGGGAGACCCCTAACGGATACACATCCTCCCGGGAGAGAGAATGGGTTATGTCCGATTCGCACGGACTAAAACCCCACGGTGTACCGGCCACCGCTTTAAGTTGGAGCGGCATGAGACTGTGCTAGGCTAACACCATGATGCCCCTAGCGGTCAGCCCGGCAGAAGATGGCCGCCAGGCTCCATCCTTATAGGGAGGTAACTGTGTACACGATCAGCTACCTCTCCTCGTCAGCCGAACCTACCTGTGCAAAGAGGAGATAGGCCCCCGGCCCATCCTCTCACGTTCGGCTACGGAAGGTGGAAGGAGGCGAGCAAATCGCCGCCTCCTTCCACCGGCCCTCCTTTGGCGAAGACGGCCGCTGAGGGGATCCGCCTCTCGGGGCCTCTCCGCCGCCTCCTTCTGCGAGATGACATCCTTGCCATCGCGGTCCATGCGTTTTCGCTGCCGAGCATGGCCGCAACGACGTTCGGCAGCGAAAGATCTCCTCCTACCGCCACAGCCAGAGTGCGGCGCTGCACCTCCCACGCAGCACACTCGGACAGAGTGTGCTGCACGGTATCCTCCTCAGCGCCGCACTCGGTGACATGCGGCGGTCGGCTCCCTGCAAGCGATCTGGTGCAAGTACCAGCCAAAACAGCCATGGCCGGTTAGTACCTGCAGCAGTCGGAACGTCAGGAAGCCCCACTTCCTCTCAAGCCTCTGTGGCAGGACCTGGCGGACGGCGTCCACCTGTATATCGTCCATACCGCTCGTCCACCGTATATCGTCCATACCGCGCGTCCGCCAGGTCCTGTCGCTTACCGCTCTATAGCGGACCCCTCCCATCTCTCCTCCTACTCTCTATCTCCCTGGGAGCCGGAGGCTCCTCCAAACGTTTCCTTACCGCCGTGTACGAATTCAATTCAAGGCAGGGAGCCAGCGAGCGTGAAGGCCACCGACGAGGACACGGTGCGGTATCCCCGAATTGTCCTCAGCGCCACAACGCGCTGCGCAGCCCTCAGTGCGCCCACATTGGCGGCCCTCACCGAGGCCCATGGAATAATATAGCCTCGGTCTTATCGAGGGCCACCCTGAGGCCCAACCTGCGGATGCGCCCGACCACTACGGTTGTGGCCGCCGTGGCCAGGCGCACCAAATTCTCCCAATCTCCCACCCCACGGGCTACGACTAGGGTGTCATCTGCGTAGCATATAATGCCTGCTCCGATTGGGAGCGCGCCGCGGAGCACCCAGTCGTAGCCCAGGTTCCACAGGAGTGGGCCCAAGGCCGACCCCTAACATAACACTAATATTCTAATTTAACAACTGTAAAAATAATATTAAACCTTGGACTGTCAAAAACCATAAAGATTTAACTTCTATACAAACAAATGTAGAGCTCATAAGGCATAGGTCAATAGACTGAATACCTGACTTATTACAAAACTTTGACAAATAACAAATGATGAATAGTAAAATAATAATTTTCATATAAAATGTATTTTTAAATTATTTTTCCATTTGTACGAACTTTTTTTACTAAACCATGAAATTTACAATGTACAATGTAGGATGTGATAAAATAAAAAAAATAATTGAAAACATAATCTGCCATTTTCAGATCTGAGTCTTAAAAAATCAGCTGAGGGCCTTATAATATTCATTCAAATATACTTCACATAGCTCATTCCTATTATTATTTTTATGTTATCCTTTCTTTTATTTGCACTGCCTGCAGTCTTTTTTCTCCATGGCACCGCTGGAAGAAAATGTGTGCAACCCAATTTTTTTTTTATACTTTATAGGTAAACCTTTTGACCACAATCTCATCTGATATTAAATGATGATGTAGTCTAAGATGGTAAGTCACGCTTAACCTAGAGGGAGACTGGCTCTCAAGTGCAGCTGCCGGAACACACCAACAGGTGCTTGATGACAGATTTTCAACTTGAAGGTGGTAGCTAGCCAGACGGACTTAGAAAAAGCTCTACCACCATGCTATGGTTTCATCACTGATGTTTTCCTTCAACGAAAGCTCCGATTCAGTTCCACGCTGTGTCCTAACACACTACCAACTAAACCATCATTGCTTCATAAACCCTAATACATAAACCAAAAGATATTCATTAATTCAACATGTAATTAAGACGTTAGAATCAAGGTAAATTTATGAAAATTATAATTCTAAATAGACCAAACAAACAGACATTAGTCATTCTTATCTGTAATCTTCCTTGCAATAATATTCTTATGACAGTAAACCAATAAAATCATAAGTTAAGCGCCATGTGTTGTCATAAAAAATGTAGTCTGTTATTGCTTCTAAAGACGATTTTTTATTACATTTATGTTCAGTGAACAATTTTAGTCTCTTTTTTTTTTATTGTAATAAAAAATTGACCTAAAAAGTGATTGGATTTAATAATTTGTTACAATACAAAATTAATTTGAAATTTACAAATTTAATCATAAACCTTATGTGAATGAAAAATAAAAATCATATTTTACTTATACAAAGTAAGTTATTCAATTTATAGAATTATGTAATATTTGTAATTGGCCAATTTTTAGATTGAATACTATAGTAGTAATAGATTTAGAAATTGGCGGTTGAACGCCATCTATTAGCAATAATGTATATTAACTAATTACTGAACATCTTAGGGTATTAATATTTATTTATGTGAAAATAAAATATTAAACATTTTTCTTTAGTTCTATGTCTTAGTAATGTAATACTGTGGTAATGTTTATTTATGTCATAAAATACCCTGGTTTTTGGATGTCCCTAAAGTCCATTTACTTATCTATTTTTCTCTCCTACTTAACTCTCGTTATTAAAATTACAATAACTTTTGATAGAGTTAAATGATTCTAATGAAACAAAAAAATTATGTTGCCCCGGAATATGTTTGAATATTTTCTTGCTGGAGTTTTATCAGCAACCTAGTAGTTTACCAGTGATGCCTGTTCAAACAAACAGACAGATAGACATACAGACATTTCTAAAAATGATCAAAATGGATTCTATTACTTATTCCTAGACACCTGCAACAATTTTTTTCTCAAAAATAAAGAAAAAACAGACATGTTGGATTTACATTCTTATAATATGTATAGATTAGGAAAATCTTTTATATCTTCTATCAATCACAGTGCTTTGTTCAAAAAGGTTCTTACCTATCTTACAACATAAAGAAGCGCAATTATGAACAGACATATTTTCAATATGCATTATGTTTTTTTTCAATTAAGGGGATATTCTAGTTTAGTCCTCTTTCATTATATTAAACCAGCTGACCCAGCGAACTTCGTGACGCCTAACAGTCGATTTTTTAAATATATATTTTTTAATACTTATTTTGCTATTGGAGACCATCATATCAATATTGACATTAATATTTATATGATATCAACATCACTCAATTGTTTTGCCTTCCCGGAACCTCTCCACTAACATTTAAACTTTATGTTATAGTATTAAAGTTCAAATTGACTTTTAAGTATTATTACGAATCGTTTGTATGGGAGTATACAAAAGTGTTGGTTTTAGACTTTTTCAGACATTTTTTTTAATTTTTTTCTCCGTAACCTGTTCTCGAGATTTGCGCATAGCAACACATTCGGCGATTCATTTTTATATTATATTACTCAGATCTCGCAAAACAAAAATCCAAACCTAAAGCATGTTGTTTTACGAAACCAGGTTTTTTGAAAATATTGATAATTCTATCTCAAATTCTACTGAACCAATTTGTTTGAAATTTTACACAGAGCTTCTTAATATATTCAAAATTAGTTTAATGACAAGATTTTTGCTACTTTCCTAAAATTGACAAAAGTGAAAATATGAAAAAGAAAACACTCTTTTTTCACATAGGTGCCATTTTGTGTTTTAATTTTATAAATCATAAAACTAAAATGACATCCTTATTTTTTAAGAATTTATTAAAAATATTTATTTCATATGATGGATGGGGTTGGAATCCCCTATCTAGAAAGCAGTTTTTTTTATGGTTACTTAATGTAGTGGACACTCTACATTATTTAAATTTTGATCTTTTATCATTTTTTACTACTTATTAAATGTCAATAAAAACCCATAAAAAATCTGATAGTAAGAATGTTTGAAGCTTTTCTATAATGTCTGAAACTTCAGCCATCTACACTAGAGTATATTTGAATACTTTATAGTTCTATTAATAATATCTGGCACTTTTCAGATTAAACCGGATACCTTAGTTAATCATCAGTTAGGTTTGTGAACACGACTTCAAAATTTTAATACTAATAATACCTACCTATGTTAATGTAATAATTAACAAATTAAGCTGTTATACACTTAACATTGTGATGTGAAGACATTATGTATAAATAATTTCAAGGGAATACTTGTGAAACTAAATTATTTCTCAATCAATTTAATGATTTGATATCTCACAGTCTATGTAAATGGACAAATTAGAATATAAAATAAATTGTACATATTGCAAGTATGTATAAATAAATTACTTTAAATTACAGATAATAAGCAGTTCCGACAAAATATATTATTAACAACAGATACAATATTCACAACATTAATACTGTACTGTGTAGAACAATATTAATACTGTAATTAAAGGAGTATAAGACATATATTATTTAAGTCATAGCAGTGTGTTCCTACTTTAAATAAATACTGCAATGTTTAATCCTTGGTGTAAACATCTGTAAATTCTACTTTACCTCTTGTGCTGTAGTAAACGTATCACAACTGGGTGCCTGATATTTCCTGCTATCCATAGTTCTATTCATTACAGTCCCGTCATTCATCTGCACTGGTTATTCATTTAAAATGTAAATCCACGACCACTTTGCACGTATTTGAAAGAAACATAAACATAAGAAACTCATAAATACTACAATATTGACAGAATCGGAGGAACAAATATGAATTTTGGGTTTCACTTTACATTACTATTTAAATATATAACACGTATTTAGGCTTTGAGGTTGGATTAGTTGTTAATTATTTTCTCGATAACGGTTAATTATGTACCTCATAACATACCGTACCGAATAATACAAAACTTTAATTCAATTATATATGACTGACATTTTTAGTACCTAGGTAATGTTGAGGATAATGCACAAACTACGTAGTGGATAACGTACTCTGTGACTGACATCCACAGAGAACACAAACTACTAAGAAGATACTACCACAAACTACTAAGAAGATAGTACGTATGATACTACGTATACACAGGTACTTTTGCTGACATCACGTTCCCTATAATGAAATATAGTATAATCAAGGATTTTTTTTTTTTTTCGAACTGACCTACACTGCCAGCAATATTGCTTTCACAGTTTCGCCGGACTACCCATCACCGGACTACATCAAGGAATTTACAAGTGTTGTTTACTTATAAATCTTTGTAGAAAATAGATCACATCACAAGTTACTAAATAGGGATGCCTAAGCTTTCCGATAAAATAAATTTCTAAATCAGTTTGAATATTGTTCTGTGTAATATATTCATGAATAACTCCAGGTCTAGAAAATCGATAATACAATAAAATTAATAAATCAATCAATCCCTTAATTTTTTTTAAATGTTATTACTATACAAAATACTAATACGTTTTTCATTTTTTTTAATATTATTACATTATATTTTTTCCATTCTATACCACACAAAATATCAATTTGAGAAGATCTATTTTCAAGAATCAACTTTCAAGATATTCAAGAATTATGAATGCGCTTTTATTTGATTAAAATATAGAACATAATCAATGCTTTCATTTTAGTAGGGACATATCTAGTTTATAATTTTCTATAATAGAAGAAAAGTGTAGGGATATTTTAAATATAAAAATAATTTATAGTGTGAACAAACACACCTCTTTTATTTATTTTATTTGGTAAGGATAAATGAAAGAAATCTAGGTCATAGTACCATCAAGTTGTGGTTAATATATTCAATAGCAACTATTAGAACGTGAACTTCAGAAATAATTTTATTCGTTATATACTCGTATAGTTATAGACGATAATTTCGCCACAATTTAGATAGATAGATATTTTAAGTAATCGTCATCTATAATCTATCCAAGAAACGTAAAAGAAACACCTAATAGAAAATAAGTTAATTTGTGTTGTATAAACTCAATTTTTAAAGTATGTTTACTAAAGAATATATTCAGTTTTTCATAAAAGTAAACACTCGTGGTACTGTGTTGGTGGAAAATATTCATTTGTCAAAATTTTACGAAAACGAACAACATGAAATGTTTAATTAGTTAAAAGATATTGTTAACAATGAGATTCTTGGAGTTGAACGATAACTGCGAAATGTGATTTTAGCTAAAGTAATTATATTTCATTTAGTTGTTATATATGATAAATTGCATTCTTCCGTATGGTAGATATTTATTCAAAAATGCGATTTTATCTTATAGCATTAATTCGTTATCATATTTTGTTTGGCGATAATAAGAAAAATTGTGTTCATTCAGTACGGTGTTCAATATAGCCAAATAAAATATGTCAAATATTATCTTTAATTTTATATTTTGCAATTTTTATCTGAGACAATAGCGTGTAATGTCTTTTAAGACTTCGTATAAACAATATAAATATTAGATTCAGTGCATTCATTAAGTTGATTCTATATTAAATATAACTAGGAAACATTATGCTTGTTTTAACAATAAATGATTATCTCCGTTAAATATGCGTGTCTAAATAGTTTGATTTCACAGTTTCATTTGATTTGATTAAACAATGAAATTTTAAAACTAAGTTAGTTAATAAATAATGTCATACACCATTCTGAGAGCAAGTGAGTAAAACTGTTGAAATGCAAACTTGTAGACATATAATTTTAGATAAATACACAGAGATTTATCTAACTTTTGTGAACTTTGTAACTAATCAGTCTACAATAGTTCGCACTGATTGTTCAATTTTTGTCTATAGAATCATTTTATTTTCTATATTATATCACCAATTGGTAGTTTTACGTATCTCACCGTTTTTATTTCGTGTCTTCTTATTCAAATTAAATTAATGAGTTTTTAGGTCGCTATAATTAGGGCAACATTTATCACGTGCGAAAAAGAAATCCATTACTTATTTACTGGGCTCACTAAAAATAGCAATCATTCTCATCTTTACAGCTATTTATTGTGTTTATGCTTAATAAAATAAAACATTGTCACATGTTTAACCAATTGTACATAATTTTTTACTTTTATTTTTTTGTTAATTGTAAAATTGAATTACATTTTTATAATCTAACATAGCATTCGCCAGAATCGATTAGAACAGCAATGTTGTATAAATTAATAGATAATTTGGCATGTAAATTTTTTTAAATTTAATTATCGATTTCAATTTGCCATCCCTATTAAAGACGCTAGACGCAAGACGCTATTACACGCAGCATTATAGTAGTAGTTTGTGTTGTTCCCTAATATTTATTATACTTTTTGTGTTGCACATTTCCTTACGCTGTTCGTTGTAGGAGTTAGGTTTTTTTCTTGGCTTTCGTGTTTAACTTTGTTCGATATGGTAAGTTAATTATTCTATTGAATATATCTTATAACATACATGTATGTTTCTCCATATTCACAACTTGTAATTGCTTGTTTTATTTCTATTGATTGTAAATCTCACTTGTATGTTTTGTATCCAGAATGTTGAAAACCTCCAATTTCAATATGTAATATTTCATTACTTTTATAAGTAGTTTTCTATATAACTACTTTTTCTGTTACGGTTATTCGTAATTTGACACAACATTTTTGCTGAGGTACTGTCGATTAAATTGTCGCTGTGCAATTATCATTGTTATGGTATATCGACATATATTATAGGTTTCATTTGCAGTATAGTTTTAAAGATTATAATTGCTGTAAATTTTATTGCGGTAAATGATAAAATCAATATTTATGTCTATAGGAATCTTCAGATTATTTTGGCTCATCCGCCCCAAGCCCGTCGGAGTACATCGACTTGTTTGAGGATGGATCTGGGAGCGAGGTGAGCCTCCAAGATTGGGAGGAGTTTATTAATGAGGAGACGGTTTGTATGTTACACACTTATCGTACCTATATACACATATATCGTTTATATATATCGTCATATTTTATAGGATTAATAGAATGCCTTAATTTTCAAAATGGTCCTGGTGGACCCTAGGAGTTCATGGGAGAATCGACGGGAGTCTAAATGGGGTACAAAATTCGTAAGCCCTCACGAAAATTTATCTGCATTCGATAGTGAATAACTAAAATGTTGGCTCGACTTCATCTAGCAATGTAATATGATAACAATTATAATTAATAGTGTAACAATTACATATTTCAATAAATAAAACACAAAAAATGTACTATTTTTATTTTTACCACTTCGAATGGTGAGTTTTTTAAAAGAAATAAGTGAGAATTGATTGGTTCCTTGTGCTGTGAGTAGATGTCAAAAATATAAAGTTGGACGAATCAGTTTTTTGATTGGTCAACTTTACTTTTTCGACATCCACTCACAGAACAATTAATTAATAAATTCTCACATTTTCTCAAATACTATTCTTCTAACTATTCGTGGTTGGAACTCAGCCACAACTGAAATTTCCATAGATAGAGAGATCTAATCTTCACAGTTTTTGTATAGTTTTAGGAATATGGTAGCTGCAGGGGGTTCACTGGAACCAACTAAATTTTGAAAGTGGTGTATGAGAAAAAAAGTCTGGGAACCTCAGATTTAGTGTTTTTAGAGATAATTATTGCGGTAGAAGATAAAGAGTCAATATTTATGTTTATAGGAACCTTCAGATCATTTTCGCTCATTCTCTGCCAGCCCGTCACAGTTCTTCGATGTTTTAGAGGACTACTCTAAGAGCGAGATGAGCTGCAAAGATTGGGAGAACTTTATGAATGAGAATATGGTTAGTACTCGTACACTCATTTACACATTAAATACCCCTTTTTGCTTAATTGTAGGGTAAGAGTATAATCAAATACACAATTTTCCACACATATGCTTATGTAACATATATCTTATTGTTATAGATGAATGTAGACGCTTTGCCCATTTTTGAAATGGATGAGCGGGGCGCGTTACACCGTTTGTGAGTATATTATACGTATTTTAATTTTCATTAATAGTTGACACATCTTATGTACCTGTTATGTCATAGAGCTGCAAGTACGTCACGGGTTCCCACACCGCCTCCGCACACCCCGCCCAAATCAACAATCGAGCCCTGTGACATGTAAGAATTGTTTTTCTATTATAGATTTACTTCTCTTCAATACATATTCACATAGTAATTTTTATGATGGCTCTGTGGTTTGTGTGTACGATCATCGTATTGATCGCCTTAGATTCGAATCCTTGTGAATGAGCCGGAACTTTCGGTGAAAGAACGCGTCATGATAAAACTCTAGCATGGTGATAGGGCTTTTTCTAATGCCCATCTGGCTAATATGTCATACTAATATAGAAAGATTAAGATTGTGGTTTAACACCAAAAACTATAAAGCATTAAAAAAGTAATAATAATGTGACGCGTATTCATAAAACAAAAAAGAAACTATACTAATATTCTTAATTTTTAGGTTTCTTTTTTACGAAGAGCGGAAGGAGGCGGCTGGTGAAGGACAAGATTGCGGTTCCGCCGAAACCGGAAATGGAAATAAGAGAAGAGGTGTCCGACGAAGGTTCGAAAGAGTTGTACCGATATGTGAGACCGATGAAGACGTTACGCCTGAATTGCGTCAATGTCTTTATGCATTAAGAGAAAATCGGGAAAGATGTGCCCAGCAGGCTAGGAACAGGCGTAACGTCAGAGTGCCTGATAATGACGAGAAGGATTCTGTTGCTGTCAAAAGCTCGATAGCAGATGAGTTGTTTGACGGTGACAACTCTGCTTTAGAGTTCGAGTGGTTACCGATGGCGTCTTTTCCTCATCGACAGGAGACGTTTCAGCCGGTCAACCACCCTGGTCCCCGCCAACCAACTTCATGTGCCTATGAAGCTTTCCGACAGTTTTGGGATGACGAAATTCTGGGTCATATCGTGCAGGAAACCAATCGATATGCTTCTCAATTGAAGTCAACATCGGCTAGATACGCGAATAACTGGTACGATACCAACGTACATGAAATTCTTACTCTCTTCGCATTCTGGATGATGCTCGGAATCCTTCGAATGCCTACTATCAATTCCTGCTTCACCAATAATCCGCTTTTAAAGACCGAATTTTTCAGGATGATTTTCACTCAAGAACGTTACTGGCTCTTAAACGGAGCGCTCCATTTTGTAAATAATGATTTGCGTAATCGAGACTCGTCAAAATTGTTTTCTCTTGGTCCTGTACTTGACCATTTAAATATTAAATTCTCAGAGTGTTACACTCCAAGCCAAGACATAACAATTGACGAGTCGTTGACACTGTGGAAAGGTAAATTATCATTTAAGCAGTATATTAAAAGAAAGTCCGCGCGTTATGGTATCAAAACCTTTGAATTGTGCGATGCGAAAACTGGTTACCTGTGGTCATTCATACCATACTTAGGTAAAACTTCCCCGCGGGTTTTGTCTAATATAGTGCCTAAAACCATTGAAGTTGTTGTAGCGCTCATCAAACCTCTGCTTAACCAAGGTTACAGGGTGTTTATGGACAACTGGTTCAATTCACCCATTTTAGCTAGATTTTTAAAAAGGAATCGTACTGATTGTGTAGGCACATTACTGGCAAATAGGCGTCATTTACCACCCATAATTAAACTAGCGAAACTAGAAAACGGTCAATGTATTGCTCGCCATTGTGGTGACGCAGCCGTAATGGGATACCAAGATAAACAAACCGTTTTCACTATTTCAACTCACCATGGGACAGAAGACGTTCTGATCCCGGGTAAACGAGGAGAACCAGCACAGTACAAACCAATCGTTATACATGATTACAATAAGTCCAAGGGTGGGGTGGACAAAAAGGACCAGATGCTAGAGCCATATTTAATGGAAAGAAAGAAATGCTTAAAATGGTACAAAAAAATGTTTAAGAGATTACTAAATGCCTCTGTACTAAATAGTCTTATTCTTGTTGGACAATCAGTCGGCAGCCAACAGCAGCAATTAGCTTTCCGTTTGGAACTAGTTGATAAAATTGTAAAGAGACATATAGCGCACGTGCCTAGACGAAGGGTCTCTAACAGAAATGCTCTGCCGGTAACTCGGTTCACGGAATCGCATTTTCTTATGCGTATTCCTAAACCCGGTGTAGTGGTAGGAAGCAGTCGTCATTTGAAGAGCCGACATCAGTGTGATTGGTGTAAGGTTCGAGAAAGACGGTACAAAAAAACTATTTATATGTGTGAACGTTGTTTAGTGCCACTTTGTTTGGAGGGGTGCTTCAAAAAGTATCACACAATTCGTTAATTATATCGATTATCAATGATGTAGTAGGAGCTCTAGCTTTCAATAAAGGCCATGTCGAACAGGAAAGACATCACTACATCACTTAGAAATCATAAACTACTACTGAACTAATTTGTTTCGATGAGTTGTACAAAACTTTTACTTATTTTTTCATAGTGTCTTTTACTTAGCGTAAAATATTCCTACTTAGTTCTGCTTTGCGTAGTAGTAGTGTACGTTGGTCGATCATGTCTGTTCGTGTTTGTATATATGTGAAAGTGTGAATCTGGAATATAAATGATGCCCTTCGTCTATCATAACCAGCAAAAACATTTAAAAGTGAAGCTTTTTTTACATCGCCTCAATATTTTTCGTCCATCTATAGCATATCTCATTACAACCGGTTACGGAATAGGGGTAAAGTGAAAGGCGCTTAGCAGTGAATATTGTGCCTAGTTATAATAACGAGATTTTAGTATCCAAAATTGAATAATTTTTCGAGAATTTTCAGTTAATTTCCTACGATTCGAAAGAAAGTTTCACTTGCACCGTAGTTCCATAAAACAACATAATTCTTTTTTTGTTGTTTTTATTATGCTTTTGCGCAATGAGCAATTAGTTGGCAATACAGTACAGACAACACTTTAATCGTTTAAAGCTCAGTGTTTTAATTTACACATGTTAACCAACTTTAACTATAGATCTTAAGTATAAAAATATATGTTCCGAAAAAGTTCTATTATATATATATATATAGTTTTAATTAGTCTTTAATACGTTTTATTAAAATGAATATCGGTTTGTATACTCCTGAGATAAATTGTAAATGTAGAAAATTTCGAAATGTACTTAATAATGCACTCACAGTATATACGGACAAGTTACTTTCATTTGTTGGAGCTGTTTATTTAGTTGTTGTCGTAGTGTTTATTTGATTTAAATTTATATAATAGTAGGTTTTTTAAGCAATACTATGGATATCTTATGGAAATAATTGTATTATTTTCTTGTAAGAATATCTAATAATTCTGTTGGTTAGAAATATTCATGGATGGTGTTTTTATACTTCACACTGTTAAAGGAATTATGTAATAACGCGTGCAATTAGGAAGAATTATTACTAATAATTCATTAGTTAAATTCTAGACTATGGTCTTCTATGTAACAAGTAATACAGAAAGATAAAATGAGTCTAAGTTAAATAAAACATACATTGTATACGTTCATATTCGAACTGTAAACGAAATTTTAATAAAATGTTAAATCAATATATATGGTACGTATGTTATTCCAAAATTGATAAGCTTTATGAAAAAAACAATAATTACTATCACATTATGTTTCATCTCTGTGATACCTATAACACAAAATTACCCTTCTGCGATTATTCTGTGTCATGCCATTTTAGATTATTCTGCATTATAATGAATATTTTGTGATTAAGTCTCGCTTTGTGCAAAGTGTCACAACCTACGCTGTATTCTATATTGTTTAAAACGTCTATTTGTCACACTTGACACCGGCGAAATTGCCTACATAGGCAGAGTCCTTACTAGGGGAAAAAAAATATAATGTTTATGGTTATATTCCATTTGTTATCGTTGTTAATTTTCACTTTGCAATTTATCATGAGCGTTTTACCTACCAATAAAACGCATATTGTGTCCAGGAGCCTTATTCGAAGCCTCATACATATTTTGAGATAGCAGTTTTCCTGACTCTGCCCACAACGATTTTCCTATTGGCCAAATCTCGTCGGCTGACATCGTGCGATGTGGGTAGTTTTTCGTTGCTTTTGTGTCGCTACAAATACCGGCACGCCACCTCATCTGGCTCATTGGAGTCTCAAAGTTTGTTTACTGGAAAATATAGATTTTAAGATTTGTCACCGGGCAGAATTAAAATAAGACTTCGAATAAGGCTCCCGGACACAATATGCATTTTATTGGTAGGTAAAACGCTCATATTGTGTCCTATCACCGTTATTCGAAGCCTCATACATATTTTGAAATTATGATTGTTATCGTCTGGTGAAGCAATGAACCAATCATTTATTACAAAAACTATTATTAATGTATATTACGGCAAACGTACCAAGCGTACAAAATATTCTTAATGCTAATAAATAGTGGGCAAACGTATAAATTATTCCTAAATACTAAAAAGTATCAACCTCATCCTGTAAATACCTATTCGATACAAACCACCGTATCTTGAAAAGTGCTACTAGACTTCCAATAATTAGCTCTTAGCTCTAGACATAATCCTAGTCCTATCAATAGGTTCATACCCAACCATCTGACGCTACTGCTGATCGACAACCAACAGGTGAAGCCTCAATGCCGGCCTCCTTCAAAATTGATCTAACGCAATTACCTATAGTGGTTTTAGATGCTGCTCGTGAGATACGAGTACATCACAAGCTGTAATAAACGGCCTGTCTAAAGACGACATACCTCGTCGATCTAGTGATTGACCTTCTTTATTAGGTAACCACTTATAAACTGGATTGTTGGTTCTTGTCGAAATCAGTGTTGAACCCAAAATTGGCCAGAAAGTAACATGGTTATTATCGATTATACATCAATCAGGTAAAGTACAGAAGCTTCAGAAACATCCTCTGTCTGGTTTATACACATTAAATACCCTGGTCCGATCTCCGGGCCTCCCACTTCCGGAACCCAATTCTGTTAATGTAGATAGAAGATGCCACTCTGTTAACACAGCTATGGTATTGTATCAGCTAAGCATGGAATATGGTGAGGAACCAAATAAATTTCGTAACTCGTAATCGTGAAAATTTTTATGATACGTCAAATTCATTAGAGCGTCCGATCTCATACAGCCTTTGTTCCCGAGGTGTCTGAATACAGACGTGTTGTCGCTCTGCAGTACAAAAGTTGCATGACTCAGATTTTGCTATGCACTTTAGAACTGTAAGCATTTCCTTGTGGTTGGAATGAAGAGAACTGTAACATGATGATACTTATCGCTTTTATCCCGAACACCGCTAATATGATCATCGTCCAGTAAAGAGTTCGGCCAGGTAGGTGTAAATATTGATACCACTAATTGAGCTCTAATATCACCTTCGCTGGTAATTGGTGACGGCCTCGCGGGTGCTTCTTCTTATGAAGGTACTATTGATTTTGCCTTTAATCCCAGATTAAGCGCCGCTGCGGAACAAGAAACAGGCTTCTCTTTGTTGACCTTCCATCCTAGCTGATGCAAGGTCTGAAGGAATAATTCTATCTGCTCTTCTAATTGTGTCCTCTCCAGCCCTACCAACAGATAATCGTCTAGATATACGATAGTGCGGATTCCCTTCTTGCGGATCACGTTTTGACATGGGCGCGATAGTAATGGATGCTGTAACAAGGCCGAAAGGTAAACAAGAAGCAGTTTTTCCTTGAAATCCCAAATGTCCCGAGTGGATTAGTACGTGATTGTAGACACAATGTATCAGATCTATTTGAACACCCTAGTCCTTTTTTTGCAAAAAATTCGGCATGCGATTCACTGAAATTATCCGAACGTTTTTTTTTTTCAAGAAAGCATCGAGACTTTTCAAATTGAAATTGGTCGCCGAGACATGTTCTTGGGTACGAGAAACATGTGTGCTGGTTCCAGAATGTTTATTCCAACACGCTTTGTATTACCCAATTCCCTTGTTTTGATTGTGATCTTAATTACCTTCCTTGGCGAGACCAGAGGCGGTTTCCAGAACGATATTATTTACACTAATGCCCATGGGGCGCCTAGTGATTTTCCAAATTGCAATGAAGTTCATTTTTCGTATAGACTTATTACCCTCCTTGGTAAAACCAGAGGAGGTTGCGAGTTGAAAGGCATTCGGTACCCCAATATTATTTTTACCAAGGCCCGTGGGGCGCCTAGTGACTTCCAAACTGCAATGTAGTTCTTTAACCGCCCCCTCTCCCCTTTGAAATCTTTGGTTATCAATATTTCTTATTACATTTCGACTTACCCTCTTGAGAGCAGTGGGAGTTTTTTTTCGTAATCGAACACGTTAATATTCACTGTCACTTGTATGGGATTTTAAAAGCGCTACCTAGTCGCTCACTTGTAAGACATCATTTGTGAGTGCGAGTTTTGGTTGTTTACTTTATTGGTATAAAATTTCGAAAATCGAGCTCGTCGACGCGCGTAAGTGTTGAATTGCGAGTGTGAGTTACAAATAAATATCATTTTCAGAGTTCGTACCGAAACGTATGCACAGTCTCACTACTATTTGTTTCACTTATATTTTAGAAGTGAAACGTTTAGCTTTGTGGTATAAAATATGTGGTAAAAGTATTTTTATAACATAAATGTTATGGCAGTAAGTTTTTTTGCGTTGAAAGTGTTCGAAACAGCAAGAACACAAAATGTACGAAATAATATGGCCATTGTTCATACAAAAGCTCGCGCTAGCAGTGATCCATTAGAAGATCTCACGGAGATCAAATTTGTGAAGAGCTATCGTTTCACAAAGCCAGCAAAAAAAATAAAACAACAAAATACACAATCCTTGGTAAAAAAATGAACAATGGCGTTTTTATCTTACGTCAAATTTCAAAGACAGTATAAACAATGAAATTTGTAGGCGGTGTAGGTGTCATTTGATGGCATTCGGTAGCTAGGTACTTTCAAATTGTACATATCAAATTGACAGGCCGGCGGATCTGAAGCTATTCCTACTATACTATACAAAATCAATTAATTAATTATAGACAATAATTGTTTGAAATCAATTACGACATATATAATTTATTACAGTAAATTATAGGAAGAAAACCATTTACGATATGGTAACCCTACATACAAAGGCATTGAATTTAGGCAATGTACAGTCAAACAGTACAGTAATGTAGTTATTGGTCATTCCATGTTTTAGGCTTACTAGGACCGGTAACAGTTTCTTAGGTAATAGTGTTAGGTTTTATAATAAAATTCCAAAACACGTTACCGATTTGCCAGATACTAATTTCAAGCACCATGTCAAGCCGGTTTTAATATCTAAAAGCTATTACAGGGTGGATCAATATGTGAACGACGGTGACATCTGGAAATGACGCCCTCTCTGTGCATCCACCAAAACCGAATGTAGTTATTTATAACTATGTTTTAAAAATGCGAGTTATAATATGTTAATGAAAAGATAAACCAGATAGAGTTTCTTGCCGGTTCTTCTCTATGACTGGGTTGTTTTCCGAACCGGTGGTAATTTTGACGTTCATAAGCGCCTTTTCTGGGCCTAATCTAAATAAAGTATTTTTGATTTGATTTGAGTACTGTCTATTGCCAAAGTATCTCGATTACATAATCTTCTTAAATACTAATTGGACATTGATTGATTTCTATGAGTTTTAATACCTATGTAATATTGTATTTTAATAAATAAGTGATTAAATTCTGTTATTTTTGTTTTATTTATTCTGGAGATAAAATAATTTTTACATCGATATAATATTCATCCAATTTAGTAATTTAGTTCTCAATGTTAATGAATCGATTTCATAAATAATTGAAGCTGCACCCTGGACTTAATATATTATGATATGATTGTTATAATATGTATATTAAGTCCATGAGCTGCACATCATTATCTATAACATATTATAGTATAAGTTCACATTACAAGATACTAAATAGGGATGCTGCATCTATCCGAAAAAAAAACTATTATAAATATAACTATTTATAAATCAATTTGTATCGTGTTCTGAAGAATAAATTCATGAAAAACTCGAGATCTAGTAGGTAGATTATTAAATACAAATAATAATTCAATCGATTCCTTACTTTTTTTTTAATTTTGTAAGTTCACAAATGACTACTACATTTTCATCGCCTTTATAATATTATTACATTATTTTTATTTTTGCCATGTATACCATACAACATTTCTTTTTCAAAAGATCCACTTACAATATTTTCAAGATTTCTTAATGCGCTTTTATTTTATTAAAATATAAAACATAATAATCAATGTTTTAAAGTGTTTAATTTTAGTATAGACATAAATAGTTTATAATTTTCTATAATAAGACAAAAGTGTAGGGACATTTTTAATTTAAAAATAGTTTATAGTGCAACAAATAAACCTCTTTTATTTATTTTATTTGTTTAGGATAAATGAAAGAAATAGACCCATCCAGTTCAAACAAATCCCTGCTCGGCCATATGTCAAGTAGGTGTAGGTTCCACATTTGATGCATGAAATTTACGCAAGTAATGAAGATATTTGCTACAGTGAAGCTGGATATAAAAAAAAATTTGACAGTTCAAATATAGTTTTGTTTTGCGGTAATTTCACAAAGTGTTAAAAAAATTGGTCTTCATAGGATATATTAGTGACTTTGTGGTTGAAATAATAAAGGTTTGTAGTCATGAGACTTAAAGTAGAAGTAAATTAAATGAAATGTAGAAGTAATAATGTTTCAATTCCAGTGTAAAATAAGATGGCTTTATTGTCATCTTCAAAACGTCCAAGAAATCCATAAATATGTTCTATGTTTATTTGTGTAGATTTGTTATATTGTAAATTATTTACAGAAAATAGGACGTCTAATTTTTCTTCTGTGATAAAATTTTTGACTTCGATTTCATAACCAACAACAGGCACAAAATCTTCATTTAAAATTAATTTTGAATCAATGTTAATCAAACTTTAGCGGTAATGGTAGTATGGGTACCACTATACTATTATCAGTAAGTTTGCGGAGGAACATGAAAGATCTGACTCCAATTGTGTAGACTAGTAACGGCTTTGGCAGCTGGATTACGAATCTCCCTTTATTTATTTATTTTATTTTTTTTCGAACTGACTAAACGCTGTCGGCCTAACGGGCCTTCACAGCTTCACCGGGCTTTTAGGGCGAGCGCTTAGGGCACTCAGCCGAGAGGCAAAAGCTCAAGGGTGCCAGAATGGCCGAACCTCGGCTTGGGCAGTTGCCTTGGCATAAACGCGAATCAAACTAAAATATCTACATAAAATAAAATATCTATATGCCATACATGTACACTTTAGTGAGACACATATGCATACCTTCATTTGTGTCACACTAAAGCGCACATGCATATAGTGCTTGATATTTTTGGCTAAGTTTAACTAGCCAAAAAGGTAAAACGGTCCCTTACAGAACCAGTGTACGTACCGTGTGAATGTGCACGTGTGTGGAGTGCAGTGTCGTGTGTGCAAGGAGCTAGTGAATGTGGAGTCACTGTATCGCGCTAGCAGCATGCTCGGGGGCTCCCGTCCGAGGGATCGAACCTAGGCTTAAGCTGCTACCGAAGGAGGACGTGGCGGGTGTGCGGGAGCGAAGTTGACCGCCCGACCGTGGCGGCGTGATCGGTGGTTTCGGGAGCGTGGGCGCGAGCACGCTCTATTTAAAGAGTCGTCGGTATGCATATCATTCGCAGCCGTTATTTCATCCGGGGGATCGCTGAAAATGTGTCGCGGTCGTCTTTTAGGATACTTTGCGGCGGGCTTGGGGGTGTAGTTTGCAGCAGATACCACTAACGGGTTGGGATGATTTGTGGCCTTGTCGAAATAATTAGCTGTGACGGACTTGATGTACGCTTGAATCGAAATAGTATCCAAATCCTTATAAAGATCGTCGTTCCGAACATAGTAGGGGGCGCCAACACATTTTCGTAAGAAGCAATTTTGTATGACCTGCAACTTTTCAAAATTATCTTTCGATGTATGTGCAAACACGGGGCAACTATACGTAAGAATAGGGCGGACACACGTCTTATAGAAAGTGAGCTTATGTCTGAGTGACATTTTGCTCTGTGAGCATAGTAGCATATGTAATCGGCTCAAGACCATAGCAGCCTTGTTCCGCACTCTCTGGATGTGAGTTTTAAAGGTAAGTTTGTTGTCTAATGTAACACCGAGATATTTAACCTCGGTAGCCCAAGGGATGTCAATATCGAATAGCCTGAGAGGTTTTAATGTGTTCTGTTTATTAGAGGAATCAAAAAGTATTGCGGAACTCTTATCTGGATTAACTTCTATACGCCATCTTCGATACCATTCGCCGAGATTACAAACAGCACGTTGGATGCGTGCTCTGAGATGCACTCTCTGCCTGCTTGAAGCAAATATCACTGTATCATCGGCATAACAACCTACTTCGACTCCCGGAGATCGTGGTAGGTCGCTAATGTACAAGTTAAACAGGGATGGTGCAAGAATAGATCCTTGGGGAACACCTGAGTGTATTGGGTGTGGTTGGGAGAGTTCACCTTCCACTCTGAAGCGGAAAGTTCTGTTCGAGAGGTAGTCGCGAATGATATGAACTAATCTATCGGGGATTCGAAACTGAAGAACCCTTTATTGAAGCGAGCAAGTATATTTAAATGGTACAAAAACATAACACGTGTAAAGGATTACAGGCGGTCAAAATGTTAAAGTAAAAATACAAATATTACTAAAATAGTGCATACTGGGAATTAATACAATGGTGCAGCAATAAAGCAATTGTATACAATACATGGTATACAATAAAAATGAGTAAAAAAAATAAAACTTTGAATGCACAATATACTCGTAAATAAGTATTTAAAAATATAGCTAAACAATAACTGTGTGCTCTATTGTTTATGGGATTTGTCAGAGAGATTATAATTACACCCAGGTATCATTTGGCCGACACCTGGGCTATAATTCGTGCTCTTAATCTGTTTGTTTTTGAAGTTTAGCGTATCGCTTTTGCTTTTCAATGGAAATTATTGTAGTACACATATCACGATGTATGTAGTTATGTGTGTCGCTACAAAACTATTATCTGAACCTTCATTAATATTGTCTAATAACACAGTTCGAGTTTCATATCTCGGCTGCCTCCTTGTTTTGTGGGAATACTGTTTTTTAAAGTTGAAGATCGATGACACGGCTTCTTTCTTCAAAATGTTTAGTTCATGTCTCAATCCTAGAACCAATAAAAAAAATTATGTATTACTTTTCGAATGGAAGGAAAACTTTGTCCAACCTTTTTTTTATAAAAACTTACCTGTATAAAAACTCTCGTCATAATAATCCTCACGATTAAAGTGTTCAGTACTTAACCTATTAGATGAATTAGGTTTCCAATTTTTTTAGCGTTAGGCTTTGACCCATTGATTTCTGCGTTTCTTATTTTTAGGGAAACGATGTAATTTGAACATTGAAAAACACTAAATAACGGCATTGTTTTAGAAAAAAATACAAGCAAATCTTTCATAAACACAAAAATGTACATATTTGACCAGGACCAACGACTATACGCCACCTAGCGGGATAAATAATTAGTGTACCTCCCCATTATCGATTTTAATTTTCCACCCCTAGTAAAAACGCCAAAGCAAGAAGCCATTGCACGTAGAATTGTGGTAGTAATTTATGCCGTTCTCTAATACTGGGTTACTGGGCTCAGTAAAAATAGCAATCATTCTCATCTTTACAGCTATTTAATGTGTTTGTGCTTAATATAATAAAACATTGTCACATGTTTAACCAATTGTACATAAATTTTTACTTTTATTTTTTTGTTAATTGGAAAATTGAATGACATTTTTATAATCTAACATAGCAATCGCCAGGATCGATTCGAATAATAATGTTGTATAAATTAATAGGTAATTTGGTATGTAAATTTTTTTAAATTTAATTATCGATTTCAATTTTCCATCCCTAGTAAAGACGCCACAGCAAGACGCTATTGCACGCAGCATCATAGTAGTAGTTTGTGCCCACCACAAACTACTACTCTGTGCAAACTACTAAGAAGATACTACGTAGTGCCCACAGAGTACATTACTAAAATAGAGTTATCACTCGTTCTGTCCAATCAGCGCCTCTAGAGATTAAATTCCGAACTAATACCTCAGAGCTACAGATGTATAGCATAGCATATTTAATATTTTTATTAGTAATGTAAATTTGTTCATCTGGATCTAAAATTAACTAAATCATTTTAATTTAAAAAATACATGAACAGTTAACTTAAAAAGTAAGAAGTAAATAAAACAACATAATCGAACTAATAAACTTTATTATTTTTTACAATATTCCATTGTTATATTTAATACTATAATAACAAATTATTTCCAACCTGGTGACCTTAATTATATTTTTACAACTTGGCACCAGTTACAAATAAAATATCTATGAGATAATTCTAATAACAAATATATCAAAAAAGATTTATGCTCGTTACGTTTGATTGAGATAATATGAACAGGATTAACAAGCTTCTAGATGGTCAAGTTAAAGTACTTGTTTTCCCGTCGAACTGAGCAGGCTTGTATCTGTGAAATATGTATCTTCAATAATAAAAATCTTTCAAAACTAAAATATTTATGCAGGTAAAACAAAGTTTTAAAACAACTACAGATGAAAACTATGTATACACTGATTTGACAATAGGTTTTTAGTCTACATTTTTATTATAACTCTATAAATGTGTATATATATATTTCGATTGAAATTGAAACAAAATAGCTCATCATGCACTTGTACTCATTGGAGAGTTGTTATAAACCGATGCATACACATTAACACAAAAAGTAATCTCGGAATTGTAAAATCCCGTATTCATTATGATGGCTACAGAATGTAATTAGGGTTCCACAAATTGTCAGTGCCATCAATATGTTAATTGAAAAAACATAGAATAATTTTTAATAAATACATGAAAACACACTCAATAAACTTAGAAAGTAAATGGACTAGAAATTGTTGCAATTTTAGAACCTCCTGCGTAATAAAGAGAATAATAATTAATTGATTAAACAATAATTCAAAATACAACAAAAATTGTTTTGTGAATGTCACAAAATAGGACCCTATTTTACAATTATAGGCAGGGAAAGTAGCTTGTAAGGCATTAGGTTAATAAAAAAATTAACGAACCTTCATGTTACCCTCACTGAAGAAAATAATAATTATGAAAGTAAAATATCCAACAAAAAGTATTTAGTAATACTGTAATCATAAGTATGAGACACTTAGCAGGTCAATAGCATAAAATTTCTGGTGAAGCATGATTTTTTCCATGAAGAATAAAATTTACATATACACTGTTTTAACTTGAATCGACTTGTTAGCAACATTGACTCAGTAAATGGAAGTTATAAGAAAACAAAATTGAATTGAAAATCACATTCTGGAACAATTTCCTCTGAAATTAGATTACAATAAGACTTGGATGATGGTGAAAGAGTAATCAGAGCTACGAAATTTATTTCTAAAACAAAAAAGAAATACGTTGTCTTTAATAAATAATTCATTAGACACCAAAACATACCTTTTGAAAAACAAATTATTTACTAAATATAACCTACACTCGATTTACATGAGACTTGACCAAGACCTCTCCTTGAAATTTTTATAGCAGAATTACAAATTGTGGCTATCGAAATATTTCATAATCTTTATCGGGGTTTGAATCCATGGTTATACCAATTATTATCAGTAATATATCACATCATTCAAAGGGATATAAATTATGAGACTTTTATGTTAAAATATTGATCCAATTAAATATTTGAATTGCAGTTATCAGGAAGTTATATAAAAAAATATTGTTATTGCATTTGAAGAGACTGGTAACCCAATTGTTGATTTTGAAATTGAAAATGGAGATACAAAAAATATAGGTTAATTATACTACGTAATTGGATATATTACTAGCAAATAAAAAATATATTTAAAAATGATTTACATTGTAAAGATTAAGGAGGTAAAAAATTCAATTTTAAAAGATGTTTCACTCAATCCCTGAGAAAATTAAAAAAAAATCTATTCATAAATCAAAGATATAAAGTACGTGAAGTACGTGAAAGAAGAGTGATGATGGAGACAAGAAATAACATAAAACTGTTATATGCACACATAAAGATTCAACTATTGAAATGCTACAAGCATATCTTTTAATAGACTTTAATTAGATTCAATTTATTGATATTTTATTTGTCACTGATGCTGTGATTTTAATAAAATAATAAGGGTAAGGCAGAAAATGTTTGAAATTGTTGTACTTAAAATAGCAAAGAAACATTATAAAAAGAATAAAGTTAAATAATTTGGGTGTTCTTTTTATTCTCTATTTAGTTTTAGAAGTACAAAAATAACACAATTAGACTATTTAGCTTTATTCTTCTTTTTGTAATGTTCCATTGCTATATTTTTAATACTATCATTTAAAATATTTTCTACCCTGACACCATTAATTATTTTGTTTACATCTCGGCACCAGTTAAAAATAAAAAATCTACAAGTTAAATCTAACAAAAAATCTATTAAAAGAGATCTATGTTTGTTACATTTGAATATTTGGAAATCTACATGTACACTTATTAAAGTTTTACAGTAATTTTTTATTTCCATCATCTCACTTTTCTTTTCTAACACATATGTAATTATATCTTGCATTTGTGAAAAGAAAATTATTAGATTTTCTGATGGATACGTGAGACATCTTTTAAAGTTGAAATATTCCCTCCTTATCAAGTACTCATTTGGATTTTGATTACTCGTTAGATGATCTTTACAATGCAAACAATTTTTGAATACATTTTTTTTCGCTTGGCGTAATAAATAGCCAGCCACATAGCATAATTGGCCTATTATTTTGGGATCTCTTTTCTTAAATTCAAAATCAACTACCAGACAATTAGTGTCTTCAAAATCGATTTCAATATTTTTTTGTATTACTTCTTGATTATCTGAAACTAAATTTTTCATTGAATCAAAATTGTTACAAAAATCTTCCTCACAGTTAGATCCCTTTGAATGATTTGTTACATTACTTATTAAAAGAGATACAAACGCGGACTCGAAGCCAGATGGAGTAGGGGAAATGTTCCTGTAACCGTGGCTTCTAATACTACCAAAAAAATTTTCAAGAGGGTCTTGGTTGAAATGTCTCATCCAAATTGATTTTAACTTATATTTATTAAATAATTTGTCTTTTAAAAGTTCTATGTTCTCCAATGTACGTAACCAATTTCTTATTGAAGGCACACTGGCTTCCTTTCCAGTTTTCGAAATAAATTTCATGGTACTGAGTACTCTTTTTGCCATCATCCAAGTTTTACAGTGGTCTGATTTCGGAGTTAATGGACCCAAAAGATGCTTTCCAATCCTTTTTCTCGAATTATTATAACTTCCATTCATTGAGTCAAACAAGTCGTCAAAAAACAATAATAAGTCCGCTGTATCTTCGCATTCTTTGGAGATTATTCCTTTATCTGAAAAAAAAAAATGTTTGAGATTGTTATAATAATCTTTCTAAAATCTTTTTACTTATTATATTTATAATTTGTTTTTAAATAAAATATGTCTGTACAATAGCATACTCATTAAGATCAACACCGTAATATGTTGTTATATCTTAATATACAGTTTTTTCTTGTTGTCCGAAAATTGTTATTTATATTGCAAATGAAGCTGACATGAAAACATTATAAAACAATATATTTTTTATGATAATATAAAACATTATATTTTTCATGTAAAAAATTGTCGATTAAGATTTCGTATGTCCCAAAAAAAGACAAGCCTTAATGATACTTATGACAGCTTCTGTTTGTCTTAATAAAATAATAATACACTAAACTTATTTATTTTAAAAATGATTTATCGTGATATTCATCTTTACCAAAATCTCAAGCTAAAGGATCCAAACCCATGTTCTTTTACAGGCTGTTAAAAGTCATTATTACCACTAATTTATCAATAACATAAGTAATGTATATTGTATTTTACTATTTATAGGAATTTCGCCAGTTCAATATTTTTCTCCTGATACAATATAATGTTGCTAACAATTCGATTTAGAAAATAAATATTTGTATTTTACTTATTTTTAAGCTAAATTCAAACTTTATCAGAAATTGAAACATAACAATTATAACATAACACAGTATCAAGAAAGGTATAAGTATTTCAAGAATATAATACCTAATATTAGTAAATAAATATATAGGTAACTATTCACCTGCTAAGTATCCCATGGTTGTGGCAACAGTTTTACTAAATACTTGTGTTGCATATTTTACTTTCATTTTTGCTATTTTCTTCGGTTCAACATGAAGTTTTGTCAGATTTTTAATTAACCTTATACCTTTATAAGCTGGGTTTTCTGCGTATAGTTGTAAAATATGATCCCATTTTGCTATTTTCACAGTACCATCTAAATTGTATTTTAAATTCTTGGTTACTAAATTATTTCTTATTCCTTTTATTAGGTGTGGAGGGTCAAAAAGTGGAACAATTTCTTGTCCATTAACTTGAAAAGTTTCTTGAGGGTAATTTTCATTTTTTATTAAGTATTCTCGACGTGTATCTTCAATCAACATATTGATAGCGCTGACATTTGTAGCACCCTGATCGCATACTGTAGCTATTACAATGAACCCAGCATTTTGCAATTCTGATATGACTTTCTGTATCAATGTCTTAAGAACTATCCTTGGGGTGGTTCTACAGCAAAATGTGTAAACAATTGGTTGTTTATAATTTTTAACGACCCCCCTAATCATGAACACCAGTGCATGATCAGCTATTTGTCTCTGTGGTTGAATTCCATTACAAACAAATCCATTTATAAAGTCTTTTTTTCGATTATAATCAAAATGTGGAGTAATGGCAATTTCGTCAAATAAAAGTATACAAAGTTTTTCATTTGTAGTAATTATTCCAGCTTTTTGTTTTAGCTGCATAAATATTTTACTATTTATTCCTGCTTTAATGCCAATTACGGATATTAGCCTACTCAATGTAGTTGGTGACGGGAGGACAAATATTTTACTTAGCCATCGATACGCTCGTGGACCCTGTTTATATAAGCTCAATGCCATAATTTTTTCTTCTTTGTTAAATCTCCTTCCCGTTTTCTCCTTGCGAATTTCCCTAAATTGCATTGCGGTGAATAAAGCCGCCAATGTTGTAAATTCTTTTAAACATTTTTGAAAGGTTTTGTTTTGTGATAAATTTAGTGCTTTTTTTAAGCGGGATTTATAACTTTCTTTCTGGTGCTTAAGGTGTTTTAATTCTTGCCGTAGTTTAGAACTATTATTGTTTCTCTTTATTTCTGGATTCTTCAAAGTAGTAGATCTATAAGTACTAGATGCTGGTTTTTGAATAAATGAACCTGAAATATATATTTTCCCTATTAATATCAAATAATAAAAGTTTGCAGTGACATTAATGTAATATCACTACATATTATAAAACAAAGTCGTCCGCTGCGTGTCTGTCTGGATGTCCGCGATAAACTCAAAAAGTACTGAACGGATTGTAATGCGGGCTTCACCAATAGATAGAGTAAATCACGAGGAAGGCTTAAGTATATAATTTGTCAATTGATTGAAATATAATGATAATTGTTAAAGAATCGGAAAAAGTTAAGCCGCCTGGGAGCTTTCGTCGAAAACGCTGCCTAATCCCTTTGAGATATAACAAAACTATGCAAACTGAGATAATTCTCTTTTATGGATCTACAAAAAAGTTTATGATGGTATATACCCATCTTATTAGGATAGTTTATTATACCCATTTATCTTCTAAAAATGGTCACATATAATGAGACAAATGGAAAAGTATTTAGACGGATAAGCTATTTTTATTGTGAACGGTCGTGACGTCTGGATTTAACGTTCTCTCTGTGTATCCACTAAATTCGAATGCAAAGATATGTAACTATGTTTATAACTATGTTTAACTATGTTTTAGAAATATTAGTTATAATATGTTTGATGAAAAGATAAACCAGATCAAGTTCCTTGACAGTTCTTCTCGATGACTGGGTTGTTTTCCGAACCGATGGTAACTTTGACGTTCATAAGCGCCTTCTCAGGGCCTAAACTGAATAAAGTATATTAATTGCTGTAAGCATTTCATGCACATAAGTATATATTTTTTTGTTATCAGGGCAGGACAACGTCCGCCGGGCCTGCTAGTATATCTTAAATGTTAATGCCTATTTAAATGATTATCCAATAATCACATTTGATATGACTGGATGTAATATAAGGAAATATGGGAAAGAAGTTAATCATGTTGTGTAATTAAACATAAAATAATTTATAAGATAATCTACAACAACAGTTGTTGTAACTTAAAAAAAAGATACTATACTATAACTATCAGGTGGTTCCATTAAACTGTGGCAAAACTACTTACTGTTGTCTGTAGAAGAAGGTCCTGGTTGTGGGTCACTTTGATTAGTATTATTTGTATTTGTGATGTCTGTTAAAACACTAGGACGTATCCCTGTAAAAGATGAGCATATGTGTTAATTATATAAAAACAATATATATAGATAGTCTAGAAGAACACATAATTATATAAACTAGTGACCTCTAGTGATCGAAATTCAAATAAAATTAATTAATTTTATAAGTTTTAATATTAAGGAAAGAATATGAACTATTTCCAAAAAATATGTTTTGATAGGTCTCCTTAACATTTTCATTTAATGATGATTAAATTTGTAAATGAGATAAGGTACTTATTATATGGGAACATAATACGACATTTAGCGTATAGTTTTAAAATGTATTGTAGTGACCTATAACTTGCTAAACAAAGAAACTATAAAAAACATAACAATAAAATAAAAACTATACTACTGAACAACATGTAGATTAAGCTCCTGACCATTATTGATTTTAGATGTTTTAACAATCAAAGATAGTATGAGTGAACATTTTAATTTAAAATCAAATTGAGTTTTGACAAAAGGCTTGAAACTGTTTGATTCATTCAAAAATAATTGTCAAGATAGTTCCAGTTACAGTAATTAATTAAAAATATATATCAGTAGTATCAATTAGTTAAAATTAATAATTTTTTTTGTTAATACAGTAAACATATTACCTGATATATGCAGAGTTGGAACAGCATTTCGAGTAAGTGCTTTGGTCCATGTATGATATCTGGGTTCAAAATGCTTGTGACAGACTCTTCGATTTTTGTATATAAATTTATTTTCCAGAGACAATATATCTCCACCAATAGTGTAAACCCATGTATAAAATCTGGTTGAATCTTTTTCTGGATTGGGAAATGTATGCAATATGACGTTATCATCATTACCTATAAATAATGAGAGGATAAATATAATGATAGTCTGTGCAGTATTTTTATTTACATATATTTTATGAGGTAATATACGTACAAATTTGAAGCTATAGTGTGCTATAAGAAAAACACTAGTATAATACATGGTCTTTAAAAGAAACAAAATGTATTCTGAAGCCTTTGATACATATCTTACTTCATTAAAAGCATTAGTTCATATATAATGTATATATAGTAAGATGACTCAATAAGAAATTAATACTAACAGTAACTTAAAGAAAAATTAATGGATGGTCAGGAAAATATACTTATTTAGAAGAAAAATTGCTTTAAATACAATATTTCAAAAAATGTTATTGTTAATATTAACTTCACATATTGGAATATAAATACTATATTAATGTGTCATTAAAGAGTACCACTACCAGTTTACTCATGAATGAAATTAAAGCTTTCACAGGTAAATTTGAAGTTAATATTAACTTAAAATATTTCACAGGTAAATTTGAAGTTAATATTAACTTAAAATATTAGAATATATTCTCTAAAAGATGCTATAGAAAGACACGTGTTATTAAAGTGTACCAATACTAGTTTACTCACGGGTGAAATTAAAGCTTACACAGGTGAATTTGAAGTTATTATTGAATTCAAATATTAGAATACATTCTATAAAAGATGTTGTACACTGACATGTGTTGTTAAAGAGTACTAATACTATTGTGCTCACTGGGTAGATGAAAGCTTACACAAGTGAAGTTGAAGTTAATAGTAACTACAAAATAATAGAACACATTCCATAAAAGATGCTATTGAAAGACACGTGTTATTAAAGAGTACCAATACTTTTGTGATCACTAGGTAGAAGAAAGCTTACACATGTGAATTTGAAGTTATTATTAAATTCAAATATTAGAATACATTCTATAAAAGATGTTGTACACTGACATGTGTTGTTAAAGAGTACTAATACTATTGTGCTCACTGGGTAGATGAAAGCTTACACAGGTGAAGTTGAAGTTAATATTAACTACAAAATAATAGAACACATTCCACAAAAGATGCTGTAGACAGACATGTGTTATTAAAGAGTACAAATACTTTTGTGATCACTAGGTAGATGAAGTTGAAGTTAATATTAACTACAAAATAATAGAACACATTCCACAAAAGATGCTGTAGACAGACATGTGTTATTAAAGAGTACAAATACTTTTGTGATCACTAGGTAGATGAAAGCTTACACATGTGAATTTGAAGTTATTATTAAATTCAAATATTAGAATACATTCTATAAAAGATGTTGTACACTGACATGTGTTGTTAAAGAGTACTAATACTATTGTGCTCACTGGGTAGATGAAAGCTTACACAGGTGAAGTTGAAGTTAATATTAACTACAAAATAATAGAACACATTCCACAAAAGATGCTGTAGACAGACATGTGTTATTAAAGAGTACAAATACTTTTGTGATCACTAGGTAGATGAAAGCTTACACATGTGAATTTGAAGTTATTATTAAATTCAAATATTAGAATACATTCTATAAAAGATGTTGTACACTGACATGTGTTGTTAAAGAGTACTAATACTATTGTGCTCACTGGGTAGATGAAAGCTTACACAGGTGAAGTTGAAGTTAATATTAACTACAAAATATTAGAACACATTCCATAACAAATGCTATTGAAAGACACGTGTTATTAAAGAGTACCAATACGAGTTTACTCACGGTTGAATTTAAAAATTACGCAGGTGAATTTGAAGTTATTATTGGCTTCAAATATTAGAATACATTCCATGAAAGGCGCTATAAACAGACACGTGTTATTAAAAAATACCAACGCCAATATCTTAAGATAATAATAATAAATAAAATAATAATCCTAAGCTATAATCCCATAAATTAAAGTTTCTTACAAAATATTCGACTTGTAATGTTAATTTTTTTTTCAAAAGAGTTGTTTAGTAGTATGTTAAATAAAAGTGTGAATATTATGTTAAAAATACTTACGAGTCATACTGCAGTTAGGTACACAACAGCGTTTATCTGACAACATGTTCTAAATCAACAATATATTAATCGAAAGGCAAATCAAAATCCAAATGTATGCAGAGGTCGACGTTTATAAGTAGATCCAGGGTCCAAAGGCAGATAAAATGGTTTGTGGGAGGCAAGAAAATTCAACAGAGCACTTTCGCGTAACAGAAATGTAAACGAAGTGAATAAAAACAAACATTTGAAATTAGTCGGTTTGAAATGTCAAAGTCAATTGTTTACTGCCATCTTTTTTTATCAAACATGGCTTGCCAACATAATCCTGTGTTATTGCCATTTTTGCATACAGTTTTAATTTTAATATATCAGAAGGATTTATAAAATTTATATAATATTATTGTGTACTTTAATTACACTTATATACACTGCTACTTGCGTCATAATTACAATATCTAAATTTCAAAATTACGTTACAGTGCCATCTATACTCAGAGTTTGTACACAAAATTACACGTGCATTTTCCATACAACATCAAATGTGAGAAGTGAAAAGAGCGTGGTAGTGCCCACCTATGGCACCTCCTATATACAAATGTACTCCGTGACCTATGGTGCCCACAAACTACTAAGAGGATACTACGTATTTTGTGCCGTTCCCTAATACTTACTATACTTTTTGTGTTGCAGATTTCTTTATGCTATTCATTGTAGGTGTTTGGTTTTTTTTCTTGGCTCTCGTGTTTAACTTTGTTCGAAATGGTAAGTTAATTATTCTATTGAATATATCTTATAACATACATGTATGTTTCTCCATATTTACAACTTATAATTGCTTGTTTTATTTCTATTGATTGTAAATCTCACTTGTATGTTTTGTATCTAGAATGTTGAAAACCTCCAATTTCAATATGTAATATTTCATTATTTTTATAAATAGTTTTGTATATCACTAACATAAATAAATATAATATAGAAACTTTTGTTAACATTTTTTTTTGTTACGGTTACTTGTAATTTGACACAATATTTTTGCGGAGGTATTGTCGATTAAATTGTCGCTGTGCTATTATCATTGTTATGGTATATCGACATATATAATAGGTTTCATTTGGAGTATAGTTTTAAAGATTATAATTGCTGTAAATTTTATTGCGGTAAATGATAAAATCAATATTTATGACTATAGGAATCTTCAGATTATTTTGGCTCATGCGTTCCCAGCCCCTCGGAGTTCATCGACTTGTTTGAGGATGGATCTGGAAGTGAGGTGAGCCTCCAAGATTGGGAGGAGTTTATTAATGAGGAGGCGGTTAGTATGTTACACACATATTGTACCCATATACACAATAAAAAATATCTATGTTTTTATACAATTATCATTGTTATGGTATATCGTCATATTTTATAAGATTAATTTAATGCCTTAATTTTCAAAGCAGTCCTGGTGGACCTCCAGGAGTCTATGGGAGACTAAGACTCGATGGGCGTCTACATTGGCGTGATAAAAAAATGGAGTTGAAAATTTGTAAGCCCTCAGGAAAAGTTTTTCTGCATTAGATAGTGAATAACTAAAATATTTGCTTGGCTTCATCTATCAATGTGATATGATAACAATTATAATTAATAGTGTAATAATTACAAATTTCAGTCATGAACTAATTTAATTTTTAGTTCTAGTTCATACATTTTTTTTATCCAATATAGTTCTATTTTTTTTTCTATTTCACTATGTATTTTGCTAAGATTAATTATAATTATATTTAATTATACTTACAACATATGCCTTAATCCCAAAGAGGGTTGATAACAGCCAGGTGAGGGATCATAAAAATTAAACCAAATCATATTTCACAACATGATAAATATGGAAAGAGGACTAAGGTTACCTCAAGACAGAAAACGAATTAGGCATGTAAGATTGAGATTTGCAAGTTGAAATGTCGGGATAATGACTGGGAAGGGAAGGGAATTAGTGGATGTATTACAAAAAAGACTCATAAATGTGGCTTGCTTGCAAGTGACGAGATGGAAAGGACCAAAAGCGAAAGAGATTGGTGTCAGATAATTTTTTTTTACTGTGGGAGTAACGGTGAGAGAAATTGGGTAGGGATTGTTTTAGTGAGTTTAAGAAATGTGTAACGGATGTAAAAAGAATGAATGATAGGCTAATATTGGTGAAGTTATTGGTAAGACAGATAAAGGTAAATTTAATAAGTGTGTATGCACCGCAAGCGGAATGTAATGAGGTTGTAAAAGAGAAGTTCTGGGAATACTTTGATGGGGTGTTATGGATATCCCACAGGATGAGGATGTATATATCGGAGGTGATTTTAATGGACATGTGGGAAAAGAAAATGGAGGTTATGAGAGAGTGCATGGAGGGTGGGATTTTGGGAATAAAAACAAAGAGGGGGAAAGCATCATACAAGCTGCAGTTGTTTTCCATCTTGCAATAGTTAACACTTTTAAAAAAAAAAGATCAGCACCTCATCATATACAATAGTGGCAATCACACAACTCAAATTGATTACTTTCTACTTCCAAGAAATAACGTTAATATAGGAAAAAATTGCAAGGTCATGCCTGGAGAGGTATTAACTACTCAACATCATTTGTTAGTGTTAGATTTAAAAATTAAATTACAATTGGACAGAAGTAAGTCGAGACCCCCAACCAGAATTAAATAGTTTTTGTTAGAAAAAGATGAATATGCCAATGAATTTAAAACAAAAGTTGTTGACAAAGTTATACAAATGAGGGATTTGGAACCCAAAACAGTGAATGAAGGTTGGATTGAAATGGCATCCTGTATAAGGGATGCAGCAAGGGATATTTTTGGTGAAACGAAAGGAAGAGGAAATATAGATAAGGACACTTGGTGGTGGAATGAAGAGGTACAAAAGGCATTGAAAGAAAAGAAAACGTATTTTAAAGAGTGCGAAAGTATTGATGACAGGGATAGCACAATTAAAGAAAATAAGTGAAGGCAGAATGTAAGAAAAATGCAAAAAAAGCGGTTGTTATTGCTAGAGCTAAAGGGCAAAATGATCTGTACCAATCATTGGAGAGGCTAACAAACACAAAAATATCTGTATTGATTAGCAAAAGCAAGAGAAAAGAATACAAGAGTTATTATACATGTTAAATGTATAAAACTGTGAAGGAAAAATTTTGACAAATGAGATATAAAGAGTCATCGGAAGGGGTATTTTGAAAAACTGATGAATGAAGAAAATTATAGGACCAGAGGGTTATAGGCTGTACCGTTAAATTTAGGCTTTGTGCAGGAGATAAGCGAGGATGAAGTAAGAAAAGCTGTGAATAGTATGAACGGAAAAACAGTAGGGCCAGATGGTGTACCTATTGAAGTATGGTAGTGCTTTGTAGGTGGTAGAGCTACGCTGAAACTATTGCTGGTTTCAGAATGAATGGGTCGGCTCGCCCGGGGTAGTAACACCCTCTCACAGAAAGCCGACGTGAAGTAACAGTGGTTGCACTGTTGAGTTTCATTCGGTCAGTTAGAGCGCCGGAGACCCATATATTTAAAAGGCCGGCAACGCACTTGCGACTCCCCTGGTATTGCTAGTGTCTATGGACGGCGGTGATCACTTACCATCAGGTGACCCACCTGTTCGTTTGCCCCCAATAATATAAAGAAAAAAAAATTAAGTTTTTAAAGGTAGATGGATGGATGTGGTTGACTTTATTTTATAATAAGATGTTGCAAGAGGAGGCGATCTCAAATGAATGGTACAGTAGTATAATAGTTCCTATCTTTAAGAAAAATCAGCAATCAGTCAAGCAAAAACACATGTTAGGTCAGAGGCTGTAGTTACTGACAGTTTCCATGTGGCTGTAGGCTTACATCAGGGATCAGCTTTTAGTCTTTATTTATTCCTTGTTGTCATGGATGCAATAACATACCAAACATACAGGAGGAGGCACCTTGGTGTATGCTGTTTGCTGATGACATTGTTCTTGTTGGAGAAAATGCTGCCGAGGTCCAGAGTAGGCTAGAGAAATGGCGTGAAAAACTGGAGAATGTTGTTCTAAGGACTAGTAGAATAAAAACTGAACATTTGTTCTGCGATTTCGGAGGTCTATCCAGTTTTTGTGATATTACCTTAAACGGTGTATTTTATTGATCCAAAACGACGCTGGCATAGACAGGGACGTGAAGAATAGAATAAATGCGGGGTGGATGAATTGGCGAAAAGTGTGTGGGGTAGTTTGTGACCCACGAATACCGTTGAAACTTAAAGGGAAGGTGTATAAGTCTATAATCAGACCAGTCATGTTATATGGATCCGAGTGCTGGGCTACGAAAGAGACGGATGTGAAAAGATTACATGTGGTAGAAATGCGAATGTTATGATGGATGTATGGTGTAACTAGAATGGATAAGATTAAGAATTAGTATATCAGAGGAAGTTTGAAAATAGCATCAGTGACAGATAAGTTGAGGAGTAATAGGTTAGCATGGTATGGGCATATTAGGAGAAGAGATGAAAGTCATGTAACAAGAAAAGTTTTGAGTTTGAAAGTGGACGAATATAGGAGTAGAGGAAGACCGAAAAAGGTATGGATGGATTGTGTGAAAAACGATATGTGTATGAAAAGTGTGAATACTGAGATGACATCTGACAGAGGAGAGTGGAAAAGGAAAACATGTTGTGCCGACCCTACTTAAGTGGGGTAAGGATAAGATGATGATGATGAATTACATATTTCAATAAATAAAACACAACAAATGTACTATTTTTACTTTTACCACTTCGAATGGGGAAACTTTTAAATGAAATAAGTGAGAATTGATTGGTTCCTTGGGCTGTGAGTCACTTTGTCACTTTTATGATTGGTCAACTTTACTTTTTGACATCCACTCACAGAACAATCAATTAATAAATTCTCACTTTTTCTAAAAAACTATTAACTCGTGGTTTGAACTCAGCCAAAATGCAGATTTCCATAGATATATCTAATCTTCACAGTTTTTGTTGAGTTTTGGGAATATGGTGGCTTCAGGGGTTCCACTGGAACCAGCAAAATTTTGAAAGTAGTGTATGAGAAAAAAAGTCTGGGAACCTCGGGTTTAGTGTTTTTGAGAGATAATTATTGCGGTAGAAGATAAGAGTAAATATTTATGTTCATAGGAACCTTCAGATCATTGTCGCATATTCACTGCCAGCCCGTCGCAGTTCTTCGACGCTTTAGAGGATAACTCTGAGAGCGAGATGAGCCACCAAGATTGGGAGAACTTTATGAATGAAAAGATGGTTAGTGCACTCATTTACACATTAAATACCCCTTTTTACTTAATTGTATGATAAGAGTATAATCAAATACACAATTTTCCACACATATGCTTATGTAACATGTATCTTATTGTTATAGACGAATGTAGACGCTTTGCCCATTTTTGAAATGGATGAACAGGGCGCGTTACACCATTTGTGAGTATATTATATGTATTTTAATTGCATTAATAGTTAACATTTCTTATATACCTATTATGTCATAGAGCTGCAAGTACGTCACGGGTTCCCACACCGCCTCCGCACACCCCGCCCAAATCAACAATCGAGCCCTGTGACATGTAAGAATTGTTTTTCTATTATAGATTTACTTCACTTCAATACATATTCAGATAGTAGTTTTTATGATGGCTCTGTGGTTTGTGTGTACGATCATCGCATTGATCGCCTTAGATTCGAATCCTTGTGAATGAGCCGGAACTTTCGTTGAAAGAACGCGTCATGATAAAACTCTAGCATGGTGATAGGGCTTTTTCTAATGCCCATCTGGCTAATATGTCATACTAATATAGAAAGATTAAGATTGTGGTTTAACACCAAAAACTATAAAGCATTAAAAAAGTAATAATAATGTGACGCGTATTCATAAAACAAAAAAGAAACTATACTAATATTCTTAATTTTTAGGTTTCTTTTTTACGAAGAGCGGAAGGAGGCGGCTGGTGAAGGACAAGATTGCGGTTCCGCCGAAACCGGAAATGGAAATAAGAGAAGAGGTGTCCGACGAAGGTTCGAAAGAGTTGTACCGATATGTGAGACCGATGAAGACGTTACGCCTGAATTGCGTCAATGTCTTTATGCATTAAGAGAAAATCGGGAAAGATGTGCCCAGCAGGCTAGGAACAGGCGTAACGTCAGAGTGCCTGATAATGACGAGAAGGATTCTGTTGCTGTCAAAAGCTCGATAGCAGATGAGTTGTTTGACGGTGACAACTCTGCTTTAGAGTTCGAGTGGTTACCGATGGCGTCTTTTCCTCATCGACAGGAGACGTTTCAGCCGGTCAACCACCCTGGTCCCCGCCAACCAACTTCATGTGCCTATGAAGCTTTCCGACAGTTTTGGGATGACGAAATTCTGGGTCATATCGTGCAGGAAACCAATCGATATGCTTCTCAATTGAAGTCAACATCGGCTAGATACGCGAATAACTGGTACGATACCAACGTACATGAAATTCTTACCCTCTTCGCATTCTGGATGATGCTCGGAATCATTCGAATGCCGACTATCAATTCCTGTTTTTCAAAAAATCCGCTTTTAAAGACCGATTTTTTCAGGTTGCTTTTTACTAAACATCGTTACTGGCTCTTGAGCGGAGCGCTCCACTTCATAAATAATGATTTGCGTAATCGAGACTCGTCAAAATTGTTTTCTCTTAGTCCTGTACTTGACCATTTAAATATTAAATTCTCAGAGTGTTACACTCCAAGCCAAGACATAACAATTGACGAGTCGTTGACACTGTGGAAAGGTAAATTGTCTTTTAAGCAGTATATTAAAAGAAAAGCCGCGCGTTATGGTATCAAAACCTTTGAATTGTGTGAAGCGAAAACAGGTTACCTGTGGTCATTCATACCATACATAGGTAAAACTTCCCCGCGGGTTTTGTCTAATATAGTGCCTAAAACCATTGAAGTTGTTGTAGCGCTCATCAAACCTCTGCTTAACCAAGGTTACAGAGTGTTTATGGACAACTGGTTCAATTCACCCATTTTAGCCAGATTTTTAAAAAGGAATGGTACTGATTGTGTAGGCACATTACTGACAAATAGGCGTCATGTACCACCCTTAATTAAACTAGCGAAACTAAAAATCGGTCAATGTATTGCTCGCCATTGTGGTGACGCAGCCGTAATGGGATACCAAGATAAACAAACCGTTTTCACTATTTCAACTCACCATGGGACAGAAGACGTTCTGATCCCGAGTAAACGAGGAGAACCAGCACAGTACAAACCAATCGTTATACATGATTACAATAAGTGCAAGGGTGGGGTGGACAAAAAGGACCAGATGCTGGAGCCATATTTAATGGAAAGAAAGAAATGCCAAAAATGGTACAAAAAAATGTTTAAGAGATTACTAAATGCCTCTATACTAAATAGTCGTATTCTTGTTGCACAATCAGTCGGCAACCAACAGCAACAATTAACTTTCCGTTTGGAACTAGTTGATAAAATTGTAAAGAGGCATATAGCGCACGTGCCTAGACCAAGGGTCCGAAGGGTCTCTAACACAAATGCTCTGCCGGTAACTCGGTTCACGGAATCGCATTTTCTTATGCGTATTCCTAAACCCGGTGTAGTGGTAGGAAGCAGTCGTCATTTGAAGAGCCGACATCAGTGTGAATGGTGTAAGGTTCGAGAAAGACGATACAAAAAAACTACTTATATGTGTGAACGTTGTGAAGTGCCACTTTGTTTGGAGGGGTGCTTCAAAAAGTATCACACAATTCGTTAATTATATCGATTATCAATGATGTAGTAGGAGCTCTAGCTTTCAATAAAGGCCATGTCGAGCAGAGCGGACATCACTACATCACTAGAATCATAAACTACTACTGAACTAATTTGTTTCGATGAGTCGTACAAAACTTTTACTTATTTTTTCATAGTGTCTTTTACTTAGCGTAAAATATTCTTGCGTAGTTCTGCTTTGCGTAGTAGTAGTGTACGTTGGTTGATCATGTATGTCCGTGCTTGTATATATATATGAAAGTGTGATTGTGGAGTATAAATGATGCCCTTCGTCTATCATAATCAGCAATGACATATTAAAGTGAAGATTTATCCGTATTATCCGAAATCGAATAATTTTCCGAAAATTTTCAGTTAAATGCCTACGATCAAAAAAAGTTTCACTTGCATCGTTGTATTATAAATTAATACAATTATTTATTTAATTGTTTTTATTATGCTTTCTTTTGTGCAGTGAGCAAATTGTTGGCAATACATTATAGAAGACATTTTAATCAGTTAAAGCGCAGTGCTTGAGTATGCATATGTTAAACAACTTTAAGTATAGTTTTTAAGTATAAAAATATATGTTCTGATTAAGTTATCGTTGTTCACGATTCTATTTAAAATAAATCTCGGTTTGTATACTCCTCAAATCAATTCTAAATTTCGAAATGTACTTAAAATAATAATGCACTCGCTGTGTACAGGGACAAGTTACTTTAATTTGTTGGAACTGTTTATTTGATTTAAATATATAAAATATTAAGTTTTTTTAAGCAAGTGCTATTGATATGTTATGGAAATAATAGTAACTACTATATTTTTGTAAGAATACCTAATAATTCTCTTGGTTCGAAATGTTGATGGTTGGTGTTTTTATACTTGACACTGCAAAAGGAAACCTTAGTTATGTCACAGTGATTTCTATCAATTAATTCTAAACTTTGTTCTTCTGTTTAACAAGTCATGCAGAAAGATAAAATGTATACAAGTTAAATAAAACATTCATCGTATACGTTCGTATTCGAACTGTAAATGATTTTTTAATAAAATGTTGAATATATATATTATATAATGTATGTAACATATGTTATTCTACAATTGATAAGCTATTAAAGAAATCAATAATAACTATCATATTTAAGACACTTTGATTATAATGTTTATGGTTTGATTCCGTGTCTTACCATTTTTAATATTCACTATGCAATTTATTACAAAACTTAAACTAGAGATAATCTAACGTTTTTATCCATGTGTTAAGACCATTTAAAAACATAAATAAATATTTGGAAGGAAGTTCGTATTTTTTTCACACCGTCGGCCCATTGATTTGCTTTCTCAAAAGTGATGAAACCTCACAAATCTTATATATATAAAAGAAAGTCGTGTTAGTTACACTATTTATAACTCAAGAATGCCTGAATCGATTCGGCTCAAAATTGGTGGGGAGGTAGCTTAGAACCAGGAGACGGACATAGGATACTTTTTATCCCATTCGATCGCGTTCCCATGTAAGGTAACATAAACCGTCAAAGAGAATACAAGTCACTATAAAACGTCATATAACAAAAACGCGTCTCACATGGAATAACATAACGCAAATGGCAAGTAAACGTAATTTTGTCTTTGGTTAATTATGGTTAAAAATTCTGATAATTATAAATTTTGACAGAAATCAATAATCAGTAGGTTGTATTCTCTTTGAATCGTTCTCTTTGAATGACGCGACCAAGACGATCGAAATTTTGCCGACAAAGCCGTAATGCAAGAAGGATACGAAACATTGCGAATGAAAGACTGAACAAGAAAAAGAAATTGCCAGTGAAGAGCGCCGCTTGAGTATGGCTCGACTTCTAATAAAAAATTGAACTTAATAAAATCCAAAATCTGCATATTTATTGCCTCTAAGGCGGAACAGAGTGCGCCGGGTCAGCTAGTATGTGAATAAAATAAATGTCGCATCCGGTTCATGAGTATGGAATGTTAACAACACACAAACGTCAAAGTTTAGTTCGATTCGCGTTCATTTCAAGGGAACTAACTGCCCAAGCCGAGGTTCGGCCCCTCTAGCACCCTTGTCCTTGTTGCCTTTTGGCTGAGTGCCCTAAGCGCTCGCCCTAAAAGCCCGGTGAAGCTGTAAAGGCCCGTTAGTCCAACAGCGTTTAGTCAGTTAGAAAGAACTCGAAAGTGAGTGAGATTGGGTGGGATGATGTTTTGGGGTTTCGATTGAAAACACCGTTTAAATATATAAAGTTTATTATAACTGCACAAGTTAATCGTTATAAACACACACAGAGTAATATATCATCACGTGAATTATATACAATGTAGTTTACTCAGTCGCGCACACAGAATGAATAATATCTAAATATGGTTCTCCTAACGGAGATCGTTCAGGTAGTTGTCCTTTGTCTCTCCCCAAGCGACGCCTCTTTTGTGGCGTCCCTTTTCGGGGTTGCGGACGTACAAAAATGTTTCGTCAAGAAACGCTACAATGTTTATAAAAAGGAGTGTTTTCTTAATCGGATCCCCATATCGTTCTGAACACTAACTGACACTTCTCTAGGAACTGTACTGTGTATTTAAGTTACCTACTAAATAAATTGTACCTACGTATTGTGATTCAAGATAATAGTTTATTTTAAAATACAAAGTGTTCATTTTCTCGGCTGGATCCCTGCTGATACCCACAATGAGTGACCGTGAGGATAACGCTTCTCCGACATATATAATCAATAAAATGACGAGCTCTCCGAAGGTCGTGAATCGTCGCAGACAGTACTGTGTCTGTGTCGGTTTTTATAACAATTCATCAATTTCAATGTGAGGATAGTAGTTCGATAGCTAGGAAAACGCAAAATTATTGGATAATTTATTCCTGTATCTTCTGATAGACAAAGTATTCATAATAATGTGTTTATTTTACTCATATTCAATATAAACCTCTTTTGAATATTCATACTTCACACTGGGGAAGGTATCACTAAAAAATTTTATTCATAAAAAATATATAGATATTCATTTATCGACGTCACATTGATAGTACGATTTTCATTAGTTTCAAAATCCACTTCAGAATCAAAACGTCTACTTTATGGCGAGATTTTAGTCTGTCTTGTAGTGGTTTTTATAGTTGATTTATTATCTTGTGTTATTCGAAATTATATTGTTATATTGGTGGCATTTTCGATTATTGTTTACAAACACGGTTTACAAGTGAATTGGTTGGAAAATAATACCACGGAGTATAAATTCTGAGATGCTACAAAAACCCCGTGGAAAGTTTTAATGAGGGAGTAAATCTTGTCAGAACATTGAAATAATCACAAGACACTTGTAATATTAATACCTACTCGACAGTAGCAGTATTAATCTAGAAGATTGGTTGCCTAAAATAAAATCAAAATGTCACATGGTTTGTTTATGGTTCATGTTTGACGTTTTTCTGTATTATCTTTTGGTTACATAATAATAATTACTTTGTGATCAAAGTATAAACAAACAAGCCGCGTGACCCAAACAGTGTATGTTTTTAATTTATTGATACCATTAGATACAAATTCTGTAAGCAAAACATGACATAATCCATATATGTATTAGTGTTGCCAGAGGTTTAACATGAGGGAGCGTATAAAGGTTATAATCTACTTTCGAATACTAAAACCAGTCAAATTTCCTAAGAAAACAAATACAAAAACATTAAATATCTAAAACACCTATAAGCTACAAATTTAATAGTTTACATAGTTAAATCAGCAATTCATTTAATAATTAATCATTTAAATTTATGGGCTAGAGATGACAACATTTTATTAAGTGCGCTTTCTATCAATATTACCCTTTAGTATAATTTTTATTTTCTGTTTTACTTCAAAGCTAAAAAAATCTATACTGAAAAGCTAATCTAAATGTTAATTCACAAATCAACAAAATCAGTAGAATCTTGCACTAAGACCTTTTCACATTAATGGTACAATTACGTGAAGTCTTTGGCTTACAGAACCAATAACGGAGATCCGGTCCGGGCCAATAAGAAGAACGTACTACACCCGTGGGGAGACCATCGCCCTTTGAAGTTAACGTAGAGTATGCAATACTGCCAACCTTGAGGTCTTGAGCACTCAAAGACAACTCATAAACTTTATAATATCTATGTAGAGACAACGGGAAGCGGAATTAGAATCCCCGTGATTGTATAAAGGGCACGATAATGATGTCGTAACGTCTAACAAAGGAAGAAACTAAATAAAAACCTCTTCCTAAATTATCGTCTAAATAAGTGTACATATACATGACCATATTTGGTTTCATTAGCCCTTTATGGTACTACGTTTAAGCTTGTCGCGTTCCAAGATTTGCCGGTAGACACCTAGTAACAGTGGGTTTGTATAGATTTATTTAGGTTACCAACAGAGTCAACATCATTACATTATTATTAAAATCAAGTGTACAGTTCAACGATTTTGCTAGATATAACCTTATTTACAGACAACGGCATGCATATCAAATATTATTACTGTACTAGCTGTACCCGCGATTTCGTTCGCGTGCAAAGCAATACAAAAACAGTGATTAACGAAGCAATCTGAATTTATATCTGTATATCTTGTATATTTGTAATCTGACTCTCGGGATACGGGGTGGTACTCATAACAACAGTTTGTCGTGCTTCAAACACCTTTTATTTTCATATGATAGACATGTAGGTCTTCGAAAGTATGAATTTAAAGTAATAAATGATCAGTTTTCTATCGACTTTGGTCTCGTTTAGTAGCAAGTCTTACCGAACCGTTTTACTGTCACCTAATCTCATCTCGGAAATACTCGTTCATTTATACCAGTTCATTACTTAAAACCAAATATTAATTCGATACTGTCTGAATGTGATGTGATTAATCAGTAAAATTTAAGAAAAAACTTATTTCTCATACAATATCTTGAAATAATAACAAAATACAATAATTACAGACATTAGCCGATATTTTTCAGAAATTTTAGTACCTAATAAGAGCTTAGTGGTTCAAATGCGAATTTCTAATTTCATCCAACAGACCGAATCAAAAACTCATTGAAAGCAGCCATGTTTATTGGAGATAATCATTTGATGCCTAATATCAGATACATTCTTCACAACTCAACAATCAATAGTAGAAACCACATAATAAATGCTTCTATTACCGTAATGTACCTTTGTATATATCATATAGCTCATTCTTATTATTATTTTTGTTATCCTTTCTGTTATTAGAACTGAATCCAGTTTTTTTCTTCCACGATACCGCTAGAAAAAAATGCCAGCTCGCTAATGCATAAACCAAAAGGTATTCATTAATTCAAAGCATAATTAAAACATTAGACTCAAGGTAAATTTATGACAATTGTAATTTGAAATGAGCCTAATAAACACAGAATAACCTCATTGTTATCTATACTCTTCCTTGCAATAATATTCTTATGACAGTAAACCAATAACATGATAAATTTCTGTTGTCGTCAAAAAATGTAATCTGTTATTGCTTCTATTTATGTTAGACATTACATTTATGTTCAATGAACAATTTTAGTCTCTTTATTTTTTATTATAAAAAAATTGTCCTAAAATGTGCTAAGATTCAATAACTTGTAATATTTAAAACACAAATTAGATATTTACAAATTAAATCATAAACCTTATGCGATCGAAAACTAAAAATTATATTTTACTTATATAAAGTACAAAGTAAGTTATTCAATTTATAGAAATTATTCTATCATTTATTTCCAGACACCTGCAACAATTTTTTTCTCAGAAATCAAAAAGTGCAGACACGTCAGATGACGAAAATAATTTAAGACCGCGTAAAACATTGAGAAAATATATGATATTAAATTGCAAGTCATTGTGATAAGTTCATTCATTAATATTCGTAATGGTTTCGAAGAAAATATCAACTTTACTTGTAATAGTACTCTTAGGTGCAACGTTATATGGTCTCATTAATCTGTTTAATAAGGAGAAATGACTTAGATTCGTGTGAGATCGTTTTTCATGAAATAGTCTGAAGATTTCTAAACTCTTTACTATTCCTCGAGACAATATTCTGAAAGCGTTTCTTACGATTACATCGATATACTTGTTAAATTGTAGATTAGAATCAAAGTGTTATTCCTAGGTCTCGAATTGAATCTGAAGTTTTCAGCGTAATACCGTTTATGGTGCCTATATGATCTCAAAATTTTTATTTTGTTCACATGAGAAACTGACGTGACAGTCATACTAATTAATTCGTTATACAAGCACCAATGCATCAAACGGTCTTATGGGATTTGATGGTATCTAAGATATGTAGGTCATCAGCAAATGGAAAAGATTTTTAATATTGAAAGTACTAATCAATATCGTTAATAAATAGATTAAACATTAGGGACCGAAATGAGAACCCTGTGAGACATCTGATTTGACGTTTAAATAGTGCGAGGAGAGGCAATATATGACAACACGTGATTGCCTAACAGTCATATAATATTCAAACTAGTCCAGCAGTTTTTCTCCAATACCACAAGCTCGCAACTTATTTATCAAAATACTATGAGAGACGGGACCAAACGCGTTACTGAAATTAGTGTATATTATTATTCTATGCTTTGCTGTGAATCAGTGGCGTCACACATATATTCTTCAAAACTTAGTTGATTTGTACAGATATAAAGAGATCTGACAAATTCGTGTTGTTGAACATTGATAATTTGTTTAAGGTGTGAAGATAGTACAGGAAAGATAAAGTTTTCCAATACCAAATTTAGGTAAAATAGAAATAGACCTATAATCGTATAGATTAAGTACCAGTGTCATTTTTGTCTTGTTTTTAATAAAATATTATATTATATTATATTAAATATTAAAAAAATATTATATATATTATAAATAGTATATAATTTGAAATAAGATTATTTTTGTCGATTTTATGTAATTTATAATTAGTGCTTCTTTCCACGCCGTCGGAACGACCCCTTTTTGAAGGATCTAGTATAGATGAATGTTAATGGAAAACTAATGAATCGGCACACTTGAAAGCAAAAATTACAGGTTTTTTTTCCAACTGACTACACTGTTGACCTAGCAAGGCCTCTACAGTTTTATCGGATTATTAAAGGGAGCGCTTAAGACAGTCACCCGAAAATTACAGGTGTACCATCGGCGCCAGCACTTTTGATAACATACCGTCTTTTTGACGTTCTTTGAACTGCACTGATACTATTTGACACTGAATTCAAATAATTACTGGTAGAATATATTTCATTAGAATAATCTTTCTTCTGAAGATTTGTACATTTATATGCAGCTGAGAAGTTTGTTGCGAATAAATTAAAATTTTCACCTTTCCAAGTGGTGATGTGGTTACGGGAGATTTCGAGTGTAGGAACTGTGCTTTGTCTGCTTTTTTGTAATTAGTGCCCATAGGAGTTTTGGATTAGACTTAAAAGTAGAGTTTACTCTAGACTATTAATATACATTTTGTTGCAAGTTTCCTGAAGAGAATTAAATATAGACTTTAACCAATCAAAAGAAAATATGTCACGCGGATTTTTGATAATTTTACGAATTTTCATTCTGTAATTATATTTTTCTTTTAAACATTTTATAAGAATTTCAATAAAGCACTTAGGATATGTGCTTCTAACGGGTTTTGATGTTAGCACATATTTAATAATAGTTGTGTGCATAGTATTAGATCTGTAGCTACTCGAATGAATAGCGTTAGGGATGGAATAAATCCTTAACAGTTGCTCTCTTTTAATTTATTGCGTTTTGGAATCATCCAGTGTACATTCGACTTTTTAGAGGTCTGCCTGCAATCTGGTATGACGATTGTGATTGTCGTTGGATAGAACATTTGTGGCTTGTCGCTGTTGTTTTTGGATTACGCTATATATTTTTTGTAGTTTCCCAAATTTGTACTCAATCAGTACTTAATCGTGTTTTAACATCACGGCCAGAGCGGTTGTTTGTACTCTTTTTACGTGATCCAAATAAGTCGTGCTATGATGGTATATTGTCTAGTTATGGAATGTTAAATAACAATAGGATAAACTAAGCCTTTTCTCGAATTTCGATTAGTTTTTTTTTCACTGTATTTAGAGTTATGACATTAATCAATTTTCATTTAAATATGTGTGTTTGTAGCAAAACAAAATTATTATTTTGGATTTAAATTTTATTTTTAATACACTACATCTTACAAGAGAATAGTTACACTTAAATATACATTGTAAAGTGTCCACCACAAGTCGTTGTAAACGCGCGGACACGAAATGTGTATTTCTTATAAAATAATCTTTCTTCAAATGGTGACGTTATACGCTTAAATGATAAAGTGTCTATTTATTAATAAATAATATATTTTAAACCAGACCTTCCATATAAAAGGGCATGCCATTTGTTTCAGTGTCTATTCATATACATTCACTATTTGGTATAAGGTTGCGGGGAGCCGTTGGTTACAGGCGGCGCAGAGCCGTACGCTGTGGAGAACGTGTGGTGAGGCCTATGTCCAGCAGTAGACCTCTATAGGCCGAGATGATAAGTATCAATAATTGCATTTACATGACATGCTCTTTCACTCGCGATTGGAGTGCGTAGGATTGAACGCGGGAAAGCGTGTACACGAATTCACAAGTGAATGTCATTATTTCCCCTTAGAAGTACACTCTTTCCCTCCTCAATGCGCTTTCGCGCGGGAAAGACCGTGTCGATATACGAATAGTCAATGGGACCGTTTCCCGCATCACAAATCGTATATATTTTACTTATGCATTCTTTTAACGTGATAAGCTAAATACCGTTTCACTTTAAAAACTGACTCGCAATATTCACATTTATATTTATCCTTGTTCTCACTGTTACTCGTACGATCTTGTTGCTTCTTCTCTTCTACATTTAAAGGTGCCGGAGTATAAATATTAGATTGGAATTGTTTCTTTAATACTGCATTATTCGTATTCCTAACTTTGGCGCCATGTTGCCGATTCTTATGTTTGTACAAACGTATCGGTGTACGGTATTGTTTCCCGCACGAACACGAGAACATTTTACCATAATCGTAATGAATACTTCTTATATGTCTCACCAAACAACCTTTGGTTTTGAAAATTTTCTGGCAATAGTCACACTGGAATGTCTCATTGCTCTTAATATTCGTGCTATGCTGCTTATACTTATGGTCGTGTAAATGTATAGGCGAACGGAACTGTTTCCCGCACCAACATTCAAACATTTTCCCATAATCATAATGAATCTTTTTTGTATGTGTCAATAAAGCGGTTTTACTTTTATAGACGCGTTCACACGAGTCGCATTTATACTTCATTTCCTCATTACTCTTTCCAGTACGATAAGGTTTTACAGCCTCATTATTTAATTTAAATGTTGGTTTTATATTACGGTGAACATTCCTAACGAACTTGTGTGACTCGTTCATTTTATTATCCACTGGTGTAGGTGTGACAACTGTTATATGTTCACTATTGTGTTTTAATAAATTAAAACTGGAAATGTTAAAACATAATAATCAATGATAATCATAAACTAGTGGTTTGACCGGTGGAATATTGATCCGATGTCCGCTGGTTCGAATCCCGGCATGTACCAACGAATTTATCAGAATTAGTGTACATTTAGTAATTTAAATTGTTAACACTATCGGCTGACGGTGAAAGAAAACATCGTGAAGAAGCCTGAATATGAAAAATGTTTTGTAGTACCACCGTATGTCGACGTAGGTTAGAATCTTTGCCACTGAACCGAAGTTTTCGATGAACGAAAGTCTCGTGATGAAACCATAGCATAGTGGTAGGGCTTTTTCTAAGTCCGCCTGGCTAGCTACCACCCTCAAGTTGAAAATCCGACGCCAAGCACCAATTGGTGAGTTCCGGTAGTTGTACTTGAGAGCCAGTCCCCTCTAGTTTTAGTGGCATTACCATCTTAGATCACATCTGCAATTAACATAAGATGATATTGTGGTCAAACGCTAAGACCTATAAAAGATTAAAAATATTTTCCCGTAGACCAGATTTTATAAACAACATCATGATTTATAAAACATATAGTAGTATATGAGAAAGTTTGATGAAGACTCACCTATTCGGGAATATTCCACCATACGTCTCCGGCTGAATTTCTTGAGGAGTTATCAGGACTTCATAAAATACAGTCCTGTCTCCAGTATTATCTAATATTCTATGCTCTTCTAGCATCTCCGTTTTTACTACAAGTTGGTTATTTTTATCTTCAATTTCTTCTTTTACAATGAATGGCAATGTCGTTTCCGATTTATTTGTTTCTTGTGTCTCCAAAACTTTTGATAATTCTCCATGCTAGAAACAGAAACATTAACTTCAACCTTCAGTAACTTGCTACAAGTTATTTGTGCCTGAAAATAGGTATTTGTGGCATTTGTGTATAAAACAATGCTTACATAATCCTAACAATTATACGTTGATTTAACGGCAGCTGACGATTTGTTGATGACTCGATTCTTTGGAGACCGCGCGATACTTGCGGCCATAACTCAACCATTCATTGTTATTTTAATTGTATCGACATGCAGTCTACCTTTTGAATGTAAAGGCATAAAATTTGTCTGACTGTCATCAACTAATCTTTCCTGACTATTATGCCCTTTCTCACCGCTGTTACTATTTTCCGAGTCACTGACCACTAAGAAGTACTCATCTATTTTCTACTACGAATGTTACCTAAATTAAATTGCAAAATTAAGGTTAAATCAAAGTCTAAGTATAGGTTAACTAATGACCCGCACCGGCTTCGCTTGGTTGCAGTATACTAATGTGACGTTAAAATGTTTAACACATTAAAATCCAATTTTTGCTGTCTTGATACCTATACTTCAACAAAGTCTGAAGCTACGTAGACAAAAGCATCTTGTTCTTTTATTGCACGTAATTTATGTTGAAATATACCTTTGAAATTGTAAACAAAAATTAAGAGGTTATAATTGTCTTCGACTGTTTATACTAATGACAATACAATAAGCTTGATTCCTGTTGTATGAGAATTCCTATTCTGTGATCTGTATAAAGTCATGTAAGTGACTACCGTAAAAACCGTAAGAATCAAAATAAAACCGTGTGAGACTGACGTAATATGCGATTTTCTTCAACCTTCTGCAGTTTTTCTCACCATTTCTTTAGCCTACTACCGACCACAGCCCAAATTTCCCCAACAAAAAAAATATTATCTGCAAACTGCATACACTAAGGTATCTCCTCCTATGTTTGTTGTTAATGCATTCATAAAAAGAAGCAATAAAGAACGACATAAAGCTGAAGCATGGTGCAAACCTACAACTACAATGCAGTTATGGGTAACTCCAGCCTCGCACCTAGCGTGTGTTTTAGCTTAACTGTACATACAGCGAACAAGTTGTAGCTACTTTCCAGTACTCTTATTTTTCAGAACCCCCACCAAAACATCTCAGGATACCTTATCATATGCCTTTTCTAAATTAACAAACACTATATGCAAGTTATTATGTACACGGCTGTATTCTTCGCAGAGTTGGCGAAGTGCAAAAATGGCACCTGTTTTACTTCCAGGCATAATCCCTACTTGATTCTGAGTCACTTCAGTCAAGAGACGAATAAGATTCGTCTCACTACCACCCTTTCCCAAACCTTCATACTGACATCTGTGACATAAGCTTAACACTCGGTAATTGTTTAAGTCCTGTGCATCACCCTTATTCTTAAAGATAGACACTATTATGCTCTTTCACCATTCATTGAGAATCACATACTCTTTTAAGCATCTTATTAAAAAATAAAACCAGCCACAGCCATCCATCCACTTTAAAATACTTCTCTACTTCAATACGTATACCATTTGGTACTAGAGCTTCACTACTTTTCGAATCATTCACAGCTTTCCTTACTTTGTCCTCTTTTATCATTTGCATATCGCCTAAATATGACGGTACAGTCTCTAACTCTCCGATATGATGATTTTCTTCATTCATCAGTCTTTCAAAATATCCCTTCCAATGACTCGTTCATATCTTCATCACTCATCAAAGCTCTTCCTTTGCCACATTTTATATATTTAACTTGTGCGATATTCTTTGTATTCTGTTCCCTTGCTTTTATTAATCAATACAGATATTTCTGTGTTTGTAAGCTCTTTTGTGACTTGTACAAGTCATTTTGTACTTTATCTATAGCAAATATCTATTCAAACATAGATAATGTTAATACTTACATTATCCTTGTTTCCATTGTTATTCTCACAATCGTGTTGCTCCCTCTCGTGTATTCTTAAATATGCCGGCGTACGGAACTGTTTCCCGCACCTACATTCAAATATTTGACCATAATCATAATGCATATTTTTCATATGCGCTATTAAATACTTTTTCTTTTTAAAAGATTTCTGGCAACTATCACATTGGAATTCTGTATTTGATGCCGTATCATTTGTATTTTTAACGCTGGTGCCATGTTGCTGGTTCTTATGTTTATACAGGCGTATTGGTGTGCTAAATTGTTTCCCACACCAACATTCAAATAATCTGCCATAATCATAATGGACACTTCTTATATGTCTTACTAAATAGTCTTTGGCACTGAAAATTTTCTGACAAGAGTCACATTGGAATTTGTCATTGTTCTTATTCTTATTACTGGTGCCATGGCGCCTATACTGATGGATACTTAAGTATACCGGTGAACGGAACTGTTTCCCGCACCAACATTCAAACATTCTCCCATAATCATAATGAACCTTTTTGATATGTGTTACCAAAGCACCTTTACTTTTATAAACGCGTCCACAGGAGTTGCATTTATGAGTCACTTCCTCACCATTCCTTTCAGTGCGATATCGCTTTATACCCTCATGATTTAATTCATATTTGGGTTGTTCATTGCTATGTACAGTGCTGAAGTGTGCAAGCATATGATCGTAACTATAAAAAAATTTGTCGCAACACTGGCACTTGTGTAACTCATTCATTTCATTACCTACTTGTGTAGGTGGCACAACTTTTATATGTTCATTGGTGTGTTTTAATAAATTAAAACTGAAAATTTTAAAGTATAATAATCAATGGTAACATCGGTTCCCATAGTTTAGCCAGTAAAATGTATAGTTGAAAGTACATCTATCATGACTTTGATTTCTGGTAGGGTAGACCACATATTATGCAAATGCTCTGGCCTGCTTTGAGTTGGTTGCATTGCAAGAGGGTACGTGACACAATTGAATATTACGTATATCGCTAAATCCGAAATATACAGCTCTGTTAACTGTTAGGCTTATTATAATTATGTACTGCAATACTACCAAAATATGGAGCCATTGACCGCTAAAACTGATTCTATCGATAAAGTATATATTATATATTGTACTGTTCTCTAATAATGGAAAAGGATATTGCGGTTTATCCAAAATATGTCATCTTTACAGAAATATAATTAATACAACTGAAGAAACAAAACTTAATAAAATGCCCGAATTTAAGTAAAATAACCTTTAAAAATAACTTATAATAATCAGCTATTCTTATTTGTATAGTAATGCTATGAATTTTAATAACATAAAAGAAAAGGATAAAATATGTGTACAACACACACACAAAAACAGTGGACAGTATATGTTCCTTTTGTCTATTGTAATTATGTCTTTTACCCGATGATCGAAATAAAGTCATGATTTGTACAATTTAGATTGTAATATGTGAGATTTTGTTGAAGACTCACCTACTCTGGGATGTTCCATCACACATCTCCGGCTGAATTTCTTGAGGTGTTATCAGGACATCATAATATAAACCAGTGTCTCCAACATTATCCAATATTCTATGCTCTTCTAACATCTGTAAGTTTGCTATGGGCTGGTTCTTTTCATCATCTATTTCTTCTTTTATTATAAATGATAGTTCCTCCTTTACATGTACATGTTCTATTTCTTGTGGCTCTATAACTTTTGATAATTCCTCGTTCTGGAAACAACAATTTCAGCATACAAGTCCTTCCACCTTCAGTTACCACAAGGTTCCATAAGAGGACGACTAGACTCCGTGAGGGTTTCCACCCGTTATTTGAATGATATTCCAGCGCTTCGTACGAAGCCATTTAGTATAGTAGTCCATATTTAGTATATGTACGGCTAAGGAGTGGAATTCACTCGCGGCGTCTGCCTTCCCGTTCATCCTATAACTTGGGAGTATTCAAAAGGATAGTGAATAGGCATCTAGCGAGTAAGTGTGACCCATCGTCGGTCTCATCTTCACTTACCATCAGGTGAGATTGAGACCAAGCGCGTTCCTGTAAAATATAAACAAAAAAAAGGTATTTGCTAAATTAGTTGTATAAATCTGGCCAAGCATAACTTCTACTTTGATCCCATGTCGCCCCCAACCACGCGGCGGTCGGTAAACCGTGGGGTTTTAGTGGGTAAGAGTCTCACACTACCCACTTTCACCCCCTGGAGGGTGGGGTATCCATGGTGGGTTTCCCCACAGAAATAATAAAAAAAAAGGCATAACTTCTACTCAGGACATATCTGTTTACTTAAACAAATGGAACCTTATTTCAAATAATATAATTCTAGTAGTGCGAGTATTACTCAAATAGGGTGCAAAATTTATAAGTATGAGCAAGTTAATGATATATTCCGCTCTGCTCACACTTTTTTCTGGTGCAGTGATAATATGTCTCTAGTATAGTCAAAATATATTTACTAAAATCATTATCATTAGCCTGTAAGAGATCCATTGCAGGGCCATAGGCCTTTTATCGAAGGAAGTTATGGGCATAATCATCACGCCAGCCCAAGACGTATTGGCGATATCAAATTCTGAGAAATCCACAGATCCACAATTCCCCACATATGCTGGTGCTACAAGAATATTTCTCAGGTTCAGGTTTCCTCACAATATTTCGTGGGAACATGGACATCAAATTGATATGCCACTGGTCAAGCCACTAGACCATCACGACTTAACTAGCATAATGTAACTGATTGCTATAAGTATTATTTGGTTAAAATTGAGCCAAAGGTTATACTGCATGCTTGAACAACCAGATTACTCTAAAATTACACTGTGTTTGCATAGATCCTCGGACTCAAACTTTTATCAATACGGAAGACTTATCAAGGGAAATGAGAAACAATATAAACAAAGTTAAACATAATTACTACTCACTTCAGAAACTATTTCACTTTTTATACTATGGATTGGTTGAGGGTATGCATCCTCTGGGAATTCTTTCTTCACTTCTTCCATCATATACAACTGATTGTCATAGTAATTGACAGAATTTGATGACTGTGAAGGTTTATAGGGACACTGGAATAGAAACATTCATTTGAATTAAACAATTTGAAATTGGTGGAGTGACAAATAGTGGACTGATTAAGATATGGCAATAGAGAGAATATGACGAAATGAAAAGGATATTGGGGGTGGTTAACCTATATGTGAGCGAAATCGTATCTGTGAATCCATGTGTGCGGGTGTAGGATAGAAAAGATAGGTACTCACATGGTTCACAAGTCTTTGATGGGTCCTCAGAATTAGTGAATCAATGTGCGGTAGGTGAGTTCACAGCATGTGTACCATCTTCAAGTGATATAATCCTACGATAATGAAAACAAGACAGCCTTCGAGCGTGGACATTCTAATTATGATGTTGGAGATTGGAACGGACTGGGGGTGAACTTAGGGATGGGACATTAACACGTCGATTCACAAATACGAAGTCGATAATTAGGCACAAGCAGAAATAAAACAATAATCTACTACTATGCAATAATTTTAACTAATTTAACAAATTTATACTGATATCTGTTAATAGTTCTTAACTAGCTTTGTGATGCGGAATTATTCCTTGCTCATGATGTTTAACAATAGTTTGTGTTAATTAATTAATTGCATATTCCAATGTACTCTTTTATAGAGATTTATTTAATAGATATAGTACATTAAATTAATGAAATGGCGAAATATTTCTGAGGTAGTTTGTGACCTATGAATGCTCTTGAAACTCAAGCGGAAGGTGTAAAAACTACTATAAGAAAGGTTATGCTGATCTGAGTGCCTGAACTACAAAAGAGACAGAGGAGAGATTACATATGGCAAAGATGAGAATATTACGATGGATGTGTGGTGTAATTAGAGTGTATATGATGAGTAATAAGTTAACATAGTATGGGCATATCATGAGGAGAGATGAAAGTCATGTAACTGGAGAAATTTTAAATATGAAGGTGGATGGTTATAGAAGTAGAGGAAGACCAAAAATGGTATAGAAAATTGTGTGAAAAATGATGAGTATAAAAAACGTGACATAATGAGATGATATCTGACAGAAGCAAGAGGAAGAGATGATGTGCCAACCCTTACTTAGGTGGGATTAGACTAAGAAGACAATAATGATGATGGTTATTAAACTAATGTTACATACTTGTTCCTCTTATAGAATAGCTAAAGATGTACTTAGATAGTAAGAATAATGACATAATGCTAAATAGATTCATATTTGTAAGTACTAAGCAAAGAGGAAGCAAAGAATGTTGCTTAATAAACTAATGCATTGTATCACTGTTCTTCTTTACACTGAATGATTGATAGTTAGGTACCATGCAATCATATCACACAAGTAATATTTAACCAGCTGTTTGATAAAAAGCGTGGCCAACCTAGTATTGCATAATTAAAATTGAAATTATATAGTGGTAACTTAATGGTGAGACATAAAATTGACAATTCATAAGCATGAGCTTAGTGTACTTTCCAACCTACACTTTCTATAACAATAACATTTTTCACATTGCACTGGTAGTTCCAGAAATTAACACAGTCGAAGCAGTGTCTTGACAATTTTAATATTTGTACAGCCTATTTCTCTAACAGGATGATACCAATTAATGAATGAATACTTTATTGCACTTTTTAATTGTACACTGGCGACTTTAATGCCATATGGCACTTTCTGCCATCTAACCAGTAGTATCATAATGAAACATAATTTTTTTGTAATTAATACAAATATAGAAGAAGCATAAGAAAATAACAGACATTTTTATCTCTGTACAACCTGTATTATTAAATGTCTTAAAAGAGTTTCTACAGATATTGTAGCAATTCTACATTTTAGAGCTGTGTTCAAAATGATTATTATAACTATATCACAGCATAAACACAATTATGAGCAAATACTTTTATTTTAATTCTAATATAACATCTATGCTCTTTTTGTTTAATACTTTTTCCTTCAAATCAGATATCTTTTGTTTTTCTGGTTAAGACACACATTAAACTGAGGATTTGTTTATCTTCAATTTTATCTGTGCGCATGACTTCAATGTTTAAATGGGCATAAGGTTTTATGTGTTTTAATTGCTCACTAAGTAATTTTATAAAAATGTATGAATTTGTTTGTTTGTAATGCTTCCATGCACTTACCGCTCAACATATCATCATGAAATTTAACAATGACAGCGGAACAGAAAAGGACATTGGATTACTCTTAATTAAGACAGATCAATTCTTGATTGATATAGGTGTAGCCATAACCAAGAACTGACAAGTGATATGTAACAATTAATGTTCAAGTAGTCATACTTTCAAATTTATATCTTATTAAACCTCAGTTGATTTTTTAAGACCCAGATCTCAAAATGGTGGATTGTGTTTTTTAATGTAAGAACATCATATAATATAAATTTCATGGTTTGATAACAAAAGTTCATAAAAATGAAAAAATAATTTAAAAATACATTTTACATTAAAATTATAATTGTACAAAACATTGTTTGTTATTTTTCAAGGTTTTGTAATAAATAACGTGTTTTTTAAGCTTATACTGCTAACAGTCTGTTGACCTGTACTTAATGAGGTCTACATTTGTTTGTATGGCACTTAAATCTTTATGATTTTGGACAGTCCAGGGGTTAACAAGTATTTACAAATATGTATGAGAAACATTTTTTTTTTTATATATTATAAGGGGCAAACGAACAGGTGGGTCACCTGATGGTAAGTGATCACCGCCGTCCATAGACATTAGCAACACCAGGGGAGTCGCGATTGCGTTGCCGGCCTTTAAATATATGTAGGCCCCCAGCACTCTCACTGACCGAACGAAACGCAACAGTGCAACCACTGTTACTTCACGTCGGTTTTCTGTGAGAAGGTGGTACTACCCCGGGCGAGCCGACCCATTCATGCTGAAACCAGTAATAGCTTCAGCGTAGCTCTACCACCTACACATTAACTAATGCTATAAATGACTATAATATACAACACCATATTGACATTTGGATGTGTTCCTTCCTCATCTACACTCTGCATTGATTCCTGTTTCATTATTGTTGTAAAAATCTGCAAATTCCACTGTGGCCCTAGAGCTGTAGTACTAGCCGCATCACAGCTAGGTTCTGGATGATTCCTCCCCTCCATATTTCTATTTATTTAATCCTGCCTTCCATCTGTACTGGTTATTTATATGTCCCATATGATTTTAATTACATTTGACCGTTTTTTAACACAATAAAGGCGTAAATGTAAATATTATGGTATAATCAAATGAAAAATTGGAAATATGCGTTTCACTTCAGTCTCATAGACGAAATATCTAAGTTCATCCTATTGCAAGACGTATTTTATTCTCTATATTATAAAGCACTCGCTACATTTTATGACAGTATTTACTATAGAAAACATTATACAGTGAAATTACTAATAGGGATGTTCGACATACGTTCATTTACTAAAATTATCGATATTAAATTTTAGATAACAATTCATAAAAATCTAATGTTTCAAAACCGATACTAAACACTAATGTATTTTGTATAATAATTTGAACATCGGGATCATATTACAAAAACAAAAATAAACACGAGTTTTAAGTATTTTTGTTAACTTTTTTTTTTTAATTTGTTTTTCTACACAATGTCTAAAATTTTAAATCTTGTGGAACTCATGCTTATAATACATTATTATAATAAAAGATTGTCTAAGCGGTATCTAGTTAAACATCTGAACATCTCTAAATATCATTCATTCAATTAAATCTCGAAATTGAAAAATGTTCTATTATAAAAAAGGGATATTTTGCAAAAAAACTTGAATTTATGAATAATATTTTTGTTGACATCTTTATTTAAGGAAATTTATTTATTATCGTGTTATCGCTCTTACTCCGGCACTTTCATTCCGGTGTTCCTTTGCATTATTTCAATGGAGATCATTATAGCTCTCAATAGCGTAGACGCAGCTATATGTTATTAAGTGGGTTTTGATTTGCATTCTGTCCCCCTCCAGACGGATCGAGGCTGTACCTCGAAATCGAATCTGTAGGTACACTTTGATGTCGGCGACCAGTGTGACCATCTCTGCCGGAATCTTATAAGCCTCATAACGAAAACAAGTATAAGTATATATGTGAATATTGCGAATCAGGTTTTAAAGTGAAACGGTATTTAGCTTATCATGTGAAGAAAATGCATAAGTAACAGATTTTTGATTTGTGATCAACGATGCCGTTCAATTCATTTTTTTTGTTACTGTATAGTTGGGCACAAGCATTATTAAAATAAATAGTTAGTTGGGATTCAGTATCTTATTTAGCTGACTGACCTTAGTAACCTATATCAATGGTGGCTATGTACCTATTTACAAAAAAAAAAACAGGGTGTGTCGTAAAGATGCACTACAGAAGTTAAATATTTGTATTAAAGGAAAACATTTTAATTATAAAAATAAGATAAAAAGCCAACTTCATGGAGTGTTCCCATACGGTCACCTATTCAAGTATTGACCGCGCCAGATGTTGCGTAACTTCGGTGATCGAATGACAACCGATGTTTTCAAACACTACTAGAAAGTGTTAAACCCCACCACTTTTCGTCACACAAAAAGATGCCGATCAGAATTTCAAAGCGCCCACCTATAAGAAATTTCAATTAAAAAAAAACCTGTAATGTTTTTTCAAAAAAATGCAATATTGTTTCATCTCAGTTGACATTCTGTACACGTAATATCTATGCCAAGGAGTTTTTTGGGGAATCTTAGTCAGTCATGTTGTGGATTTTATTATATATTCATAATCTTGTGTTATTTGACTCTATAATTTGTAATATTGGTGGCGTTTTACGTAATGTAGTTTGGTTATTGTGCACAAGTGAAGTGGATGGGAAATAATGCCACGGAGCATAGATTCTGACTTGCCACAAAAACTCGCTAGTAATTTCTAACAAGACAGCCACCATCTTGTTACTTAATTTAAATGATCACAAGAAACTTGTAATATCATTACTTACTACATAATGGCAGTAATAATCTACTATTATCAGGACTGAGTGGACTTGCATGAGAAAAGTTATGTTGACACCTTTTTGGAATATTTCTTTTTTTTGTAAACACATAATCTAACCAACGCTGGCTTTATTATCTGACAACTAACCAATTATTTATATATATTTTGTGTATTTTATATTTTTTTGTTTGTCTGGTAAATGTTTTAGGATGTTTCAAAAGCGGACTACGATACTAGCGATACTGCAATACTATTGTTCAAAAATGATTTAATTTACACCCCTTCTGATAATTTACAAATAATATACTCTAAATTTATCAATGGCATTAACTTTAACTCTTCTGCCAAATATTAAATACCTTTATTACATTCAATGTAATTATATGCCTTGATTAAAATTCTGTGCGATTTTGTGCATCTTCATCTCCGTGGTGGGCTGGTGACTGCACACCTATGGTGAAATTACGAACAATACCTGAGAGAGCATTTTCAATAAATATCAATATAGAAAATTATCTAAAATTCCAGAATATTTCAGCACAAACCAAAAGTTTACACTTTGAAAAAAAGGCTGCATCAATTTCTGCGAGAGTTTCGCACCATGGACTTCTTCATCCTTGGCTTGGAAAAAAAGATTCGTAGGAGCACTAACTCGGAATCGAATATTTTAACTAATGAATGCTCCTTATGGTTAAATAAATTTGTTATAAAAAATTGACCTTTGGTCCCAACAGACGGAAGAGGCTACTTGTGTAATGAGCCAGTCTATACCTAACTATGTCAATTGGCCAGATAGAATAAATGGTCCATTTTTATATACCGATTTGTGTATTGTATTAAATAACCTCCCAGATAAGTATATATATATATAAGGGAAGTCCCCAGGGATATACCTTATATGGTGTGCCCCACACAGTTTTGAAGAAAATTACCAAGTCTAGCAAAATGTATCAGCTTGTAACTATTTATGCTGCTTTTATGCCAGGCATTCCCCCATATATCGGGAAAAAATTAAATTATTTAACTAAAAATAAAAAGGGTGCAAAAACGATTCTTGTTTCATTTGATATACAGTTTAAGCTTAGATAAAACTTGTCACATACCAAGGCAGACTTCAATATTTTCATTTAAATTCATTAAAAGATCGCAAGGGGTTACTTGATCTCACTTATTTGTACAAATTAAAGAATGGAATCTTGGATGCACCTCAACTATTAAGCAAAGTTAATATACCTGTTCCTGTGAAGTTGTCTAGAAATGATTACGGAACGAATTTGGGCGTTTATACGCCATTGATTAGAATGTTAATGCATAATAATGCTAATTCCAAAACTAAATCTAGACATTTTGACAAACAGTCTCGCAAATATAAAGAGATATATTTAAGTAAGTTAAAAAAAAGAAAAATAGATTCGTACATGTTGTCAGTTTAGTTTTTGCTTTTAACCTTTTAATTAAGTTCTTTACTGTACCCTGTTATCATTAGTAAACACCTATAATTTGCTTAAATTACTCCGCTAGTTTCCTCCAATTCATTGAGATCATTACAGGTTTTAATTTCTATATCCATTTTAGCACTATTATCTTCTAATGATTATAATATGTATAAAAAATTGTCTCCTTTTATTTTAGAAAATAACATTAACATTTATTTTCAAATGTATTGTCACATGTATTTTTATAATGTCATATAAATATTTAAGAAACGTATATGTGTTTGTATAAAATTTATCTATATGCAAGTATTTCAAATTCTTATTCTAAATTTAATCGTAAATTTTTTAGTTTTTAAAATCAAAGTAACTTCTCGTTTTAATAATTTTGTATTATTCCTAAACATTGTCAATCTTTTAATTTATGGCGTCGTATGTAAGTAATACACGTTTCCGCCAATGTCATGTAGATACAGAGCGAACGCTCTCTGTGGCAGATAGTATCGTCGTAAACATTGTATAAATTTTATTGAATCTCTCTAAGACATTGAGAGAGCTATTAGCAAGGCTATTACTTGCAATCTAACTGTGAGTCTTGGCGGAACTGCTTTAGAAAGGGTTTCACAATTTAAATATCTCGGACACTACATTACGGAAAATATGAAAGATGACAAAGATATAGAAAGAGAGCGCAGGGCATTGTCGGTGAGAGGAAATATGCTGGTCCAAAGGTTTACTCGTTGCACACCTACTGTAAAAATAACTCTTTTTAAAACCTATTGTCAGAGCTTCTACACCAGCAATCTCTGGACCTCATACACTCAGCAATCGTACAATGCCTTACGTATACAGTACAACAATGTCTTCAGGGCATTGTTGAGGCTGCCTCGATATTGCAGTGCATCGGGCATGTTTGCTGAAGCTCGGGTGGATGATTTTTACGCAATCATTCGTAAAAAAGCCAACTCCCTGATGGATCGATTGTTTGGCAGTTCAAATACTGTCTTGAAAATGTTGTCGGGCAGACCCGATAGTTTGTTTTGTCGCAGCTGGGCAAAGTTATTAAAGAGTGTGTGCACCTACACAAGTGAATGAATTTGCTTGTGTAGGTATAGATTGTAAATATGTCAGTACCTAATTTATATTTTATATCTTTACTAACATAGGTTAAGTTTACTAACAAAATGGATGTAATGTCTGAGTGAAATAAAAAAAAAAAAAATTATAATTGACACTGGCAAATACTTCTGCGATGCCAAAACAAGAAAAAACCGATGACAGTATATAATATTGTTATTTTTATGGTGTTCTTTCCACACGGAGTGTTATTATCAGTTTTCCATATAATTATAATACTCCTAGGTTCTTTCATTGATCTGTAATTATAAAATAGTATTACAATAAAATAAACTTAAATATTTTTCCTGAAATTGTGAGGTGAATTATTATTTACTGAATTTCATAGAGTGACAAAAACAATTGGAAAAAAGTCATTCTTCTATAAAGTTTTAACGGGTTAGTTTTAGAAAGTTGTAAAATAAATTGCAAGTTTGATGTTAATAGAGGTTCGATCTCCGGTTATAATACTACCACTCTCATTACGAGAACGTTGTCGAGAAAATGATTAGAAATTATTGTGATCTCTAAACCTAAATATAAGGTATATATAAGAATCATAATCTTATTGTGAAGTGAAACGCAAAATTGACGATAGACGGAGTGAAATGAATAGAAATATGGACAGGAAGATATATCAAGCCCCCAGCTGTGACACATTGAATACCACAACACAAGACGTACAGTGTAATTTAGAGATGTTTACACCAATACTGAAACAAGAAATAGTACAGTGTTTTGATGGGGAAGAGAATAACTGCAATAATCATATGGTATTTTATACTATATCCCTTACAGTACTAATATAATTTCTATATCTCTGTTAATGTGTCTGATATTAATTACACATTATCCTTACAATATTATAAACTAGTTTCAGGTTAGGGTTTTGCTGCCGTTGATGGAAAGTTGAACTATTCTTTAGATATAGTAACCTATGTGTCTGTGTTTTTTTGTGGGGGACAGCAGTTGAGGTAGACACTATATTCTTACTACAAAAACAGGCAGTACAAGCAAAATATGATATGGGGCCTGATGAATCATTAAAGGCTAAGTCTCAGGAATTTAGTATCCTAACTCTGCCCTCCTAATACATTCTTGAAAATCTAATGTGCATCTGCAATAACTTAGATAAGCTAGATTTAGTAATGAACCAACATAAACTAAATACAAGAAACAATAATAAATTAGTCATTCGATAGTTTAGGCTCACTAGGAACGGTGACAGTTTTTCGTTAGGTTTATAGTGTTAAGTTTTATAACAAAATTTCGAAGCATATTATCCATTTGCCGGATACTAAGTTCAAACACCATAACAAGAAGGTTTTAATGTCTAAAGGCTATTATATGGTAGATTTATATGTGAACAATGGTGATGTTTGGCAATGACACCCCTGTCTATGCATTCACCAAAAATGAACATAATTGTCTATGTCTATAACTATGAAAATGTTCTTAAAAATATGTGTTATATTATGTTTGATGTACAGATAAACTCAATCAAGTTTGTTGCTGTTTCTACTAGATAACCTGGTTGTTTTCCAAACCGGTGGTAGCTTTGACATTCATACGCGCCTTCAACAAACAAACAAACTTATATTTGTATATTTATAATATTAATAAGAGTTATCTGTTTGTAACCGTGTTTGTTTTAAGATATGTAGAGTAACCTTTTTGAACACAGAAAAGAGGTAAAGTATTGATTGAAGATTACAAGACTTCTTTCTATTCATTTCACAATATGGCTCATACAGAATAAAATATAGATGAGGGCATTAATTTTATAACAGTAATTCAAAGCTTTGGAGATTGTTTTCCTAAATCAATCAAATCAAATTTAGTTTATTCAGTGTAAGCCCTGACTAGGTGCTTATGATCATCAAAACTACCACCAATTCGGAAAACAACCCATTCACTGAGAAGAACTTTCAACAAACTCGATCTGATCTTTATATCAAACATAATGTAATATATATTTTAAGGAACATATATAGTTATAGACATAGATAATTACAATCCTCTTGGTGGATGCACAGAAAGGGGTGTCATTTTTAGAATTATCATTATGAATTAGTAAACTTTGTAAGTAAGTAAATTATAACTGAATCTCAAATTGTTTAATTCTATGTATCCATTTCAGTGCGAGTATGGGAAGATACAGTCCTTGAATTGTGTCAATTACTATGATAGTCAGTTTTGTGTATTGAAGCAAGTGAAGAAAGAGTTCCCTGAGGACGAATACCCTCAATCAGCAACATCAGCATCACACATCAGCAAATGCAATGTAAGTAAAAAAAAATAGATTTTGAAATGAGCAGTAATTAGTTTTCAGTATATTTAATTAATTCATTTCCTTAGTGATAATAATTTGTGGTCTAGATCATGAGCTGATACAGTGTAATGTTTACAGTATTGTATGTGGTCTTTTTGTAACATTATGTAATTATTTTAAAATTTAGTGATTGAAGTTGTTATACATTACATTACTAATGCAAATTTACTTATTTCTCATACTGATAAAGACATGAAATCAGATTAATCTCCTCTATTAAGCCACATATTTTAATTGCTTGTTAAAGCTTTATCAATATATCAAACCAGGCAATTGTTTGTTAATGCCTAATCACAGAGCACATAGAGCTGAACATTTTATTATATTTAGATATTTTTAAAGATTTTTTTTTAATTAATAGTTTGTTTTTGATCTCACTTATAACTACTACCCTAATTGTATGTTTGAATTTGTGTAACATCCCTGTTACAAAATAAATGTAAGAGCTGTTCATTCACTTCAAAGTAAGGAAGACCATAGTTGAAAAAGATTAGTTGGTCAGTGAAATAAGAGAAATTGTTGCATTTAGAAACTAGCTTATTAGGGTTAACATCTCACAGGGAAGATAAATGAGTATATGTTGATGAAATAAATATAATGATTAACAATTAACTGCTGACCCTGAGTTAAAGAATATATGAGTAAATGAATGAAAGTCTAAGAAAATAACACAGCATTTGAGTTTTTTAAATCATTGATTTTATGCAGAACATACCAAATGTATTGATTCACAACCATAGCAACTTTAGTAACTAGCTTGTAACAAAAAAACTTTATACAGGTTCAAGTTATTGTTTTTGTTTTTAGAATAAGGAACTATCACAAGTTCTAGAGACACAAGGAATAAAACAGGAAAATTCAAAGGAAGCGCTCTCATTCATTAAAAAAGAAGCAATCCATGATGAAAAGAACCAGTTTATGGTAAAAACAGAGATCTCAAAAGAGCATCAAATATTGGATAATGCTGGAGACAAGAGTATACTGTATGAAATACTGATAACTCCTCCAAAGGTCCAGCCCAAAATGTGTGGGGGAATATTAAAAAATAGGTGAGTCTTGGACACCCCCTCATATATGGACTTACATGGTACAAATTGTTAATTTATTTTCAAAATCAGTTCCAAGGAAAATCATGATAAATACTAAGAACATACACTAGTTAGTGTGTGTGCGTGACTGTGTGCGTGTGCGTATGCGTGCCTGCATATCTGTAAATATGATATTTTATAGAAACAACCATAATGTTCTGTTCCGTCATCATAGACAGGCATATGTATTATATTGTAATACATAACTATTTCCAGTATTATAACATCCTCAGCTCACCCATAGTTTAGTAGTATTGCGACTTTGTCTGCCTGTTCTTTCTGTAAATGGACATAATAAGGGTAATGATTAACGGAACTGTATATCCCAGTGATAGGAGTTTTTATTTATCTTTTTTGTATCCTTATCCCAAGTGAAGTTATTCTAGTGGTACAGTCAAATTCAGGTGCAGTGCAGTTGCTATGTTCTACCAATATTCAAATAAATTGTGTGCTATTTGTCAGGCATACTCTACTGCAACAGGACTAGCTCAAAACCGACCAGAGCATTTCGTAATATGTGATCTTCCTTAGCAGGAATCAAAGTTGCCGGAGACTTAATTTTTCTAATCATTTTAATTAGTATCTACTATGGATGCTGATATTTTAACATTTTATGTTTCAACATTTTCAGATTTAATTTATCAATACACAATAAAGATCATATAAAAGGTGAAGTACCTACATCAGAGAATAATGAAAGGAATGAGTTACATAAATGCCAGTGTTGTGAAGAATATTTTCATAATCATGATACTATGCTTGCGCATATGAATGATATACACAGCAATAAAAAACCCAAATCTAAATTATATCATAAGGGTATTAAACCATATCCTACTGGAAGGAATGGCAAGGAAGTGACTCATAAATGCGAGTTATGTGAGCGCGTTTATAAACGTAGAGGTGCTTTAGTAACACATATAAAAAAGATTCATTATGATTATGGGAAAATATTTGAATGTTGGTGCGGGAAACAGTTCCGTTCTCCGATAAACTTATATTACCATAAGTATAAGCGGCATGGCGTCACAATTAAGGCTAAAAAGAATGTCAAACTGCAATGTGACTATTGCCTTAAATTTTATAACACCAAAGAGACTTTGGTAAATCATATAACAAGCATTCATTATGATTATGGTAAAACATTTGTGTGTTGGTGCGGGAAGCAGTTCCGTACACCAATACACCTATCTCGACATAAGAATCGGCAACATGGCGCCAAAGTTAAAAGTACAAATAAAGCAGCATTCAAAACAGAATTCCAATGTGATATGTGCAAGAGAATTTTCAAAAGTAAAATGGGTTTAATAAATCATATAACAAGTATTCATTATAGTCATAAAACATTTAAATGTTGGTGCGGGAAACAGTTCCATACTCCAATGTACTTATATCAGCATAAGTATAAGAACCATGGTTTCAGAATGAAGAGTACTAAAAATGTCAAATTCCAATGTGACTCATGCCATAAAAATTTTAAAACCAAAGATTCTTTAATAAATCATATAAAAAGTAATCATTATGAGTATGGTAAAACATTTGGATGATGGTGTGGGAAACAGTTCCATACACTAAGACACCTATCTAAACATAAGAATGTGTAACATAGGGCCAACGTTAAAAGAAGAAATCATGCAGCATTAGAAACAATTGCTGTGTGATATTTGCAAGTGAATTTTCAAAAGAAAAATGTGTTTAAAAAAAAATGTTTTTATTTAAAAAATTACAATTTACTTTAAAAGGAATTTCACATATATCTGTATACAGAATCAAGTAAGGTACCAGAAGAAGTAGAATAAACTATTTATCAAACAATAACGTAATAATAATAATATATAATGTAAATAAATAAAAAGAATACATACCGACAGTTAACCTCAAATCTATAATAAATCCACTTAACCCCTCGACTGATTTTTTAAGACCTAGGTAGAGACCTCAAGTCTAAGGACTGGGATTATGTTTTTATTTTTTCTTTAATTCTCGACATTTTACATTGTAAATTTCATGGTGTAGTAAAAAAGTTCGTACAAGTGAAACCATAAAATAAAATATAAAATCATTTAAAAATACATTTTACATGTATTTTACAATACATTCTTTTTATTTTTCAAAGTTTTGTAATAAATCAGGTATTTTTTTAAGCTTATGCTGCCAACAGTATTTTGACTCGTGAGATCTACATTCGTTGGTATGGAGCTTAAACATTATAGTAGGTACACGTGTTGTAGATTCATATATATTTGAAAAAGTACCTTGAATATAGTTATCAGTTCTGACGGAAACTTGACAGATAATTCGGTGTGCGAGCGCATCGTAAAAATTTACTCTCATCATTTTTCCCAAACGCGCCTAAAAGAATATACATGTAACAAGTATTCATTATGATTATGATAAAACATTTGGATGTTGGTGCGGGTAACAGTTCCGTACACCAATACAGCTATCTAAGCATAACAACCGGCCACATGGCGTCAATGTTGATGTACAAATAATACTGCATTACAAACAGAATTCCAATGTGATATTTGTGCTACAAAATTTTCAAAATCAAAAGGAACCGAATAAATCTTATAACAAGTAATCATTATGATTATGGTAAAACATTTTAATGTTGGTGCGGGAAACAGTTCCCTGCATTATTATTATTGAATATAAATTCACAGAATTAATTACAGTGTATTCTTCAGTAGCGTAGCTTGCTTAAACAGGCCGTGTCAAAATTTATTGAGGGGCCCAATTGAAGGGACAAGATTTTTCACAAAAGAAATATAAACTTTCGCACTGAATTAAATAATTATATTTTGATTATGAGCTGGTACTTACGATTAATGCTCCTAGGATCTACATTAACCAGACAATTCAAAATACAGTTTTCTCGCTTTTTTTTGTACAAACTTATTTATTAAATCATCTATAGTTAAAGACCAATTTAATTTTTCAAGGTTTTCTGCCTTTCTAGACAAAAGAGTCACATCTAATAACTGTTATGTGCTGTAAAAGTCCTAATTTTTATCAGTTTTAATTTCGAATAAGCTCTTTTTTTCAATTACTACAGTTATAACTGGTGGGGTCAGAAATAGAAAGCACGCTGTCATTACCGCTGTAAAACTAGATGCAAGACTATTGAATTTTTTTAGTAATAATTCCATGAGTTTCTTAATAGAATGAATTTTCTGAATTTCAAACGTTGAGAATGCCTTCAAAGTAATTAATTGTCCATACAAGATCAATTGGCGTGTCTTTAATGTATTTAGCATGTACAGTTTCCGGGCTTCCACTTTATTATGTCGTTTGATAATGATAAATCATATAAGTATTCAAGCGATTTAGTTCAATTTTCCGAACTTTGATATTTCACAGTTCATCAAAATCTTAGAAGCTACGTAAGAATTTTCAAACAAATTTGTTTTGGTTGCGCGTAATTTAAGGTCTGTGAAATCTCTGATAAACGTTCATTGAAACGACTTGTCGTAAATGATTTTCTACAATAGGTACTATGTCATTAGTATTCGTAACTATTTATTTTGACATTAATATGCAGCATTCCTCGATTTACCGTAAGTATTATTTATTTTAATACTTACCTATGTTTACAATTGCTTGCAATTTGTAGCTGAGAAATTAAATAAAAAAACCTAGATTTCGACATCAGCGCCACCTACCGTGGAGTAATTTAGATAAGTTCTATCAGTATGGTTCTGATGCAAATGCATACAGACCTATCGCTCTTTCTTCTACTTTATGTAAGATCACGGAGCACCTCATAAATAATAGGCTAGAGTGGATCATGCAGTATAGACAAATTTTGCTCTCCTCTCAGTTCGGTTTAAGAAAGGGTCTTGATACAAGAGACAAATTGGCTACATTTGTGACTGATGTAAGACGTGCCGTTAACAATCAAGTAATGCTTGTTGGGACCTTTGTATATATAAGTTCTGTCTATTATAACGTCATGCTTGCTTTCCCTGGCCACACAAAAATGCAACAGATCCATTTTATTTATGACCTCTTCGTGGCTAGGACAATAATACAAGATGAATGGCTCTCTGACATCACCACGGTTTGTATGGAAGGATTTGTCTCGGGGTTCGGTTCTAAGTCCTCTCACCCATGGCCTTTAATCCTATGATTTTGATAGATTTTACATCTACAGCTTTCGTTTATTTTTTTACATCCTCCAGTGCGGCCTGGTAATAGAGTCAAGAGTTTAGTAAAAATAAAGTTAAAGTATTTTTACTTTGTGTAAGAAATATTCTAAGACTATATTATGACTAAAATAAGATGAAAATACATTTAAAAAAATAACATTTAACATGTTTTATTTCGATTTCTATACAATGTACAATATCCATGAGTAAATACATATCATATTACCACTTACGAAAAAGCTATATCTAGATAAACATATGAAGATAACGAAATCCACAGATGACGGCTGACTAGAAGTTTGTAATTTAGTACAAGAGTGGCCCATCTATATCCAGGGTTCCCAAGTTAGGGATTTCCATCGAAGGGGAATTATTAAAGACTTTTATTTACACATACCTGTACACCCTGATAACCCTATCCATAATTTTTTTGGAATGATTTTAATTAACAAACTATTATGAGGAAAATAAGAAAAAAGCAAATGAAAAGAAATTGAACATGTATTAAGTGTATTTTTTACAATAATTTATTTAAATATTCTAAACATTTATGGACCACTTTAAACATAAGTGTCATAATTATTCATTTTTATTTTAGGGGGATTTTCAAGTAATTATCACTATTTTAGTTTTGACTTCAGTTTCAGGTATAAATATTTGTGACAATTTTGTAACTCTGTGTATACTTATGATAGTTGTATTTTATTTCGTCCTCTTCTCTGTGGTGTTCTTTCATTAGTCTGTATAAAATAGTACGTACTTGTCATATTATTCTGTGGTACTTGTAGTAAATTAAACCAAAACTTGATATATCTACTGTGAATTTGTGTGGTGAATCGATACATACTAAATTTCCAATATCTCCAATGTGGGAAAAAAGTCATTTCAAACATTGATTCATGAATTTCAAGATTTAATTGCTTAGATTTGGAATGTTGTGGCATGAATTACAAATTTTATGTTTAATAAGAATTATCTGTTTGTAGCTGTGTTTGTTTATGTTTTAAGATATGGAGAGTAACATTTTTGAACACAGAAAGGAGGTAAAGTCTTGTTCGAAGATTAGAAATTTATTTTCTATTCCTTTCAAAAACTGGGTTGTACAGAAAAAATAAATGTAGGAGGACAATTAATTTTATAACAGTAATACAAAGCTTTGGAAATTGTTTTCTTAAATTAATCATAGTGAATTAGTAAACTTGAAGTTAAGTTAAGTTAGTAAATTATAATTGTAACTGAAGTTGCTTAATTCCAGCCTATCTGTCTATTTCAGTGTCTGTATAAGCCATTGCATTCATCAAATTGTGTCAATTACTATGATAGTCAACTCTGTATGTCGGGAGATGTGAAAAAAGAATTCCCTGATAATGAATGCCTTCAGTCATCGATATCAGCATCATGCATCAACAAATGCAGCATAGATAGTAAAATTATTTTAGAAGTGAGTGATCATAATTTTTTACTATGGTTAACATAAGTTTTCATTATTGATAATAGTTTGTGGCCAAGGTTATAAGCCAATATAATGTGTGTTTAGAGTACTGTGGTCTTTTAGTAAAGTAATGTAATTATTTTAAACTTAAAAATTAGGGTGGGTCTTACTTCACATTTCACCTTGTAATTGTTTGGCTGCTGTTATTTTGTACTACAACAGAAAACGGTTATGAAACAAGCTAAGAGTTATTAAAATTTCTTTCATTCTTTCGTGTTTGGCAGATGCTTGAACCTTTTGTTGATTAACAATATTGGTATCTCTCAGTAAAATTGTCAAAAATATGTTTATATAGAATGATAAAGAAGAAATAAAATATTAAAAAATATGAATAATATATTACAAGTATATATTTAATTAAAATATGTTGCAGATTGATGTGTAACAACTATAATCAACTACACTTGTATCGCTTTCTTCACAGAGCTAAATTTAACTTTAGTAAATAAAGTTGTTATACATTAAATTAATAATGCAAATTTACTTATTTCTCATAGTGATAAAGACCTGAACTCATATCAATTTTCCCTATTAAACCACATATTTCAATTACTTGTTAGTGCCTAAAAACAGACCATATAAAGATAGAGCTTAATTTTAGGATTGGATTTGTGTAATGTCCCTGTGAGAACATAAATGTATACACAGTTGTGAAGAATTAATATTTTATTGCTCAAAAAGTAATAAGAGCCATTCATACATTTAGGAAGCAAGGAAGACCATAGTCAAAAAAGATCACTTGGATTAGGGTTAAAATCACACAGTATAAATGAATAAATACAGGTTGATAAAATAAATGTAATTACTGAGGACAAATGAGTCTTGCAATGTATATGTTTTTTTTCTTAGTAAATATTTCATTTTGTCATATGTTATGTTCAATCATGTAAAGCTTGTAATTAATATTAATGTATAAAGGATGTATAATTGTTGTTATTACTAAGTAAATAGATGACTAAATATTCTAAAATAATAAAAAAAAATAATGGTTGAAATGTGTGTTGTGCGTAAGAAGCGCACCACGCAATAGTTGTGATTATGAAAAACTTATAAAGGCATATCAAACATTGTATAGCGTTAATTATAGTCTGTTAACTTTATTCTGCTTCTTTAAGACAGTCCATTATTTACGATCATATGTTTCCATCAAAAACATGAAAAGTCATTAACAATAATGATTAACAATCTACTGTTGACCCTGAGTATCAAGCAGCACCTTGAAAGTCTAAAACAGAGTAAAACAGCATTTGAATTTTTGCAGTCATTGATTATATGCACAATAAACCACATATACTGATTCAGAGCCATAGCTAGTTCGCCAAGTTATTGTTTGTGTTTCTAGGATGAGGCACTATCAGAAGTTCTAGAGACACAAGCATTAAAACAGGAAAATTTAGTGGAAACAATCGTCATTGAAAGAGAAGAAATCCCTGATGAAAAGAACCAGTTTATAGCAAAAACAGAGGTGACAGAAGAGCATAGAATATTGGATAATACTAGAGACACAAGTTATGAAGTCATGATAACTCCTCAAGAAATTCAGCCAGAGATGTGTGGTGGAATATTAAAATATAGGTGAGTCTTCAACTAACTCTCATATACTGATGTGTATTGCACAAATTATGAATTATTCTTAAAATCCAGTCCAAGAGAAAAATTGATGGATACAAAGAACATACACTATTATATGTGTGTGTATTACACCTATATGTTATCCATTTGAATTATATGTGTCTTTTATGTTTACAAAATTCATAGCATTACTATAATAGTATAAGAATAGAGCTGATTGTCAAAAGTATTTCTTATTGAAGTTCATGATGAGTCATTGAAGTTTATGATTCAGTATACCATATAAATGTGATAACCATAATTATGAAATTTTGATCCCCATGTTTTGTCCACTTATCACAAATCAGTATAATATGTAACCTTTTCCAAGGGAATCAGCATAACATCTTCAGTTGACCTATAGGTTGATATTATTGCTCAGACTTTGTATGGTACGGGCAACAATTAATAGAACTGCATATTCTGATGACAGGAATTGTTCTAGTCATCATCTTCTTACCTTTACCCCATCTGCATTACTTTAGTGTTGAATTTAAATTCAGATGCAGTGTTGTCGCTATGTTGTACCAATTTTCAAATAAATTGTATACTATTTGTGCTCAGACCCTATTGCCAATAAGAGTATCTTGAAATAGACCAGAGCTTTTATGTAATATGTAGTCTTCTTTAGCACCATGGTGGTAGGGCTTTTTCTAAGTTCACCTGGTTAGCTACCACTCTCAAGTTAAAAATCTGTCGCCAAGCACCTGTTGGTGCGTTCCGGCAGCTGTACTTGAGAGACGGTCTCCCTCTATGTATATCGTGATTACTACCATATACCACATCATCATTTAACATCAGATGAGATTGTGGTCGGATGCTAATCTATAAAGTATAAAAAAGACTACTTGTGTTAGAGTTACCAAAGACTTATTTTTATTTTAACATTTTAATGAATACTCCTTGAATACTGATATTTTAATTGATTATTATATTTAACATTTTCAGGTTTAATTTCTTAACACACAATAAAGATTATATAAAAGTTGAACCATGTATATCAGAGGATAATGAAAGGAGTGAATTACACAAGTGCCAGTGTTGTGATGAATATTTTAATAATCATGATAATATGCTTGCACACATGGTTGATATACACAGCAATAAAAAACCCAAATCTGATTTATATCATGAGGGTATAAAACCATATCCTACTGACAGGAATGGCAAGGAAATGACTCATAAATGCGACTTGTGTGAGCGCGTATATAAAAGTAAAGATGTTTTACTAATACATATAAAAAAGATTCATTATAATGATAGGAGAATATTTAAATGTTGGTGTGGGAAACAGTTTCATACTCCAATAAAGTTATATCACCATAAGTACAAGCGGCATGGCGTTAGAATGAAGGCTAAAGAAAGTGACAAATTTCAGTGTGATATTTGCAAGAAATTTTTCAGAAGCAAAAGTGGTTTAGTCATACATATAACAAGTAATCATTATGATTATGTTAAAACATTTGAATGTTGGTGCGGGAAACAGTTCCACTCATCAACACGGTTAGATGCACATAAGTATCTGCAACATGGCGTGGAAGTTAAAACTACAAATAATGCAGCATTAAAATCAGAATTCCAATGTGATATTTGCCAGAAAGTTTTGAAAAGAAAAAAGTATTTAATATCACATATTAAAGATATTCATTATGATTATGGTAAAACATTTGGTTGTTGGTGCGGGAAACAATTCCGTACACCAAAATACCTATATACACATAAGTATCGGCAACATGACGCCAATGTTAAAAGTACAAATAATACAGCATTCAAAACAGAATTCCAATGTGATATTTGCAAGAAAACTCTAAAAAGCAAAAGGGGCTTAATAATACATATAACAATTAACCATAATAATTATGATAAAACATTTGAATGTTGGTGCGGGAAACAGTTCCGTACACCGATACACCTACATTCACATAAGTATCGGCAACATGACGACAATGGTAAAAGTACAAGTAATGCAGCATTCAAAACACAATTCCAATGTGATATTTGCAAGAAAATTTTCAAAAAAAAAGTTTGTTTGAAAGTACATATAAAAAGTAGTCATTATGATTATGGTAAAATATTTGGATGTTGGTGTGGAAAACAGTTCCGTGCCTCGGTATACTTAAGAGAACACCAAAGGTATTTACACAATATCGAAAACAAGAATGAGTATAAATGTGAATATTGCGAGTCAGTTTTTAAAGTGAAACGGTATTTAGCTTATCACGTTAAAAGGATGCATAATTGACAGAAAATTGATTTGTGCCGGTATATATAATAAGTAGAATTATTATTTTGTCCATCGCTTCTGTAAATATTTTAACATTTATGTTTATATTCAAGTCGTGGCTATGTGGTAATACTAATAACCTATGCAAATGAAAAAGGTTTTAAATGAAGATAAATATGGACGAGAGGGTATAATAAGAACATTGGAATTTACAGATGTTTGCATCAACAAACAAACATGAAATAGTACAGTGTTTGGATGAAGAAGAAACACCAAAGTGTCTGGATGAGGAAGAACCACACCACATGACTATGTGGTAAAGCAGCGGCACTATAATATCCCAAGTTTAGTTGGCTTAACAAGAGCGATTATTAAAGACTGACCGCCTAGGTGGCGACCACATGCTACCTGGGTATAATTATAATCTCGCCGACAAATCCCATTGCAATGCAGCGCACAATTATTGTTTAGCATTATTCTATTATTTAAATTATCTTCATTGCTTTATTCTACTGTATTGTTAATTTATTGTCTTACTTTTTACGACTGTAATATTATTTGTATTGTCGGTTTACTTCTATCTTATTGGTTTGCACATATTCAATTTAGTACCATATAAATATGCCTGCTCGTCTTCAATAAAGAGATTCGTAATCAAGCTGCCAAAGCGGTTACTAGTCTGCATAAACGGAGTCAGATCTTTCATTTTCCTCCGCAAACCTTCTGATAATAGCATAGTGGTAATCACACTACCACTACTGCTACACTGTCTTTTGTCGGCTTGTGTATCGAAACGTAAAACTGACGCCATTGTTGTTCCTGAGATAACAAATAAAATAGGTTAGGTTCAACACCGGATTGATAGACTCCGACTCCACGTGGGACGAGTTTGTCCTACTCCTAGAGTGTTTTGATAGAGCCGGAGGCGCGTAGGGAGAGCAGCTTCCACCCGCTCTAACAAATCGTAGGCATTGGATGAGCTGAAGCTGCGGAGGTGAGGATGGATGCCTGGGGTTTGTTACGCAAGGGCGTAGAGGCTGCTCTTCCCGCAGTGCCAGAGACGTTGCAATGTCAAAATAGATATAAAAATCCCTCTGAATCAGTCCCTCTATTTTTTCTGATGAAAGGGGTTCCCCTCCTTTCGTTGGAGGAAACCTCCCTTCCCTTCGAAGTCTCGCCTTGTTTTTAACACTTATTTTTAATTCCAATCCATAAAATGAGGAAAATTACCTCAACATTAAAAAAGATCGAAAGCGGAGGGCTTATTTTTTTTCGAACTGTCTACACTGTGGGCCTGGCAAGGCCTCTACATTTTCACCGGACTACTAAGGGGAGCACTTAAGGCACTCACCTGATTTTATATAGACGACTAGCACAAGGGCGCACGGCACGCCTCAGCTTAGGCTGTCGTGGAATATCCCAAATCTAACTAGCTAAGCTAACCTAACCATATGAGTTCGTAAAATATACATGGTTACCAAGCATGTATGTTTCACGACCCCGTACATGTATTTTGTATCTGACTACTGTGTTATTCCAAACTATTACAGTTCCAAAAATGGGCAAAAAAAACAGGCCACCACTATGTGTACCTATAAGTGTGGGTGTGCACGTGTGTGGGGTGATCGTTGTTGTGATGTAAGGACGAGTGTTTGATATTCAGTGTCACTGTATTCGCGCACGCAAGCTGCTCGAGGGCTCCATTCCGGAGGATCGGACCTCGGCCAGAGTGTGCTGGGGCAAAATTCACAGCCAAACCGCGGTGGCGTGATCTGTGATTACGTGGGCGTGGGCGCGCACACGCTCTGTTTCGAGGGACGGAAGGGTACTCATGATTACGTAGGGAAATTTCTTCGGGAGGGTCGGTGATCTAACGCGGACGTCTTTTGTTACGCGGCACGCCTGGTACGGTTTCGTAAGTCGCGGCGGATACCACTAACTGACTGGGATGATTCAAAGCTCTATTGAAATAACTAGTTGTGAGAGTTTCGACGTACTCCCAGATATACGGCATCTCCAGGTCCTTATGGAGGTCGACTCTCCGGATGTACCACTGGGTACCTGCCGCCCTGCGTTGAAAACGGTTCTGTAGCTTTTGTAGTACTTCAAAGTTGTATTTTGACATATGCGCGAAAACGGGGCAGCTATACGTCAAAATAGGGCTAATGCACAATTTGTACAAGGTGATCTTATGTCTGAGGGACATTTTGCTTTTTGAAGTCTCAGAGAAGTTAAATTATAAAAAATATATATTAAAGCGTAGTTATTTCAGGGTAACTATAACTGTAATGTATACATGTAAAAATAATTATCGTCTGTGGTGCGTTAGTGTATTTGACATATCGTTTTTGTTTTATTTTCACTATCAATGCGCAATTATGTTACCTAGTAACAACCATGTCTATTCGATAGCTGTTGGCGTGGGAAACGTTATTTACCTTTGTGATCGTTCTTAACAGAATTTAGTTTTATTGTTGTGTTTATTTGTAATTTTCTCATTCAAAATGAGTGGGGACACAATATACGAGAGACCTAGAAAGTATAACGTAGCTAAAATGCGTGTACATGATTATTTGTATGGTAAGTTATAATGACTTGATCAGTTTATTAGTGTGGGTAAGGCTACATAATGGGTAAGTCCGCCATTATTATAATTTTTGCCTGGAGCAAAGAATATTATAACTGTCCTGTTGGTTGGAACTTGCGAAGTGATTAAGTGGCTAGCTTTTCTAAGTCATAAACTGTACTTAAGAGATTATTAAACTAAAAATATAACTGAAATGCTACTTACAATTCCCAACTTTAGGCAAAAATACAGCGTCGTTCATTGACATAAAATTTTATAATTCAGATTTTTCTTTTATATTTCTGATTTTGATAATTCTTACGTTAGAACCGCATTCAATATAAAATAATAGACTCCAGTTATAAGTAATTATGAGGCGGAAATATTAAATATTACAGGTTTTAGGGTCTTTACAGAATATGGAATATTTTTTTGTTTCTGTGTTACGATTTTCATACATTTTTATAGTGAACGAGCTTTACAAAAGAATTGAGTTACTTTCGTACGTTTCGTACTTTACATGTTATGTTAATATTATCATAGCATAAAAATTGAATAGTCATTTTTGTATTAAAAGTGGAAATTTTGGCGGCCCTATCTATATATATTGTTGGGACATAAATTGGTTGGGGGGTTGGTAAAATTATTTTGGACATATATAAATGAAAAATCGGTGATGATCGGTCACTTGCCCGCTCGCTACACTCGGACTCGTTCGTAAAACACTATCGGCGCAGCGGCAGAGAACACTTACCAGGTAAGTGATCCTTTATCCCGATTGTAACGAAATACTTTCGGCATATATTTTGAAGGGGTATCTATCTCCAGCCAATTTAATCTATACAGTCCCCTTGCATAGATTACGTACCCCGGCCTGCTTGGGTGTGGTGGTTGCCATCCCATATATATTTTGGTTATGCTCTAATTTATTTTTTTGTATAAATAATCTCTTTTAGAGTCAACGACAGCTTCCCAAATGTTTCATAACAAATTTAAAGTTTATATGGTATTTATGATAAACATAACTACAAATACCATTCTGAAAAAGCACTTGTATTACAGGTGATATAACTTGTAGCTTGTAATTTACAAATTTAGTTTTAGAGTAATAAGTGAAATGACATCTGTAATTCGTTTAGATTCGTCGTATATAGTATGCAGTGGCAGAGATTATGCGCGTACTGCTTTTAAAGCAGCCATGGCGTCGGCGCAAGTCGTAAGTTATACTTCAATATTCAAGGACATTCACAAACTTAAAAAAGATGTTATTTTGAAATTACAAACACATATTTCAGTTTTAATTTTAAATAAATGATCTAAGTTTTTCGCAATTACGGAATTATAGATCAGAATTATGGTTGGTATTTCTCTATTGACGTGTCCCAAACGTATTTGACCAGTGCATGAAGTGACGAATGGCCTGATAAAACGCGGTAGCCTAATACTGTAATAAATCTTAATTTAGATTTGTGGGTTGTTTTCCGAACAGGTGGTAGTTTTGACGTTCATAGATACACGCATGCTTCTTAGGATATAAATTGAGTAAACTATGTTTGATTTTAATTTTGAATACGAGTCGTAGAAGTCTATATCTATAAATACGGCGCATTTATTTTTATTATAAAAATTGTTATTATTAAAACAGAACTAATTTACTGTCATATACTTATATTATTACTTTACACGAGAAATTTATTTTATGTAGTCTCGGAAATGGCTCTAACGATTCTTTATGAAATTTTATATTTAAATATGGCTTAGCTTTTTAAGTATATCTATACAGCTATCTTCTCTGAAGAAACGCGATTTTACACACAAAAAAGGATTTTTTGGTACTTCAACTTTACCAATCGATGATAACCTATTCGTACCTCAAAATTTTGTAACATTATTCAAATATGAATAAAAAACCGCCGAGCAATGTTCATTCAGGTACGTAATTATATAGAGGTTCATGAAGGTCCACCTCTAAACTATGTTACAAGAATTTCCTGATTTTTAGAATCTCTAACTGTCCTCTTCATTCATGGAACGGTATATTTGTATTTCACAAAATGTATATATATAAAAATGAATTGCTCTCTGTCTGTTTCGCTAACACTCGAGAATGGCTGGACCGATTTGGCTAATTTTGATCTTGAAATATTTATGGGAGTTCAGAGTGGGTACAAACGGTGAAAAATATAAATAATAAGTAAAGGAAAGTACTTAAGAAGGCAATTTCATTTTCAAATACAAAATATTCCTATCTATGAAAAATTTGATGTCTTTTGTCATTTTGAAATATAAAATTGTCATTCGTTTGTCAAATATTTATAGGGTAGTTCAGAAATTTGTCTGTTTCGTTGCTGTAGTATGACATTCGGTGTCTTTGATATGTTTTGTTGGAATACAAAACAGTTCTGTTTCAGAAATAAACATGGTACATGAGAAAGCTTTAAATTGATTAAGTGCATAACTTTGTTCCATTTTTACCTAGTCTTGCCATAAATAGTGAAACAAAGAAAAAATAAAAATTTCTATTGCAAATAACATTTATTACTTTTACAGTGCGTCAGTTTAATACATAAATATAAAACAATTTACAATATAATAAAATATTCGAAGTGGTCTCCATTGGCTGCAATACAGTCCTTTAAACGTTGAGGCCAGTTATCAATATAAGCACGCAGTCTTTTCATGGGAAAATTCATCACTGCCAATCCCATGGATTGTTTTAGGGACTCTAAATTATCATGGCGTTTAGAGCAAGCCATACTCTCTAAAACTGACCATAAATCATAATCCAGCGGATTAAGATCGGGACTAGACGACGACCAGTCTTCAGCTCTGATGAAGTCCGAAAAGTTCGTTTCCAACCAAGACTGCGTAGACAGAGCTTTATGACCCGGCGCCGAGCCTTGCTGAAAGGACCATTCTTGGTTATTAAACATGGTGTTGTTAAGAGGCTTCACTACCTTCTCAAGAATGGTATATAAAAGGCCGGCAACGCACTTGCGACTTCCCTGATGTTGCTAGTGTCTATGGACGGCGGTGATCACTTACCATCAGGTGACCCACCTGTTCGTTTGCCCCCTAAAAAAAAAAAAAAAAAACACTTGTGTCGATGTTTTGGTACCTTTTTCACAAAAGTGTGCCTCAGTCACTACTTCATATCTAATACCCTACCAAACCATCACTGAAGTCGAATATTGCCCACGTTGCACTTTGTCGATTAATAGGGAAACTTCCTTAGAGCTTGGAGCATAAATATGGTTATTTTGTTTGTTAAAATGTTGCTCAATTATAGAATTCTCATCCGCAAAAACAACAATTTTCTGTGACCTCCCTTTGCGTACCGCTTCAGTGGTTGTTTCGATTTTAAGACCCTATTCTTTTTTTAATATTCAGTTAAGAAATGACCAGTACATCTTTTATTGGCTGTAAGTCCTTAAGTCATCTTTTTAAATACGCGACATGGTTCTAGGTGCTATCTTCATCTCCCGAGATAAAATTATTTGCTTTCGGACAGGATATCTTTGAATTCTTTCCCTTACCGCTTTGGCCACCTTTTTCGTACGAACACTACGTGGACGGCCAGATCTTTTGCTCTCACAAACAGAGAAGGTCTAAACATTTTACTAATACCAAGCGTATGGAGAGTTTTAAAAACTGTATTTGGCTCCATACCTACTCTGTGTAATGCAATCACAGCGATTCGGTTCTTTTTGTCACCCCACTCCATCTTGATATTGTACAATATATTGGCGCCAAAATGACAAAACTCAATGAAAAATCATATAAAAATAACAGATTCCAAAGTCAAATGTAATATTTTGTTTATTTTTAATTGTAACAGTATTTATGGCCAGACTAAGTATAATGTAAATAAAAATTGAGTTTAGTTTTGACCACATTATACACATATATATGTAAGTGCTACGAAGTTCACTGGGTCATCTAGTCGACATTAAATGATTTTGATTTGAATACAAATTTAAAATCTTAAATTTGTGTCATTCGGTTATTTATCTTTATTAATCCCGCTTAACGTATCTGTAGATAAATAAATATATTGGTTTAATTTTGCAGACAGTTCAACCAATCTACGAATCAATGTTTTCCGAGCTCAAAACCTTTCCAAGAATTCAAGTTGGTATGTTATTCCACTTATAATACCTTTTTAGGTTTCCGTACCTCATAATGGACAAGGCAACCTTCATTGGATTGCTTTGTTATCCGTCTGTCTGTACAAGTATACCCAAGAGCTTTCAAAAACTGCTCGAAGTATCATATCGAATTATCTTTAGTTTCATACTGATATTAAAAAGAACGGTGTGGGCGTTAAGTTACCTGTCAGGAACGAATAATAATTCAACTCCTAATATAATCACATTTTTATATATTCGTCACATTCGTTATATTTGTATATATTCGTCACGTAAGGAAAAAGCGTTATGTCTCCTTTATGCATTTAATGAAAATAACTTACAGTAAGATATCAAATGAAAAACTTTAATTTTTAATATTTTAATGAGCATATCCATTTATTAATAATTCGGTATAAAATTGTGAATTCTTCTTAACCTTATCCCACCTAAGTAGGGTCGGCACAACGTGTTTTCCTCTTCCACTCTCCCCTGTTAGATGTAAACTCAGTATTCACACCTTTTATACACATATCATTTTTCTCATAATCCATCCATATCCTTTTCGGTCTTCTTTTACTCCTATATATATCCACCTTCACACTCAAAACCTCTTGTTGTATGACTATGCTAACCTATTACTCCTCAACTTCACTGTCACTGGTGCTATTTCCATACTTCCTCTAATATTCCGTTTCTTAATCTTATCCATTCTGGTTACAACACATATTGATTGTATGCATAATACAATGCAAGCCCGAACTTGGACTGTACGTATTATTCACAGTGTACCACCCAAACTGTCGATTGCCAGACCACATAGACAGATCGTACGGTGCGTACGTGCAACGAGTTGGGGAAGGAAGGTCCGTGCAGACACCGCAGCTTGAAGGCAAAGATCGATTTAAATTTACAGCCGTGTAATTAAATTTTTAAATACTTTATAAATGTATTAATTAGAAAACAGAACAATTGAAGCACTATTGGTTCATTGGTTAGTGTGTTCAGATATCGTGTCCATCGAAAACGGTGCGAATCCTTGCGATTGATCTGAAGCACCCGATGAAGGCAAACATCGTTGGGCTTTTTCTAAGTTCGCTTGGCTAGCTACCACTCTCAAGTTGAAACTCTATCGCCAAAGCACTTACACTTTTATTCCGGCACCTGCACTTGAAAGCCAATCCCTCCAGGTTTATCGCGTTTTCCATCTTCGGCGAGATTGTGGTCAAACGTTAAAACCTACAACGTATAAAAATAATTATAACACGAGAGTAGGTAAAGAAAGCCTTTGCAAAATGAACACCTTGTCACTATTACTTGAGTACACTGTAGCTAATAGTAATTATAGTACAGTCTAAAACAATGACATCCAGTACCAAGAGATCTACAATCTATCAGCAGGCAGTGCTGTTATCTTTTCTACAAGCGTCCCGAGAGCTGGATATACGCTATCTGATTTCTAATGGCGACAAACGAGAACAAAAGAACTGCATGTTTATCACCATCTGCAATTACAGACACCTTATCATCTCTCTCAGTTACTGCATATAAACTAGCTGATTCTAAACTAGCTACGGAGCACGACATATATAAATATGTCACAATGATGAGTGCTGCTCCTGGTAATGCTCGCATCCAGTCGGATATAATCGTCACATTTATATTTGTAAGCTTTTTCCACGGGGTAGCATAAAACTACGCCGATCCAAGATTCAAGGTACGAAGAGAGCCGGGTTTGAAAATAAGAATTCTTATCGCAAATCAGGGTTCACCATAAATTACTACTATATCGGATCAACTTTACCGTGCCATACTACTCCGTTAATGTTATGCTGCTCTAAGCCTCTGTAACAATAAATAGAGCGATCAGGTTGCGCGGCATTGATATACTAATCAGCTTGTCAATGCTGCACGCAGCGCCAAGGAGACCTACTCTATAGAGCGGGACGACAATACTATGTGCCACTCTCCACTTTCTCTTTATTATTATTAAGCTAGCTTTATTATTATTATTATTCTTACTGCCACGATTTTAACTATTCTGTACATTAAACGTATCTATTCATTTTAATTAGTATTTAATTATCATAAACTAAAACAACCTACCATAAAATATCATGTAAAACGAAGTAAATCAAATGGCACTCATAACAAATAAAATAATTAACAATAGTGTTGTTAATTAATTTACTACTGGCTTTCACTATTTTTTATCGGCGAGCGATTGCTTAGACTAATATATGGAACGGCAAGAGTACCGCTCTGTAATGTTGTGCAAGACTGCCGCGAGTCGTTTCTTTTTTTTTTTTTTTTTTTTTTTTTTTTTCGAACTGACCTACACTGTTGACCCGGAGGCCGCTACAGATTTACCGGACTACTAAGGGGAGCGCTTAAGGCACTCACCCGATTTGTATAGACGACTAGCACAAGGGCGCACGGCACACCTCGGCTTGGGCTGTCGTCGAATACCCGAATCTGACTAGCTAAGCTAAACTAAGCTAAACCTATCCGTATCATACCTGTATGAGTTCGTGAAATATACATGGTTACCAAGCATGTATGTTTCACGATCCCGTACATGTATTTTGTATCTGACTATCTGTGTTCTAAACTATTTCAGTTCGAGAGGGCAAAAAAACAAACAAAAATAGCCCACCACTATGTGTACCTACGAGTGTGTGTGTGCACGTGTGTGGGGTGATCGGTGTTGTGTTGTAAAGTCGAGTGTTTGATTAACAGTGTCACTGTGTCCGCGCGAGCAGCATGCTCGAGGGCTCCTTTCCGGAGGATCGTACCTCGGCTTGAGCAGCTGCCGAGGGGGGCCTAGGTATGTGTGCTGGAGCAAAATTCACAGCCAAACCGCGGCGGCGTGATCTGTGATTACGCGGGCGTGGGCGCGCACACGCTTTACTTCGAGGAACGGAAGGGTAATCTGCGTTAGCTACCGTTATTTTATCGGGAGGATCGGAAAAAATATGTCGCGGACGTCTTTTATAACGCGGCGCGTTCGGTACGGCATCGTAAGTTACCGCGGATACCACTAACGGACTGGGATGATTCTTTGCATTCTCAAAATAATTGCTAGTGAGGGTCTTAACGTACGCCCAGACAGACGGCATTTCCAGGTCCTTGTGGAGGTCGACTCCCCGGACGTACCAAGGGGCACCGACCGCCCTACGAAGAAATCGGTTCTGCAGTATTTGCAATCTCTTGAAGAGATTTTCTGACATGTGTGCGAAAACAGGACAGCTATATGTCAGAATGGGTCGGATACACATTTTGTACAGCGTGAGCTTGTGTCTGAGGGACATCTTGCTCTTGGAACATACTAAGGGATGTAAGCGGCCCAAGACCATGGCGGCCTTGTTTCGCACTCTCTTAACGTGGGATCTAAAAGTGAGACGCCTATCAAGGGAAACTCCGAGATACTTGACCTCGGAGGCCCAGGGAATCGCTACCTTATAAAGTTTAAGGGGCTTGAGTTTACACGGCCGCTGGATGGGATCGAAAAAGACAGCGGCACTCTTATCGGGATTGACTTCTATTCGCCATTGACGGTACCATTCGCCGAGAACGCGAACGGCCCGTTTCATGCGATTCCTAAGTACAGTCGGCCGCCAGCCGGAAGCGTAGATCACTGTGTCATCAGCATAACAACCTAGCTCGATCCCCGGGGACCGAGGTAGGTCACTGATGAACAGGTTGAAGAGTGAGGGCGCAAGTATGGACCCCTGGGGTACACCTGAGCGTATCGGGTGGGGCTGCCGCGAGTCGTAGCACGCACGGCCTTTTATGTCTGGCTACCCCTACTCCACCGTAAAGCGCGGGTACATGGCGTTAGAGGGCGCTACTGGCGGGTGAAGGCGTGGCTAGTTGACGCTACAGGCGGGTGGGGTAGTTGCATGACTTGGCTTGGCTTTCGCGGCACTTCCGGTTGTTACAATCACAAACAATAGTTTTAGATTTTGTTAAATACGATTGGCTATTGTTCCACTCCATTATTTGAGCCTTTTATATAAAGTGTACTTATTTTAGCCCGAAGAAACTGCTGCAGGTGCCAAGCACGACTCCAGACTTCCATCCGCCATCTCCAGGATACGTTGTTACGGGACCCACGAAGCCAAGAAACAGGGGTACACAAAGCCAATATAGGTGAGGAGTTCTTTTTTCTACTTACAGGTTTTAACGTTTGTCCACAGCCTCACCTGATCTTAAATGACAATGGTTGAAGATGGTGAACACGCTAAGCCTAGAGGGGATCGGTTCTCAAGTGCAGCTGCCGGAATACACCTATACGTGCTCGGTGACAATTTTCAACTCAAGGATGGTATCCAGTCAAGTAGGCATTAGGAAAGACCTTACCACCATGCTACGGTTTCATTACGATGTTCTTTTTCACCGGGAGCTTCGATTCATTCACAAGGTTTTAAAATTAAGGCGGTCATATCCAACACGCAAGCCCTCATGGGTTCATTTCATCTTTATTTCCCTTCACGGTCCTTCTAGGTCAGTGATGGCCCTGATAGCTCTTTTCAATTTTGCTCCTATTAAGGTGCTCCTGATTTTCGTTCTAGTATCCCATCATCCAAGATGATACTAGATGTACGAGTATTAATAAAAAGTACCGACTACACACCAGACATCGACCATCTTATAGTAGTTGTTGTGGTACTAACCCGATTAAAAGGTTCTTTACATTGTCCGTAAAGGATTCGATATCGTAGGAACTAGTGAACATACTGGCAAGGACATAGTTTCACAGATCACCCCTACGGTGCAGATAAGACATGGATACATTTGTATTCGTGTCCTTAGAGGTTACCGTAAAGCTGTGGCTGCAGAAGTACAAATTTATGGTGGAGACATCGTCGGAGTTAGTATAGTATGATGGTTGAACATTTTCTAATGGTCACATAATTCAGGAAAGTCATTGCGATCGAGTGGTCTGACCGGTGGCATGTTCATTCGATGTCCTCAGGAATTCGCGTATATTTGCTAATTTAAATTGGTAACACTATCGACTGATGGTGAAGGAATACAATGTGAGGAAATCTGAGCTTGAGAAATGTTCTTGTAGTACCGCCGTATGTGGGACTATATAGAACTGAGGATTTCTTGGAATCTGAAATCGGTAATATGTCGTGGGTTCGCGTGGGGTGATTATTTCCATACCATCTTTTTCTGGAAGAGGCTTATGACTCAGCAGTGGATCTTTTACTAGCTAATGTGATGAAATAATTCAGCTCCATTGCAAATGTGTAATCAAAATTCTATAGATTTTTTTTTATCGTTATACTTGGGACCCGGTTTTGCTGTTCTTCTCTGATCACACGTTTCCATAGAACTTAGTGATTTTATTTATTTAGTCAATTAAATATTTGTACATAGTACCGTTATTAATAAAGTCTACATAAAAGGGAATCATCGGCGCAGACGATTCCATGGCAGCCGGACGGAAAGCCAGCGGAAAATTGTGAGAGAACACCTGAAGTTTTGTACCTCGATAAACTGGAATGGGGTGAGTTTTGCGAAATGTTTGTATGGAGTAATATTTTTGTGACTTATACATGAACAGTGGAGTCGAGAAATAAATTTTTTCCACTATATTCACATACACGGTCGTTTGTTTCACAACTAGCTTATATTTACACTTGGACCATATTATCCTGTATTATTTTTACGCTTTCTTTTATACATTGTATACGTTGTAGCTTTTGACCACAATCTCATGTGGTGTTAGATGATGAAGTGGTCTGAGATGGTAAGCATGATAAACCTAGAGGGAGACTGGCTCTCAAGCGTCCCTGTCGGAATACAGCATGTGCTTGGCGAAAAATTTTAAACTTGTCGGTCGTAGGCATCGGACGGGAATTTCATAAAAAGCCCCAAGTTTTGCTTCACCGGGCGCGCCGACTCAGTTGCAAGGGTGCGAAACTACGTCGCTTGATGCGGTGTACGAACACGCTATCAACTGATATATCGTAAAATTAATTATGCTTATTCTTTTATACAAAAAATAGAAATAAAATTTTATCTTTTCATACAGTATTAATTTCTATACACTTGTGGTCCTTCGAGCCGGATTTGCTAGGGTGATTGTTTTTTTTTTAACTATGTAAAAGCTCTTTTACTAAAGGCAATGAAACAAAGTTTAAGAGACAACATCTACCAGGACTGAGAAAGGGTTATCATATTTTAAATTACCGATTTATTTGTAAATCAAACTGATAACCGTTACTTTTATGTTGTGTAATATTTATTATTTAATTTTAAATAGGCATATATATACAATCGTGTTTGTTGAATCGATTTGGTATTGGCAGGTGGAAATCCCGTTTCCCCATTTATTAATTGTACTGTCTATAACAAATAGCTGAAAGTGAAGGAAACATCGTGAGGAAAGGAATACCTTTCTAGTACGCATACTATACAACTGTGATTGTGAATTGTGTGATTTCCCTTTGCATCACTAATATATTTATTCGTGGACTGACATGCTAGTTATGGCACATCTTCTTTTAGAGGCTTCTGGCCCAGAAATAAGATTCATACAGGTTGGTATTTTTGGTAGAAATTGGTGAAAAATCATGATGTATGGATTTTCACTATAGGTCCAGGACGTCCGTACAGAGTTGGTGACCTGCCAGCGGATTTCCATACTACAGAGATAATAAACAAGTAAGTTTGTACGTTGGCCGAGTAATATCAAGTATATGTTGTGAACAACCCTGATTTATTTTTAATTGACTAACCACTGTTGGTCTGACGAATCTTCACAACTTCATTGGGATTTTAGGGAGAGACTTTACGGCACTCAGCCGTATGGTAACAAGCTCAAGGGTTCTCAAGAAATTGGTCTATGGTTCCAAGAATACTCTTACAACCTGATTTAAATAAAGGAACCACTTTACTTATTTTCATTCAATTGACATGAAAATAACGTGAATCGGTCTAAACTGACTATACGAGCTAAGCTAATTATACATACTCGTATATGTAGAATGAAATAGAATATGAATACCTTCATATGTGTAGCATGATAGTGTTCATGTATTTCGTGTCTGACAATTTTTGCTAAGGCTTACTAACCAAAGAAATATGAAGTCAATAAGAATCATGCTTACTTACTCACTATTTCCATATAAATGGATAATAGAAATCCCCAATGCACGGCTCCTAATATTAAGAGCTACGGTCTTCACAGGCGTATATTTTTGTGTGTGTTCAGGTGGATTCAAGAACTATTTAGATTTTCAATTGAACCCGGTAGGTGGGGCTGCGGTCACTTTCTAGGACTTCTTTTTACCGGGGCACGACAACGTCCGCCGGGTACACTAGTATACACACATATATATATATAAATAATGATAAGCGTTATACCGAATAGGATGCGGCACGCGCGTATGTGGTCTGAGGTTTCCGAGAAAGGCGTTTTCCCGAGTTGGATGAAAAAACGCGATGCAATCATTAGCGATATTGAAACGAAGGATTGGATATTTAGAGAAGCGGTGAGTTTGGACACTAAGTTTTAAAGTGTGCGTCAACAGATGGCGTTGTATTCATACATAAAGAACTGTTACTCACGAAAGTAAATCGCGCTATCGTAGGTTTGTTCTATTGGTTGTTAGCCTTGTTAAAGAGAATATAAGTTATTTCCTTTGAAATAATTTTTATCCGAACGTCTGTGTGTTTTAAAGATTATTTTTGTATAAAAGGCTTTCTTAATTAGACACCGATTCTTATGGAAAAAATACTAATTATTTGGACTTTTTGATAAACTTTCCTTGTTTTTTTAATTTTATTAAAATACTAGGTATCTGTCGGGACTTCGAAGAATATGAGGCCAAATCGTACCTTTATAGAACCACCGTGTAATTAAATAAAATGGCAACTGAAGGTCACTCTGACTATTGTGTAAATATTTTTGAAGATCTATTTACTGACTTCTATCTCAACCAATCACTCACTTTTTTGTATGGAGATTTTTTGTATACCAAATTTTGACACTTTCTTCTCCGTCATTTTCTTTCGTATAAACCTTATCATGATAATTACAAAGACATTCAACAAAGAGAATAGCTAATACATTCGGTAATTTATTTTTAAAGTGTAACGTTTTTTACATAGCCCCAAATTTGTTCGCACATCTATCGCATGTCGCATACAGCCGGACGCGGAGTAGAGGTAAAGTGGAAGGGCTCGGCAGAGCAGCCAAGGCCGATATGGCGGTACTCATGGCTCAATTCTAAATGATACAATGATTAAAATAAATATTGTCTTAGAACATTTTCAATTAAATGTCAAGGATTCCGAAAAAAAGTTTCACTTGCATCGTGGTTTCATAAAACCACACAATTTTTATTTATATAAACGTATAGTAGTTTAAAAGTAATTGCTATATCTCTACTTTAAAATTAATTTGATTCCTATACAAATTTTATTAATTTATTTTTATCTCTTCAAGGGTTGATTTTCACAAAAAATTCAGTTGTACATTCCTAGAAGGCGTATTGTTGAAATTCCTTCATTACTCTGTTGATTTTTATTGAATCGTGTCTCATGATTTAATTCTGATATAGGAAATAGATGAACTCCAGGAGATCAGGTTGGAGTTGCTCCATCGCATTCAAGCCCAGTGCAGAGAGAAACAGTCGAACCGGACGAGCAAGAAACTGGATAAACTTTGGGCGTTAAAAAAAAAAGAGATGGAACATAAGATCGATATTATAAGGCGCTCCAGGGACAGAGGTTAGTCATTTTTTATTATCTAAAACCTCTTAAAGCGCTTCTTTATATGCATACAATATTTTGGTAAAATGGGTAAAAAAAATTTGGATCTTTGCAAACATCCGGGTGGCCCGCGCATATTTCTGGTCACTGCTTCTTTAGTTTATTTCATTTGCACGGAGCCCTAATGTTTATTCTGAAACAAAAGTAATCCGAATTACTGTTTTTAAAATCAGCTATTTACTAATGTATGTCCCGTCGTGTGCTGGCATGGTGATTATCTCCATAACTTCCTTTTGGAAGAGGCCTATGGTAGTGCAGTAGGTCTCTTACAGGCTGATGATGATGACATATTTTCGTATCTATTTAGTAAAAAGTTATCATTTGGACATTACAAACAGGTACTTTATACATAAGTTATAGTTTGAGTGATAAACACTCTTCATGATTCGTGACAGGTGTACTCTAGATAATTTCACAAGAACGTCTGTGGTCATAGTTAGGTACCTACGTTGGCTTAGATTGTTATTACCCTACCAAATTTCTCAATTCCTACACATTTCCTATTCGAGTTTGGAGATTTCTCTGTTGTATCATGGAGGCTCGAGGTCTAATTGTAATGAATTTAGAATAGGAATTTCTTGAAAATATTATCTTACAAATAAATGAAGAATTTTCCAAATTGGCTTATAAATAATGAAGTTTTGGGGTAATAAATATTTTTTAAAAATTAACCCGAGATCTTCTTTTTGAAGTCGGTTAAAGAAGATAACATACTCCAGTAATAAATCAAGATTTAAAAAACAGCTACCGAAATCCATCTATGGGTCCTTGCGGCTGGAAATTACTCAAACGAGTACTAGGATATTTTTGTGGAGTTATTACGGTATATGTTTTAGTGCGGCGTGCACTCGGCGTAGGAAGCAGTTTCACATTCGCGAGGCGTTGCCTTTAAAACGCGTCATCCTTATTCATCGCGCGTTCATGTTGCCACTCTGTACCGTGGCGCGTATACCACAACTTTACCAGTGTGCTAGGCTCTATAGCAATCTTCTCCGTCATTGAAATTCTATACACATGCTCGAGCTATGTGATAAAAAGGATGCAACTAAAAGTAGCGAAGATGCCCTTGTTCTTTCCTAGGAAATTGTTAGCCAAAACAGGGACACACGAATTATATCGCCGTTAATTCACGACCGTTGAAGCCCTCGATTTTGTTACAGGTGATGACATGGACCGCCGGGGGCTCACCGGGGTTGACATTTTCATTTTTAAAATTTTAATATGAACGATAAAAAACTTAACTGTCTTGTATTAATTAACTTTAGATGTAGGTCAAAAGCAACCGGAGGCTCGTGAAATCCCGATTAATACTACCTAATACAATTTATAACATTTCAAAGCTTTTCATTAGGGTTGATGCTTACATTTATATCTATGACGTCCCGAAGGTTATGGGTAATCATTTGTCTTGGCACGTTTTGTTAACCCACCGTCTTATAGTTAACAGTGTAATAAAATTTATAAGTGGTACCAAAGCTTTTATTGAGTATTTGTCAGGGAGTTCCTTATTGGGTCCCAAACGCTTGAGTCTCATTTGACAGAACTGCGGAAGTTGAACGCGCTGACACAGCGGCGGAGGTCGTGTCGGTTTGGTATCGAGGTCGCGTGCGTCTCGAGGTGCGGGTTCGATGCGGAGTGCAGTTGTAGACCCCGCATCGGACCTGCACGCGCCGGTTGCGCGGCACGGGTATCAAGCGCGCAGGAGGCACGCGGAGATAACCTATGATCCATCTTTGCTATGTAAGAGCAGCATAGTCATTATTCAACTTATTTAGTTTAAGTATATGTGTAAAGAAACGTGTTACCAGCCATTTTAGTACCCTTTCATCACCTCCTCATTCCTTCAACAACAAAACAACAAATATTTAAAAGAAAATTCAAAACTGTGCGTTTGATGTCTTTCAAGTGCTCTTTTTTGTTAAGTTTCCGTCATCAAAACTGGCAAGTGGTTGTGATATATCTGACAAAACTTATTACACTGGTCTCAACCCTATTTTTCGAGCCATGTTTTGAGTTCCACTCCATCGTGACCACTATACATAAGATTTTTTTGTACTTTATAGCTTTAGCTTATGACCACGTTGTCACCTGATGTTAAAGGATGATGCGGTCTAAGAGATAGTAAACACGCTAGCCCTAAAAGGGTTTCAAGTGCATTGGGTAGTTAGAAGGCGGCGGACTTTTCAAAATCCTCATGATGCTATGGTTTCACCATGATATTTCCTTCACCGAAAGTTTCAATCCAGTTCCAAGGACTTAAACCTACGTCGATTCGTGCGATATCTGATTCGCTATCAATTAAGTAATCATCCCTTCAATGGTATTAGGAACTTGGGATATGTTGTTGACTATTGTGTTTTAATGTAATTATAGCAAATGAGAGAGTTTTACTCAGCAATAGAAAATGATACATTTGTAGACCTGCATAAGTATTATAAATTGGTTAACTGATAATTTAACAATATACGGTTCCAGCGCTAGAAGACCATGAAGCTATAGCGAAGCCACCAGCCTGGCTCGAACGATGCGGTCAGGATCTAACCAAGACCTGTTCTGGTCATAATTTACGACGCGATCCAATGCAGCTCTGCGAAAGGGAGACGAAATGGAGTGAACGATTTCTGGAGAACCTACACAACGATTTGAAAAGTTAGAAACATGTTTACCTTTTCACACACTAATTCCATATAATCGTTTGTCATAGCCACCTATTTACCAAGATTTTCAGGGCATTTATTACAGATATTTAACGGTAGGCAATTAGAAATAGCTTAATATGGCCTTCAGAATCATAAATTCAGATAACGTAGAATAAAATGTGCATCCTTGTCTAGATAGACTTACTCGTAGAAAATTTTTAGTCTAATATATAAGTAGGTAACGTTGTTCTTATTCTTAGCAAATATATATCATCAGATTAAACAGTAATATAATCACAAAATTCCGTTAAATCGAGTGAGTCCGTATGGACTAAAAACACGAAAAAAAATAATGCCTTCTCACACCTTTGGCCGAGGGAACAAGGATTGCCTTATAGGCATTACGTTCGTCGACTCAATATAGTACACCTCTTGAAGGGGTGGTCGGGCGTTACACCCCTCCTGACGCAATAACAATGCGCTGTCACCACATGGACCTGTTCAGTTTAAGCTGCCGGGGCAACGGACATGGCACAGCAGAGGGTCTTTTATAGGCTAATGGGATAAAATGACAAGAGGGGTCTGCGGGCCTCAGCTGAGGGCCAGTTTCTTGCCAAAGCTTAGTGTGTTTTTACCAATTTTACCTCTTTCAGAGGCTCGGTTAGGAGCCGCGGGGGTCTCGGCGGGACCACTGCACGTGCTGAAGCCAAGGCGGGTGGAGACGACCCCAAGACCCGCAACGCCCGAGGTGGATGCTGTCGATGATGCTGAAGAGCTGAACCACCAGTCGGCGCTGATGCTGCAGAGGATCGTAAGGGGACGCGCGGTACAGGTCTTGGTGAGTATTGTTTTATTTTTTGGTTCATTTCGATTATATTTATATTAGATAAGTAGGCATATTTAGCTTTTTTTTATAACAACTGTATTTTCATACTAGTATTTAATTTTAGACATATTATGTTGTTTTGTACATTTGTTGGCTGTATAAAGAATTTGTAGAGTTTTAGTTAAATATATGCAATTTTTGTGGGTTTAAAAGCAACTTTGGAGTTATTCATGATACGAAAATGATACCGTCAAATACAACACAGTTGAATATACTGCGGTAGGCTGGTGAATCTGTAGAGGCCCCAGGGTCAACAGGATATGTCAGTTCGGAAAAAAAAAATATAATGCACTTAAATACAATTTTGGTTGGGCACCTCCAATCACCCCGGACTGAGAAATGAGGGAAATCGAATGGCAGCAATGTCCTTTGATAGAGGAAATACGAAAACATCTGGAATTATGAGTAAATAGAGAACATGAAAAATGATAAGGAAAACGGTGGTAGGGGTATTATAGAATATTGAATACGTAAAATATGTGTTAAAAATAAAAGAGACAAAATGTGTTGATAATAAAAAAATAGAAATTATAACAATACGGACAAAAATGTATTACTTTAAGACGGTACTAACTAGGAAAATAAACAAAACTAGAACGTGAATAAATTGTAATAGATATAAGACATTATATGTATGTATGTAGAAAATAACACCAATATAAAGATATAAATATATTTAACAGGTAAAAATAAATAGAGCATCGACACAAAAGAGAGAAAGAGGTAGGATAGTAAAAGTATAAAGTAAAAATGTTTCACTAGCATCGTGGTTTCATAAAACCACACATTTTTTTTTAGAGAAACTTCTTATTGCAGTACATAAATTTAGGTATAAATACATAATATATAATTTGTAAAATATAGAGACAATTTAAGCATAAATAAATACCAAATTTAGATTCTTATAATAATATTTTAACTTTGTTTTGTATTAAACTCTCGTCTGTATTCATTTCGAACATAAAGGCAGGGCTATAAATATTCGTTGATCATGCTACACTTAAATACAATAAAGTGGCATTTTTTGAGAGTGTTAATTACATGGATGAATACGGTAGATGTACGAGGGTCTTAGGAGAGCCGAGGAGCTGACGGAGGAGTTGAAGACGACACACGGACTTCAGCGCGAGGATAAGGCACGTATTGCTCGCGAGGAGTCCAAGGCTAGGGATTACAACGCGATGAGGACCGAAGCTGAACAGAAGGTGTGTTTCCTAATCATATTTGTTTAATACTATTTAGGTTCTAGCATTTGACTATATTCTCTGGTTAAGTTACGATGTGGTCGAAGATAGTGAACAAGGTAAATTTAAAGAAACTGTCGTTCTAGTGCAGCTGCTAAAATATACTTATACATTAGTGACAGATTTTCAAGTTTTCGCTATATCGTACTCGTACGCACCATACACGTTAGTATATAATAGAAAGAGATAACGATTTCCAATTGTCAACTCTTACCGCAAGCCACGTTGTGGAAATTCATTCCAAAAATAAAAGATGATCCACGATAAGGCCCCGACTCTTAAAGCATCTTTCAGACCACACCAACATGTGTGTGATAACTATTTAAGCGGACTTATACACGAAATTTTGATACTCTCATATGCAAAAATACGTCCGTAAACGGTAGAAAGAAATAGAGACAAAGTCGCATGAAGGCAGACTCATATAACGCTTTTGATACATGACGATTTCTAAAAGGCTACTCCTACCGCAAGCAATACAATACATATGTTCAACACTCGATACAGTAGCAAAAGGCAGGTGACATCAGCTGTCTTACGACATAGCTAGTTAAGTATCGCACAAATTATTGGGCATTTTGAGCTTTTTGGCAACCTCATACCATATTAGTGGATCTCAACAGCTGACGAAGCAGTTCAAGGCACGTGTATGCATTATATTTACCTGAACTAAGTACTAAACATCGCATATCGTATTTTTAGTCTACCCGAAGTAGGTGGAAACCACCACGTTATTTCGGTTCGTCGTGAAAGCTACAGAAGATCTACTTCTCCTTTGTCCTTAGCCAGCCAGCCAAATTGAAGACTGTTAATCACATTATCAAGTGCGTAATTATTGCAGTCTCTTGTTATTACATCACTATCTCAACATGATGGCGGCTCTCTCGTAAGAACTTTCCAGAGTAGTTTTGTTACATTTATGATTCAGTGTTCCGTGTTATTTTTAATCGACTCGTGCACAATAAGAGAATTGCATTACGATGTCATCAGTATTATGGAATAAGAGTTATGAATGTTGGTAAGATAAGCGCCAGAGAACTACTTCGTACGAATTCATTAGGATACATTGATTTTTCTCATTTCATGTAAATATAATCCATATATGTTGAACAACTTTGTTTTTAAACAGAACTGTAGTGTCGTTTAAATAGAAATTATAAATAGCCTACCAAAGCTAGACATCGACAGAAAGATTGTAAAGCTAAAAGATGTACCTATTAGACCTCGTCATCATATTGATAGGTTGCCACCCAAGTTTAAACCAAAAGAGATATTCCAACCATCAAGAGAGTTTCAATGTTATAGTTTCTCTTGAAATCTATGTCGATATTATTTGCTCCAGGTAAAATAGATAATTTTGGTGGTCTTACCCATTAATACACATGAAATGCCTTCATAACTCTATATAGAAAAGTTGTATAATGTCAGCCTGTAAGTGTACTACTGCTGGGCAAAACTTTCCGCCTGGATGAATCAACTAACATAATCACCTCTTCAGGCCACACCATTGTTGTAAATGAAGAGAAATCAATAGTTACATATTGTTCCCACATATAGTGGTACTACAAAATAATGCTAAGGAGGCTTGATGTGAGTCGCGCGCGGTCGATAGACGAAAATGAATCACAACATGACAAACATGTTGCACCGATCCTCCTTAGGTGGAATAAGGATAAGAAGATGATGTTAACAACATACATTTAGGGTAGAAATTCTCTCAATGATAGTGAAGACTATATCGAAATCTATTACGTAATTTGAAAGAAGTAAGGGAACACACAGACAGACAGATACGAAAAGCGATATTTATTGATGTTAATTCTGGTAAAGGAGGACGCGGTGACAGCGCTGGTCGAGGAGTTGTGCGGAGGAGCTGTCTCCGCTGCACTCGACTTCCTCGAGAAGGAACTGCGAAGACTGAAGGAGGAGAGGCGACAGCATGCGTTCATCCTTATAGCACGTGAGTTTACCTTCTATATTCTAGAATAATAAGTTTTAAAGGTGGCAGTAAAATAGAATCAAAACTAAAGTACAGCTGTGGAAATACAAAGGCAGATGCATCGCTACGACGTGTCTCATCTAATATTCTATACATATAATGAATATGAAGTGTATGTATGTTATACCAAAATAAAAACTTTTTACTGACTGGATATGAAAGCGTATAACGCTACTTATAACAAAAAACCAACTTTTAAATTTTGGTCTGTCTGCCTGTTTGCTTCTTCCGGGTAATCTCCGAAACTGCTTGACCGATTTTGACAGGAATTCCACTGGCAGATAGGTAAAAATGACATAGTCTACATTATTTTAGTCTAGTTGTTACCCGCAACTTTGTTGGACTGATTTTCACGGGAGTTTCACTAGCTAACCTTCTGAGAAGTAACACAGGCTATTTTATTTTAGGTAAGTTATTACCTGTGCGTTTGTCCGCAGTGGAATACCTGAAATGGTTGAACCAATTTTACTGCCACGTAGTTGACCTTATAAAGAGTAATTTGCGCTATTTTATTTTTGACTTGCTATTACGCGCAACCTCATCCACGTGGAATGTCCGAAACGATAGGACCGATTTTCACAGTACTATCATTGGCAGATAATTGAAGTTATGAGGACTAACATGGGCTGGGTTACTTATTGCTATTAATTGTCATACGTCTATTTCTTGCCGACATATCCGAATTTGAATGAAATAGGATCACTTTTGTCTTTCACCATCGATATCTTAGCAACCAATGATTGTAGAACGAATGAATGAGGGGTTTTGGAAACTTGAATAAACTCTCCACAAATAAACATAGATTGAAGCCTTTAAAACATTTGAACATACATCGCTAGGTTATCCGACCAAATGTGATAGTATCGATTAGATTGGGATTCTGTCGAATTTCTCCACCAGTTCGAGAGAAAGACGATGCGAGAAGCAGCCGAAGCCGGCAGGAGACAGAAGGAAGAGCGCAGGAGAAGGGAACACGACGAAATGTTTAAAACGGTACTTTTGACATTCTAATCAATAATTACAAATGCGAATTTGTTTGTTTGTAAAACTTTCACACCTTATATGCTTCAATCGGTCATCATATAATTATTGCAATTGTGAAATTATGTATATGAAGTAATTCTCAGAAAAACAGAAAAGGAAATAGGGGTACCTTTTCACGAGAATAAAGTTCTGTTCCTGAGTAATACATTAATATTACCGTAACATAGACAAAGCCGGCAACAAAAAATAGTTTTTAAACCATCATCACTATCATCATCAACCTGTCAGTAACCTATACCATAATGTTTATTTCATTTAAGCTGTTTCATCTTAGGCGAGACGATGACTGGTTTCCAATGGACTGATTCATATTTTTGCATAGCTCCGAAGCATTATAACCCGTCTTTTGGGGGTATTCTTCTATTGCAGGTGTTGGGGGTCACCCAGGAGAGTGTGGACGCATACCTGATGGAGATTGTGCAGGAGGGAGTGGAACTTGCAGCGGAAGCGGACGCCGTGAGGAGGGCCCGAGCGCACGCAGATACTATCGACCTTCAGCAGAACCAAACAATGTAAGATCTAAAAATGTCGGTTGGTTGGTGAGATTGAGAAATTCCAACACCGTTGATGGATCACGGTGAAAATTTAAACGTTTTTATGTCATACATTTTTCTATATCTCGTGCTGGGCTATGAAAGAGACGGATGAGAGAAGATTACATGTGGCAGAAATGCGAATGTTAAGATGGATGTGTGGTGTAACCGAAATGGATAATATTGAGAATGGGTATATCAGAGGATGTTTGGAAATAGCACCAGTGACAGAGAAGTTGAGTAGTTATTGGTTAGCATGGTACGGACATATCATGAGGAGAGATGAAAGCCATGTAACTAGAAAAGTTATAAGTATGAAGGTGGACGGATATAGGAACAGAGGAAGACTGAAAAGGTAGAGATAGATATAAAATCACATTGTGTTGGTCCCTTGCCCTTGGTAAGTGGGTGGTATGGTATCCAGATCAACAGTTGAGGAGAACGAGCTGGTGGCTGAGCTGGTCCAGCAGTTCCTACTCCCGCACGCGCACAAAACCGCGGCGCGGCATCGTATCTCGGCGCTGCAGAACGCGAGACTCGATGCAGCGCGAGGAACCATATTTGGACTTCTCGACGAAGCTGAGATCAAACCAGGTACTACCACAAGCTTCTCTCTCAATCCTAGTTGATAAATTCTATATCAATCATATGAATGAAACCCCCTTAACTTTTCAGCGACATTTCTTTTGCGGCAGCGTTTCAAATTGGTCCCTCTTGTAATTGAAGTTAGCTAGAATTTGGCAATTCCGAAATGGCTGCTATTTTTTAGGCGACTTCAAAAAGAGAGATGTTTATAATTCGGTTGTATTTTTTTTATTAATGTTTGTGACCACAGAACTTCGTTATTTGTAGACCAATTTGGAAAATGATTTGTTTTTATTGAAAAGGAGTATTTTTAAGCAGGTTTTATTTTAGTTTCATTACTATTGGACTCTGGATTGATGAATGAACTGTTCATAATCGAAAAGCAAATATATAGTCGTTTAGATATTGATAGGTTTATGACAATCCAAAACTAGGTAGGTTCCTAACTATGTTCAAGAACATTATGGTGCATTTTTCAGTGTTTCTTTGGAGTCGTTTTCTGTTTTATTTTTTGTTATTTTTTTTATAAAGTTTGTACCTACTGACGGCTTTAAATAGTTCCTTTCTGAGAAGTTTTTGTTACATTATATTCGTTTAACCATCTCAAGTGTCTGGGCCATCACTACTCCATAGCCCCACGGTTATCCTAACTCTAAATTCAGTACAATAAATCAATGGTATACAGTAACATGTACAAGATGCGGCAGTCCCCTGGATGAGTCGTGCCGGTGCCGTAATTGTCCGGGTCACTCACGTACCAAGGGAAACTGCTTCGAGAGATGACTCGAGGTGGAAACACACCAGACGTTAGTACCTAGCTACGTAAATTCATGATCTATGAATAAAAACTAGAAATAATTATTCAGGGAAAACCTTTAAATAAAGTGAGAACTTCTTCAGCAGTGTTAAGGGGTTTTTGGTAGGGGAAAACTTTGAGTTCGCGTCACCGATGATCTCGACATGCGCCTGGTGTATTACTATTGCGCCATACTAATGATGTGTAGTATAGCGGCCTGTGTACATGTAATATTGATATTTTGTATTGAGCTTGTGCAGCTCACCATGTTTCACTAATGAATAAACTGTATCTAACTATTGCTCGGAGTACCAATAGATGTGAAAATCCAACTAATGTTAATAATTTCAATTTATAAATTATGAAATTTAAATAATTCAGACTGAAATTGATTTAAAAATTCAAAAAAGAACGCAGCTATTCTATTGTTTTGACTTCTGTCGGCAGTCCTTATGTCTGCCTCGACTTTTTCTTTATCCATTATAGGTTTTAGGTATCACCTGATGTTAAATAACGATGTGGTCTAAGATTGTAAACACGCTAAACCTACAGGGAGACCGCCTCTCAAGTGCAACTGCCGGAACACACCAACAGATATTCGGCGACAAATTTACGACTTGCGAGCGGTAGCTAGTGGACGGCGGACTTAGAAAAGTCCTACCACCATGCTATGGTTTCATCATGATGTTTTCCTTCACCGAACGATCCCGCTCATTCGCAACGATTCGAATATACGTCTATCTAACACACTAAATCTATATCGAAACTAGCTCTCAATTGTAGCTGCCGAAACACATCTATATGTTTAGTGGTGAGAAATTTTCAGCTAGACTAGGCTTGAATTAAAAAGTGTGTGTGCTTATGACCTATTAGAAAGAAGTGAAAATTTCTTTATAAAAGTACAACAAATTAGTCAACGTCACTGAGGTATTCCAGTACGCTCACCCGTCCAAGTACTAACCGCGCCTGACGTTACTAACTTTAGCGATTGAGCGAGATCCGTTGGCTACAACACTCCACCCGACATAGTGCTTACCCTCACCACTTATCATCACATAAAAAGGTTGCCGATCAGAATTTGAAAGCCCTAAGAAGTATCCTTTGTAAAACCCTACCACCATTTTCTTGGTTTTATCACGAGGCTTTTCTCCATCAGAAGATCCAGCTTAATGCAGCATTTTAACTATTTCGGGTCCTCCAAGTCAGTTAAAATTAAGAAGAATCGAATCTTTTTCACTGTTTCGTCCAGGTCGTCCTCTGCCTGTACCGAAGTCGCTCGAGGAGCGATACCCGGCGTACCATGAGCTACGTTGCATGCTCAACGCTGTAGTTGATGAAGGTATACCTTACATAATGATATCTTCAACCTTGTTTTAACTCCTTGGTTTGTCTGTATTAGGCGGTAGAATTTAATTGAAGAATGTCTTCAAAATGTTCCTTTTGTTCTTCGATTTGCGTTTATCTATATGTCACTATGAAGACGTAAAGCCTCAGATAAAAATATGACGTCATCTGTATGATTTATGCCCGGTTTCTGAAGCATTTTTAACTGTAGTTTATCTGTTTAATAGCGCTATCGGTTCGATAACTTGTCAAATTGGGTTTCTGAATACAAAATGACACGAGAAATGTCAGTCTACGTCTCATTCTGTATACAGAAACATTGACAGTTAAACGCCGCTTGTCTTATGGATAACGTTATTGAATCAATAGCTATTGATAGTTTAACTGACGGCTTCAGAAACCGGGCATTAATCGAACAATAAACCAGGGTCAAACAATACTGAATGTAGTGACGAACTATTTCTAACGAAATGGCGATCGAAGCGAAAATACCCAGTGCCTAATCGTCGACCGCTTTTTAAGGCATCTACGTAAGCCGACAGCCTATAATAATCAAGATGCTTATGATTGGCAGATGTCTCGAGCCAATAATATATCAGAATGGGTCAGTAGTGTCCAGTCAATAGTAATCTCCCGGATATATACGAGTATGTTATAAATAAAGTTTGAAAGTTTTATTACCTTGCTAATCTATAGGTTAACTGATTTATTATGTTAACGTGATGAGTCAAGAGTTTTTCATATCTGTTCGCCAGCTTTTTTTTTTTTACATGGGAAAATCCGTAACGGATACCCACCCCGTCTTTATGTCCGACTTCCACAGACTAAAAACCCTATGGTGCCTCACACACCTATTTGGCCGGGGAGCAGGAACTGCCAAAGGTATTACTTCTGCTCCCCGGCAGGTGTCGGCCCCTCATCAGGGGCCCCGTCTGCGGTGTGAGGGGTCAAGATGGTAGACCTAAACCCCCCCGACGAACTGTGGGAGTCGCTCGGCACAAGCGCCTCCACCACGGGGGCCTGTGCAGAAAGAACTGCTCAGGGCAACGGACGTGCCCGCCCGTCCCGTCGCCCACAGGCCCTTTTTACGGCGGCATGAGGTCGTCGCCGCCGTGTTCGCCAGCTCGCGCTTTTTATATCACAAAGCCAACCTATTCTAACCTAGTAGGTCGATATTGAGTCACAGTAACAATGATAAGATTTAATACTCGCCGCTAAGTCCACACAATCGAAATGAGAAATGTAATAATCTTGGAGACTTTAATAGGTTGTCGTAGTTTATAGACTCTTTATGTTACACAGTTGGAATTAAATTAATGGGAGGGAATTAAGTTGACCGGTTGGAATTGTATTAAACAGGGAGAAATCGGTTGAACAGGGGGGGGGGTGTTATTGAATATATTGAATAGAGGAGATATGGTAGAACAAGGGGAATAAGCTTTGGCTATCTTCATGTTTAATCCCTGGACTGTCCAAAACAATAAAGGTTTAAGTTCCATATAAACGAATGTAGACCTCATCAGGAACGGCATAACCTGTTGATAGCATAAGCTTAAAAAAATGCCTGATTTATTATAAAACTTTGAAAAAAAAAGAAATGATGTATTGTAAAATTATAATATTTATGTAAAATGTATTTTAACATTATTTGTTCATTTGTATGAACTTTTTTTACTAAACTATGAATTTTACAATGTAAGATGTCTGGGTTTTGTAAAATCAGCCGAGGCTTTAAAATACTACAGCAGGTGTAATGTTTCGTGGAGGGAATTTTAAATCCCCATACACTGTAATTATTACGTTTTTGGGTATAACAGCCGTCGTGGAATCACGACGCCGACGTAATGAAGAGTCGGTAGTGAGGAGTGAGTGGGGTCGAAGGCTAAAGGAGAGTGTAGAAGTCACTCTCGATTGTATGCAGATTGTGTCTCACAGTGAGTATTATAACCTTCATCTATGATATTTCGATATCTGTCTGTTACATCATACGATTAACAACAATAACTGTGACATTTACATAGTGTATTCTCAGTAAGATAAGTGTGAATTTGAGTGTGTTTTTTGTTCTTTTCTTGTTTTAGCATCATCATCTTACCCTTATCCCACCTAAGTAGTATCGGCACAGCATGTTTTCCTCTTCCGCCTTCCCTGTTTTTTGTTCTTTTTTTATTTTAGCATCAGCATCTTACCCTTATCCCACCTAAGTAGTATCGGCACAGCATGTTTTCCTCTTCCGTCTTCCCCTGTCAGATGTCATCTCGGTAGTCACAACTTTCATACAGATATAATTTTTCACATAATCCATCCATGCCTTCTTCGGTCTTCCTCTATATCCGTTCACCTTCATACTTAAAACTTTTCTAGTTACATGGCTTTCACTTTTAATGATTGACTACAATCTCATCGGATGTTAAATGATGATGTGGACTAAGATGGTAAATGCGTTGAACCTATACGGGTACTAACTCTCAAGTGTAGCTGCTGGAATATACCAACAAGTGCTTCGACAGATTTACAAACTTGGGAGTGGTAGAAGGTGACGGACTTGAAAAAAGCCCTGATTTATATTACAAAAAATTGAAAAATAATAAATGATGTATTGCAATTTTTATGTAAAATGTATTTTTAATTTTTTTTTCATTTGTACGAACTTTTTTTTACTAAATCATGAAATTTGCAAAGTACGATGTCGTGGAATTAATTTTATTTATTAAAAAACATAATCCATCATTTCGAGATCTGGGTCTTAAAATATCAGCCGAGGGGTTGACTTAAATTGGCATAACGTTCTCAGGGGTAAAGGAAAGGACGTAGGAGGACTTTTATCCAGAACAAAACATATTGTTCTCGAAGAATATATCACATGTATGTTAACGCGAGCGAATTCATTCGCATTCACAACATACTTAGCTTTACAGCTAGTTTTCGATAATTTTCAAGCCGTGTGTATGCCTTTATAGGATTTAATAGTTTACTATCTCTATAGTGATTGATATCGCGACCGGAGCCGTGACGCCTCCGGTGCGTGTCCCCGGCTCTGGGCATTATACTATGAAGCGAGTCGTCACCGACGCCCTGGACAGAACCGATCCTTGCAAGACCTGCCTTTGTTAGTAATCTATATAAATAAAAATAAATTGCGCCGTAAGCGCACCACTGCAGAACGCGTGAACGTAATGGGCCAATTCTATTCTTCTTGTGTTTGTAGTTGTCTGGCCAATGTCTGTATGACAGATATAATGTTTCAATAATCGTAGGGGAAAGTGAAGAAATTGGGTTACAAAATCTACATATAAGAAAGTGAGTGAGACAGAACAATGTAAGGGATCTTCAAAAATATTGCAAAAACTTGTCAGTTGTTTAGTTGCCATTTTATTTCATTACATGATCGTTGTTGTACAGAGAAGATTTGCGAAGCCAGGACGGACAGCTAGTTTATTTTTATACGTTCTAGGTTAGCGTTTGCCTACAATCTCACCTGATGTTAAATGATGATGTGGTCTAAGATGGTAAGCACGCTACACCAAAGCGATCTGGCTCTCAAGTGCAGCTGCCGGAACACACCAAGAGGTACTTGGCGACTGATTTTCAACTTGAGGGTGGTAACTAGCAGGCTGCGGACTTAGAACAAGCCCCTACCTACATGAAAATAGATAAGTTTGTTAACATGACTGCGGTTCGTCGGATAATATAGGTTCGAAAGTGCTTCCGTCTGAGATCAGACGTCTCGAAGAGGAACAGGCGAGGCTGATGGACCCCACTTGCCGCTGTCCTGAAGATGAGCTTCAGTTAGGAATCGAGATCGGTAAGTTATTGCCAGATAAGGAAAAGTCACGTAATGTCATTTTGATTAGCTACTGATTTAGGGCTGCAGATCTCGATCTATCTACTACTATCGCAAAATGCATCCCGCATATGCGCACTGTTGTTATAGAGGGTTTTCAATACAGTCAGACATTAATTAATCACGTAAAGCCTAAAAAAAAAAATGTCTGTGCTTATGACCTCATGAAAGAAGTGAAAACTTCTTTATAAAAAGCACAACAAAAGTCAACGTCACGCGGTGTTTCTAGACGGTCACTCATGCAAGTACTGAGCGCGCTAGACGTTGCTTAACTTCGATGATCAGACGAGAGCCGGTATTTTCAACACTCTACCCGACACAATGTTTCCCCACCACTTTTCGTTACAAAAAATGGTTGCTGATCAGAATTTCAAAGCCTCTCGATAAGAAGTTTCACTTCAAAAATACTTTTCCTACGGGAAAATGCAAAACCACAGTAACATGAGCGAAAGCATGAAGAAAAGCTGGTCACTCGGAGATCAATTTAAAATTGCTTTTTTTTCAGCAGAAAAACAAACACTGTGTTGATGTTATAATACATTATTTGATACTTGAACTATTTATAGCGAAAGATGTTGGAATACTTAAATTTAGTTATAGAGACCTTAACTGTATACGTATTGAATCGGAAATCGTTTAGATGGTTACGTTTCCGTTACTCTGACGTCAGTAACGCATTCCGTTACATTACTCGCCGATCTTCTAGACCGCTCTGAATATAGCCTGCTCAGAACGCAAATATAGGTATAAATACGTATTTTATTATATGCTTAACATCGAGACAACTTAAGAATAACTTAATGCCAATTTTAGATTCCTATAATAATATATTTTAACTTTGTTTTATATTAAACGGTTGAAGATGTTATACGAAGTCCAGACATACGGCTATATTCAGATCGACCAAAAAATACTGACGAAGAATGTACGTTCGGTTTCCTTTAATACTAAACAAATTGAAATGATTATTAATTTAAGATTAGAAATGTTTAATGTTCTTCATAGCTGAGCGAGACATCGCAAATATGCTACCGTCTGAACTCAGAGTTCTAGAAGAGATGAGAACGTGCAAATGCGACGCAGCCCCGGCGCCGAGTCCTAGTATCGGTAAGAAAATCTGCATTTCAAAAGTGAAAAGATTTCTAATATCAGATAATCGTAAATAAAAATGACATACTCTTTTTGTCTCTTTTACACTTACTGTTGTGTATATATTTTAGTAAACTATCTCGCTTTTTTATACCTTTTGGGGATATTTTTGGTATTTGACAACCAATCTTCTAGTATATATTATTACTGCTATTGTCGAGTAGTAATCGTGTTACAAGTTTCATGCAATAATTTCAATTAACTATCAAGATGGTGGCCGTCGGTAGCATTAACCAAACTATATTACGTAAAACGCCACCACCAATATTACAAAATATAGAGTCAAATAACACAAGATTATCAATAAAACATAAAAAACCACTACATGACATTCCAATATCCCGCCACAAACTCCTATAGGTTCTTATTTAAACATGTGTTTTTTTTCTTATAATTTATACGTTTTTAGCATTTTTGACCATAATCTCATCTGATGTTAAATGATGGTGTGATGTAAGTTTGTGAACACGCTAAACCTAGAGGAAGACTGCCTCTCAAGTACAGCTGCCGGGACACACCTATAGGTGCTTGGCGATGGATTTTCAACTGGGGAGTGGTAGCTAGCGGGGTTAGAAAAACTCTTACTGTAGTTTCATTAGAATGTTTTCCTTCGCCGAATGTCTCCAGATCATGTGCAAAGTGTCGAACCGACGCGACGTCGATCGACGCGCTGTCCGAATATCCTAACCTATGAGCTATCATCGCTTCAAGAATATATAAATATTTAAATAGTATAGTGTCATAGGGGTCTGCTGTTGTGCGCACATCACACAAAAACTACTCGATAATTTTTTTTAGTTCTGTCTTAGACACTTGGCCCTTATCTAAAAAAAAAGAATTTTCCCAATGCTTCATTTAACATAATGTAAAGAGTAGGGTATTAGGGATAAAGTGTGGAGCGAGAACAAATCTAGACCGAGTCAGCGATAAAACTATTTTATTGGCATACCTACATAACTTATAATATTTACGGATACCACATGACTTATAATATTTACGGATACCATATAAAGAAGGTACGATTTTTATAAGTTCTGCGCGTTCAACGATATCCGTTTCCCCGCCGCGGTAAATTGGGGCAAGCGGTGTATTGCTTATTTTGTTTTCCTTCTTAGTACATAAGTTATAAGTAAGATAATAAATAACGCAGACGATGTCTCGGATATCAACTAGGGGTAATATTTCAATGCAAGGTTAGTGTAATTCTTCCTTTTATAACATTTTATTCCTTTCAATTGAAATAATTGTTTATTACAATTGATAGATATGGCTGTTTCGGAAACAACCGATACAATTAGTACGGAAGAAGAACCGGAGAATGTTCCAGAAGAAAATTAATAAAATTACCATTTGTTTGTTTTTTTTTTTTTATAAAATAATCGAAGACTAATGTAATGTGTCCCTAGATTTATTGATGTATTCATTTCCAATTTTTTTGATAGTTTATAAAGATTTTTGTGTAAATCATAAGTGTTGTTTTTGATATTTAATCGTGGTTGCAATTTATAACACCATTGTGGTAACACAGTGTCTGAATTATTTACCAGTTTTTGGATCATGGATTTTACTCTGTCATACGATAGATTTGATTTTATTTCGCAATGTATATTCGCAAATAATTACATAATATTAGTGGTATTTTATGTGATACAGTTTGATTATTCTACACAGGTGAATAAAAATCGAAATCGTGCCTTTAAAATTGTTACAAAAATCCCTGAACAATTCTAGCGACGGAGTCACCATTTCTTGGAACACTGTTTTCAATATTAGACAGTCGGGCTTCAAGAACTTGAGGTCAGTGGCAGAAGTTAATTAAAAAAAAAGAAAATATTTTGGAAAAATGAAATTACATTCATAAAAAACTATTTTGAGCTAAATAATTGTCGTAATTAGTTTTACGTATATATTATTGAATTTGTAAATGTGTCTGTTTGTTTGATTTAAATAAACACTCTGAATAGATATTTTGACACCAACCACTTATTTTGTTTAATTCGCTTTGTTTTTCCCCTCTAATTATGACATGTATATAGTGATCGCAAATCGACAACTCGCCTCAGTCTTCATCTCTTCGATAAATAAATACAAAATGATTTATCTTTATTGTTTTATATATTTCTTATAACTTACATTATTAATCTAGTTTAGAATATAATCTGTGCGGTTACATACAATAATTTTACAACAACGTCCATTGTTAAAGTTTAGTTATTTGAAAACATAACCATTGATTCTTTTCGTTGATTCAATCTTTTTTAAAAACATCTTGCAGAAATATAGTTATTTCACAGATTAGCTAGATAGTATATAAATCCACTAGTTTCAAAATTCGATTTTATAGAGAATATGTCACTGAGCGTTAATTCCTATCGTAACTGAGTATCAATGAGCTAGGTTAGGATAGGTTGGAATTGAGAATAATAAATGCAAGTAGCGTTTAAATGCCAAAATTTCTTAAGAGTTTATTTTCAGATTACCTAAGCAATGCACATTAACCACTCTCAAGCTTTAACACTAATACTGACACCACTAAATTTATCTATCTCATTTTGCCAGGCGACCAAACAAACGACTTAGAAAAAAATCGGAAGAGATATTGATTCTCTCATTTGCATATATTTATTTCACTTACATATATTTACATTGAGTAGAATATAGTTTCCTGATAGTTATTAATTATTTACCAGTACAGAGAAAGAGAAGTTAAAAAGGGCAGGAGTCTTCTGTGAAGGGGAACTGAATTCCTATATGTATATCCATTCGATTTGAATACAATGTTTTCAATAACCTCACAAATACTCTATCAATGGACGAAGTTCACACTAAATTATTATACAAGAAGCGTATAAAATAGTATACAAAAGTACAGTATATATTAGTTATTCGCAGATAAAACAAGTATTTTTATAGATATGACCTGAATAACAAAGAAATTCGGTGGGAAGCGAGTGGATTATGAGAATGTCAACAAAGTATATTTTTAGTTCTGTCCCCTTCTAATAATCTGCATTGGACAGAGAAACACAAACGTTGACATTTTTTTTATAAGAGTATGTTTAAAGCTAAGCGTCCACCAGGAGTACAGAGAACAACGAAACCGAATTCCATAAATAAAATAATATGGGACACTATATTGTGTCACTTCGTGCCGAAAGCTTCGCTGCGCCTGGCCGACGCTAAGCCCCTATTGAGCCACCATTCAAATAATACGTTTCGGTTCCACGGATAAGTGTATAAGACGTATCACAGACAAGCGAAAATAACTAGAATAAAACAATTATGCCTATATTTTATTATTCTTTTTTTCATGCTCACATTTCGTTCGATAAGCATTTAGAAAGAAAAGGTTATCACAATTAAGATATGTAGGCCTTAGAAGTGTAAGTTCGTTGAGATAATCAATTATTCCTATTCACATTTGTAAGCTTCGAATGTGCGTACAACATTACAGTACTATACTGTATTAAATTTAGGACGATAATTTTGACAACTCACAGTAGGGATGAAGTAGTGTGTAATCGTAAATGGATCTATTCGATTTTTGATTATTATTTTCATAGAACTTTGAATTTATTGTTGATTTTAATTATTTTTTGTTATTCTGACGTGGAATATTTCTTTCTAACGCATGATTTACTACGGAGAGGATTTGCTTATTTTTAAGCTACGATTAGCCGTTTTAAAGATATTTACATTTTTCTAACTGGTTAGTAGTTGATATCGATGACAAGAATCATGAATGAGACAAGACCATAAATAATGTTTTTTTACAAATAATTGCTTGTTACACAATTGCAAATAATTTTAATATTAACGAATAATAAAGTATAGTTTGTGTTTGTTCAATACTCGTGGCCCTCTTCTACGATAAATCGCTGGTACCAAGTAATAAAGAACGTCATTATTACTAATACATATTACTACATATAAGTAAGTAAGTTACATATAAGTAATACATATTACTGAAAAAATTATGACACTTCATATAAATGAATTGTCAAAAGTATCATCCTAAATTTAACAAGTTCGCTCTTGGTCAAGTATTGTGAATTTATGAGAAAAATATCGTTTTAAAAATTAAGAAGATAAATGTTAGCATGCGGCTGTAAAATTGTCAAAAATTGTCATCATAAGTTATGTACATAGATACTATTTTAATTGATTACAATTCTAACATAAAAGATTGACGTTTTTATTACATCAAATCAAGGTTGTCATATTTTACAAAAGAGACACATGAACGATTGAAGGGGCGATTAGGATATGTAGGATAAGTTACGTAACGTTCTAGAATTATCAAAATAACTTGCGAGTCATCTGAATGAATAGTAATTATCCATTTCTACTCGCATTCCATTCCAACTATGGAAATGTACAAAATTAGGAATTTCGTATTTTCTGTGCAGGAATTTATTTCTACTCTTTATTTTATATTTAACATATATATAAAAAAAATAACTACCTGACTACAGGAAAAATAATGGATTTTCACACAGAATTTCAATGCCTTTTCACTAAATTGGGATTTAAATCTGCACGCAGGTTTTTACGGACCCACCTAGAGCAGTCAGGATTGTGCATTAATATACTAGTCAGGTTATATATATATATATATATATTTACATATACAGATAAATAGTTGAACTTGCAAAAGAAATTCGGATCACAAAACAGGCAACTCTACTTATAATTAATCTTTGGCATATACAAAAAATGTAAAAGAAAATATTGTATACAGCTCTCTCTTCAAAAAATCAGTAAAATAGAAACTAGGAAGTCTTAAAAGTATATGTCAGATATAGCAACTAATAAAAATATTCCTTATACTAATTAGGCTTTACATAGTAGATAAGTTAGCGTGTATAACCTACAATAGTGTTATCGAAACTCGATTATATTAATCATAGATTAAAATTAAATCGATAAGCATATATAATAATTCAATCAATCGATTACAAAATACATTTTGAAACTTTCATTCACATAAAGTTACTTGAACTTAAATAAATAATATGTTACACTCCGGGTACAAGCTAAAAGTTTTCTGACTACGAAACTCCCACAAACTGTATGATTTCATAGATTGGAAGAAAATATATAAGTATAGCCCTCGTCAATCTTTCTGGCCGATCTGAATATAGTCGTAAGTTCGGATTTGCGCATAATTTAATCAAGAATTTAATACAAAACAAAATATTATTGTAGGAACATAAAAATAGGCATTCGTTTATCCTTGAATCGTTGTCGATGTTATACGTATCATATGATACGTATCATAAGATACGTATTTATGACTAAATTTACGTTCTGTGTAACTATCTTCAGAGGGGTCGAAAAGTTTATGTCGGCGGGCATTTACTTACAGCTTCACCGTGCTTTTTGGGCGAGCGCTTGAAAGGCTTAACTGCTTAGCAACAAGCTGAAGGGTGCCAAATTGTCGACGCCATCAGAGTGCCATCGTCGAGAGACAGTGTCATCGTCAGAGTGCCACGAATCCAACAAAGCTAACCAATCTAGCTAAGCTAATCATATGCGTTAGCTAGACACACGGATGCACCGGCATGTGTGCCTCATTAGCGCATACCTGTATTTCGAGTCTGGCTTCGTTCTTTTCGTAATACAGATGATATTGTAATTGGAAAAAAATGTAATTAAGCAAAGAAAATGATTTCAAAATAACTAAAATTATATAGTTCATGATGATAGCTCATTTTGCAACTAGGGAAATACTTATTCGGCGTCCGTAAATTTGAGTCACGGCATGCTCTCAGTAAATATTCAAATTTTTTCGACTTTATATTATAATTCGATTTAATCCTGATCATTTGTGGAACATTCTTGTAATGGCGTTGTATGTAAAAATATAGAATTGTAATTTCCTATCATTTGAATGACTGTGGCATGGCTCAAAAAAAAACTATTGCCCAATTATGATCAATTTATAGGTTATTATTATTTGGAGAAGAAACGAGAAACAAAATGTATGCACACGCCCTAAACTAATCATTTGTTACAAATTAACACGCAAAAAAGTTTGAGCATGTAACCGAAATATTGTATAGCTTTTTTATATTTCGGCTCGGCAAATGACGTCACTTTTTAAAACATACAGTATCTACAATAAAATACCAGTACCAACCACAAATATATGGTAATTAATATGCCTTCATATTCAATCGCTATATTGTATAGAAATATTCAAATACTGTACTGTACTGTACATTATTCAGTTCTACACGGAACGCCTGGTGTACATCAAACTTTATAATTAACAAATGTACTGTAAAGTTCTTGCTAAAGTTTTTGACCGCTCCGAATTTAGATATAGATGCAAATTTAGATATAAATACGTACCTATTATATTATATGTATAATATCGAGACAAGTTAAAGATAAATAAATTCCAATTTTAGATTCCTATAATAATATTTTAACTTGGTTTTGTATTAAACTCTTGATTATTTTATGCGCAAACCTATACTTTGCTATCATTTGCCGAACGAAAATACAAATAAAAACTATTTTAAATATAATCAAGAAAGAAAACATTCGGAGGTAGATGAAAATTTGTATGTCTGTTAGCTATTCAACGTGGCCGACACGGTGAGGTATAAAACGCAGATTAACGTCAAGTACGGAGACAGTTCAGCAGACGAGTTGCATGCGTCCGCATCGTTACAGCTCTGCAGGCATCCGTGTACGTACCTTAAACGGACGTAGCATTTGTTAAGATTATTCAAGTCGAGAGCTGTGTCACAAATATGATTGTAATTTCTATGTTCGTCTGAGTTTATGTCTTTACGTATGACAATACCATACATTATCTTCGTGTAACTCTAGCAGTTTAGTGCAACGCACGCCAAGATAGCTCTCAGATGGCAGGTTATTTTCAAACTTACTATACATTGATCGTTGTATTGTGGCCAATTTAAACGATATCTTTACAAACTGATATATAAGCAATATAATTATGAAGTTTTATCAAAACTCATTTAGTGCTTTTTGCGTAAAAATGTGACAAACATCCATCTATCCCCATAAACTCTGTCGTTTATAACATTCATAGGAAATCTGTAGTTCTGTCTGTATATGTAATTGTAATGTAATTTTTGTTTTTTTTTTAAGTGAAACTTCTTATGAAAGGACTTTGTAAATCTGATCGGCGACCTTTTTGTGTCGAAAAATGGTGGGGATAAACATGGGTTCTCGTTAAGCAACTTCGGGTGCGGTCAGTACTTGGATGGATAACAGCCTGAGAACATCGCGTGACGTTAGCTTTTTGTGGTATTTTATCATTTTTTTTTGTCTGTAATAAACAATTTTCACTTCTATCGTATGTTTTAACGACACACCCTGTTTCTTTTTAATTCTTGTTATAAATGCAAATATGTGTTTGTTTGTTTATTACGCTTTTACGCCACAACTATTCAATTACGACACACCCTGTTTCTTTTTAATTCTTGTTATAAATGCAAATATGTGTTTGTTTGTTTATTACGCTTTTACGCCACAACTATTCAACCGATCTTTATGAAATTTTGCGTACATTTTGTCAGCGATGTCATAGGGTACATATGTTACCCAGAGAAATATTATGCGCGAGTGTCTATATGTCTATAATAATGAAATAAAAAGTATTTTTACCTATCATCGTAGTAAAATCTTCCACAGTGCGACATCCTGATTATTTCAGTGTCCGTCGTAGCTGTACCAGAGTCCAAACCGCAACCTCTGACAGTGATTGTTTCCCCGGTATCATCTGAGAACATAACAATCACGGTTAAAATAACCACGGACAGATGATTTCTCCGAAATGGGGTAAATTCTTCATATCGATGCTACATCCCTTGAAAGTCGTAGAAAGCTATTAATACGGCGGGACTTCCCCAAGTAGAGACATCGATTATAACGTGTAATACCCAAGCGTTCGGGATTCAAGTTTTGAATTTCGAAATTACAGTCCCAGTCAATATTATTGGCCGCTGTGAATATAGCCGTAAGTTCGGGCGAGCGTAGAATATAGTCAAGAGTTTAATACAAAACAAAGTCAAAATATTATTATAGGAATCTAAAATTGGCATTTATTTATCGTTGTCTCGATGTTATACATATAATATAATACGTATTTATATTCACATTTGTTTCAAAATAATAATTTGACTATAATTTACGATCGACTCACTTTAATCGATATTAGACGCTAGTTACTTTTTTTTAATGAAACTTCTTTATGGGAGGCCTTTGAAATTCTGATCCACAACCTTTTTGTGTAGCGAAAAGTGTGGTAGGAGTAAGCACGGTGTCGGATAGAGTGTTGAAAACACCGGTTCTCGTCCGAGCATGGGAGTTAACCAACGTCGAGCGCGATCAATACTTGGATGGTTGATCGTCTGGAAATACCGATTGACGTTGACTTTTTGTTGTATTTTTTATTTTTAATTAAAATGTTTCTCTATAGTAAAAAAGCTTCACTGCTATCGTGCGTCTTTACGATACAAGCTGTTTTTTTTATCTAATACAACTATTGCATTCCCTTAAATTGTCACCTACGATAAGTACTTCACTGGCCTTACATAGATGCGGCACCGGGTAAACTGGTTATGTTACGTTAGGCTGGTGGAAGATCCATGATAAGGTTTTATTGCGTAGTGGTAGGTTTGTTCTAATATTCGCTTGGCTAGCAACCACCCTTATGTTAAAGATCTGTCGCCAGAAACACTTATATTACCGCCCAAAAGACAACGCATCTAACTCAAACACAAATCGGAGAATAGTTGAAAAGTCTGCAACCTGCACCTTTAAGGAAGTATGTCTAACTCGGTTTTTGATTACGAGTAATTTGAGTACAGAGGTATATATGTGAATCAAATTTTTTTTCCTGTTTCCGAATAAACACAATGGTCTATTATGTAAAAATCAGTAGCTGCGCTCTTACTTCTTTGAACACCAGTATAAGTCTGTTCCGACAGCTTATAATATATATTTATATCTTACATATAACTATATATAGGATCGCTGGCCAGCACAACTACCACCTCCGGCAAACTCGCGTTTATACAAAATAAAGCAACATTGATTATATTTTTTCCAAAATAAATTGATATTTCATATCACTATTGTAATGTGTGAAAACGGGAGTCTCGTTCGAGCAGCGGTCGAGTGCACACGTGCGCTCGCTCGCAGCTCTGACGGTCCGTTCGGCTCGCCGCGCTCGCCTACCTGCGCACCAGATGTTGGCATTCCAACGATTTCGTCGCTGCCCGACCCGCATTGTTGCCGAGTGAGTCATCGCCGGTGCTATTGTACTCGAGCTTGTGAAATTCGAAGAAAGAAAACATCTGCTGCGAAGCCGCACTTTAGTGTGTTTACTCAGCTATTGTCAATCAACACGCTCTTTTCAGAGCGACGGTGCACCTCCTTTAGTGTACCACATAAACCGCACTTTTCGGTGCGAAGCCGTACACACTGTGCAGTGCGTCGTTTCGCCGTGCTACGCGTCGTGCTTCGTGCTGCGCTTCGAGAGTCGTGCAGCGCGTCGTGTGCCGTGCAGAGCGTCGTTCTTCGCGCCGCGCCGTGAGCAGTTTCGAAGAGAAGATTCGCGTTCGCGTCGCGTCGCGTTTTCCCTTTGGCCCGGACACGGATTGTCCGTTAGATTTGAATTAGGCGCACCCCCCTGCCCCTCAGGCAGGGAGGTTAGTCATGTCTACCCCCGCGACCCCGCGTGCCCATCCGGCCCTTCCGGCCGTTGATGATACCGTCCACCTCGAAGAACTGTTACGCTTCCACATGTTCGTCGAAAAGGAAGACCCGCAACTCGTCACGGAATACAACAGACTCCGGAAAGTCTACGCGCGCAACCCTCCCGGTAAGATACCGCGTTGTTTCTCCGCGAACCCTTTCGCGAATCTCCCGGACGACCCGTTCACGAGGCTCTCGGAATTCGATTCCGATGACGACTCGGATATGGACTACGACACTGTCCCCGCGACCGCGCCCGCGACGGAAACCACGGCCGCGACCGTGCCTGCGCCCGCGACCACGCCCGCCGATGACGACGGTTTCACAACCGTCACGCGCCGCGGTAAACGCCCACGCGCCGCGATTCAGACCGATAGCGACTCTGCTGCGGGACGTCCAATCCCAAAGCAGTCCAATATAGGTGGCGCTCGGGTGCCCCGAGCCTCTCCCACGCCCTCTGCCGCGAATTCGGCTCAAGCCTCGGCTGCGGAACCCGCGGTCGCGGCTAAGAAGCCACGCCTACCGCCTCCCGTCACCTTCAGTGTCAAAGCTCGTTGGGTAGAGATTTCTGAAGACCTTAAGTCGAAGGAAATCGTCTACAAGTCCGCCGTCAACACTGTTGCCGGCATTTCTATTCGTGTTTCGACCCCCGATGAGCATCGCAAGCTCACCAAATACTTCAGGGAGCGTTAGCTCCCTTTCTTCACTCACGCGCTCGAGGAAGAGCGCCGCCTCCGTGTCGTCATTCGGGGAGTTCCCTCTGAGCTCACCGAATACGACATCTGCGATTGCCTGAACGGTCAGGACTTCCCAGTCCGGAGCGTGCAGCGCATGCACCACCCCCGTACGAAGGCCCCCTTCAACCTGGTGTTGGTCACTCTGGACCGCACCTTGGAAGGCAAGGCTATTTTCAGCCTCAACTCAGTTTGCGGCCTGTCCCCTGTCTTCGTCGAGCTTCCTCGCAAGTCCCAGGTACCCTCGCAGTGTCACAACTGCCAGGTGTACGGTCATTCCGCCCGACACTGCCACCTGCGTCCCAGGTGTGTCAAGTGTCTCGGGGATCATTCCACTAAGGAGTGCCCCCGCACTCCCGAATCCGTCGAGCCTCCGAGCTGCGTCCTCTGCGGGCAAACGGGTCATACCGCGAACTATCGCGGGTGTCCCCGTGCGCATCGCTCGACCTATCACCGTCGCGGCGGTCGTGCGACCCGTTCCAGGGCGCACGGCCCGCCGACTCGGACGAATCGGCCTCCGCCTCCGCCCATACAAAGCCAGAAGGCTTTCCCCGATCTGCCGGGCACCTCCGGTGCGCCGGCAGCATCCGCTCCTGCGCCGAGCGCGCTCTCTTGGCGCGTAAGGCCTTCCCCGCCAGCTCCCTCGGCTCCTAAAGCCAAGCCCCAGCCCCCAAAGGCTCTGTCCACTCCTGCGCCACCTATCGCGGTTTCAGCATCGACCTCCGGTATAGACTGGATAGCTCGCTTACTTTTGGTACACGATGTACAAGAGATAATCGCATTTAACGCGTTAGTTAATAGTACGTCTGAGCTCGGGCTCTTAAACGCTATCTCCGCTTTCCCGGCCGTCGCGACCACGGTACAGCAATTAACCCGCGCCGCGCATAAATAAATTCGCGTAAATCAAAATAACAGATCGAACCCGCGTGTTCATACATAATAGACCGATACATTAGGATTTGTTACGTAATTATTTAGTTAAATCGGCACCGTGCCGTTGTACTTCATTTTTTAGCTCGATTCCCTCTCAAAAGATGCGTGTTTGCGCCCACGCCCGCGACTCTCTCTGCTCACGCCTCCGTGAGCGGGGGGTGAAGATTCGATCCCGCACACTCGTCGCGATTTTTCTTGTAACAGCTCGAGCCTAGGTAGTCCCTCGGTGTGGAGCCCTCGAGTATGTTACTCGCGCGAATACAGTGATTTACACATGTAGAACACTTACACGATCACCCCACACTCTTGCACATCTAGGCACTCAGTGGTGGGCTGTTTTTTTTTGCCCTTTTCGGACTGAAATAGGTCACATAACACAGTAGTCAGATACCAAATACACATATACATTCGTGAAACATGCATGGTCACACATGCATTTTTCACGAATTCATATATGAGTATTGCATGGATAGATAGCTTAGCTAGCTTAGTTAGTTCGGGAATCCGGCGACAGCTCAAGCCGAGGTGCACCGAGTGCCCTTGAGATGTTTCGCCTATAAAACAATCGGGTGAGTGCCCTAAGCGCTCCCCTTAGTAGTCCGGTGGAATTGTGAAGGCCTAATAAGCCGGCAGTGTAGGTCAGTTCGAAAAAAAAAAAAAAAAAAAAAAAAAGTGAAAACGGCCAGCGATTACGAAATGTAGGATAAGTTACGTAACGTTCAAGAATTATCAAAATAACTTACGAGTCATCTGAATGAATAGTAATAATCCATTTTTACTCGAATTCCCTTCAAACTATAGAAATGTACAACATTAGCAATTTCGCGCGGCTTCACACGTATTTTCTATGCAGTAATTTATTTTCGACTCTTTATTTTATATCTAACATATACACAAAAAAATAACTGCCTGACTGCAGGAAAAATATTAGAATTTCACACAAAATTTCAACGCCTTTTCACTACATTAGGATTTAAATATTTTTTTTATTACGATCCATTTTAGAACATATCGTTATTTAACATCAGGTGAGATTGTAGTCAAATGCTAAAACATACATCATAATTAATAAAATCTAAAAATGCGTTCGGTAATTAAATGTGCAGCGACTGTCGACAGATTTTCAACTTGCAGTGTCATAATTTTTTTGTGCTAATTGACTAATATTGTTGGCCTGACTCCGACGGGCCTTTACAACTTCAAAAGACTTATTGCGCAAGCGCTTAAGGCACTCAACCGTATGGCAAAAGGCTCAAGAACACCAAAAAGTATGCGCTTCGAATAGGTCGAAATAATTACCGAAAATTCCGTCGATTTTAATGCAAGAGGTAGCCGGAAACAATCCATCGCGGCCCTTCCTCCCGCCCATGCACGGCGATTCGAGCATTTGCAAAGAATGGTTGTTGTGGAACGGGTCGTCGCACGCCGGGAACCGTCCGTTCATTGAAACACACTTGAAGCAATCGATGCTGTGAGCTTTGAAAAAAAAATGTTGGCCAATTAATACACTATTTAAGTATAGCCCTCACCGAAAGTTTTGACAGCTCTGAATATAATTGTGCAGACTCTAATTTACGTACAGATATATGGAGACAACTTAAGGACAAATAAATGCTAAATTTAAATGCCCGTAATAATATTATTACTTTGTTTTGTATTAAACTCTTGACTGTATTACGAGCCTGAACTCGCGGTTATATCCAGAGCGGCCAAAAAGATTGACAAGGACTTCGGTAATGTATTTGTATTTTAGCTGCACTTCAGAGTTAAAGGCATTTTTATTATTACAATATTTTTTGTTGTAATCATTTTTGATTATTTTCGGGCTACGTACAATATTTTTTTCTTCCCAATGCTACTACACCATATATTATTTGGAAGAAAATACTTTAACATTAAACTCATTTATTCCTTGATTCATTCCTTCAGAGGAAATACATTCAGTATTTGGTAACAGTATAGGCAAAAAATAAAAATGCTATATAAAGTATGAGATTTATATTAACTTTATTTTGAATTAAACTCTTGCCTATAATTACGCGCAAGCGTGAATTTAGACTATATTAATGCTACTCCCATACCTGCGTGTATCGGCACGAACTTTTTTTTTTTTTTTTTTATATTATAGGGGGCAAACGAACAGATGGTTCACCTGATGATAAGTGATCACCACCGTCCATAGACACTAGCAACACCAGGGGAGTCGCAAGTGCGTTGCCGGCCTTTTAAATATGTGGGCCTCCGGCGCTCTCACTGACCGAACGAAACGCAACAGTGCAAGCACTGTTACTTCACGTCGGCTTTCTGTGAGAGGGTGGTACTACCCCGGGCGAGCCGACCCATTCATGCTGAAACCAGTAATAGCTTCAGCGTAGCTCTACCACCTACCATAGACCTTTTGTCTATGGTTAGACTGAATGCAGATGTGGGAAGATATTATCGTTATGCGTTACGAACTATCGAATTACATGACGATACACGCAGCACGATAACTGGGCCGGGGGTTTTTGCGCACAATATAGGAATTTATCGGACGCTAATTTTAAGTTATTGGAAAGACACAGGTGTTGGAACGGGAACTCTGTGCCTTTATCGTAATGATTTTTTATGTTAATTTTAACGCGACAAGTAGTCGAAGCTTCGTCACGCAGATATGGGAATAGCATAAGAGCGTCAAAAGATTGACGAAGACTATACATTCATATAATTTCATAGAAAAAATTTCACTACGAATCATCTGTCAGATATAAAATAGTTTTTTTTATTTAACGTAATATTTATATCAATTTACCATTTTACTAGCCACACCCATCACATTGGCAATTAGTAGTGGCAACATTGTTGGTTTGGTCGAATAAATTAATTTTGATGTATTTATACTGCTTTGTTTTTAACTAGTGACCGGCTGCGATTTCGTAGCAGTGTAACGTTATAATATCGCATTGGAAGTTTCTAAATGTATCGATTCACTTTTTGGTGTTTTCATATTTATAGTTCATCAAAGTCGTAGAAGTGCATAAGAACTCTTAAAGAAACAATTTTAAATTTATGAGTTATTCTAAGATATTAAAAAATATTGATTGTAGATGTTATATTAAATACACTTACCTAACGCTATCCAAGAAAGTAATACTATAACTATCATGACCGCATTTCTTGGCTGATTAATTGCCGCTGCCATTGCCTTGTTTCTGAAAAAAAAAAACAAATGTCAGAGGAACATTGATTTATATGCACTACAATAGCATGTAGCCGTTAGATCATAAATTAAATCTGGATATGTGGATGTAGTTATCTATTTTTTATTTCAGTATACTCTGTCATCATAGGGAATTGAATGCTAAAGCAACTAATTTTAGTATGTATACTATTACAACAAGGGTTCATTTGTCATTGATTACCAAACAAAAAAGTATTTTTTTATGTAGCCTACAAACTGCGGAATATTTATTTTTGTAATATAAATAGAATTGTATTTTTAAATGTATTGTCGACAAATAAATGCAAGTATGATATGATATATACAACTTCGTTTACAAAATTTCATAAAACATTCTCCTATCTTTTTACTGTGAAATAAATACATATCTAATCTCATAATATACTTTTACTCATATTCACTATAAATTTTGGTACGACATATAACCACTTTATACAAAGTCAAGAAAATCGGTTGAAACTAAATAAAATAATACTTCTGCCTATTTTATAATAATATCCACATAATATTCGGAAAAATAATAAACGTGTACAAAAAAGACTAGAGATTTACCAATATAAATATGAGAATAAACATACTGCACTGTACTTAATTTGTTATTCGATAAAAAAATCGACTCAGCCATAAGGACTACTGATAGAAGTGAAAACTCAAAACAATCGTAATTATAAACTGAATTATTTAAACTTCATAATTTATAAATTGAAATTATTAACATTAGTCTGGTTTTAATATCTATTGGCACTCCGAACAATAATAATTCCATCCGTTTTTATCAATTAATCAAACAAATGGTGGGTTGCACAAGTTATGGATAGATTGTGTGAAAAATGATATGTGTATAAAAGGTATGAATAATGAGATGATATCTGACAGGGGAGAGTGGGACAGGAAAACATATTGTGTCAATCCTACTTAGGTGGGATAAGAGTAAGATTAAACAAATCATGATGCAAAAAGATATATGAGTTGCTAGCTGTTGCCCGCAGTTCCGCATGCATTTTTTTTAAATTGTAAATTACTTCTTATGAGATCAGCTATCTGGAGCATGGATTCTGTCTTGCAACAGAAACTCGCTGGTAAATTCTAACAAGAGAGCCACCATCTTGTTAGTTTATTTAAATGATCGCAAGAAACTTGTAATATCATTACTTACTCGACAATGGCAGTAATACTACAGGATTATATGCCAAAAATAACGTAAAACTATGGATATCTTTTCGCCATCTAATTAATGTACCACGAGTTCCGAAACTCGAAAAACCTACTCCTTTGAAGTCTTGTGAACCTCGCAAACGGAAAACACGACGCGGTGAACCAAAGTTTATAAACAAAACCAAACGTTGCGAGTTTGTTTAACGTCAACCGTTAATGTGTTTATTTTAACCGATATTTAGTTGCGAAACCGAATATAACTACAAAATTGTAATCAATCATTAATGTACTTTATTACTGAATACATAACGCTTAAAATTAAATAATGATCGGTTTATTAATCTCTGATTATAAATCGCGTCTACTTTGTTCCGTGGCACATGGTGTTACCGCCGCCATCTTTGCAACGTTGCAATTATTTGTATAAAATGTATTTGCGTATACATCTATTAATATGTTCGGATTAAACGAATATGTTTAACTTATTTATAATGAAATTGCGAACGCCCGTGGTTTCAGCCGGGATAAATTACAATGTAGAACTAAATAAGACTAAATGCCATGTAGCTGCAAATTATAGGAATATGGGTAATGTATAACATTCTACAAAAAAATACTGTTACACTCACCAATTTTAATATCGATCAGTCAAACGACTGTGTAGTTTATAAACCTCAGATACCTATATATAGCTATTTATTTTTATATAAGGCTAGATGGCCGGTGAACTTTGTACAACCTAAAATTTATCTATATATTCTATTTATCTATAATTGTTCTTTGAGTCATGTCAACGAGATGACAATGATAATACAAAATTATGTTGTGAAATTTACAAATTAATGTACAATTGAAGAAAATGCTCATATTTATCTTTACAATAATAATGGTGAAAAAAACAAAAAAATAAGAAAAATTGCCAGTGAACCTCTAGAATCAGATTTACAGGAAGAAATCCTCATGTCTACGACAGACCTGGAACCAGAGCCTGCGGATGAGCAATACACGGATACACCGTACACAATCGCACCATTTGAATCCTTACCACCTGTTACCGAAGAGTTAAATATCTGCGTTAGGTATCCATACGAAGTTAAGAAGTTGAAGTTATAGCATAATCCCAAGAAGGATTGACGTAAGGCGCGCGCAGTCGATCGTAAAAATTAAGCGAATTCATACATCACAAAATGACAGACATGTTGTGCTGACGTTACTTAGGTGGGATAAGGGTAAGAAGATGATGATGACCTTAAAACTCAGAAACATACGATTTGAATCATTTTTAACACCAATCTGATTAACTAGTTATTAATAACCGTATCAACAGAATTGAAGAAAAATAACAGTCTCGGAATATAAAATTATGCTCGTTTGCCAATCATGTTTTTTTTATTATATTTCTGCGCTATGTCCGAAGAAGACACTGATTGCGATCGTCTTTTGAGCCTGTGAAGCGACAGAAATCTTTGGCAAATGTGATGCACTCGGTCAAATGTGAATTGTGACTTTTTCATTTTTAATGTCTAACAATTGTCTAAAAAACATACATGCACTTTGATCTTGTTGCTAAAATACTTTGAATTATTATTGTTGTTTTTATATCCTCCCTTAGATATATTTGTTTTTAAATCGGTCCAGCCGTTTCTGAGCGAGACTAACGAACATCAATTTATTTATATGGATGTATATAAACTAGCATCCGAACACGATTTCATCTCCATTCATATCTTTTAAAGATGTCGACATTATATCTCCTCTCTCTCACACTCCGCACTCTCTTTAATGCACGCGGAGATAGCTTTCAGATGGTAAGATTTTTTCAAACTTACTCTACATTGGTCATTATATTTTTGATTATTTTAAACGATACCTATTATGAATTTGTAACGTATTATTCTTATACATAAGATATATTACTGACAAATTTACATTAAAATCCGTTTATTAGTTTTTACGCGTAAAAGTAACAAACATTCTCATTTATAATAATAAGATTTCCCGCTAAAAAATCTCGCCATTTTGAATAAAAACTCAACACTCTGAAACTTGTTTGAAAGGTAACAAGCTGTTTCTAATGTTTTTGTAAACAAGAAATGTAGCGTCTAATTCCAACGATATGATACGAAAATAAATCTCACTTCCAAGACGATTTTAAAACGAACTCCTTTCAACATACGCTACGTCATAATTAAAAATACCGCTGCAATAAAAAAAATACGATTTCAATTCGTCAAATGAAATCCGCGTTTGTACGGTAACTAACTTACACATGTAAAAATTCCCTCTTTGTAATTCAACTTGACGAGTTACTGTTCACGGACAGTTTGAAGTGAAACTTTTTGTGGGATGGCTTTGAAATTCTAATTGGCGAGCTTTTCATTGTACGAAAAGTGGTGGGGGTAAAAACTGTGTCGGGTAGCGTGTTGAAAACACCGGTTCTCGTCCGGTAACCGAAGTCATGCAACGTCGGGCGCGGTTAGTATTAGGATGAGACCACCTGAGAACATCCCGTGACGCTGGCTTTTTGTTTTGTTGTACTTTTTACAAAGAAGTTTTACTTCTTTCGTGTTATCATGAGCACGCACACACTTTTTTTTATTTCTTTTTAGCAATATAGAACAATTATGTGGAGTATTTCAAAGGCGATACATTTTATGAGAAACTTCCTTAAGATCTAGAATCAAGACGCACAAAATCACAAATTGAGCCTGAGAACACCACGTGATGTTGGCTTTTTGTTGTATTTTTTATGAATATAAAAGTTTCACTTCTATCGCGTGTCTTCAAGATACACCATGTTTTTTTTTCACATAAGAACACAAATGTACAGAAGACCATTTAATTTCAAACCAAGTATTGTACATATGCGTTGATATATCAATCCGACAGTCGATTATTCTTTTCTATACATATACATATGTCTACCTCACTATGTTGTATAATATCGGGCGTTATCGAATATTCTCAAGAAACATTACATAGTGTAAAAAGGCACGACACTGTAGATGGGAAACCAGTATTTAATATGAAGCATCTATAAATGAAAAAAAAAACCGGAGCAAACGAATTCTATACGGAACTATATTTTCTGAACTGAGGTGTGAATGAAGTCAGAACTTACTGTTGAAGAAGACTGTAATAAACTTAATCTATATGTAAATTATATTTTATGAGGAATGATGTTATCTAGGATTCAGCTAGTATATGCACATGTACAAATTGATGTTGATATATCTGAAACTGTTGTATATTCCAACATTTTGTTATGTAGAAGATTTTTATATTATCAATTTTACTATAATTCAGCAATAGGTGGCGCTAAACCAGATTTTGTTTTTATTATAATTTAACACGGCCAAAGTTACAGGCGGATAATATTTTCCATACAAGTGTGTTAATGTGTACTGGATCTGCAATGTATGCTGGTATGCATCGGTTTTGCTATAAAAAAAATATTTTAATATTGTCCAATATCTGGTTTGTATCGCCCAATTAGTATTTATCAATGACGGGTATCCAAAAAGTACATACCTGACGAGAGGAAAAAAAAAAAGATTTTTTATAACAGATTTATAAATGACTTTCTGTAGGTAAAAATACGAATAAAGCCTTTTTGGTTGTATTAAATAAAACGCTTGAAAAAATAATTTATTATCGTATACACCGAATACGTATAACGTCTGCTACTTATCAATAAACGGTTGCGTTTAATCAATCGATATGAAAACAATAACGATAATATACTCACTCTTTACCCATTTGCACAATAAAATCCTTGAAACGTATTACTCTTCATAAACTCTTATATTTTAATTCATTACAATCTATTTACGGATTTCAAATTATGTGTAATTGTACAAGATAATTCATTTATTACAAAATTTACAAAAAGTATGTAGTACACAACTTTGGGAATATTATCGACTGACGGCCTAATGTGAGAGTACTCCATAGCGATTGAGCGAGCTTATTATTACAGACTATAAAATAAGGCTATACACTGGATATATCATTTTATTGGTCTGTGGTTCTACTCAGTATTGTAGGTATTTTAAAAACATATATTTACTTGTATTCGAAAACATTTCAAAGATACATAATTTTATAAGTAAATATGTTATTTTAAAATAATGTTTCTGTCAATTTCATATTGATTAATATTGTCTATGCTAACTTCGTAAACGCATAGAATAATGTCAAATAAACGTTCCTCCAAATAAAAGTACAGACAGAGATCAATAACAATACTGGAAAGCGTAGATGACGGTTTGGGATGTATAGTTTTGATTTTTGCACAATCAGTCTAAAGGAAGATTGTAGGTAGAAGATTTTGGATTTACCATTCTCCGAAATATGTCAAATGACTATAAAGAAATCCCAAAATCAAAATGTAGATGATATATACCTCTTGTAAAACTTCTGCTCGTAAGTTTCATTGCCAACGAAAAGGGGAAAACTGTGCCTTTGCTCTAAAAAGAAATTAAACTTAAAAATAATGCATCTGAATGTATAAAAAAGGATTTACTATTCGCCCGTATGCGTAAAGCAGTGTTATTTAGCCGAAGTACGTACTGTCTTTCACTTCTTGTTTATCAGGGAATCTTACATATTCCTATTTTTTTTTAAACAATCTTATTTATCTACTCGAAATTTATAAAGAATATTTTAAATTATGGTATTTACAAAATAATCAACCGCAATTGTATTAATTATAAGTATCAATTTCGTGAATACAATGAATTATTTTCAAAAAATGAACGATAGATGGCGATAAAAGTAAATTTGATTATAATATAAATAATATAAAGAATTTTTAAGGCAGCCAGGCACTCCACTAGGAGTAATATTATTCTGTGGCCAAGCAACAACTTAGATCTGGGGATGAGCCGCAGATGACGATTATAATCAATGTAAATGAAAGGTTTTGGTGGGATTTTCGAATATCATATAGTGGATTTTATTTATCATATTGGTAGCGTTATACGAAATACAGTTTGGTTATTGTGCACAAATGAAGTGGATGGGAAATAATATCACTGATTATCGTTTCTGACTTACCACAAAAACTCCCTGGAAAGTTTTAACAAGACGGCCACCACCATCTTGTTAGTTCATTGCAATTGCATAGCAAGGAACTTGTAATAAGATTGGTTGCCAAAAATAAAAAAATAATCAATGTTAAGGTTATGTTAGTCATCTTACCTCATAAAGACGCGTTTATACAATCGATTTTACTCAAACCCTGCCACTAATTATATTCCTATTTTATTTTATCTTCTTTTGAATGCCATTTAATTAAAGTGGCATTAAATCATAATATTATTTACATATATTGGTAACAAAATAGCTGTGCAGCCGTGCCTACATCTTCTAAAGTGTGAACAAGAATGCAATTTTTAAGTTCCTTTCTTTGAACAGTGTTTTAAATATCACATAATTTATTTATTACAAAGTGTGTCTGACATTATCGTTATGTGTTACGAACTATCGGGCTACGTGACGGTAGACGCAACACGATAGCTGGAATGGCGGGTTTTTTACGCACATCAAAGGAATTTATCGGACACTAATTTCAAGTTATTGGAAATATACTAGTGTCGGAACGTTTAATCTGCGCCATTATCGAAATGATTTTTGACATTAATTTTAATGCGCCAAGTATTCGAAGCTTCGTCACGTAGATATGGGAGTAGCATACGATGATAATATAAGCTTAGAGGACTGGCTCTCAAGTGCAGATGCCAGAACACACCTATAGAAACAGATTTTCAACTGGATGTTTGTGGCTAGTCAGGTGTGTATTAGAAAAAAACTCTATTACCACAGTATGGTTCCTTCACAAAATATTCCCTTCAATGAGTGATCTGGCTCATTGCAGAATTCGAATGTAAATAGACTGACGGAGTTACTAAAAATAACCACTGATTTATCATTCTGTCCCACTCACATGCATTACACTTTATTTTCCTCATAGATAAATTCTTATCTCTCAAGCAGTAACTTTTACGCATACTACATTTCAATTATCCATGGGCCTAACATTGACAGTATTGGAACTGTTTCAATTGTTATAATGACATGATACATTTGAAAGACCTATTACTATGATTCAAGATCTTTGAGGAAGTCGAAACTTCTACAATTTACAAATAATATTCAAGTATCTATTTAACTTGTCCTATTTACAGTCATAACATGACACGATTGAACAGATGATGGCTCAGTAATTAGTGCACTCGGACATTACATTGATCAACGTAGATTCAAATCCTTGTGATTGAACTAGAGCTTTTAGTAAAGGAAAACATTGTAATGAAACCATAGTATGGTGGTAGGGTTTTTTCTAAGCCCGCATAGCTTTGTACCACTCTCAAGTTGAAAACCTATCGTGTAACACCTATGGATGTGTTTCGGCATCTGCACTTGAGAGGCAGATCCTCTGGGTTTAGTGTGTTATCTTAGACCACATCATCATTTAACATCATGTGAGATTGTGGTCAAAAAAGTATTTAAAAAAACTATTGCCTTAGCTTTCATACATTTACATATATTTAGTAATCCTGTTCTATATGCTCCATATAGTAATTTGTCATGATATGCATACAAGAAATTTAATGAGGATGTGTGCATGGTTAAACACAAATATAAACTATTCTTTATTTTGTAACTTGCCAGGACTATATAAACTTTTATCAGCTATAATCTTAGTTAATCAAAATATAAAATTATGGACAGCAATTTAATAAACACTATGTAAAAAAATCATTTATGTATATAGCTTTACAATTAACAATTATTTACAGATCTAAATCTACAATTTGAAATTTACATACATTGATAATTAATTTACACTTATCATTTAAATCAACATACTGATAAGGCTTATAAAGTTTAAGTACTGATTCACTTTTAATAGTCTCATTTACATAATAGCAATTAATTACAACACAATGAAACTGGCCATTAATGTCAAAAACCTCCAGCATATAGCAGCCATATTTGAAATGGAATTTTTCAATGCAGAACACAACATGTTCCTGTTTGGGTATTATGAAATTTGAATTTCCTGCTAAATATCTTTCATGTTGCCACAGGGAGATGTGTGCTTTTCTTTTTTTTAACAGATTATTCAAACGATAGGCTAATCCATTCTTTTTATACCTAATATTTTTTGTTTCTTCATGTTCATAGCAATTTTCAGCGCTTGATGATTGTTTTTCTTTGACACAACTCGAAGTAGAACTTTCAGATTTACAAGTATATATATCTAATTCTTCACTTTTAGATGATGCTTGAGAATCGCTAACAATGTTTTGTGATGCTTCTTCTGAACTGAAATGGCTCTCAAAGAATAATTTCACCTTTTTAATCAAATCTGTTTTTGTATTATTTCTGTTCGGTATCTTTTTATATACAGAATTTTGGCCTGTATTTTCACTTTTATCACAGGTATAAAGTTCATTGTCTAATTTGGAATTATGTGAATAATTATCCTTGTGGTCATCAAAACTTTTTATTATATTTGTGTCAAACTTTTTTGATACATAAACTTTATCGACTTTACTTACATCTTTTAATTTATGATTATCATTAAATATTTTTTTTTAACTTTAAAAGAACTTTTTGGTAATATTTTAGGAGATAATATAGGACTCTTTCGTTGTACATTCTTCGTACCCAATATTGGTGATTGTTGCACTATACTTTGATTATGTGTAGGACTTAACCTATTTTTACTGCACAGTAACGGTGATTTACGACCAGATTCATTTCTTTTAGAATATTTCCCTACGTCATTGATTGTTATATCCAGACTAGAAATGTTTTTTGAATATTTGTTCTTTCGTTTCCTTTTCTTAGTTCTTGATTTCTTTCCGTCTACTGAACTGTTGTGTGTTACCGTTTCGTAGTCACTCGATGAACTAGTAGCCAGGTCAATTTCTTCACTATATTTCTGAGCGTTTAGTAAATGAAATTTTTCCACAAATAAGTTTTCTTTATTATTTTTCATTTTATAAAATTACTCTTCATTTTTGACATGTAATAGAGCTTGCCAATTACTTAGAAAAAGTCCCAAAAAGTAAATAAAACTATCCTGTGTTGGTAAACGAATTCAAATAATAAAAATTATCAAAATTTGCTATTTTAACCATTGGATGTGAAATTAAAAAATGGTTTGAGGTATCTACAGATATGTGTGAAATTATTAGCTACGAATACACCCAAAACTTGTCCGTCTTATACTTCTATTTCAGTTAAAGTAATAATATTTGTAGTTGAATTACTTTTGGTATATAATAAAAGTTCTTTATAGTTCAACAAAATTTATGACTAATACATTTAAATAGTTAAATCATGTTATTACAAATTCAACATTTTGGATATGATTGAATTTTATCTGTGGCAATGCAAGAGTATTCTTGTTCAGTCGGTAATTTTTAGTAATGTTCTCTGTGTCGGTAATCTGTGGCATGTTATTTTGCTAACTTCACACCGGTGCGAGCTCAAAACAAATATTTGCTGCGCACGTCGTAGGGTTCGTTGTTTATCGTTGACAAAAATAAATAACATCGACCTATATTCTAATCAGAATACCAAAATATTGTATCGAATAGTTTAATTTTAATAGGGTTATTTGATTCATCTAATTCATCGCCACAATGGAAGTGGACCGCGTCGTTTCCGATACGGAAAACGTGGCGATGGACGAGAAGCCGGTCGCGGATGTGGGCGCCGGGGACGCCGCCACCTCACCTGTGGACCGTTCACGTCGCAAAAACAAAAAATATGCTCGCTCGAACAGCAAAGATGGAATGAATGCTGTGACGCCTCTCCCTAAATATCGCAGCTGGAAAAATAGCCGCAGACCACGGCACGGACATGGCCACGGCCGGGGTCTGCCTAAAAAAGGTAAGTAACTCTCGCATCACGTTTAATAATTAAGTACAACATGGATAAAAGTGTTCGTTTCGAGCTAAAGAATATTCTAGAAAGACGCGATCATTGCATCGTGGTGCATTATGTTTCGTTTTACGTAACATTTGTTTACTACGCAGCATATAGGTATATAATATAGGTACGCTACATACAGTATTATGTTAACAGAATGTCGTTCAAGGTCACCGGTGCAGTCTTTATGCGCAGTTGGAAAAATGTGTGATAATGTGGCGATATCGAGATATTAGGCCACTCGTTTAGATCATTATAGTTGAATGACTTGTTACGCAATTGGCGCTTGTAAACAACTTTCGACATCCAAGGCTATTTTAGTAGTTCTGGCCTTACTTTTGTTTGTTCCGAATTTAAAATTATTTGCCGCCATTTGACACCGTTCTCTTGATGCATATGAATTTTACAATAAATCTTTTTATTTTATTTTCTGTAGAATTATTTGAAACTGTGGTTCTATTTTATGACTTTGTAATGAAGTTATTGATATAATGTCATATACAAACAAAGTCATATTTGATGTGAATGTTCACACCAGAGCCTAAGAAAACATATTAGCATGTTTTTTAAATTATATTAAGATCGTTCAGAGCAAACTTCCCTCAACAATTAGTTAATTTAATCGGTGTTATAATTATTTATTTTCGCAGCAGTAAAGCGATAATAATATTGGCGGCAAAATTGCTAATTTAAGTTTTATACCAACGTTAACGAAACTATCAAAACAACGATAGTTCTTTCTATGAATATACATGACAGCAAAATATTCAAGCGCATAGAGAAGAAAGCATATTATGGCGGAAAAATTTTGTAATTTTCAACAGCTTGTTCAGCTATTTCTTTTGCACAAAACATACTGTGAAAGACTTGGGCATTGTTGCGGGGTTGCGTACAATGCGGTTGTATCGATATACACGTCTAGAGGTTTGCTCTTTTGCGCGCACCACGCAACAACTAGGGAATAGATTTTGGATAGATTTTGGTTAAATGTATGAAGTTTTACGCACTAGATACTAGGCCGTTATCTCAAAATAAATGTCACGATATCTGCGTTCAATATAAAATTATTAAAGTTTTGAGAGATTGCGATTTTTCTAAATTATTGTCTCTGTAATATCAGATCAAAATGTGGTCGTTCAAACTATGTGTTATTTTAGTCAAAATTCTAAGATGTCCTTTTGCCTTAATACGCAATGAGCAGTTGACAATTGGTAACTAAATTTGCGTTATGTCTTTGTATTTTGTTTCTTCTATACACTGTTTAGTACAATCTACGTCAAAATATTTGATTGCTCTGAATATAAATGAACAGAATACAAATTTAAGCATAAAGAAATGCCAATTTTGCTTCTTATAATAAAAATGTGTGTGTGCTTATGGTCACGCGGAAGAAGTGCGGATAACTTCTTTCCAAAACGTACGACAAAACAAAAAACCAACGTCCGGCGATGTTCTCAGGCGATCACCCATCCAAGTACTGACCGTGCCAGACGATGGTTAACTTCGGTAATCAGAGGAGAACCGGTGTTTTAAGTCTATACTCGACACTGTGTTTACCCCACCACTTTACGTTACTCATAATGGTTGCCGATCAGAATTTCAAAGCCCTCCTATAAGAAGCTTCACGTCAAAAACAAATAATTCTGATTGTTGCATTTTAATCATAAATCCAAGACATCCTCTTGCTTTAATACGATATGAACGGTTGACAATTTGCAACTAAATTTGCACTGTCCTTGTTTTCTTAAATATATTTCTATGGTAAGGCCCTAAAATGTTCTGACACCGATTCTGTCTTGAGGGTAATCTTATGACAGCTTTAATTGACCTTAAAATCGTGATAAAAGGCTTACAGTCGTCGATAAGGCAATGTTTTCTTCATAACACTATCTTAGATTAGGGCTTATCTTGTATGTGTTTCTATTCACAAATATTAGCAGCCGTCCCATGACTTCGTTTTTAATAATTTATAGGTTTTAGTATTTGACCACAAACTCATCTGATGTTAACCCCTGGGCTGACCAAAACCATAGAAGTTTAAGTTCCATACAAACGAATGTAGACCTCATGATGCACAGGTTAACAGACGGTTGGCAGCATAAGCTTAAAAAAAATCCTGTTATTACAAAACTTGGAAAAATAACAGATTATGTATTGCAAATTTAGAATTTATATGTAAAATGTATTTTTTCAGTTGTACGAATTTTTTTTTAACTAAACTATGACTTATATATAGTACGATATTGTGAAATTAAAAAAGAAATAAAAACGTAATCCGCCATTTTGAGATCTGGGTGTTAGAAAATTAGCCGAGGGCCTATAATATTCTTCATATATACTTCACATAGCTTATTCTTATTATTATTTTTATGTTATCCTTTCTTTTATTTGCACTGCCTGCAGTCTTTTATATCCACAGTACCGATGGAAGAAAACGCGAGCTCCCAATTTTTTTTTATTCTTTTAGGTAAACGTTTTGACCACAATCTCATCTGATATTAAATGATGATGTGGTCTAAGATGGTAAGTCACGCTTAACCTAGAGGGAGACTGGCTCTCAAGTGCAGCTGCCGGAACACACCAATAGGTGCTTGGCGACAGATTTTCAGCTTGAGGAAGGTAGCTAGCCAGACGGACTTAGAAAAAGCCCTACCACCATGCTATGGTTTGCATCACAACGTTTGCTTCACCAAAAGCTCCAACTCAGTTGCTTGGATTCGAACTTACGTCCTTCGACACTCTGTCCGAACACACTACTAACTGAGCCAGCATCGTTTCATAAACCCTAATGCATAAACCAAAAGGTATTCATTAATTCAAAGCGTAATTAAGACATTAGAATCAAGGTAAATTTATGAAAATTATAATTCGAAATAAACCTAACAAACACAGAAATAATCTCATTGTTATCTGTACTCTTCCTTGCAATAATATTCTTATGACGGTAAACCAATAAAATTATAAGTTTAGCGCCATCTGTTTACAAAAATGTAGTCTGTTATTGTTTTTAAACACGATTTTTTCATACTTTTATATTCAATTAACAATTTTAGTCTCTTTATTTTTATAATAATAAAAAAATGTTCTAAAAAGTGATTGGATTTAATAATTTGTAATATTTACAATACAAAATTAATTTGAAATTTAATCATAAACCTTATGCGACCGAAAAATAAAAATCATATTTTACTTATTTAAAGTAAGTTATTCAATTTATAGAAATATGTAATATTTGTAATTGGCCAATTTTTAGATTGCCTGTTCAAACAAACAGACAGACACATTTCTAAAAATGATTGATATGGGTTCTATTACTTATTCCTAGACACCTGCAACATTTTTTTTTCTCAAAAATCAAAAAGTACAGACACGTTGGATTTACATTATTATTATATGTATAGATATCCGAGTCGGCCTCAATCTCAATAGTATATAGTTTATTTTTGCTCATCAACCAATGAGGTATGTAAAGTTCTATGATACTAGATAGATTGTATCGTGAGACCTCTATACAGATGAGAAAAAAGGTCGTATAGGTTGATTACATTTCGCAGTGTATATCAAACTATTAAGAGAGAAAAATATAGCCAGAACTCTATAGGACTAAATAATTTCAGGAAATAAACACCACAACAATATAAAAAAGTAACCATGACAATAGCCGTATTTTTTCAGTTAAACTTCAAACAACCGGCAGTCGTAAAAACTAATTGTTTTATTTCCGTGTCCTTGGGGTTTTATTTTTTAATTTTATAGGCTCTAACGTTTGACCAGAATCTCATCGGATGTTAAATAAAGCTGTGGTCTAAGATGGTAGTCGCGCTAAACCTAGGATGCGGGGGACTCTCTCTCAAGTACGTGCAACTGCCGGAACACATCTAGTGCAGTCACTTAAGCAAAATAAAGAGGTCAATACCGGAATCAGGCACAACAAGATGTAAACTTCAAACATATTCATTCTGATGTTCTGATGTTCATTTAATAATACTTACCTACTTTGTGTAATTAAGAACTTATTACATGAAATACTTATTGTATATCTTAATTTTGTATTAATTTATTTACCCTTACGTTACATTATATTATACACTAGCAGGTCCGGCGGACCTTGTTGTCCTGCCCTAATAATAAAAAATATAAAGTTATGTTCATGAAATGCTTAAGGGTAACTAATGTATTCAATTTGATAAGTATTAATACTGTATCCGTCTAAATAGCTTAATAGTACAATTACTTCATTGTACGTGACCATGTTTTTAGCAGATAGGTGGGTATAGTAAGCTATCCTTAAAAGGTAGGTTTATGCCATCGCAGACTTTTTTGTTGGTCTATAAAAGAGGAATATCTCACTATGCATTGTTTTGTTATATCTCAAAAGAATTAGGCAGCGTTTTCGATGAAAATTCACAGGCGGCTTGAGTTTTTCCAATACTTGTAACAGTTATCGTTATATTTCAACCAATTTACACAAAACCTTAATAAATTACATACCCAAACCTTTTTCATGTATTACTCTAGCCATTGGTGAAGACTGCATTACAATCCGTTCAGTAGTTTTTGAGTTTATAGCGAACATACAGACAGACTCGGCGAACGACTGTGTTTCATAATATATAGTGATAGTGTAATATGTATTTATACCCAAATATGTGTTCTTCGCGACTATATTCAGAGCGGTGGAAATATTTGATGCGGACTATACCAATATCTCGATTATTACACATATCCTATTCGATTTTGATAAGTTCCCTATTGTATCCAGAGTTCAATTCTAATGAAATTATAATGGGACCCACTTGAAAATATCGAATATGAATATTCTAACTTGGTTTAACAAACATTGATAAATACAACCGATTTGAGGATCATCTTCTTCTTGAAGTTGGTTAAAAACCTTTGAACGTATGTTGTACAAAGGTGGCGCCGGCGGTAAGGGTGTCTGGGGAGCTCCCGGTTCTGAACTTCTGGAGGAGTACGTCGAGGACGCCAATGATCCCAACTACGATCCGGAGGCCGTTGCCAATGGTGACATCGAGTTCAAGCAGGTCATTGTCGAGGCGGAGCCCGAGGAAGTTGTTGTGAGTACTATAATTATTATATACCCGGCCCGGTCTTTTCATGGGTGGACTAATGAAGATAATGAGACGTCTTATTCCTGGCGCTTCGTGATTCATCTTTCACACGACATTGGGTCCTTCAAGCGTAGCGTGAAGAGACGTAATGTCTGTTATGAAAGCGGCGACTGGCGATAGATTATTTGTCTCTATGGTCGCCTGTTGTTTTTGGATTGTAATGTGCTTAACGTCAAGCATATTGCAGTATCTTTATCGTGTATACAATAAAAAAAGACCAAATCTTCCCTTTACAGTACGACCGTGTAATAAAATGAAATGACAACTGAACCACAATACCTTTGGAAATCCGTCTTCTGTCATACTCACTCACTTTTTATAGGGAGACATTTTAACTCAAATTATTTAATATTTTTATACGATTTAAAAATATATGTATATCTGCTATACAAACCTTGCGAATTACAAACAAGAAAAAAAGAATTAGCCCAAATAGATGTACACGTTCTGAAGTACATTGGCGATTGGTTTTTATTTACACAGATTAATAACCCTCGTAACAATTTAAAGTTGTTGTTGTAACGTTGTGTTGTGGTGTTTATTAAGGTCACGGAATACATGGCCTTTAATCCTTGCCGTGTAAGATTTGCTAACAAAGTGGTGGTCCCTCGTTGAAACTTTCTAGAAAGTTCTCGTGACATTGAATAATTCGTGTTTCGTGTTATTATTTCTAATCAGCTTCATTAGTGCATAAGAGAACAGATATACTACGTGACCCGTTTGGGGAAAGGGGGTCTCAAAGTACCACGCTTTGTCACAGGGAGGAGGGGAGAAACCGTATTTATGAATTACTACATGAAAACTAGAGGCGGGGATCTTCTCATATACTATGGGTGGTCATTAGCAGGACGTAGGGGGCTAAACAAATTGTCAAACATGGGTCACATAGTATGGGTACGTTCCCTAATAACGTTTAGTGTTTGACTACAATCTCAACTAATGTTAAATATGATGTGGTCTAAGATGGTAACGATAAACCTACACTTGGCTCTCAAGTGCAGCTGCAGGAACACACTTGTAAGTGCTTAATAATAGATTTTCGACTTAGGGTGGTAGCGAGGTAACGGCTGATTTAGAAAAAGCCCTTTCACCGTGCCATGATTATTGATTTTTATATTGAAACTTTTCTACATCGGCTCAATTTTTTCGGTCATCTATCGCATAGCCAATGCTGATATGGCAGCGGTCATAGCTCAATTCATAACGATTCAATGATTTAAATATATATTGTGCTCAGTTTTTAAAGAGATTAAGAACGCAATTTTTATACTCTAAATCGAATGATTTTCAGTTAAATGCTTACGATTTGAAAAAAAGTTTCACTTGCATCTTGGTTTCATAAAATTACACAGTTCTTTTTTTAATAATATTTTGTTTTATTTGACTCCAATGTAGATAATACAATAAATGAATTATAAACGAAAGAAGTGCGCACGTCCGCACGCGACCTTGGCAAGTGTGATAATATTGTTTACAAACTAAAATTGAATACGTTACGTTTCGTTCAAAATACGATACGGTTCTGATTATAATAATAATATTTTAGGAACATGTGTTTTTTTGCGCGTACTCCGTTTTAGTTGTCATTCTGTCGGTTTGTAATCTTATTAGTAATGCGAATGTGAGTTTTGTTGTTTGTTACGCTTTCACGATTTAAGTATTCAAACGATTATTATGTTTTTTTTTTAAACATAGTTTGTTAAGAGTACAGAAAACGATGTAGGGTAATCTCTGGTCCAGAATAAGGTACTGTTCCCGGGTAATAAGTATTTTTATTTATTTTATTCTTGGCAATAAATCTTAGATTATTTCTGCTATTGTCGAGTAAGTAAGTGTCTTGTGATAATTTCAATGTTCTAATAAGATGGTTGCCCTCTTGTTAGAACTTTCCAGGTAGTTTTAACCTCTGGTCCAATAGGAATAGGTATTTTTATTCATTTTATTCTCGGCAATAAATCTTCTAGATTATTACTACCATTGTCGAGTAGGTATTAATATTACAAGTGTCTTGTGATCATTTCAATGTTCTAATATAAATGGTGGCCTTCTTGTAAGAACTTTCCAGGGAATTTTTGTAACATACCAGAATTCATGCTCCGTGGTATTATTTTCCATCGACTTCACTTGTGCACAATAACCGGACTATATTATGTAAATTAGCATCAGTATTACAAAATGTAGAGTCAAATAACTAAAGATAATGAATAAAATATAAAAGCCACTACATGACAGGCTAAGATCCCGGCCAAAAACTCACATAGTGATGTTAGGGGAATGTGTTTTTTTTTACGCGTGCTCCACTTCAGCCGTCACTCTGTCCATTTGAAATCCTAACTAATAACTGTTGTCAAGCGCAGAGAAAATACATAGGGTTATCTTTGTTCTAGAAAAAAGTACTGTTTCCAGGAAATAGGTTAAATCTATATTAAAGTGAGTGAAGTCGCGGGCAAAACCTAGTAAGCTATATTAACCCGTCAGCTGATTTTTAAGACCCAGATCTCAAAATGGCGGACTATGATTTTAATATTTTTTTTTAATTCATGACATCGTACATAGTAAATTTCATGCATTTGTAAAAAAGTGCGTACAAATTAAAAAATCATTTAAAGATACATAAAAATTATAATTTTGCAATTCATAATTTGTTATTTTTCAAAGTTTTCATGATTCTACATTTGTATGTATGGAACTTAAATCCTTATGGTTTTGGACAATCCAGGGGTTAATACTTAAGTGCATGCAAAAAAGTCTATGGAAGTTATTGATATTATGACATGGCCAATGAACACAAACAATATTTGGCCCACAAACAAACTCGAGGTTTTATAGACTGTAACCTTCGAACGCTAAGCCATTACGATACCAAAACAACAACGGTTCCGCTATCTTACTCCTTTTTGCACGAGCGTGATTATTAACACGTACACATGAGACATTGTGGTGATGATCGAGTAGTTTCGACCGGTTGAATGTTATTTGGTTGTATATAGGTTCGAAACTCGACGTATGATCTGACAGATTTTTTAAAATTTGCCTACATTTACTAATTAATTAATTGGTAACACTATAGGCTAACGGTGAAGAAAATTCCTAGGGAAATCTGAACCTGAGAAATGTTTTTGTAGTAAAATCGTAAGTAGGAAGATATATACAACTATGGATTTCTCAGAGTTTGAAATCAACAATACGTCGTGGGCTGTCGTGGTGATTATATCCATACCTTCCTTCAGGAAGCCTATGTCCCTCCAGCGGGTCTCTTAAACGGTGGAGAGATTTCACACACGAAGCACTCAATTGGTCTCTAATAGATCCACAGTTTGCAACTGTTGGACTACGAATTGAATTAAAATGCTGCGTAGAATAAAAAAGATATTGAAGATTTTATACAGTTTTCGTTGTCGTGGTCCGTCAGTGTTGTATTATGAAGGAAAATCACGTTTCGTTTCGGCCATGAGCGTTTATTAGCATAAATACATTGTGTACGTGACGTGCTGGGTCGTATTCTAGTGGTTATTTTAGGGTGCGAAAATTATGACCCCCAAAGGGCCTGGTAAGTAATACGCACTAGCACATGAGATGTCTTCGTTCTTAGTTCTATGAAATAGCAGTTTTTATGAAGTGACTTTTGCCCGCGGTTTCGCTCGTGTGAATCGTTATATTTTTAGAACTTTGTTTAAATGATGATCTGATATCTCGGATTTAAGACACCTTTATAATGATTAATCATAAAATTGCACCAATAAATACCGACTTATCGTAATATTATTACATTGTGATATAATTTATTTCGTTCGATTATGTTAACAGACCAATTAAACAAAATCTGTTTTTTAGTTACTACTACACTAGAAACGCAGTTGAATATCAGATGCGAATGCGAGATTCCAAACACGTCTGGGGGGTGGGGGTCACGTATGTCCCCCCGCGCACTTCGTACCTTATGATTTATATAGGTTGCGTTAGTAGCGAGTTGGCTCAAGTGTTTATGGCAGCGTCGGGTCGTTGACACGACGATAATAATGCGTTTTATGTTGTCATGCAAAATGATAATAAAGTATTTTGTAATGAACATATTTAATTTAATTGTGGTAAAAAACAATGATGATAAAAAACGCGTATTGTAGATTTATATATATTTGAATAAATACCTTGAATATAGTTATCAGTTCTCAGGAAAACTTGATAGACAATTACCAGCCAACTGTATGATATTGCTTTTAGGTGTGGACGGTGTGTGCACGCATCGTTATAATTCAAACTTATAATTTTTCCTAAACAAGCCAAAATCAGTGTAAATTCAAAAACATTTTTTGTACATTGATATATGTGAAGTCGTTTTTTAGTTGAATACAGATTTTTTTTTAATATCATTCTAGTCATCATTATTTTTATTACAACCTTTTATTTAGCTTGCAATCTTTGTTATTTTCTTTAGGTTAAATCTTGCCAGCTGAATTGGAACCAGTTCCTTTTGACATACGACTTTCCAATTTTTCATGTCTGTCCAGCCCCAATGATAATATGCTAAAATGAAATAAAAAGAAAATGGTCACCATACACGAAAATACAAAAAAATCTATTGTGACTTCCCGTTGTCTAGCTTTTAAAAAGCGATATATTGCTGATAATGAACACGTACGACATTTAGGTTCACGAGCGCATACTCGCCTAGGCTCCTCTCGGCATCGACTCAAGCCTAGGTTCAATCCCCCGGAGTAGAAACCTCAAGCCAGCGTGAAACAGTGACACTGAATCTTTCAATCACTAGTCCAACAACACAACACAGATCACTCCTACATACGTACACATACACTCAGAGAAGTAGGTACACCAAGTGGAAAGGTTTTATTTTTTTCCCTTATTCGAATTGAGTTAATTTATTTTAACATAGTTGTCTGATTCGAAATACATGTTGTTTGTGAGGTACACATGTGTATCTCACGAATTCCTATATGTATGAATAGTTAGCTTAGTTAGATTCGGAATACCAAGCAAAAGTCCAAGCTGAGACGCATTGTGTGTGCCCTTAAGCTGGTTTGCTAATATAAAATCAGGTGAATGTTTTAAACGCTCCTCTTAGTACTCCGGTGAATCTGTAGAGACCTGTCCGGCCAATTTAAAAACAAAATCAGGTTCCCGAGCAAACAATCCTATCCTCTTTATCAATTAAACGCCTGGGTGAAGGTTGTCTCCTACTCGGATCTTAGACTATTAGAATCTGATGTGATGATGATCTTTATTTTCTCCTCAGCGTAAAGCCGAGCCAGTTATATTGGAGTACTTCGAGCACGGTGATACGAACGCTGCGACCGAAGACTTTCTCGAGTTCGTCACCTCTAAACGCACCCATTTGGTAAAAATTTTAAATTACACTTTAATTCTGTAGCGACAATACAATCTTTGTAACGCTTTTTTTAATTTTTTTTTTGTAGCGTCTACCCTCAATCGAACAAAAAAATACAAATTAGTATATTATGTGTCATACCATATCAAACCGAGCAATTTTAAATCCGACCAAAATTGATGGAACTTTTTTTTCTTAAATTCTAACCACTTAAAAAAACGATCATTAAAAAAAAATCTGACCCAGAACCAAGGTTATTTTTTGAAATAGTACATTCCAGGCCTAGGATTGTTAAATAATGTCCCAATTATTCTATTATTGAAGAAATTATAGCAATTTGAAAAAAAAAATGGTAGGATAAATTCGATAATTTAAAAAATAAAATAAAATTGAGTGGAGTAAACAATGATCGCAAACTGTTCATCGCATATTTCAGGCTCAGTAAAATCTATAACAGATTTTTAGGCAATAGTGTTCGTTTTTACAACAAAGTCCCAAAACACATTACCGATCTACCGGATAGTTATTTCAAGCACCACGTCAAGTGGGTTTTTATGTCAAAATGCTATTATAGAGTGGATCAATATGTAAACGTCCGTGACGTCCGGATATGAGATCCCCTCTTGTACATCCGCTAAAAACTATTGCAACTACAATGTATTGTTATAAAAATATCTTCTTCTATATAAATTGAAGCGATGATGGCTCAGTTGGTAGTTTGTTTGGACACAGCATCGAAGGACGTAGCTTCGAATCCTAGCGACTGAGTTAGAGCTTTTCGTAAAGGAAAACATCGTGATGAATCCATAGCATGGTGGTAGGGCATTTTCTAAATCTGCCTGGCTAGCTACCACCCTCAAGTTGAAAATCTGTCGCCAAGCACCTGTTGGTCTGTTCCGGCATCTGCACTCGAGAGTCAGTCTCTCTCTAGGTTTAGCGTGACTACCATCATAGACCACATCATTATTTAACATCAGATGAGATTGTGGTTAAACGCTGATCTATAAAGTAGTAAATATATATATATATATATATATATAGCTATATAAAATGCCGGAAGTCTGTCGCTGTATCCGCATCACTCAAAAATACTGGACCCGATATCAATCATATTTATTTTGTTTTCTTAGACAATTAGTCCATATCTAAATGAAAGATTGTCACAATAACTTCATTTAATTATTAAAGTGATAAGAAACTTAGATTTTTGTAAAGGCACAACGTAATTCAATGATATGTGTTTTCTTATTGTGGAGAAACTTAAAATTTTATTATGTGTCAAAAATAATTTTCGTCTACCCGCTAACCAATTTATGACCGAACATATAAAACAAAGTAATTTTTGGTTGTGAAGGAAAAATCAATGTATAGTTAAGTTTGAAATGTCATCACCAGATATGCGAGACAATAGTCGAGATAGCGCTAGATCACAAGCCGTCGCACTGCGAAATGGCGTCCGTCCTCATTTCTGATCTCTACGGGAGAGTATTCACCGCTAAGGATATTGGTCACGGTAAGAAAATAAAGATATAAACCTGTGTTCAATCAAGTATCTCTCAGAAATTAGAACGCTCTGAGATATGTTTTTGGTACTCATAATGTATTGGGATAAATGCAGAAGTATAGATTTCATAATATTTGAAATAGACAATCACAGGCTGAACTGAACTTGCTATATTTATTTTGATACAATAAAATTGAGGCTAAATATAGATGTGCACATGAATCTTGAAATCAATTGTATACAAATAAAAGCATTTAAGCATTGCTATTAACTGGATTAATTCGGGGAAAACCAGAGAAAACGAGATAAATACATAATTTTCTGAAAACTGATGAGTAATATTATAACATGTAATTCGTTTTGCAGCATTTGAACGCCTTCTGGAGAAGCTCCCGGATCTAGTCCTGGACACGCCGGATGCGGTTCTCCTGCTGTCAAACTTCATAGCGCGGTGCGTCGCCGACGACTGCCTACCGCCGAAGTTCGTCCAGACGCAGGCGCTGACGGACCTGAATCCTTGTGCCAGGTGATAACACCAATTTTTCTTTTATACTTCAGCTGCAAATTACATGAGTCAATTTCACAGTAGTCCGCTCTCGCATTTGTCCAACTACCATTAACAAATAACTCAGAAGTCCACATTCAAATCCATCTTCTTTCCTCTATATTTATTTGCATTTATCTTAATATTTTTTGTAATTTTTTAATTCGTTATTTACGTTTTTTGTCTAATAAATAAATAATGAGCTATGAAACAGATGGATGAGAGAGAACTGCATGTGGTAGAGATGCGAATATTAAAATTTATGTTTGGTGTAACTAGAATTGATAAAATGAAGAATGAGTATATCAGAGGAGATTTGGTAACAGCACCAGTGACAGAGAAGTTGAGGAATAATAGGTTAGCATGGTCCAAGCATGCCGTGAGGTGAAAGCTATGTAACTAGGAAAGTTTGAAATACGTAGGTGGACGGATTCTAATATCCTAGCCTCCTTCAGGAAGACCGAAAAAGGTAAGGATGGGTTGTGTGAAAAATGATATGTGTATAAAAGGTGTGAATACTGAGATGACATCTGACAAGGGAGAGAGTGGGAAATGAAAACACGTGCCGATTCTATTTAGGCGGGATAAGGGTAAGAAGATAATGATAATCTAATAAATTAAAATTGTTTATAAATTACAGACAGGCGATACACAGAGCGGAGACATTGCTGTCTATGAAGCAGGGTCTCGTGAGACTGGACAATATCTGGGGTGTGGGGGGCGGTATCAGGTACAATACAATTGCTTATTAAAATTCTAGATAGTGAAGGCGATTTCAGATAGATTAATTGCAAAATCGATTTTTAGTCAAATAAATATCGATTTTTTTAATCGATAGTAAACAATTAATCGTTACAGTGGAACGATTTCTGACACTATAAAATTGCGACTCGATTTTTTCTATACATCCGATCCTCGCAGTTAAGCAATATCGGGCGCAGTCAGTGCTTGGATGGTTGACCCGATCCGCCTGGGAATACCGGGAAATGTTTTTTTTATTATAAACTTTGTTTATACAAGTAAAGCTTAAAAAAATGATTAAAAAAAAAAATCGATTTTTGAATAATCGATCTTTTTAGACCCCGATTTTTTCATGAATCGATTCCACAGAACACGACTTACAAATCCATTTTTTCAGGAAGAATCGCCATCCCTAATTTAAGTCTTCATGTGTACAGGAGTCTAGATATTCATACAGAAAGGTTGTACTAATGAGCAAATAACTGTGTATTTAACGGAATTTTATCGATCCTACAATTTGTTTTTAATCAACGCTAAGATCACAAAACGACAACAAGACAACGAACAGATAAACGGAAAATTGTTTATTTGGAATACCTCTGGCAAAGTAAATTATGTCGGCCTTTTTTTTTAACTGTATGCGTTATTGACCTAACACACCTCTACAGCTTCAACGGACTACAATCATACTCATAAGCCACAAACGCTCCGTGGACATTGAACATTGAAATTATCACAAGACACTTATAATATTATTACTTACTCGACAATTACAGTAATCATCTAGAAGATTGGTTGCTATCAATAAAATTAAAAAAAAATGAAACAGACGATGTCACGGGATTCAGCTAGTGTGCATTAAAGAATTGTAATATTTTAAAGTATTTTTTGTATCCAGGCCAGTGAAATCGCTGATCAGGCAGATCCAGTTGCTGTTGAAGGAGTACCTGATGTCAGGAGACCTCGCTGAAGCGATGCGCTGCGTCAGGGAGCTGGAGGTGCCGCACTTCCACCATGAGCTGGTCTATGAGGTATATATAACCATACTAGTTATGCACGTTGCTTCGCTCGTGTTAATGTGAATCTGACCTATCGTGACTATCTACATATTAGTTAGGATAATCATGTTCTAATTTAAAAACAAGGGAAAATTGACTAATGTCTTGTCTTGCTCACTTTTATGTATTCAAGCTGCACTAGATTGAAAAAATGATTAGATTTAAAACAATTTCATAAAAAAGGTGCGGATCAAGAGTCTGCAGGGAAAATAAATAAACTATAAAAAAAACGAATGTGCTTTAGATCACTCGACTGAAGTAAAACTTCAGTCTCTCCCTCTCAACTTCCGTTCGCCTCGTCGATAACACTTTTGGTCACGCATTCAATTCAAGCGTGTGGAAAGAACTTTTACTTCAAAAACATGTTCTAAAAACCCCCTCGGAAGGTCAACTTGATGAATTTTCTTTTTTTTAGATGTCTCTATAATTTTGCAGTATTCATCAAAATTTAAAGATTTTTATTCTCTTTAAATTGTTTTCAGAATGTTATAATTTCTGAAAAATTCAAGTCGATAACTAATTACGTGGTGGTCCAGTGGTTTTTTGATCGGTCGAATATAGTTCCCATGTCCGCAGGTTCGAACCCCGGCATGTAATAAGGAATTTTTCAGATTTCGCGTTTATTAATTAAGTTAAATTAGTAACACAATCGGGTGACGACGGTGAAGGAAAACCTCGTGAGGAATCCTGAACCTGAGAAATGTTCCTGTAGTACCATCGTATGTGGAAACATTATAGAACTATGAATTTCTCAGAGTTTGAAATCAGCGATACATTGTGGGCTAGTTTGAGGGGACTTTGCCGATACTTTTCTTCGGGGAGAGGCCTATAACCCTGTAGCGGGTATTGTACAGGCTGATTATGATGATGGCCGCGTTTGATTTTTGAGGTAAAATACTAAAATCGTTTTCGAACTGTACATATATAATACTGAATATACTTTTTAATTAACCTTCTTTGTGAACAATCCAACAGTATAGTCATACACACATTCATTCTCACATACATATACATAAACTTATTCTGGGTCCACTTATATTACATTTTTATTCCGATTTAATTCTCACTTATATAGTTATATTATTTAGTTATTGATTAGATCAATGATTTTTACTTTATATACAAAAGTTTGAGTTAGACATATAATAGAAAAAAGTAACTATAAATGTATATTACACTGAAATGCATAGTTGGCCGAAACTAATATTTCAATTGTACTTTTTTCTTTTAACCCCTGGACGATAGAATTATGAAACGGCTTACACTTTAATAGAAGCTGAACAAGCGTCGTGCCTGCCTTACCACTCATACATGGTTTTTTCATGTATATCCTTCCCGACTCCCATACCTATATTTAGTCGGTACCACAGAGTACATTTGTATATAGGTCGGTACGCGCTTCTCGGTCAGTATTGGCCTCCGTAAAAATAATACTTTTATGTAGTAATAATATCTAATTGGCCAATGAAAACTAGCAAAAATTATTATAGAATGAGAACCCTAAAATTTAGTAGGATCTCTTTTCATGTATCAGTATTGACTGATTTATATTCTATGTAAAATAAATCATTAACTAAACTATACTGTCATAGCAGCGCGTCACATGTTTAAGACGCTGTAGTGTTGTGGCTACTTTGATTTTATCGAGTATGTATTAATGGGTATTATGACATTAGTAGGTACCTTATTTGTTTTATGTAAGCATAATTATATTTGTGCATCCTTTCTAAATATTTGAGTATAAGCAATATTCATTTTAATGTTATTATTAACCGATATTTTTGTATACTTTCGATGATTGTGGTGATATAATTTATTAATCACTTAAATTATGAAATGTTTATTTATTTATTTAGATTTTTCAATAACAAATATATGTAATGTCAGAGATTTTGTTAGGATCCGAAGAGAAAAGAAAAATAAGTGTTTATGGAACTTTTTAAAAAATAAACAAAATATCGATACAGTGCCCGTACTAGCCCGCAATGTACATCGCTATACAAATAATGGACGAACACCGTATTGTCCCCGCGCCCCCCCGTCTTTACCTTCGCGCAAGCGAATCGTATGTTTCCTATACTTAAAACTGATTTCGCACTCTCTACAGAACACCCGCAGCTTTGTTACTCTGTACCCTGGATTGTCCAAAACCATAAGGTTTTAAGTTGCATACAAACGTATGTAGACCTCATGAGGCACAAGTCAACAGACTGTTGGCAGCATAAACTTAAAAAAATACCTGATATGTTACAAAAATTTGAAAATTAATTATGTTTACTAAAATTATCATTTTTGTGTAAAATATATTTTTAAATTGTTTTTTCATTTCTACGAACTTGTTTTTACTAAACCACCATGAAATTTACAATGTCGTAAAATTAAAAACATAATAAACCATTTTGAGATCTGGGTCATAAAAAATCAACCGATGAGTTAAAGAATGTATAGCTGTAAATTTCTTTGTAATAAATAAGTATAAGCGAGAATCAAGACGCTTGTGATTGGCTGATACATCGTGCCAATAGTAATAGAACGGAAGAATAGTAGCCAATCATTTGGAGGTACAGTAAATAGTACTTACGTCTCCTGTAGAATCGAAACGAGGGTATTGATACAGTATTATGTCGGTTTCAGACGGTGCTGCTGGCGCTGGAGACTGTCAACTCGAGTGTTGAGGAGCAGCTCTGCCTGTTCCTCGCCGAGCTGCGACGCTGTGTCATCGTCACTCCCGATCAGATGGACAGGGTTCGTATATTATACATACTCTGGATTTCATTAATAACGAGCTCGGTTATACCGACTTTTTGTTTATAGCAACGTCAGACTTACGGCCCTTGAATTTAAAGTATACTTCTGTAGGAAATTCATTCGGCAATAGCAACTTCGGATATACCGTTAATTTCGCGTATAACGACTTGTTGTTATGAACCATTTGTGACAGATTCCTAGAAATTTCCTGTGCATATTGCGACTGAGTCGGCAAAGGCACAAAGACTCGATCATAAAACTATTAAGTTTTCTTATCCATTGTTAACATTGACAGATGGCCAGACATGCTTACTTTTTTGTAGGTAGGACTACTTAGTGCGTGTACAAAATTGAATGTTATGAATCACTTACATAGCTATTTCCTGTATGTGAACAGAGTTTCGTAAATTAGCGAAAAAAAAACGTGTATAGTTCGATAAATAAATAGAATATGTACATGACTTTCTGCTGTCTGGCATACAGCGACGACATTAAAGTGCTCCCTTTAAATGTCGTTATAACCAAAATCTCCTCTATATGTATAATTCTTTGTATGTGAGTGACTGAATTTCTCCTAAACGGCTGGACAGAATTTTGATGATATTTTATGTGTGTCCTGGTGGATTCGAGAATGGTTTAGATTTACAATTGGATCTGATGGGTTGCGGCGCTGGGGTCCTTTTCGTTAGGTTGTTTTTGTTTTTATTATCAGGGCAGGACAACGTCGACCGGTTCCACTAGTATAAATATATATTTTTAATACTATGTAAGTTTTTTACATTTGTTCGCATTCTTGAGAGATGGTAAACATGTTAAGCCTAGAGAGGGACTGGCTCTCAAGTGCAGTTTAGTTATTCATTTTATTTATATATATTTTTCATTTTATTTATATACGTTTGTCATTTTATTTATATACATTGTTCATTTTGTTTATATACATTTTTTCATTTCATTTTCAATTTCCAGGGTTTCCTCCGTGTATTGGAGGACATGAACGACATAGTTCTGGACGTTCCCCTCGCTTACATAATGCTGGACAGGTTCATGGAGCGGTGCCAGCAGAAGTTTCGACTCGGCGAGTGCGTGCTCAAACGCATACCGACTAGGTTAGTTATCGATCAAACACATGGGGTTATCGATTTTATTTTATATTTTGTGAAGTTCCAACTTTTGTTCGAAGTTAAACAACGGGGGGCGCGTGGTTAGTACTTGGAGGGGTGACCGCCTGGAAACGCTGCGTCACGTTGTCTTTTTGTTTTGTTGTATTTTGTATTATAAAGAAGTTTCAACTTCTTTCGTGTGGTCATAAGCACACACATTTTTTTCTTTTCAGTAGTAATATATTAAAAAAACCCTATACGTATCTAGACGTCTGTCAACTTTGGTGTCATAATTATGCATTTTTATTTTAGGGCGTTTTTTAAGTAATATAGCTACTTTTTGGGGTCTTTGGATTTAGCCTCTGGGGGTAAATATCTTTGCGAGTTGATAACACTCTTCTGTGATGAAACTCTTTTTTAAACTAGTATTCAACGTGCGTTTAACATTTTTGTAAAAATACTGGTACCGTTTAATGCTCAACGCGTCACGCTTAAGAGAGTCCCTTTGACGGGCGCTTCGCGTGGTTTGTGGTGATAGATTCAATCTATTCGAACGACATCTTCACTGTGCCTCTTCCAATAAATATTTAGTGCAGACACGGAATATTATTTATTAACTTAGTTAGTATGAGACAAGTTGTTTTTGATACGCTAGCCTACGGAAAAGGCGCACGTTTATGAAGGCAACAATAACACGGTTGGAGCTCCCTCGCAATAAAAGACATAGTTAGCAAACTCAAGCCCGAGAGTGCACTTTTAATTCCAAAAATTTCTCTACTAAAGCAAAGCTTAAGTTAAAAAAGGCTCTTTGAATAAACTTTTATTTTGTATTTCGTTTTTTATTATTAAGTAACGATTAAATCTCCTGACAACAGACAGATACCTTATCTGGGTTGAAAATATTTACTATTGACTGTGGTTAATTAGACAGATACCTTATCTGGGTTGAAAATATTTACTATTGACTGTGGTTAAGTTAATAAAACATAATTAAATTGATACCTATAAGATCAAGTTGAAATTTATCAATTGCAAGTATTAAAACTGAACTACAAAATATAACCAACTAGGTACGTAACTACATTTAACTTAAGACAATTTAAATAATTGAAAAGGAATTAATTATAGGAATTGTATATTTATTTTTAGTATTACGGTAGTTTTTTAATACAACAAAAAAATTATAAAACCAAACTTATTTATATAACAATTTTCTAAAGCTCAACCTTAAACAATTATCATTTACAGTTTCTTATAATTTTAATAAAAGGTATACAAGAGCATATTAGTCTCAATTTATTTGTTAATTTTTTTTTACTTTTCTAGTGATTTTCCTACTTATTAGACTTATTTGGTTTGCCGACCCCTGCTATAATCGAACCACATATATCTAATTTTGTTAATTGTTCTAGGGGACGCAAACGTTTCGTGTCCGAGGGAGACGGAGGCGTAATCAAGGACCACGCCCTCAAACTGCGCGAGTAGTCATCAGACATGCGAACAGACAAGCACAGTTTATGATTTTTCTCTTTTCATAATTATTAACTCACACCGCTATGATTTACGGTACATTTCGAGTGTTATTTACGTTTTTCTCTCCGAAGCGGGGCACGGAAACCGGTTTCATCTTAGTGATTCCGGTTTTGTGTAAATTATCGGTGAATCGGTAAAACCGGTTTAGTAGTCGTATTTGTCAACTCTACTATAGGTCGCTCGTAAATATTGATCGGATATTAATAGGCTTATTTATTTACGTGTGAAAACATGTCCGTCAGTAGAGAAGATCATAACCGGTTTGTTTACCAATATATGAAATAAAACTAACCGATAAGAAGATTAATAATTGAATTAGTGTTGACACAGTTAAGGTTTTGTAGTAGATATCGGTAAATATATTAGTTATGATCTATTCTACTATCAGTCATTCAGTAATTACTTATCGGCTATTAATAGAAGATGTATGTACGAGTGGTATATGTAAGACCGTAAATTTTCCCGATAATCGGTAATACGAACAGAGTCTTGCTGAAGAATCAGATATTTACACTAATTTGGTTTTCGCAAACCGACGTTTATATCCGTCTGATTATATTTCATTTTTTTCATTTATTATTTTTCGTATATATATATATAACATGTAGTCCCTGGAAAGGCTAACTGACTAAAATACGACTAACCGTTAGAAAAGAGACTGTAGAAAACCGGTTTAACTAATACTGTAAGAAGTTTGCCAATTAGCTTTTTCAAATTCGACATAACACAGTTAAAGTTACTATCTCAAGAATCTTCGAAAATCAAACTATTTTTGTGATCCGTAATTTAAAAGAAATAAATACTAAAAATAGTGAGACAAATAATAATAAGTAAAAATCGTAAATAATATTTATTGAATGGCGATATATTCTTGTAAAAGTTACTAGATCGATAAGTTTTTTCCCCTTAATAATAGTTATAACAGGGGTCGTCGCGGCTAAAAACCACGGTTCGCCTCTCTTTTCGCTCTTATTTCACTTTACCCGTCTATAGGAGAATAATGTGAAACCGTTCCCCCCCTTATGTGTTTCCCGAATGAGTTAGAGAGATAAAGAAAATGCCTAGAGTGTTTATTATATAATAAGGCTATTTTTGTAAACGCTTTTAATACCTCCTAATAACATTAATAGTATGTATTTAAAATGATTCCTAATTATATGTTGTATACATGCATATTTTGCTTCTATTTTCGTGAGATATGAAACGATGAAGTGTCTAGGAATTGTAGTAATGGGGCATAGAATATTTCAGGCGTACGGGATCATACTCATCCATCATCATCATCATCATCATCTTACCCTTATCCCACTTAAGTAGGGTTGGCACAACATGTTTTCATTTTCCAATCTCCTATGTTCTGTATTCTTATTTATACTTTATAGGATTACTTTTGACCACAATCTCATCTGATATTAAATAATGATGTGGTCTAAGATGGTAGACACGCTAAACCTAGAGGGAGACTGGCTGCCGAGTGCAGCTGCCGGGACACACCAACAAGTGCTTGGCTACAGATTTTTAACTTGAGGGTGGTAGCTAGCCAGGCGAACTTAGAAAAAGTCCTACCATCACCATGCTATGGTTTCATCACGATGTTTTCCTTCGAAAGCTCCGATTCAATTGCTAGGATTCGAACCTACGTCCTTCGACGGTGTGTCCGAACACACTATCAACTGGGCCATCATCGCTTCAAGATGATGTTTGGGACAAATAAATAATAATCATAATTGACCTTTCCCATCTAAGCTATACTATGTTGGCAACAAATAAATAATAAACATATTGTGCAATCCATCTAAGCTAGATTATGTTGGGCAAGTAAATAATAAACATATTGTGCAATCCATCTAAGCTAGATTATGTTGGGCAAGTAAATAATAAACATATTGTGCAATCCATCTAAGCTAGATTATGTTGGGCAAGTAAATAATAAACATATTGTGCAATCCATCTAAGCTAGATTATGTTGGGCAAGTAAATAATAAACATATTGTGCTACCCATCTAAGATAGATTATGTTGGGGCAAATAAATAATAAACATATTGTCTTATCTATCTAAACAAGATGATGTTGAGGGCCAATAAATTATAAACATAATTGAGCTTCTCCATCTAATCAAGATGGTTTTAGGAGCAAATGAAAAGATATTCTTTAGAAAAGGGTTTGGGTCCCTTAAGTTTTGTTATAAAGAGTTATCACTGTGGTTATTGTTTTATAAATTAATTTTTGATTATTTTTCGACGTAAGTGAAACCCTGACAGCTAAGCGATTGCAAGGATTTTGTACCGGTTGGTGGTTGAAATTCGACCGCAATTTATAATTTTTTGTAGTATCCATATAAAAGGAAAAAAATCATCCATTTTAAGTTTTTTTTTTATTGATAACTAAGCTCGTCGATTGTTACTAAACAAAAGGGGGGTAAAGAAAATTGGATGAGCAACTAAGGGGAGAGATGTACTTAATTGATTTTTCTCTGTCTGTGTATATGTAAATTCCATTCGATTTCAATTCCTAGACACTTGTGACAATTACCATTAGGTGCCTGATGAATACGGAAAAGCAATTAAAAAATATATAATTAATTCGTATGTTTGTATGTGTAATTTGATTTGGTTTTTAAATGTTTTAAATTAATAAAGTAGGAGAGACTGAGCGGCTGTCAAATTTGTTAAAATAGATTTTAATTTATTATCTGTGCGACATTATTTCCCATCAAAGAATAACATCGTGTAGTGTGTTTTTGTGTGATTCATTTCTCATATTATCATTTCAATCCATCAATCACAAATTAATATGCAAGTACATAATTGTGGTAATCGTGAGTATAACCGGGGGGAGTATGAGTGTATACAGAGGGAATGTGTTGTAAAATCGGTGTACCAAAAGCGGGAACAAAAGCGAAAATGCTAGAGATACGCTGGTGACATCTATTGACAAACAATGACCTTGACAAAATAATAAATCGTATTTAGGTGTTCAATTATTCATAATTCAAAGAATAAGATTACATTCTATACGTTTCAATTCGTTTTAAACCGTCCACATAGCATTTTGTCTACGCATTTATTATTTGCTTATTCTAAACGCTATATAATATATATTTCACTCGAAAAAATGTATACACATATAATTTTGTACAAAAATTATCAAATATTTTCAGAGCTCTTATATGACAATTTGTAATCATTATCCACCATTTTGTTAATACTTTTTATCTGGTAAGTTCTTAAAAGTGGACCACCAATTTATTGAAACACTGAGGTATAATCTTTGATAACTAGAATCAGTTGTCGATTAAATTCAAGACGACATGGACATTTTTTTCTTTTATAACTTGATATTTGTGGATATAGGCAATCATTATTTTTATTAAATATCTATTTTATTTTATTTGGACTCAGGTCTATCAGATTGGCCTCAAATTATAGGTAAATATGTAATACTCGTATAAAATCAAAACCGGTAGAGTCGGTATATAATTTGGCAATAAAAAAAAACATACATTTTCATTATATCCATAGATTATAATCATTGTGAATTTAGGTGTTTCGGTAATCCGTAGAGCGCTATAAAATTAACACAAAATTGACAGTCGCTTTTTTTTTAAATGACAACGCCGCATCGTGAGGTTTGCCATTACAAAATCGAAGTGCATTTTATGAATAAGGTTTTTCTTTTTTTTTTCAATATTTTCTGTTTATGTAATAATAATTTCTTATGTAATTAGATGTAAGTTTTATATAATTTGCGTAGTCTATAGTCCGCAAGAGGTTGTTACTCGATCGTGTGTAAATATAACAATGCGACAGAAATATATTAGTAAACATGTTTCCCTTTTTGATTTTGAAGTTTTATTTGTATTTTCTTTTCACCCTGGTATTATAGGTGCAAAGGCTTTTTACGGACTGAATTGAATAGGTGTTAAAGACAGTACCTGAGGTGCTACATTTTGTGTAATATGGTGGTCTTTACAAAAAAAAAGTGATACCTTTTTTACTTCACCTCAAAGTTTTTCGCCCCTCTATCGCATGTCGCAGTACAGCCGACTGCGGAGTAGGGGTAAAGTGACAGGCGCTCGCCAGAACAGTCAAGACCAATATGGCGGCGCGCATGGCTCAATTCAAAATGATTCAATGATATAATAAAAATTGTGCTCCGATTTTTAAACGCGTTTATCATCCGAACGATTGTATTTATTATTTATTTCGAACTCTAATACGCAGATCGAAATTTTTTATACCTTAAATCGAATAATTTTTAGATACCTAAGATACGAAAAAAAATTTCACTTGCATTGTGTTTTAGAGACCTATGTATTGACAAGTTAATACCCTGATACCCTGATAATAACCCATTTTAATATTTTTTTTAATGAACAAATTATTATGAAGAAAAATATTTAATAAATTGCACATATAGTAATTGAAACAAATATAAATGTATTTTTTTAATCTATTTAGTACTAAATTATTAAAAATATAACTACACACTTCTAGATGTTTGTCAACTTTAGTGTTATAGTTATTTATTTTTCAAGTAACTACGGCAAGTTTAGGACTTTTTTGGCTTTGGTTTCAGAGGTAAATAATTTTGAGAGTTGGTAACTCTGAGGTCAGTACTTGGATGGCATGGGAACACCGCGTGACGTTGGGTTTTTGTTGTACTTTGTATAACGAAGTTTTCACTTCTATCGTGTGGTCATAAGCACACACACACACACTTTTTGTAGGTGGTAGAGCTACGCTGAAGCTATCACTGGTTTCTGCATGAATGGGTCGGCTCGCCCGGGGTAGTACCACCCTCTCACAGAAAACCGACGTGAAGTAACAGTGCTTGCACTGTTGCGTTTCGTTCGGCCAGTGAGAGCGCCGGAGGCCCACATATATTAAAAGGCCGGCAACGCACTTGCGACTCCCCTGGTGTTGCTAGTGTCTATGGACGGTGGTGATCACTTACCATCAGGTGACCCATCTGTTCGTTTGCCCCCTATAATATAAAAAAAAAACACATTTTTGAAGTACACCCTTGGCTCTTGGATAAAATTGTTCTTTAGGATTTCTGGTGGTAAGGCGTCCTCCTAAACCACTATGCCGTTCATGCTGTATAGGACTAATATTTTGATCAAAACTCAAAAATAAAACAGCATATTTTGCATAGCTGAGGACCATTTTTATTTCTTTGATTATACTTTTGTCATTATTTAATGTCCAATGGAGCTAATTTAAACATACACATTTGAATTGTCTATTTGTACGCGAATATTTCCAAACCGGCTGAACCGATTTACAAACAGGAATTTTCAGAGCATTACCTATCTGTAGGGGTCTAAGCAACGATGATAAAATTTGTTAGAAGCAAAATAAAATAATACAATTGAAAAGACAAAAAACAGTCCGCAATTAATGCATATAATACCACGAAAAAACAAAAACCTTGGAAAAAAACGGTGCGTAAACCAGTTACTTTATAACAGTAGTTGCATCAACATTCAGAATTATTATTGTTTACCGATGTCTGGTGTTTACAAGGAAAAACTTGAATAAAACCAGAGATAATTGTTATAAAAGTATGTAATAATACCAAACCGCAAACATAAGTATTTTTAATACATAATTTCTTATGACATGTCTAATCTCTAATACAATACTGTGTAATTATATAACTGGGGGATGTCCTGATTTCTAAGGCCCCGGGTATTTTAGAGACGATTTGTGCTCAACTCTTCACGAGCAAGAAAAACTATGGATCCATGATGCGTATGGATTTTAAATGATTCATATTTGTAATTTTAACAATTTAAGTTAGCGGCTTCTGAACAAGCTCATTGCAATCGGCTACTTTGCCAATAGTGTTGACGCTGTCTAAGTTCAGAAATAAATCTTTTCTAAACGTAATTTTATGAAAGCATATCACTCTAAGTGTTATCAAAATATCAATCACGAAAGTTATAACCCTTCCTATAAATATGTAACTTTCTAGACATTTCACTCCCCGTTGTATTAGGTATATAACCGCAAACCGTGAAACTACCGATCACGCTACCGTGATTGGGTGGTTAATGTTGCTCCCACACACGCCGCGGTACTCCTCGGCAGTATCTCAGATTTAGGTACGATCCCCCAAAGTGAAGCTCTCGAACATGCTGCTAACGCGACACAGTGACTACGCATTCACTATTTCTCAGCATACTCACACAGTATGTAAGTATGTACATAGGTTCTGTGAGGCACCTTTGTTTCTTTTGTTGGATAGCCTTAATTAACCTTTTCAATACCGTTGAGTGCTCTAAGTGTTCGTCCTAAAACCCCGGTGAAGCTCTGAAGGACCGTTAGGCAAACAGTGGTTAGTCAGTTCGAAAAATATGGTAATTCAATTGGGACCGTATAAATTTCATAAGTACCAAAGGCAAGCGAGGAGACATATGCATTGCTTATATCCCAAAGAAGATCTATAAAAATTGACACGAGAATTAGAAAAAAATCCAATCATCAGAGTCACTAGACCCCACTATAACTAAGAACCATTTAAGAGTAACCACATAAGTACAAAAAAACATGGCCTCAGTTAATAAAAAGTCAATATCATTAGTTACTACATTCTAAATAATATATTAAAAATAGCGCAGCGATTCAAAAACTTAACAGAAAACAATTTAACCATATATAATTGCAACCTAGGAAATATCGAAATCGTATGGGAATTAAAAAATAATTATAGTAACATATTTTTTACTGTTATAAACTATTTGAAATTTCATCAAAGTGCAAAATTTCAAACGTCAGAAAAATAACCTCATAAAACCCAGATCGCAACATGGCGGGTTATTTTTCTATAATTTTACGAGATGTCCTAATCGTGGTCCTAATGTACGGCGGTACATTGTAAATTTCATGGTTTAGTAAACAAAAGTTCGGAGAAATACATTTTAAATAACAATTATGATTTTACCATACATCAATTGTTATTTTTCAGAGTTTTGAAATAAATCAGGTATTTTTAAGCTTATGCTGCCAACAATCTGTTGACCTGTGGGAACTTAACCTTTATGGTTTCGGACAGTCCGTGGATAACAACACTTCAATACTGCTACTGCTTTAAAAATATGATGAATAAAAAGCTGCTTTATTTTCACAACGTTAAATAATTTCTAAGCATTTTTTAAAATTTCCTTATAATCAAAACTCTTATGTCATTTTGTCAAAATATAGTATATTTTCTAAATAACATATTGCACCCTTAATAAAGTTAGGGCACATATTGGATTTTTAGGAATTTTAGTTTTTGCAATAGAAGGACTCATTATAAAAAGTTCTACAATGTGTAACTCACAGAAAGAGTAAACTTTCATGCCAATGACGTTGTAAATCAGGGAGATCGGACTAATTTTGTAAAATTAATGTGATCGTCGATTTGTGTTTTGCCATTTCCCAAAAAGCTTTCTAAGTTAAGCGTTTACTTTACTAAAGGTGCGATATGTGTATTACAAATTGATATTATACCAAACATTTAAAAAAAATCTAAATTGAATTATAACCAATCAAGAATGGTATGCTAACAAAAATATATATAGTTATATCACGTTATTTAACATTCTTTGTAGTCATTTTTCGTTTTATTAAAGCTCCAAATCTATGAGAAGTTATACTTCTTTGCGTGCATATAATAAATAATTATTTTACATATTTTAATAGTTTTGAGTAATAAGATTGAATTATTAAATTAAATTCATATGAATTAAAGATTGAATAAGTAATATCACAAATTATATAAAATAAAGTTTATATATAAAATAAATTATACACATTATACATACTATAATAAACTAACTTCATGGTGTGTTACATCGACGCACGCAACTTCTGTTTCAAGTTAAAAATTCACTCCCAACCGTTTATAACACGCCAGATATATAATATAATTTGTGAAACAGAAGACAATAAGAAATCTTTAAAAATATTGACAGACTGACGTTCATTTGCCATTTTATATATTAATACATGGTTGTACAGTACAAACGGATGATTTCGTCTCAGTTTCTTCGTTACTTCACCCGTTTTTTTTTTTTTTTTCGAACTAACTACACTGTTGGCCCGGAGGACTTTACAGATTCACCCGTGCGAAGTTACTGACAATTTACACGCATTACAAATTTTATTTGAAACGACATGTTCAACTATCCTATATTATTCTGTGTATTTACAGGTATTACATATTGCCTATAGACAGTACATTTGAGAATTATTGACATCCTGATCCGAATACACTGGTGTTAACCGACAATATCAGTTAATATTGACTGGCTCTCAAATATAGTGGCGTTTGGTATCTACTATTTGAAATTTACAGGTGTCAAGACAATTTGACAGCGACAGGATACAGGACTCCGTTTAGAGAAAGGGGAAAGGGTATATTCTAAAAATAAAACTTTAGTTTTTTAACAATGTGACGTCATGAATGCAGTTTCATGATATTAATGGTAAGGACCTTCGGAATAGAGATACTATTTGTCGCGTCAAAATTAACGTTAAAAGTTATTTCAATAATGGCACAGATTAACCGTCTCCACACTTTTATCATACAAATAACTCGAATTTAGCGACCGCTAATTACTTTAATGTGGGTTAAAAGCCGACGAGCAAGTTATCGTGTTGCATCTGTGGTCACGCAGTCTGATAATTCGTACCGCATAGAGATAATGTCTTTCACGTTTGCATTTATTGTGACCATAGACAAAACTTCACGACGATAAACAAAGGTATGGGAGTAATATAAGACTGGCCGAATACAATTTAATTTTTTTAATAACACCCATTAACCCTCTGTCTGCAACTGGAAAATTGTATCTAGTCAAATTCACATTATATCGTCAGGACATTACAAATTTATTTTATATTCGGATCAACGTTTATCACGTGTATATTATGATGCGTACTTATAATCTAATAGTTAAAAATCTATTATTGCTTTGAAACCTCCACCAAGCGTATATTATATACTAAAGCGTTCCTATTATGGTGCATGAAAATATAGCTGGACCTGGAAGAAAACAGAAAAAAGACTAAGTACACAAAAAGATTATTGTAAATCAGCTATCCAGGAGGCCTTACAAAAAGCTCTACCACCATGATATGGTTTAACACGTTGTTTTCCTTCATAATGAGTAGGAGCATTCAAGGATTCGACCGTAAGTTTATGAACACGCTAACCATTGCACCATCATCGCTATCTTAATTAATATTATAAATTCTTTTATTATAGGTTTATTATTTATTATAGGTGGTAGAGCTACGCTGAAGCTATTACTGGTTTCAGCATGAATGGGTCGGCTCGTCCGGGGTAGTACCACCCTCTCACAGAAAGCCGACGTGAAGTAACAGTGCTTGCACTGTTGCGTTTCGTTCGGTCAGTGAGAGCGCCGGAGGCCCACGTATTTAAAAGGCTGGCAATGCATTTGCGACTCCCCTGGTGTTGCTAATGTCTATGGACGGCGGTGATCACTTACCATCAGGTGACCCACCTGTTCGTTTGCCCCTATAATAAAAAAAAAAATAATAATTCGAATGCACGTTTATTTATGACGTTTTCATGCATACTACTCAACCAATCATGAAATTTTGTATGCACGTTGTTAGGGGTACAGAAAAGAACATAGGGTACTTATAATCTAGAATGAATATACTGTTCCCGAGGCATAACCAAATTATTAACACAAGCGATGCCGCGTGCATAGTTTCGAATAAACGCTTCCGTTAAAAGTCGTCAAAATGTGGCCCGCGAGTCACATGTGGCCTCTGGGCGGGATACATAGTAAAAAAATTTTGATAGACAATATCAAAAACGATATTACAAATGTAATTATTAAATGAAAGTAAGCGGGACGGGAATACGAAGTTCACAGAGTAGGAACAAGGTCGGTGTATATAAAAATAAAAACTATTAATATAATATCCCGTTTTAATAGACATTATCCGTCTTATTACAAACGAGTTAAATACCTACACGACGTAAAACTTGTTTAAAAAAAAATTCGATCACAAAAAAGTGTCCTTACCCTTGTTTAGAGATAGACACTATTAAAATTTAAACATTGGCTATCACTTGTCTAAGTTGTCAATTCTTCTTTTATTGCTGTGACTTGATTGTATTACTATTTGTCGGCAAAAGACGTTTCATAATAAATTATGGATTTCGTGGGTATAATTAATTTGGAAGATGTAGATAAATTAAACAATGATAGATATTATTAACTGAATCATAAGTACTATCACTATATTACATTAATGATATCTGAGAATTTATTTTATTTGAGATTATATTGTTGTTCAACTTTACGCACTTTGACGTAATACAGTAAGCATACATATTGTTTATTTTAACAATGACATAATTCTCTTTAAACCAAAATGTTCCAATAATAATAATCAACTTCACTTAAAATAAATAAATCTTCTTAATAAAAGAACTGAACAAAAATATTATTCATAAGTTCAAAATGTTTACAAAATATCTGTAATTAATGTTACGTTTTTGAATGATGAGACTGAATTAAATGAACGCTATTCAGAGTTGCTTGCACAAAAAACTTAAATAAGATGATTACGTAGAGACTGCTTGGACACGCTTTTGTAGTAAAGTATTTTAAAGATGTGTTCAACAAGGTTTACAACTTTAGACACTGATTAGTAAAACTCGTGTTAAACGCGTATTTATTTTTGTTTTTGTAATTGTTGTATTAATTATCTGTGTTCATTAAGGTGTCTATGTTGTTATCTACTCTGTGGTTATGTCAGTTCAATTAATATTAGGAGACCTCTTGTAAAACATGTTCTAAATAAAGTATTACAACAAATAAGGAGTTCATTATTAAGAAAAAGATAAAACAGTAATAAGACTTGGCTACATCCGTAATTCTTCCCGCATCGTTAATATAATCATATCCATTTGGTTAGTTGACACCTTTAACCACGGAAGAAAGAGCGTGCCTTAAATCAATCACTTTAGGATACGATTTTTCTAAAACAGACTTTAATTTTAACCCGGTAACTATCTGCCAATTTGATTTTTAGGTGCTTGGCAATCAATTAACTTGCAAATAAATGACTTCACACGGTGCTATTGCCATACAAAAGTTCATACAAAATTTCTCAATTGATTGGTAGCGTCAACTACCCAAACCATGAATATGCAGTCCCCAGTTATACCTCACATGTTACCTTTGCCCAGAAAAGTATGACGAGCCCTGCGTTAATCCAACTCACTTCTTTTAGTCATTTCTTGGGCGTCTCTGTCCGTGAGTCGAGTACGTTTGCGGTCCATTCTTGTACTGCCACCACTCGACTGCTACCGTAACTATTGCGACCAGTGCCACAGCACCAAGCATCACGCCTTTAAAAAGAGTCTCCATCTGAAATGTATACTCATTTTAACGCCTGGACTGTCCAAAGCCATAAAAGTTTGAGTTCCAAACAAAATATTTGAAAAATCGTAAGGAAACGTGACAATTTTGTGTCACGAAATCTCTGTACATAGTGAGTGAGACGGAAGTCAATAGAGACATTTTCATAAATATTGACAGATGTGATTTAATTTCATTACACGGTCGTAGTGTAAAGTGAAGTTTTGGTCTCGTTTTCTTTGTTAATAAACCCGTGGGAAGCCGACGCGGAAAACTATTACATAATGACAGAGGTCTACCTTTATGCGCTTATCACGCAGAAACTTCTCGATAGATTGCGATCAGTTTTTGGAGTTTACTTCTTAAGAATCGATTTTCGTATAAGGCACCCGGTATGAAAAAATATGAAGAGTAAAATTTAATGATCGAATGACAGCGTTACGTTTTTTGTGCGCATCTTTCACAAGATAACGGATTGATATTCATACAACTTTTAAAATCCGAACTTAATTTAGGTATTGTTTCTGATAGAACACTGGGAACGACGAGGTATGGTTCTACTTATGTAAAATGTTTTAAAATGATATATAATATTTTGGTGAATCGTCATAAAAAATATAAATAGAATAAATATATATATACATTCTTTAAATATTTTCATAGAAGCGTTTATTTACCCTTTGACATGATATCGAATTTTTTGTTTTAGTTTAGTAAGCCTATTTACATGTTCAAAAGGAATAAACTCCAGTCATGCGTCGAAGCTGATACTGACATGTTTTTTAGTTTAACTTCTTAGACACTTGGTTCTTATCTAAAATTTTCAAAATATCTCCACATATAAAATTATTCAAGTTTTTAGAAACTACGACTTTTTAAAGCACTACGCGTACAGCGATGTGCAGAGTGGCGTTAGCGGTGTGTTGCGCAAGTGTGGGAGAGTGGAAGTAAGCTGATGATATTGTTAACAAAAGCATTTTGTAAGCTCAATATATTATTTCTTACAATTCCCTTTTTATGTTTTTTCTCTGTGCATAAAATATATTGTTAAGATAATAAACACCGCAGAAGAAGTTTCGGGTATCAGCTAGCGCAAAATAATACAGACGGCAAAATAGAAAGTTTGTAAAAAATGAAATAAATATATGTTTCTGGAATATTTTTTTCATTAATTTCTTCCATATAGTAAAATATTCTTATTTATTAGATATAGTCACGATTAAAATATTATTTTTGTAGTCGTGGTGGTCTAGTGATCTGGCCGCTGAAGTATCAACCTATGTTCAAAGGTTAGAACCAACTAATTTTTCGGAATTCGCGTACATTTATTAATTGAAATTGGTAACACTGTCAGCTGATAGTGAAGGAAAACATCGAGAGCAAATATGAACCCGAGAAATATTCTTGTAAGACCACCTCAATTCTTTATTCCGTGTAAGACCACCATATGTGGTGAAATATAGCACTGTGGATTTTTCAGAATATGAAATCAACAATACGTCGTGGGTTGGTGTGGTGATTATGCTCATACCTTCCTTCGGGAAAAGGCCCATGGCCCTGCAGTGGGTCTCTTACAGGATCATGATGATAATTTTGAAATGAAAACTTGTTCAGGCGCATTGAACAGTGAACGCAAGTGAACCGTCACGTTGGGGTATGTTTTATACATATTATTTCAAATATTATTATTATGAACTTTAATGTGCATGTATTTATTTAGAAGTTTTCACTTCTCTCGTGCGGTAATAAACACCAACCAACGTTTTTTACTTAAAATTAATACCCTGGGCAATGTCGGGTATTCTACTAGTTACAGTAAAAAACTAAACAAAAATAAAGTATTGTTAAATACGAAAAATTATGTAGATTCGCATTAGTGCAATAATTTTGATAATCTTATCAATTGTTAATAAGATTACCTTTTATAAATTCATAAATATATATTATATTAGGTTATTATTTATTGTGACTTACTTCCGTAAAACTGCGCAGGCGACTTTTTTATAGTAGATTCAACACTCAAAAATTAAAATAGTTTGCACGTCATATAGATGTCATTCATAAAGATTATGTTTTGTATTACGGTAATTAAATAATACACCAGTGCACTGAACGTGGTTACCAAGGAGATACTACTAATACACAAGGCCACAGATTAAAAGAGTGAGAAATATTTTACAGCGAAATTGCTATAATTTCAGATTACGAATTACGTCCACGACACACAAGCACACACGTCCGGTTAGGATCGAAGTTGAATACTTCTTGGTTTTATATATCGATTATCATAAGGGACCCTGTAAAATAATCGATACTAATTATAGTCGATATTTTGAATGAGTGATACCACAAAAAACATATCATTGATTCAGATTACCTTAGTGTCCGTATTATTCAATGCATATATAACTAGCAGAAATTAATTAGGTACTCCTCTCCGAGAACGTTGTAGCGAAGCACTAAGTCCACAATCATTATATTATAACAATATATACATAACAATAAATAAAACACATATTTTTAAATGATATTTTTATTGAAGTACGGTTTTTCTCAACGTATCTATACCTCCAGAAAAGTTTCAAACATTTTTAACAGCAGCGTGGTTTTAAAATAAATTTGATTATTAGGATCTCGTTTTTTTATATGTATAAGATATTTATAAAGATACAAAATCATCCAAATTGTTTTTTCTGAAACCAAATTTTTTCTCTTTATCCGGCTTAGATAATTAATTTACAGTTGTCGAAGTTCCTGGCGACGAATATGTACTCGTTGCTTAATCGCCGCTTAATTGCCAGGCATTGACTTCATCAACCTCGTTTTCTATTCGTGGTATAGTACGCTTCGAATATTCTCAATGAGGTAATTTAATCGCTTATTCGACAGGAATAATAAAACGTTTATTATTTCTCCTCTTTTCACAAAACTGCTTCGCTTTGAAAATTTTGTTTATTTTGGTATGGTGAATAATATTTCCCATATAGAAATATACTAAAACCTGAGAAATGTTTAAAAAAAAAGCACCACAATAATTATGTACGAGAAAAGATAATTATTTCACTGTCCGCATCGTCACGTTCAATCCTTCCAGGTGTTATCGTGATTTGTGAGAGTTATTCATTTTGAATTGATGCATAAATCGGATCAACCTTCTAAATTCGTGATAAAAATGTTTATGGTTTGTATATATCTATGTGTTTGTTGATATTATTTATTTACAGTAATATTTTACTTCGGTCATGTTACATTTAATTTTTATAAAACATCATTTTTTTGTAAAGTTTTTTGGAATATCTATACATACGTTTATTTATTTTTACGAATGTCCCACATATTTCTATATATTTGTGTAAGGGATACTAATAAATAAATACTAGCATTGGGGTAAAATTCCTATTTGTGAAAACTTGTAGATGCCCCTCAATCTAACCTACTCTTTGTTTTATAATGTTAATTTACCTGTAAGTTTTCCTAACAATTGTAAAATAAAATAAAACATCATAATATCAGTTAAATGGTATTTAATTAATAGGAAATATTAAGTCTGTTAATGTCATTCGAATGATTATTTTTCATTTGCCCACCCCTAAGACAAATTGTAACGAACTATATTGCGTCATATTTCTTTGTTACCTACACAAACTACTAAACGTGTTACCTATGTTTTTCCCCAGAGAAAGCCAAGAAAAAATATTAACGTTCCATTTTACAAAGTAATTTATAGGGATAAAAATGTTCATTTACTTTTGTATTTTCAATTAATATGCGTGTTTTAAAATGAAATCAATTTTGATATATACAAATTTTTTATTAAAATAAATAAGCCAATATGCTTTAATATAATAATGTTCACATGATTTTCGTCCATATTGCATAATATTTTATATATATATATATCCTATATCGTGTACTACATATGTACACCAAGTAATACATATTATATAGTGTTTTATTTTTATTTATAGACGTATTGCGTTTGCGTCAGTTTAAATACTCGGAGTATAGTTCTTTGTACTATTGTACTTTGTAGTATTGATATTTTGTATTGAGCGTGTCCGGCCTACCATGATTGATTAATTAATGAATTGTATAAAAATGTATATCATTATTACTTTCATTTCATAGATGTGAAAATCAATTTACTAACAATAATTTTAATTTATAAATTATGAAATTAAAATAATTCAAGCTATTATTGATTTAAACATTCAAAAAGCAACACAGTAAGTCCATTGTTGTATGTTTCCACATTTGTCAACAATCCTTATGAGTGCCACGACTTTTTTTATTAAAAAAAAAACAAGTTTAATATTTTCCAATAGGTAAAAAAAACAATAACAGAGGACACAGCCACAACATTCTGTTGTCCAAACTTTGGCTCAACCACAATCCTCGATCCATACAAATTTAATAAGTATCATTATTTTATTATCTACATTTTCATTAATTTGTCTTTTAAAGCCCAATAAATGAACAACACGCGGTGTCGGGTGTACCTATTATATGTTCGGGGAATTCCCCGAGTTCTCGAGTGAATAGTGTTGTGTGCGGCATAATCGAATACATATCCAAAACATTTGAATTTCGTCGCAAGAAAAATAATTTACTCATTTAATGTATTTAAACAAAGAAGATAAAAAAGATTCTGCGGTCCGCAACAATTCATGCCGCGGGCCGCTCGCTGCCCGCTTGCCGTGGTTTGGACAGCCCTGATCTAGTATGTCATAATATATTTGTTTTCGAATAAAAAAAATTGAACAGCGGTTTATTAATTTATTTAGGTAGGTATTTCGTTCAATAAATGATGATTAGTGATATAACCTTTAGAACGTTTATTAAGTTAGCACTTGAAATATGATAACTCATTTCTCTTATTGAAACCTATATAGTAGTAACGTAATTACAGCGCTATATTTTGTAAAGCAATTTATAAAATATATTATTCATGAATTTGATATTAGCAAATTTTAAGGTTTTTGGAAATTTAATATTGGCAACAAATAATAATGTCATATTGTGAAACGGCGAAAACGAAAAATATAGCATTCATTAATTTAAGACGTAATTTTTAAAAATTTATAATTAAAAGAAAAGTAATGAGTGTACGGGAAGAAGATAGGCAGAAAACAGGATGCTCAAAAGGCGGCATTGGGCTAGCCGCGATCGCGGCTGTTGGCGTCGGTGTTGGAGCTGCTGTCTATTATTATTTTAATAGGAGACCAGAAAACCCTGACTCCACTGGAGCCACGACCTCGGGATGGACGTGCGAAAACAATGTTCCCTTGTAAGTTTACATATAAGTCTTAAAATAACTGATTTGAGCTTCCTTATTGTACATAAAACGTAGGTAGGGTAATATTTGTTATTAATATAAATTCTTCCATTTAACGTATTCAAATAATAATAAGTTATAAAATTGAGTTGGTAGGACGTAAATTACTTAAAAATTCCCTTTCGTTATAATATGATTAATGTAATAGGTATTATAAATGTGCCTATATGTCCGTTTGATATGTATGTCCTTCAGTCACGCTTGAGTAGATAAACAGATTCCAGTGAACTTTAGTATCGTGGAATAGAATTTATTATAATTTTACTTTACTAGCTGTGCAAACTGCTTTACTCGTGTTTGTTATTATAACTATGTAAAAATACAATTAGGGGCTGTCCACAAATTATGTCAAAATATGATGTGCTATCGTATTGCCTACAATATAAAAGCGAATAATTTACCATTTTAAGAAATAAAATATCGAACCAAAGAAAAATAAAACAAATTATTAAAATTTTGATGAGCTACAAACTTTACATTTCCTTAGACACCTCAACCTTTGTTGCTACAGCTCTGAGTAGGTGACACCACTTCTTCCCACATTTTATAAATTAACTTATTTTATGAGCAGACCCTTAGTTGAAATATGACAAATTGTATATTGTGTTTTTCTTTCCAATATTCAAATGTGTTTATATACCAATTATGACAGTTGGTTGAGTGATACAAATGTATTTCAGCTTGACTTGGTGGTGTGTTACATTAAAATGGATACTGTAAAACCTTCTTAGTGTAAAAAGACTAAAAAAAGGTATATGTATCAACCACTACTAATATACACCAAATGATGTATCTTATGTAATAATGAAGATTCAAAGCCCTTAATCGCACTAGAGGTTACTATGGTAATGGTATATTGAATCATCATGGTGAAATGACTTCAGATATGATGAAGGGGAATTATTACTATTCTGTCCTTCAACTAAGCAAAAGGTATTTTATAAAGTGACCAAGGAATGTTTAGCCTTACTTTCGGTCACATTTGTTTTTGTGAACTGCAATAAAATTTACTAACTTGGATTATACTGAATGCTTAAATTGTTGGTGATGCAAATTATCTGTTAATTAACTTGTAAATTGCTGTCAACTGCAATCCACAATTTTATCACATAATAAGTATAGGGATCGGTCAGGATGAGCAAAATATCTTCTATAACAATCAGTCCACCTATCATTCACTTGCGTATTCCTCTGTGTCTCGACATCGACTGCCATTTACGCTGAGTGTTCGGCTGCTTTATACCCGGTAACTAAGGTGCCCACATTATCTTACTAAATATTGTTTTATCAAAAATACATCAAAAATATTAAAAACACAACTAAATGAATTTAGGTAATTCCCACACCACAAACTACCGACAATTTTTATAGGAAATGATCCTACTTCTGGCTGGTTACCATTTCCTGTTCACACATTTTATAGTAAAAAATAAGTCCCATAAATATATATTGAACGATGGCTGAAATGCATATATATAAACTAGTATAATAAAGCTATATAAATTTGTATAGTGAACCTAACATAAGTGTTCACAGAACTATGAAGATACATCAAGTTGAGTTTGTTTTTCTATTATTTACTAGTTATCCAGCTCATCTTTACACATGCGTACTAACAAACAAAATGTGTAACATTTCTACCTTCTACAGAATGACAATATAATGACATAAAATGTCAACTGAATTAATATTCTTTTTGTTGTATCCTAGGCCCAAAGCTGAGGTTTAGCCACTATGGCACTATTGAGCTTATTACCAAGCGTCTGAGCATTATAAGAGCTTGCCTAATAGTTTAGTGAAGCTGTGTAGGTCCATCACGTCAATAGTCAATTGGAAAAAAAATAACTTAGACTGGATGTTTTTAAATATCTCTCTACTGTCTTCTATCTCTCTCACTCATTAACTTCTCTTTATTTGAAGGTTTTTCACTTTTCTGTTTAAATTTTCAAATATTTTCTACCATACAAACCTTGTCCTGATGATAAACAATTAAAACTAATTGAATTGAATAGGTTCTGTCCTGTCTAGCTTCAGCCTGTTTTAGCTTGTGATGTGCTTACATATAAGATTATCAATTAATTATTTATATTGATACAGAGTGCAAAGAGTCACATTTGCAGATCATGTCAATTCATCAATAACACAATGCATTATTTATAGGTGTGATTCAATAATGGTAATTATTATACATTATTTGTTGTTATTTCTTCCTATGCTTCTTCATGTGTAATATCAACAAGTATGTTTTCATAATTCCACCTACATCACACAGAAGCAGGTGCTTTTTTTTGGCAACCAACTTTAGAGATAATCCATTGTCAAGCAGGTAATAATACTACAAGTGTCTTGTGATTATTTCTATTTTCTAACAAGATGGTGGCCACCTTGACTGCCCTCTTAACAGGGAATTTTTGTGGCTTCTCAGAATTTAAGATGTGTGTTATTATTTCCCATCCATTTGACCTATATTATGTTATATTATAACTATAGTATTTATATTATGTGAAATGCCACCAATATCACAAAATACAGAGTCAAATAAAACAATATTATGAATAAAATATGAAAGCCAGTACAAGACAGACTAACATTTAGCTAATAAAATAGGTTCTGTGATGGTGAAGAGGACCTTTTCCTCTTTTTTTGGGTTAGTTAGCCTTAACCAAAATTATCAAATCCCAAATACATGTACGCGTTTGTGCAATACATTTGAAGGTTTGCTCATATGTGGCATCAATTTATAAACGTATGGTTAGTTGGCTAGATTCCAATCCGCGGTATTTGCGTGCAAGGCAACGGCCCAAACCGAGGTTTGGCCACTTTAGTATTTTTGCCTTAGTTGTCATTTCAGCTGAAAGTTTTCCGCTGGAATTGTAGAGGTTCTTCCGGCCAATGCCGTTATTCAGTACGAGAAAGAAACACCGACCGTGCATTCGACTCCAGCAGGAGGAAAGCATGCATTTGATTCCAGCAAGAGAAAATGCGAGGCTAAAGAGAAATGGTGTCAATCACTAATTAAACAATCTCTCTAAAATTCGCATACATCCAGGAACTAAGATATTCTAAGGAGCCGCGTCGACTCGTGGCATGTCGAGTAGAATTTTAGTGCGAGGATGGTACATCCGTTTTATCTCCCGAACCAGAAATCGTGCGACTTCAGAGATATTGGTACGTAGTTCTTCAAGATTTCAGCCGAGACTCTGTCAAGAGTTACGTGGAAAAGGTGTGCCTCCTCCAGCGCATAGATGAAATACGCATATTTAGCCTCCCTAACGAAGGAGGTAAGTTTCTGGTGGTCATCGGTGGGAAGTCTTTATGAATACCTGCGGAGGTATTCAGGGCGAAGGCGTATCTGATATTCTTCGCTATTAAACTAGACGAGATAGACACCCAAGACGATTTGTCTTGGATTGTGACTGGGGACGGGATGTGGGACTTCTTATCTGTCGCCACTGTATGGCTTATGCTTGAGCTAAGTCGGGATTGAAAGCGGAGGCTGAGACACAAACAACATTTCTCGCTTCGATCGAATCGACTCGGCCCTAGTGTGTGTGTTAAAATTGATAGGAGATTAATAAGTGCTGATTCGATGTGATTAGTCGAAACGGGCGTGATTGGGCTTGCTGATATGTTACCCCAATTATAGTTTTTTTTCGTGTTAATTAAAAGAGATTACGTTTCGAAATAAAATGTCTTTTATAAAAAATAAATCTATGCTCCTTAATTATTCATTTATCTGAACTTGTTACATCATATAATATTGTTTACAATTGAAATATAGTATTTTTGTATGCTATATAATTCTCCAATAGACTTAGTACGCAAACACAATCAGTAAAATACTTTATAGTACAATTTTTTTACTTCTAATCGCAACTGCTATATTCGGAATAAATTTTAATCTATTTAAGTTTTGTACTGTGGTATGGTTGTTATGGTTGAATTGTCACATTTGTGCATAATTAAGCAGATGTTCTCTTTTTTACGTTTTAATTCAGATCATCTCACAATACCACCTTTGAAGAGACAAATTCATATACTACTATATCAGAACATAGCACCACTGATACCAGTATAAACAGTATGTCGGGTATAAGTTCGACTAATTGGAACACCAGTATTTCTGAAAACGACGACGAAGAATCAGAAAATTATTCTACTGTCTCAGAAAATGATTTGATAACTTCGGAATATGAATTTACCGTCTCAGAAGAGGAGTCTGTAGCGTCTGAAAGTGATTCTACGATTCCAGAAGATGAGTCTGTAGGGCTTGAAAATTATTCTACTGGCTCAGAAAACGAGTCGGTGGCATCTGAAAATGATTCTACGGTTTCAGAAGATGAGTTCGATGGGTCTGAACATTATTCTACTGTCTCAGAAAATGACTCAATAATATCAGAAAATGATTCTGGTGAAGGGGACTCTGAAGATTTCTATGATCCTTCATACGTACAGAATGATTTTTCCATGTTGCGCATTTTGTTGTTCAATCGTTCAACAGAGGCGCGCCATTCTCTAGAAGGGCATAGGAACGACAGAAGTGAAACAGTGTATGAGACATCAGTCCAGGGCGCAACGGATAATCTGGAATCCGATTCTGAAACAAATATGCAGTGGGATGTGATAAACAACGCCACTGATGTACCGAGCTACCAACACCGTTCGAGAGTAGGGACTTTAACTCTAAGGAGTGTTCTGAATGCGATGCGTCGGCAGTGAGTATTAGTTTTTTCCAAAGTCGGTGGTGGGATTTCTTGTAGACACATTCATAAAGATAATTTAGAAAAAACGGATTCAATATACTTCTAGGATTAAACGCTTATAATAAGAAATGATTGTTATGAAATGTTTTCAGTTATTTCGTTATATTCATATTGTTATGCCCATGTGTTAATCAAATGTTCTCTCCGTCAGAAGATATGTATATACGCATAGGTAAAAATTAAACGTATGTACTGCTGTAGTTTCAGTTCACTTGCAAATTTCTCCCTGTCATTCCGCCTCATATTCATTCCGATGTCTAGAGTAGAACTAACTCGGATACACAATGTCACGTTTATATGCCTTTCAATAAGGAGGATGGAATACTTTGGAATGGTGACATAATGAATTATTCGAACGATTCGACAACGTTCGACACGGGCTATTTTTAGGACCATACTGAATCCCACGTTTCTTTGTGTGTTTCTAATGAGCTCCTATACAGGGTATAATGATATATTTATAATTAGCTTGTAATAATATTTTTAGTCAAATTTATATCGAAGATGGAAAGGCGTTATTCGCTAAGGCTTTTCACCGTCTATGTATTATTTGTTAAGTCAAAAAATTCAGATTTTTATCAATATTTTAAAATGTATTCAATATGGTTGGTTAAGAACCAATTCAGCATAATAAACAAATACCATTTCGGACCTGAATTTTTAGCGTTTGAACGCTTTAGATATTTTTTCTAATCATTTGTTATGTAAATACCAACGCTCGTATATTTTTCTGCCAAACATTGTTCTACTTCTTTCATGACATTAGCTATTACCGAGAGGAACTGAATTGATTCTTAGCCTGCTATATCATTGTGATTCTTTACGTCTTGATTTTAGATCTGAAGGAACTTACCTTATAAAATGTATCTCCTTTGAAATACTCCACAAAAATTGACTTAATTGTTCTATATTGTCATAATGAAATAAACAAAAAGTGTCTGTGTTCTTATTATGACCCTGCGAAAGAAGTGAAAACTTCTTTATAACAAGTACAACAAAACAAAAAGCCAACGTCACGCGGTGTTCCTAGGCGGTCACCCACCCTACTGACCGCGCCCAATATTGCTTAACTTCGGTGATCGGACGACAACCGGTGTATTTAACATTCTACCCGAAACAGGGTTTACCTCACCAATTTTAGTCCCAAAAATTTCCCGATCAAAATTTTGAAGAAGTTGCACTTCAAAAATTAAAGTGTAAACTCCATTTTTCGAGATTAATTAGCTTTGGTTGTTTTATCTTAAAATAATACGGATGTTTACTCTCTACATTGAACAATAACTTAGAAAAACCCCATAAAATCAGCAATCCCTTAGGTGTCGCTATTTAAAGTTTACATTGTATTTTAAATAGCTTTTGAAATATTTTGCAGAACGAAAGAGGATCACACAAAGGCGCTCAGAGACCGAGCATTGTAAGGACATGTTTTGTATTATATATTAGTTGAAGATGTGTTATTTTTTTAACCAATCGTAATAGCTTAAATTAACAGCACCCTAGACATTTTGTATGTTGTGTTGTTTTATAATCTTGGAAACATTGGCAGTTTGTTTAAAGAATAAAATCGTGATTTGATTCCAGCTGTAGTTTCGTTACTGAAGGTGAAGTTTGACTTCCTTACTTGCTCAATACTTATACGGATTCTTCTAAATTACCAAAATACAGAGATGTCGTAAATATTTCACAACAATTTGACCAAAAGGATGTTAAAATGTTAAGATCAAACCTGCCATACACTTAATCTCTTTTCATACCATTAGTTTATTTTGATCAGACATTCATAAGGAAGTTAGTCCTCAAGGATCTATATGCACAGTTGGAAAAATCCCAAACGTTGCGCTAAAAAGTGCGTTACTTCCCTTTTCAATGAGGGTTTTAGATCGTCTGAACCAATGGAGTTAATAAATGAATTAATGTTTTGGTAGGATTTTTTTTCCCAGCAAACCAGCAATGTCGAGTAGCAAAAATTACAATTGTAGATAAAGAGTACACCTAAAATACAAATACTTGAATAGAAAAAACTTTATCAAAAAATAAAACCGCCTTCAAAAGTCTACTTTAAAGAATGCACCAGAATATCTTTAACCATAGTTAGGTATATATTTCAGTCAATATACATTTCATATTTGTCTTTGAGGAGTTCCCTGCTATATCGGCAAAACCCAAGTCCCAATGAGATTCAAATCAAAATGGGACCCTCTTGAAAATATCCTCTTTGTAGTAAATAAACAATTTTCCAAATCAGTTTATAAATTACGAGGTTCTTGAGGTAAAAAATTAACACAACCGAATTGATAACTTCCTTCTTTTTGAAGTCGGTTAATAAAATAAACACACACAACAACATATGTATGTTATAGCCAAAGGTACATATGCAGTCTCTTGTTAGAATGACTGGTTAATCTTAGGTTTGACCAAAGTCCAAAGCATAACACGTTTTCCTTTTTTTGTTGCGGACCTCACGTAGAGGCGGGATGCTCGCTGACCGTTACCGCAACTTGCTCGCGCTTTCTTTTCAGCGCAAGTCTAACTTAGGTTAGACCGAAAATTGAGAATAAAGCCCATGGTCCTAAACAAACATTTCCCTTTTTTATTATTCCCTATTAATACAGATTAGCACAAATCAAATGGAAATTATTTCGGGGTTTGACCAATGGCTTTAGTCAAACCTAGGATAAATTAGTCATTCCGTAAAGAGACTGCATATCCATCTTTAACTATGATAATAATTAATAAATAATTAATAGGCTCATTAATAGTGTGTTTGAACACCGTGTCGATGGACGTAGATTCTCGAATCCTTGCTACAGAGCCGGAGCTTTCGGTGAAGGAAAATACCGTGATGATACCATAGCCTGATGGTAAGGTTTCTAAAGTCCGCCTAGGCAGCTACCACATTCAAGTTGAAAATTAGTCGCCAAGCACCCGTCGGTGTGTTTCGTCAGTTATACTTGAGAGCCAGCTTCCTCTAGGTTTAGCGTATTTACTATCTTATACCACATTGTCATTTGTCAACGCTAAAATTTATGAAGAATAAAAATATTTATTTTATAGCCAAGAAATGGCTTAAAAACAGCACTTGTTAATATTACGCGCCAATTTCGTGCTCTAACTATTTTGTTTGAGACACCCTTCTTTAGAAAACGATACGTCTACATTTTCTTTCATTTAATAGTAACTTTAATTAAATTCCTATTTATATTGCATGTTATTAATCCTAAAGAATTATTAATTGTGATTGTGATGTAGTTTTATATTCATTTAACAGTAGCTTTATGCGCATGAAATTAATATTTTTAGGGCTTGGGAAAATATTAACTTTTATTCTTTATTCTACTATTTCAAGAGTTTATTATTAAATATACTCATCTTCGTGTCTAACGGGGGTTCTTCTAAAAATAACACAGTACATATTTCTATAGAATCTTTTATCAACTGTACTAGATGATACAAGGTTTGTTAGCGCTGGATTCGAAAGATATTTATTTCTACAAGACAGACCCTATCAAGTCGTATATTTCCCACGTGCCGAATTTTTACGCAACGACACGGAGTGGAAAGGATAAAAATTGACCCACTACAACGCTGCGCTCGCGACGCGTAGAAGGCCTTCTCTTCTTGCACGATACGCAATAACATTCACGAACAGTTTCCAGAGTCACTTGAATTTTATAGTTTTAGCACACAATACAAATTATAATAAAGGAAACGTTCAGTCGCTGATCGTTCGCTAATTAAAGTGTTTAAATGTCAATTGTCAAGGCGCTGGGTGATTAGGGATGGGGGGAAAAGAGTGCGAATAGATATGTGGCACAAGGATGGGTTGTCGCCGTGCAAAATCTGGCCTAAACAAGGGGCCTTTAACATATATTTATATTTGATAAAATCGATTTCGTTTTACCAACTTCCGAAGTTTTAAATTTCCATATACGGTTCTGATTCTTTGAATAATGATCTAAACTGTCAGTCATCTCTTGCCACCTAGACAAACGTCCCAATCAATCAACCCGTATGTCTTTGTTCTGATTTGCTTATATTTGTGCTACAACTTTTTTTTTATTTATGGAGACTTCTCATCTTTAACGCGACATGTACCATTTAATGTTTCTGAATTCACGTGCATTTATTAGTTTAAATTAGTGACACTATCGGCTGACGTTGAAGAAAAACATCTTGAAATTTACTCAACTTTAGAAATGCTAATACGTGGGAAAATATAGAATTGTGGATTTCTCGGAATTTAAAATCGCGTATAAGTCGTGGGCTGGCGTTTTGATTATGCCCATACCTTTGGAAAGAGGCGTTTGTCCCTGCAGCGGATTCCTTAAAGGCTGATGTGATGGTGGATATAATTATCTTAAGCATTCAAAATTGGATTTATCATATGTTTCTGTTTTTATATCCTCTATGCATAGTACAAGAGATAGACTCTAAGATGAAGATTCGTCCCATAGTGGAGTATAGATTATTAACGGTGGACTATGCAAGACATGCGAGAAGAATGTAACCGATCTTAATACCAAGGGTTTTTTGGTGAATTTGTTTTCGTTAGTGCGATGAGGGCGTAATGGTGGAGGCTTCGGATAGCACATCAACATAGGCACAAATTCAACAGTGAGCCTTAACTTTTGGTCAATGAAAGCATTATGATGGAATAATGTTAATACTTTGGTAGGACAATTTAGAAGACGCCCGCTGGGCGATTTACCACCATTATGTTGAAAATCTCTAGCACGTATGTGTATCCGAACAGCTGCGGTTTGGGCCCGATTCTTCCTAAATTGAGTCATCTAAAGTCGAGCTGAGTTTGTGGCGAAATGTTATAACTATAAAGGATTAAGGATTCCTCTTTAATACATTTTGTATAATCTATTCCAGCCGTGAACGATCCTGGTCGCTAGAGGAGTGCTCGATCTGCTTCGACTTTATGCTCAGAGACCAGGAGCTGATGTCGCTCCCTTGTACTCATAATTTCCACACGCAATGCATACTACCATGGCTGCAAGAAAGACAGACCTGCCCCAACTGCAGGAAAACTGCCTAGTGATTGTAAGTTCTTCATAAATAAAACCTTAATTGATAAATACGTATGTCAGCGCGGACGGTCATAAAAGTAGAGGAAGAACGAAGAAGGTATGGATAGACTGTGTGAAAAATGATATGTGTATAAAAGATGTGAATACTGAGATGACATTTGACAGGGGAGAGTGGGAGAGGAAAACATGTTGTGCCGACACTGCTTAGGTGGGATAAGGGTAAGAAGATGATGATGATATATATGCATGTATATACGTTTGAGTAATTCTGACTATTCTCTTTACAGGTCGATGTTTTGTCGTCGGGTTAACGAATCCAGTTAAGACCGACTGGTTCGGTATAATATGCTCATTTTTAACAGAACTTTTATGGGCGTTATTAATTCTAAATTGTTTATTGCTTGATCATGATTGCCCTCAATGTATTATATGTCGACAGTTGGAAAGTGATTTAAAAATATATATATTGTTGTGTCTTTTCTACGTATCATAAATTTGGATTTGTGTGATATGTTTTTGTGTCAATAGGAATGTTTTAAACATTTTTATCACTCGACTGAATTGTTTTCTACTACCTATATGGAAATAAGGTTTCGTTATATCTCGAAATGCCCTAAGAAGAGCTTTGTAGTGCTTATTTAAATTAATTTAATAAAAATTTGTTTTTTTAGATATTTGCTGAAATAAAGTACGCGTTAAAATGTATAGTTTTTTGTGATTTGGTATTAGCTATGCGCGATGCAAAGTCGATGTAATGTACTGTTCGAACATTCTAGACGGTTCTATACCAATCTCAATGTTGTCAAGTTCGAGACGAGGTTCCATTGTAGAGCGAGACAATTGCAAAAGAACAATATGTAAAAATCATCTGACTCTACTTTGAACGCAAATACTTAAACTACGTTTTTAATATTAGGTAAAGCATTGATCAAATAAAATCAATAGTTAACAGTTAATGTTAATGATAGTTCATTGCGTAATTTCGAGACTTGATATGTAGTGTAAGCGGTGATTTTGATTGTGGGATAGTTTCTTTTTTTTAGTTGGTTGTACGTACATAATGGACGCATCTCATTTAACAACGTGGTTCAATATCATTAAATTGACCATAAAGTCTATTACAAATGTGGATATACAAATAAACATGACTCCAATAGCTATACGCATCGTAATTTATCTATGTATTTGTTTAAAGTGTCTGAGAGATCGATTTTATGTTCATACTTGAATAATTTGGAATAGCGCCATCTCGTAATCATCTATTGGCAACTATGGAAGTATCAAGAAATTTACGATATGGTGGCGCTGTATAATATTGACAGCCAGAATTTTTTTTTGTTTCTAAAATCTAGTTTATTCTGGAGAAACGTTTATATCTATAAACTTAAAAAACAAAATATTTTCTAATTACAAAATTTGATCGAAATCGTTAGAGCCGTTTCCGAGATACAAGAAATAAATGTATATATATACCAGAATTACACATTCAAAATTATTGTGTTTGAAATTAATATGTCAATGAATTGTGATTATTAATATTATTTAGATGATCATCATAATTGAATAGATAATTAATTATAATGCAGATTATAAATGTGTTGGATTCGCTTCGTCCGTCATATGAACGTATAACATAAGACAGTGTATTTTGTAAGAAAATAAAATAGTGTATAGTCCGGGACCGCCGTTAGGAATAAAATTCTTTACGATTTTTCATTAGTTCCAACTTCCAAATGTAATTCGTTGTGAAGGTTTTTAGATTGCTTATATTTGTATATCTTCGTCACGTAAGCAAAAAGCGTTATGCCTCCCTCCATGTGACTGTTTTTTTCCCTCTCTCTTTAATGTATGTTTATTATTTTCAATCATTTTTTCAATGCAGATGGCGTTAATAAAGGAATAAAATCGAAAAATATCATTCAATATTTTTGGCAAAAAATAATTAATTAGACATTAAATATGAACTAGTGATTTATAAGCGTTATAAAAAAGGTTAACATAATAGTTTGAATGACATTTTCACTCGTGTTCAGTATTTCTTTACTCGCACGCATACACATACTCGTATACAATAGAAAGAGGTAATTAGAGGCAGTCGCATGAAGGGATATAACCTTTTTTCTTACTTGACGATTTCTACCAGTTAAATCGCGTTAAGGAATTTGGTTCGAAAATATATTTGTTTTTGTTAAATGTATTGATAACATTTGTTGAGTTCTTTTAAATTGTTCCAAACATTAGAATGCATCAGTTATCTCGCTTACTCACGTTAAAGTCGTATTAGTTTCTGTTTCTCAAACAGAATTTTAAATGTAACGTTCCTGGTTTTTATAGACAAACACGCGTCTTGATAAAGGTATATATAATATCTCTTTCTGAGGATAGCAAAATTACGATAGGAGTGAATAGTATTGCTTTAATATTGTGAGATTCGAGTGCAATGTGTAAATAATAAGGTTAATAATAGCTTGAATAATAATAAGTTTTTTATTTTGTACGCACTCGCGATTTGCAACACTCGCTTCATATTAATAATTTATTGGCGTTTTTTAACAGCGTGTTTATGAGTTATTAATAAAAGAACAGTGATATTATGGGGACAGTCTCCTTCACAATCAGGATAAGTAACTCAAAGGCTAGTCCAGATATTTAGTATTAAACATCTCAAATTGCTGTGATAAAAATTTGGTATCCCGACTATTTCATTCTAATATTGTTAACTGAATGTCATTTTCCCGATTTTTTCGGTAATTTACGAAACGGTTAAGCAAATTGTGTAGCGTATTTGTGATGTCGAAATTTAAAGAAATGTGATATAGTATTATATTAATGTCTAGCCCGTGGACCAATGTTTTAAGAACAATTAATTTTGTGTAAATATTCTGTATAGTAATTGTATAGCTTATTTATTTCCATACACCGAATGAATCTCGACCCGAATGGTAAACCATTTTTTTAATGTTTGAAAAAAAGTTGCCCCTAATAGAGTCGACTTTAAAATTTGATCCTTAGTTAACTTTTAAATTAGAATTAAAGTCAATGAGGGTTAATGGTGAAAAAAATGTTTTTAAAATTGTTCTGTTTATTTTGCAATTTTTCGCATAATATATGGCGATTTGACGTCATTAAATTAAAAAAGACATGTTTGTATGAAAAATTTTAAAGTATGCTACTGGGCTAAACAAAAAAAGTGGCAATTTTTTTTGTTGTTTTCTCTCATGTCTTTGGTTATGAAGTTCTTAATTTGTGTATTTTTGTTCTTTATTTTAATATTCTATTTTAAACCTCGTACACGCGTTTCGGGTGTGCCTTGTGTGGTTATTATCACTAAAAGAAGTTGTTACATTAAAAAAAACGCGTGCGGCTATCCGCAGTGTCTACTAGTTCTAATAAGTAACGTTATCAAGCAATCATACGCTATTTTTTATACCACTTTTTGGCCTAGTCCAGCAGTGGTTATATAGGTAAAGGAATGAGCAGTGGGTATTTTGTATTACAGTTACCTCAGTAGAAATTTGTAGGCTGGCCAACCTTCCGGAATAGACTTTTGGGAAATCTGTTTTTAAAATATGTGGCTAAAAACTGGACTTAATTGTGGATATAAATATAGGATTTCTTGGAAATCTAAGTGTACCATAAAACGGAATAAATGAGGTTCTCCACATACAAATTTGGAGGGACGTGTGCTCTAACGTTTTAAAGAGGTAACGTACCGGATCTAGCGATGTGGTTGATAGTTCTAATTATAACGGAAAATATTAATGGACCTTTGAAATTTTAATGAATACTATTAATTTTAAATTCAATATTTATGTAGTTATTTATAAATAATATTGTAAAACTTTGCATGATATTCTGTATTGTTATAAAATTTGTTTTATTCAATGGATTTAATAAAATTTTGGATTTTTTATTGATGTTTATTTTTCATAAAAATGTTTTGGTAGTGTTGTTGTGTGATTCCTTGTCAATTGTACTCAACATTTTCAGGTAGTAGTAATAGAGAGATTATTAGTTATTTGAAATCTACTCTTGTTTTTATGAAACGACTGAATATAAGGTAACCTTTATATATACTGACCATGAATTAAAAAAACACTCCAAAACCTGTGACGGCAGTTTTTGTTTTTGGAACCGACTAACCGCTGTCGGCCTGACGGGCCTTCACAGTTTCACTGTTCTTTTAACGCAAGCGCTTAGGGCACTCAATCGAATGGCAATAAGCTCATGGGTGCCAGAGTGGCCGAGCTTGGGCTGTTGCCTTGATGTGATGTGCCAATGAATTCGTATTTATTTATTATTGAAGTGAAACATCATATGGGAGGGCTTTGATATTCTGATCTTCAACCTTTTTATATGATCGAAAAGTGGTGGGGGTAAACACTGTGTCGAGTAGTGTGTTGAAAACATCGGTTCCCGCCCGATCATCGAAGTTAAGCAACTTCGGGAGCGGTCAGTACTTCGATTTGTGACCGCCTGGGAACAGCGTAAAGTTGGTTGCGTTGTATTTTTTTTAATACAATATTTTTCTGTTTTACTTCTATTGTGTGTCATTACGACACACCCTGTTGTAAGTTCTTTTATACTTTATTGCTTTTAGCGTTCATAGCGATCATAGATTTACCTGTTTTTTTTTTTATTTTTTTTTTTTTATTGAAGGCTTAGTCGCCTGTGCGACTATATCGCATTTATGTGTTGTACGATAGTAAACACGTTAAATATGGAAAAGGAACAGGCCTTCAAGTGCAGCTACCGAAGCACACTTATAGGTGCTGGGTGATAGATTTTCAACTCAAAAATTGTAGCTAGTCAAGCGGGCTTGAAAAAATCCCTACCACTGTGCTATGATGTTATCAGGACGTTTGCCTCCACTAAGCGCTTTGGTTCATTCTTACCAACCTACGTCGATCAGAACATTGTTTGACCACTAATAACTTAGCAATACTCGTTTCACTTGAGTCTTTTCTTGTGTGTTGTAAGCTATATCGATAAAATAAAAAAGGTCTGCCGTTGAGCGCGCATCGCGTAAAAGCTACTCGATAGATTTTGGACATTATTTTTATACACTTTTTATCCAACTAATTCTTTTAAAAAAAAGTGACAGCTTCCATTCACACAGGTTTGGCTGTTTTATTTTCAGTTATTGTTTTTGGAAAATGACCACACGAACTATTAACAAAATGATTAATTTGAAAACAAAAGTCCAAAGCCTTTCGACTATAGAGACAACTTAAGGGTAAATAAATATTTATTTTAAATTCCTTTAATAATATTATAAGTTTGTTTTGTAGTAAACAATTGAAGCGCAAGCCCGAACTTAAATGGCTATATTTACAAAAGCCAAAACATTGACATGAACTATAGTTATAACCATTCTTCTACGGTAATACTTCTAGCAATTTGGTGATTATTTGACAGCGTGTATTATAAGTGATTAAATTTAGTTAACGTTTTTACTTTGGTTTCAAGTTTTTGTACTCTCGTACAATCGAAAATTTTGAGTATGTATTGAAAATTATTTCACTTAAGATGATCGATATCAAATTCTAACGGTATAATAATTGAAATATGCACTAGTATTTATTTCTTCACTACTTTTAGCTTTTTTAATACAAGATTAGATTAGATACAAAAATATTGTACATTTTACGTATTATGTGAAAAATGAATTAAACAGATTATTTAGTAATCTGATATTTATACTACCACTACCACTAACAGAATCGTGTTATATCATTTTATTCTTTATTATATAAATAAAGAATCGATTTATCGTGGTTATAATGTAGTATCGACTATTATTTGTCATAATCTATAGACGACCCTATTTTTTATCAGTCATTTTTGTTTTGACGTTTCGCTATGAAGTATTTATGTTGTGTAAATAGAAATATTATGTATAAACACGTCTCGAGTTCTTACTTCTCTATCCTTGAATATTTTTAATTCTATGCACAACAAGATTAGAAAGCGTACTGTCGTATATTATACGGGTCGTTAACCTACGAAACGTATATGTTTTTACAATGAAGTGATCGTTTGAATTTTCATTTGAAAATAAAATTATTTTGTTATATGTTTTTGTGGTAATCTTTTTTTATAAATACTAAATATGAAGTTGAAAATTGACAAAGGCTTAATGCCAATAAAGGCGCATTTCTTCTTCTTTTTCGCTGGTAAGTCATTTTTCTGTTTCATTTATTTTTTTATCTATAATTTAAATTTGAATTGAAAGATATTTCAATGAATTTTGAGATGTAATCTTGTTATTTATGTTTTACTTACGCAAAATTTATCAAATGAGCTATATGTTTATACATATTATAACATTTCTAACTGAACTAAAATTCCTAACTAATATTATAAATGAGACTGTGAGTTTCTTTCTTTTATTCATGAAATATTCTAAACATATTGTAAGGAGTACAAAAAAGGACAGAACATAATTTTTATCCCGAAAAACAAATATTTTCGGAGGGATAGATAAAATTTGTTTTATTTTATGTGTTAAAAAACAGATATACCAATTATAACTTAACAATTTTTCAGTGATACCAATTATGTCTTGGTTTTATTCAGCAAGAATTTAGGAGAGTTATATTTTACAAATGATGACAAAGAAAGACAATTGTCAATGTCCATTAACCATAGTACATAATGTTATGATAATCAAAGAATCATTTTAGCAGCTAAAGCAATTTGTATCTACAGTTATCAAATTAATTATGATATCCAATGTGTGTATACAGCATAGACATACATATTATATCAAGTGTATCAATGATATGGGCCCCTGAGTTTGTATAAAAATTCTCAAATTTTGTTTCTTCAAGTTTTCTTCAAATCTTCAACAATATACTCGGAGTAAATAAATAATGAAAACATGGAGAGATCGTTTTTGTAAGTCGTAATGATTCCTAACTCCATATCTTATGGGATACACTACATATTTAAAGATTAAGAAGTTACACACATTGTCCCATGAAATTCTTATATATGGCCCCATTAAGACCAGCTAAGATACAACTGCACAATGTGAAGAAAAAGTATAGAAACAATTATTTAATTTTTTTATGAAAAAATAGATTTTTTTGTAGTATTCATAATCTACAGTTACACAATTAATTGTATTTTGTAATGTGTATGAAATAAAAATATAAAAACAAATTACATATAATAATATTTCAGGGTAATAACAAATTGTACTTGGTTGGGTTATAAACACCATGTACTTGAATGATAAATCCATCACCAGTCACCGTGACTCTTCTTATGTTGTGTATTATTTGTATGTTGTATTATAATATGGTCGGTATTTTGGTTATATTTTAATGAATAAACATCTGAACCTTTGCATTAAAGTTAGCCTAAGCGTTGGAGTACTTAGAGAAGTAGACAAGCTACATTTTATAAAATTAAAAAAAAAGGCAAAAGGAGGGTGGCATCAATTGACAATGATAGAATGAATGCCTCTGTGGTTAGAGAATATTGCATTATTATACTGTTATGACCTGTACATAAATTAGTTTGAGCACTGAAGATATTTCTGAACCATTCTAGAATTTTCTCCAGTTATCTCAAACAAACTCAATACTACTAATAAAATGGTGTGTGTGACTCATTGATGCCTGTAAGAAAAAACCTTCACATTGAAAGTCCCTTAGACTATTGTAAGCAAAGGAAGATGTTCTAAAAATATAAGGCCTCGAATCTTTACCCTTCCCTTAAAGCTTTTTAGGTGTCATAGATCTGACTGTGAAAGTTTTCTAGAGATTGCCACTGTCCTTTCTATTAAAAATAGAAGCATGTTATATCGTGATCCCGGACAGAACTGGCAGACAGATACTAGAAAAAGAAGAGATACAAAATTAAGGTGCTAGCAGACTACAAGCACAGTAAAGTTTGTGAGGATAAATGGGTGTTTATTACTCTTTCATGTAAAAACTACCCAATGGATTTTAATAATACTATACTAGGAATGTAGTTTATATGTCAAAGTAACACATAGGCTATGATTTATGAAGATACTGATTAATTTGGCCAAATTATGATGTTAATTGTCTCGAGTAAGTTCGTAAAAATCTTGCCATTTGACAGTTATATCCGAATGGGCTGTATAAATTGTTAAAATTACATGGAGTATGATGATATCGTTTAAAGACAAGGCGTGGGTTTTTGCTAAACCTTACTAATATTATAAATATGAGTTTGTTTATTTGATAATATGTTTGTTACACATTCATGCCAATTTTCCATAAACGCTACTGTTATGAGTACATATAAGGACAAAGCTACCTTTGATCCAAGAAAAGGTACTGTTCTTGAAGCATGGGTTAAATCTGCTTTAAAGCGAGGGGTATGGTAAGGCGATTGGTGGTAGGGCCTTTTCTAAGTTCGTGTGCCTAGCTACCACCCTCAAGTTGAAAATCTGCACCTTTTTATGTTCCCACAGCTGCACTTCAAAGCCAGTCTCCTCTAGGTTTAGCATGTTTACTTTCTTAGATCACATCTTTTAACAATAAGATGAGATTGTGGTTAAACAGTAACCTATAAAGTATAAAAAGAAAAAAAGGCGAGCAAAGGCGCGAGCAAAAGCTAGTATGAAATAAAGAGATAATAATACTCCATTATCAAATTAAAATATGTTTGAATACTTTCAGTGTATTTTATAAAACTCTTATCATATCATTTATAGATAAACCGTCTGATATATTCAAATCTTATTAGGAAATTTTATTACTTTTACTTTATATTGATACTAGCTGCTGCCTGTGACTTCGGTCATGTGAAATTTAACCATTACTACTTAGCACTTATGGAGAAGTGTAATATTATATAGTCAAGTAGTTCTGTGAGAATTCCTCTATCGGACAGTAACAGCTTTGTCAAACTTGGTTCAGTAGAGACGATAGAACTACGAACGTGGGTTTTTATTATGCTTTTTGTAGTTAAATTTCTTATGGGAGGGCTTTGAAATTTTGATCCGCAACGTTCTTCTGTGACAAAATGTAGTAGGGGTGAACACTATGTCGGGTAGAGTGTTGAAAAAATCGGCTCTCGTCAATTACCGCAGTTAAACAACGTCGGTTGCGGTCAGTTTTTGGATGGGTGACCGCCTGGGAACACCTCGTGACGTTGGATTTTTGTTTTGTTGTGCTTTTTATAAAGAAGTTTTCACTTCTCTTGTGTGGTTATAAGCATAGATATTTGTTTGTTACTCTTTCATGTCTTTATACTGAACCGAGCGGCATGAAATTTTGTAAACACATTGTCAGTGGTACAGAAAAGGACAAAGTATACCTATCATGCAGAAAAAATGTACTGTTTTAGAGGGATATATCAAATCGATTAAAGTTAGTTGGCAGTATGTTTTATTCTAATTTTATAATAGTCTATGAAAATTGTATGTCTTTAGAAAAAATACAAAAGTAATTTTCAACGTGGTAAACGTGTGCAGAGCCTAGCCGCGGGCTTAGCTAGTTCGTAATAAAACTATTGAGGGACCTCACGAAATGTAATAGCCGAACGATAATAAAGGAAGCGGTTATCAATTCGTAGGGGTCCTTGGCACTGACATTGTAAGGTCATACGATCCCAGAACAAAGACCCATTATAGAATGATATGTCATTATTTCTGGGAATAGGCGAGTGAATAGTACTTATATGCAATTTCTGAAGTACCTTTTAGACGCATTGAACTGTGAATGAATTGAAATCGTCACGCTCGGGACGATAACGCTGAATCGGGTTTACTCGGCTTGATTCGATATCGAGCGTGGTCGGGTAGGTTACACAATGCACCGAGTACGTCGTTCCTATAATGATGTATTATAACAATTTAATAATATTATGCATGTGATTGTCTATAATCAGAACAGTATTTCTAGTGCATATAATGTTACTATTATTTATTTACGTATAAATATCTTCTTACCCTTACCCCATCAAAGTGGGGTCGGCACAATATGTTTTCCTCTTCCACTCTCCCCTGTCAGATGTCGTCTCAGTATTCACACCTTTTATACACATAACATTTTTCACACAATCTAACCGCACAGTTTTCGGTCTTCCTGTATTACTATATCCGTCCACCTTCATACTTAAAACTTCTCTACTTACATGCTTCTCCTCTCCTCGTGACATGCTCGTACCAATATAACCTATTACTTCCCGACTTCTCTGTCGCTGATGCTATTTTCAAACTGCTTCTGATATATTCATTCTTAATCTTATTATTTTAGTTATACCACATTTTCATATAGACATTCGCATCTCTGTCACATGTAATGTTCTCTCATCCGTCTCTTTCGTAGCCCAGCATTCGGATACATACAGCGTGACTGGTCTTATAATCGTTTCTCATGCACCTTTTTTCGACATTTCATCCACTCCATATTATTTATTTTCATATAAACATTGATAAATCTGTATGAATTTTAAAGTGCATCTATTGTTAATAAGTTTTCACTTCTATCGTGTGTTCACTGACCATATGGATGAACATACTATTTTAATTCCTTTTATTATCGACTATTTAAAATCACAGATACTTATAAAGGCACATGAAAAAAAAAAAGAATCGCCTGACTATAAAGTTGATCATTATTACAGCAACTTATAATGTAATTAATGTACGTGATTTATAATAAGTTACTAAAGTTGACGATTATCCGTTATCGGGACATGAGAATAAGTAAGTATCATGCAATCATGAATAGGTCTGAAAGAGATTTACTTTTTTTTTTTTCGAATTTCGTCGACTAGTCGATCACCAGTAATATTAATAGAATTACTGTCTATTTGACGCAAATGTCATATCTTGTTGCAAGTTTGTGCTCTGTCTCATTTAGAATAAAGTTGATTTTAACAAGTAATGTGTTTAACTTATAAACCTTCAATGAACGAGCCTACTCTTTTCTCTAGGGCCGGCAACGCATCTACGATTCCCCGCGTATCGCAGGTATTCATGGTTGGCGGTGATCATTTACAACCAACCCCCATGTTCGTATGCTTCAAGTCGCGTAAAAAAAAAACTGGATAATAATTTGCATTTCTTATTTATCACTCATTTCATTGTCGCATTATTGTTACAAAGTCTAAAATTACTATCGGCCTGCCTCGACTTCACGTGGGCGCAAGATGAGCTGTTATAAGCGGCTAAAGGATTTTGATACATTTTTGTCACTTTCACATTTATAGTTCACTAGCGGCCCGCTCCGGCTTCGCACGGGTATTTAAAATATACAGCCTATGTCATTCACTGAAAAAATGATTAAAATCGATCCAGTAGTTTTGGTTTATTCATTACTGCCCGTGACCCGCACGCGTTAAATTTGGAGTAACGTCAAAAATAATAGTATTTCTCCACTATTTAATTTATGTTATTATACATATAAACCTTCCTCTTCAATCACTCTATCTATTAAAAAAAACGCAACAAAATCCTTTGCGTAGTTTTAAAGATTTAAGCATACATAGGGATATAGGGACATCGAAAGCGACTTTGTTTTATACTATGTAGTGATTGTGATGCACAAAGTTTTAGAAGCTACACAAGGATCTTCACACGAATAAGTTGTTTTTTTTTTCGGTTGCCCGTAATATTATCCCCTCGGCTAATTTTTTAAGACCAGTTCTCAAAATGATGGATTATGTTTTTTATTTATTTCGCGACATCGTGTACATTGTAAGTTTCATAGTTTAGTAAAAAAAGTTCATACAAATGACAAAATTATTTAAAAGTACATTTTACGTAAAATGTTACAATACATCATTTGTTATTTTTAAAAGTTTTGTAATAAATCAGGCATTTATTAAGTTTATGCTGCCAAAACAGTCTGTTGATCTGTGCCTCATGACGTCTACATTCGTTTGTATGGAACTTAAACCTTTATGTTTTGGACAGTCCGGGGGTTAACCCTGTGATATCTTCTAAGCTGTTCAATGAAATGACATGCTGTAAGAGGCAATTTTGTTCTACATTGAATGTCCAACGTAATTAAGCTATTTATAGTATAAGAATTGGTAGTACTATATTTGCGAAAATGTCGCGGCGTCGAAAATAACAATTTTTTAATAATATGTAAAGGATAGAAATGATTGATGTGGGTTATTCTTACGAGATAGACATACCATCCACGATTTTCCTGTAGGCATTCTTCAGACATATAATTCTATAGTAGATTAATTTGATGTGTCTCATGAGTTTCAGTCAAGGATATAAATGTAATTACCAGAAAACTCCTTCATCATACATATAAACCTTCCGGAAGAAATTATCTAAACTATAATGAAAACTATATCAAATTCGTTGCGTAATTTAGAAGACATGAGCAAACGCACAGACAGACATGAAAAGCGACTTATAATTATTTATGTTTATACTTAAAACAGTACAAACTCGATAGCAGAATAACGTGTAATTGTTTAAGTGTTGTTGAAAAATAACATAACCGAGTCATTTATTACTAACATTAAGCTGTTATCGCTATAGTTAAAACTGTATCGTTGTGTGAACTTCCGAATACGTCTTTTTTTAATTGCCCAAGGCATAGGTCGTAAAATCTTAGGCAGAAAAATGCCAGCCCGCAATAAACATGATTCGTATTTCGAGGCTAATTTTATGTTTTGAAATTGTTAATACCTCGTATTTTATGGATAAATCGCTTGTCCAAATAACGGATATATAAACACTGGTGTTTTTATCTAGGCATGTGTAATAATAGTAACGAATTACGCAATAGATATTATATGAATTTACAATACTTAATACCTCTATCACTCTAACACGTAGTTCAAACATGCTAAAGTGTTATCAGTTATTGCACAGATTAAATTTATATAGGTGGAATCAACAGAATGTATCTACAATGTTGTAATCATTTTTGCCTAGATCTCATTGTATCTATATTTGATAATTAGCACTTGTTACGTCGCGTTTATTGAATAAATAAGATATTCCCTTTATATATGTAATACTAGCTTCGGTCGCGTTAATATAAATTTCACCTATAGTATTTATTCTCGATTAAAAGGTACTCTATGTACTTTTATCTATGCAAAATGTCATGATGTTCGGTCGAGTAGTTAAGGTGTTTAAGCGTAACGACCATACTCACATTCGCCTTTATGACATTGGTTAGGGCACGGACACTAAAAAATAATAATAAATATCAATAATCGATTCCAAAATATAAGTAGCTCAGAACCATCTACGAAGTATTCCGCGTAGAATGGTCATAGTCTTATGCCGATTCGTTCAGTAATTCTGATGTATTTGAGCCTTAAAAGACCTATATGTTCACATATGTGAAGTAGGTGCAAAATTGACTTATTTTTGTTCTGTTTTTGACGTCTCTCGTCTCTTGAAAATTCTGTCGTCAATATATATATTGGAATGACGACCCTTTTCCACTTACGTTTTAGTGGGACCTTAGTCTGGCATGTTGTGTATTTTACATTTTATTCATATTCTTGTGCATTTGACTCTATATTTTGTAATATTTGTGGTGTTTTACGTAATTTGGATCGGTTATTATATGCATAAGGGAAGTGTATGTGAAATGAAACCACGGAGCATGTATTTTGAGACGCTACAAAATCTCCCTGAAAAGTTCTAACAAGGCAGCCGCCATCTTGTAAGAACATTGAAATAATCACAAGACGCTTGTAATATTATTACAAACTCAACTATGGCAGTAATAATCTAGTAGATTGATTGCCAAAAAATAAAAGAAAATCCTTTAATTAAAATGAACAGTTTTGTAACATATCTTTCGCTGTACAAACACGAAGTACAATTATATTTACGCAATGAATTAATTAACTGTTATGATGACAATTTACGAGTCACAATTACCTCGTCAACTGCACTCCATTAATTAAAAAAAACACTGATAAAACATGTAGCCTGTAGTTATATGGCCACCAGTTATATCCGTATGTCTGCAATGGTTTATCATTATTTGTTGTCGTGATCTATCTACATACAAAAATGCCAAGGGAAAACAGTTAAGAACATCTTCCTTCTGTGTTTCTCCACCGAAATCTCCTTTCGAGAGAGCCTTTTAACTCCTCTGATGTTTTTTTGAGAACGAGATCTTAATATGCCAACATATGTTGCCATGTTTTTAAATTACGAGACAATCTGTCTGTTGACCTATGCATCATAAGGTCTACATTCGTTTATATGGAGCTTAAACCATTACGGTTTTCAACGGTCAGTAAATGTTTTGGAGAATTTAAATTATTTTTGTTTAATTTTTTAATTATGGGTTGAAAGCCATTCCTATAATAACGTTTCAGCTTTGTTTTGTATTAAACTCTTGGCTGTATTACCCACAAGCCCGAACTTAGGCTATATTTAGAGTGGCCAAGGAGATTGACTAGGATTGTATCTACAATTTCATTTTAACATTACATGATAAAAGAGCCAATGTTGTAACAAACTTCGCGTAATTATAGTTTATATTGTTTGTCCTCATATCTTCTTGATTGAAAACAATTTTCATAATTAGGTTAATTCGTTTTGTAGGTTAAATTAATGTGAACATTTCATATGTACAGTGTCCGTTGGCTTATTTATAATAATACTCGCTTATGCCCGCGGCACAGCTCGCGTGGATACTCATTTAGCCTAACCTTACAGAACAGTATTTTTTCTGGGTAAGAGGTAGCTCGTCGCTGCCCTCGGCCTGGATATCTCGCTGCCGATGGTCGTTTGTAAGATAGTCGAGAGCGAGGCCGGATGGCTCTTCATCGCCTCATACTGCGAGGTAGTTAAGCTCGCGAAGATGGAGGTGGAGAGAAAGCGCATCACAAAGCTCCCCTCTCGCGTTCGACGAACTGCGCAACGGCGACGGGTAGGCGATGATCTCCGGCCGCCGTAGGCTGGGCGTGTGTAGGCATGCTAGTTACTGCGGCACTTAAATTGCACAGGCCCATGTGGTGGAGGCGCATTGTACCGATGCGACTCTTACAGTTCGGCAGGGGGGTCTAACACTCACCCCTTCCTTCGACTGGTCTACGATCTTGACTCCTCAAACTGCAGTCGGGACACCTTAAGAGGAGCCAACACCTGTCGGAGGGACAGACGTAGTGCTTGTAAAACAATTATGGTTCCCCGGTCTAAAGGTGAGACAAGGCACCATGAGGCTTTAGTCCGTGCGAATTGGGCATAACCCCCATTTGCTGCCCGGCGGGGTGGGTATAGGTATCCCCATGTGAAAAAAAAGTATTCTATGTCCTTTTTTATATTATCATCTACTTACCCTTATCCCACTTAAATAGGGTCGGCACAACATGTTTGTCATGTTGTGATGTATGATTTGTCTTAATTCTTACGATCGGTCGCGCGCGCCTCACGTCAACCATCCTTGGAATAATCTCCTTTTCGGTATCCTTGACAATATTTACGAGTATACAAAATTTTGTGCTTAATTTATAGTGTGAAATAATAAACGTATAAACTTATATTCTTATGTATCTCCTCACTTTATCCGTGTCTCTTGTTGTGGCTGTAGTTCTCGTTTACCTTGCTTCCGGCTTCCCAGATTGGTTGATCTTTTTTGTAACCACCACATACATCACTCTTTTTAAATTGGCGCCCCTCGCGATATATGATGTAATTAATAGCTCAGATCTATGGATGTATATATTAAAATGGTCGTTATTTATTAAGTTAGCTTTTTTGACTTGGGTATCGTTCAAATCATTAGTTTATAGCCTAAAAACGTTTAAGAAAAAACATTCGATGCCGTTTAACTGTGCCTAAATGACGATACTTTTCTCATTAATTTAACATGGTTTTTGAAGTTATACTTCTTTTGGCGCGTTAGGGAAAAATGATGAGAGTAATTTTTTACGTTGCGCGCGCACACCGTCACAAAAAACCGACACCCTGAAGTTAGCTATAGTCAACATTTTATTCAAAAAAAGGATGTATGTATTAAATACCTTTTTTCTATTGATGGTGTCGTTTTTTCTACAAACGTAGAATAAGGCGAAAGATAGATTTTTGAAAGATTTTTTATCGTGTTACGCCAAAGAAGTATAACTTCTAAAGCGTGTACATAAGTACACCCACACTTTTTTTCACTTTTTAGAAATTAATTTCTATCTTACTTGTTTTATTGAATAACTTACCAAATACTATTTATCCTCCATCAACTATCATTCCGTGGGATGGACAAATTTTTATGCGTAAATAAATGAATTTTGTATATTTTGATACGGTCAAAATTTATTTAATAATGTATTTTCTTACATATTTTTAGGCTATAAACTAACGATTTGAACGATACTCAAGTCAAAAACATGGTAAATAACAGACACCCTAGTATACGATATTGTGTAGGCAGTGGTGTAATATATGTTCATCTAGATCTAAATGTAACTAAATGTGTTTATTTATCAACTAGCTTTTTCTCGCAGCTTCGCTCGTGTTAATATAAATTTGACGTATCCCTCAGAACCAGTACGTTTTTTTCTAGATTAAAGTGTCTTATGTTCTTTTCTTTACCCTTAATCATATGTATGCAAAATTTCGCGATGAACAGTTGAGCAGTTAATTAAGGCGTGAAAGCGTAACAAATATACAAACAAACAAACTCATATCCGCATTTATAATATTAGTAAGAATTGTAATAAAATAATATTTAAGAACAAGTTTGACGTCCAATACTCAAAATGTTGCCATTCAAAAAATGAATTCAAAATTACATTATAGAGCGCCATTTAGTGATATATTCCATAACCGAAATGTCACTATACAATTCCTTACAAATACGTATTAAACGAAAAAATAGAAGCCATCGCTTGGATCTTTAAAATTGTATTATAGATTCTAATTGAATAAAGTGGTCGTATTATGAAATAATAATTTACCAAATCGAACTGGTAATTCTTAATAATTGCACGTTCGAACTTACACAGTGATGTGATATATATACTTAGAATTTTTGGCTAAGAGCCTTAAGGGCTGTTTGTGTGGGTTCGGTGGTATAAACAAATTTTCATTAAAAAATAAATTTGCATCAAGTTCCATTTGGAAGGTTGCCAGCACTATCACGTTCCCATAATATAGCATAGAATGCATCTTGACCCCATTTATCAAAACCAAGGCACCATACAAAACTTTTGTTCTCTCGTATATTCGGGACAACAATTTGCTCACGTAACTTCAAGTATTATAATGGAACTATTGTAAGTATGGTATTTCTATAGAACCATATTTTTTTCTTTTGAACTACTGTTGAATGAGTGAGTAAAGTATCGTATCCTTTCAGCTTTGGGTCCACTATTACCTCAAATAAATGTATTCGGGAGACAGTTGGGCGTGTCGCCAGCAGTAATGGGCATGGTCACAGCGGTCTTGCCTTTGCTTTGGGCCGCAGCGAAACCCCTCTTCGGGTACCTTGTAGATTTCTGGCCGGTAAAGTATTTTTTTTACCATTTTGTTTTACATGGAAAAATGCTGCTGGGTTACAAAAAGTGGGTAATTTTTTTATAGTCACCTGGTGCTAAATGGCGATGTTGTCTAACATAGGTAAACACGTTAAACCTAATAGATGATTGGTGAAATTTTCTAGTTGAAAGTGGTAGCTAGATGGGTGTGTTTAGAAGAAGCCTTACCGCGATGCATATCGAACTCTTACCGGTTAGAATTTCAAGATGTACCTTCAGTACCTTTTGGCAGGGGAGAAGGCGGCTAGGGAAATTGTACACCCTTTGTCTGTTGTTAAGTAAATTATGATCTAATAATCTTGCTTCTTAATAATATTTAATACTTTTTCATTCGATTCAGATTGAAGAGTAGGGATGAATATTTTGTAACTCCAGGTTTAGTATTTACAAACGTTGGCGAGAATATGTATGTTTTTATGGCCTTTTTTAAACTAACATAATTGGTGGATGCCACCATGTGAAACGTTAATGCATAAGTATCGTATTTCAGGTCCACAACTTTAGGTCAGTAGCTGGCTAAGTCAATACTAAGGCCTTCTCTGCCATAGCACTTGCGCTGCGGCCGATACCATAATCAGTTTTTTTCTAATCTTACTCTTACTTACTTATATTAATGCTCTCTCATTAATTCCATCTCATGTTTGGCATTTCGACATTTTTGAAAATGTTTTACTATAAAAAAGCTTATCTTCTTTAAAAATTAAAATCCAATGCTCTCGAGCAATCGTATAATGGAATAGTGTAACACCGCTCATTCAATTATAAATCTTTTCATTCCAGGCACACAGAAAACTAGTCTTCATGCTCCTTATAAGTGTGATGAGCGGCTCTTACTGTTGTCTTTGGTTCTTACCAATGCCCGAAACGCAAACAAACGAACAATCATTACTCGAATATGTATACCGATTGAACGATACGATTTATTTAAAAAAATACGACAATAACACATCATTAGAAAAGTACAACTGTCACTGGAATTGCTCTATGGTCGGCAAGTTTGACGTTTACTTGTCGAATAGTACATTTATAAACACGATTTTCGTGGACGGTCACATTGATAATACGTCTTGCTCGCTCTTTTCAATGAATTTGGATGAGGTTAGACAGGGAGAGGTGATGTGCGTCCCGCAAGACGGCTGCGATCTGTTGTGTTTCGAGGATGATTTGAATTCCGAACGTGACAACAGGAGTAGAAGATCTGTAAACTCGACAGGCAATCAGATTGTAGGTGATATTACGAAGGATACGATGGGCGCAAAAGATGGCAAGGTTAATGTGAAAGATTTACTGAGTACAGACGATCGACATGAATCGAGTAACAGCTTCTACACAACTGCGACATTTTGGGCGTTCGTGATATTGATGTGTATTGGGACTGTGGCTTTCAACGTTGCTAACTGTATTGGGGATGCTGTTTGTTTTGATGTGTTGGGTAAGATTATTTTAATACTCTATATCTGCCCATGGTTTCGGGCGCCTTTATCATTGTTTGTTCTAATTACTATTTATAACAATTGATCATCGTGTTATAGGAAAATAGATAGGTAATGAATATTTTATGAAGTTTGTTGGACAAGTCAGAAATGTTTGTGCTTCATATGTACACTACGGACACCATAAAAACGTACTAAATGGAAAAATATTTAGTTTATGTAAATTTTTATGGTTCTGGGGTTTATCTATTTCAGATATACCGCCTCCATTTTTATAGATATAGATGCTCATAACCATAAATGAGGTAATTTGAAGTAGAAGAGCCTGTAAAGGGTTCTACTTAGGGAACATCACCACCACACCAATGTCTGTCCCAAAGCAGTAGTATCTACTCGCACTGTTATATTTCTGTTCGAAGGGTGTGGTTGGGAATATATACTTGTGTATGAGCAGTTTGAAATTAGCACTCAGGAGTACCAACCTACTAAAAAGTTACCTCACGACACCAGTTTTTCTAATGTTATTTATGGACAACTATAAACAGTACCCGGCAGTAAGACGTGCGATTAAGATCGGCTTGCTTAGGTTTTGTAAAACGTTCTATCTGTCGCACAACGTAATGATTGCGATAGACAAACCCGAACTCAGTCGACAACCTCAGTCTTCTCTACTGTATAAACTTTTTACTCTAGTGTGGTTATTCATATAGGCATTAATAGAAGTGGTCTGATCTGGTCATTACATAATTCAAACCAACGGTTAATTTTAAAATTAATTGACAACGCTATCGGATAATAGTAAGGGGTTTGCAGGACCGGAACGGGGTTCCAAATATGGAGCCCAACGCGCCTGGGGTACCGCCGGTTACGGTATCACAGCGCTGCTGGGTGGCTGGCTCGTCGATTCTGTTTCAACTGGGGGCTATAAGGACTTCACGCCCGCCTTTGTAGTGGCCCTGGCAGCTACCGCCGTCGACCTGTACAGCTGTAGGGCTCTGACGGTATATGTTACTTGAAGTCTTTTAGGATAATACGACACGACAGTTATTTCCGACTCGATCCCGAACATCCTACATACTCAAAATTTGCTTTATTCAACCTTTTTTAAAGTGAAATTTTTTACGGAGGATTTTGAAATTCTGATCCGCAAACGTCGGGCGCGGTCAGCGTATGGATAGGTGACCGCCCAGGAAAACACCGTGGGACGTTGACTTTTCGTTTTTTTGTACTTTTATAAAGAAGTTACAGTTAATTCGTGTGGTCACATACTTTTTTGTCTTTTACTGTTTTTTTGCATCACGGATTATACATAAATAAAAAAGTTGACGGTCCAACATTCGGTAACAATTGGTCGCTAATTTTCAGCTTGGCATCAATTTGTTTTTTTTTTATTCTTTATATGTTTAGCGTTTGACCACAATCTCAGATGACGTTAAATGAAGATATGGTTTAAGATGGTAAACTCGCTAAACTAAGAAGGGGAATAGCTCTCAAGTGTAGCTGCCGAAACACACCAATATGCTCATGACGACAGATTCTCAACTTGAGGATTGTAGCTAGTCCGTACCTTCTTTTGGGTAGGGGTCTTTGGCTTTAGTTGCAAAGTTAATTCGAACATAATTGTATATGTTTATTTTAAATATTAATCCTACGGTAACAGTTACCGTCGCTGTCGAGTCCCTCGGACTCGGGGGCGGCGCTCCGGGCGGTACTTCGGGTACCACGAGTTATTGTCTTTATTTGCTTCGCCGTTCTCGCCGGAACGTTTGACAGCTTCATCATCTACTATATGTTCTGGTAAACCATCAAATTAACTTTTTAATATTTCTCTCATACAAGTATTTCGTTTGTGAAGTGAACACTACATTAGGTGTAATGAATAATAAATGAAAGGGACTCGTCACGCTCGGGACGGTGACACTAATTCGGGTGTACTCGGCTCCAGTCGTCAACGAGTATGTGTTTTCACATTTAGTGTGTGGTCTTCCACAGCTTTTTTTTTAATGAAATGTATAGTAGTTCAATAGGAATTAAAATCCAATTGTATTGTATTGATAATTAGTGGTAAAACCCGATAGTCGAGATGGGTTTGGGTTTGTGTAAAATAATAATATTTTATATTATATTATATATTTATATTATATTATATATTTATATTATAAAACATATATGTAAAATTGAGACCGGTTAATGCAAGTTTAAGTGATTTTCGATAATTCAAGTGTGTACAATTTTATACCTGTATAATTTTAGATACTATGCATGTGGAAAATTTGAGACCTGTTAAAGTTTACAGTAGTGTATGTCGAGTGGTTTTAACGATGGAATGTCATTTCGATATCTGCAAGTTCGCATCCCGGATTACACCAACGAATTTGTCGAAATTCGCGTACTAACTTAAATTGGTGTATCGGCTGATGTACAAAACATCGTGAGGAAATCTGAATTTGACAACTATTCTTGTTGTACCACCGTACGTGGGAAAATATAGAACTGTGGCTTTCTCGGACTTTTAAATCGGCAATATATCGTGGGCTGTCGTGTTGATTGTTTCCATACCTTCCTTTGGGAAGAGGCCTATGGCTCAGCAATGAGTCTCTCATAGGTTGATGTGATGAGAGTTAATAACATATACCAATTTGTTTTATTGTTATTGTCAGGTTTCTCGAAGAGCTCGCCGAGGAAACGAATACTGTGGCGAAGATCAAACTAATAGAGGGTGTCGTTGTAGCCGCTCAGAGTTTCATCGGGGAATTAGTTGTTCTTTTTCTTCTCAGGTAATTTTATCAGGTTATTTACATTATTGGGGCTTGGAAAAGAAAACTGCGTATTTCGATAGATTCTTTTTAATTTAGCTATATAGTCAGGGTTATAAAGAAGTTAAAGCAATGATGGATCAGCGGTAACGATTTGAGACCTCGTAATGAAACAATAGCATTGTGATAGGTCTTTTTCTTAACTAGCTAGCTACGACCCTCAAGTATAAAATCTGTCGCCAAGTAACAACAGGTGTATTCCTGTGGTTGTAATTATTTTAAACGATGTAGCGAACAAGCGTGCAGTTAGCTTCGAATTAAGCTGTAAGTCTTTATAAAGACTGGATTTCTGAGGATAGTTGTTTATAGGTAGTGAATTGAACCTGCTTGTCAACCGCACCGATCAAGCCTGAGCAAAGTAGCGCGACTGCTGCTAGTGACAGGCCTGTCTGGTGTTGATGCTTCAGCAGTACAACCTTAAACAGGTTCTACAATTGTTTATTAATATTGGTATTTCCAGGTAAAATTATCAAACGTTGGGGCTACGGTGCGACTCTAACGTTTTCGTTACTCTGTTACGGAGTCAGGATGGTTCTCATCTCCCTGATACAGCATCCGTGGCATCTCGTATTCATAGAGGTAATGCAAAATGATACTAAAATTTCAACAATCAAATTGTAATACAACGCAACGTTTCTGACGGGAAAGGAAGGAAATAGGTACTCGGCCAGAGAGGGAGAAGGAAAGAACTATGCTGCAAAGTGAGAGATAGATAAGTCTGTTAGACAGAGATGAGATAATACTTGGAATTCGTATTTGGTTTTCGCTAATTCCTTTAAGACATACTCAAAGCTTAGAATTGTTTGGAGACGTTATACTTCTGTGACATATACAAATTTTTGCGTGCATTTATATGCATATAGTATATACAAAACATCCTACTACCGTGATTATTAATCCCTCGGCTGATTTTCTAAGATCCAGATCTCAAAATGGTGGATTATGTTTTTAATTTCACGACATCTTTGTACTGTCGTACATTATAAATTTCATGTTTTAGTAAAAAAGTTCGTACCAATGAAAAAATAATTTTTAACATACATTTTACATAAAAATAATAATTTTACAATATATAATTTGTTATTTTTCAAAGTTTTATAATAAATCAGGTATTTTTTAACCTTATGCTGCCAACAGTCACTTGACCTGTGTCTCATGAGGCCTACATTTGTTTGAATGCAACTTAAACCTTTATGGTTTTGGACAGTCCAGGGGTTAATTAACAATCTAGAATGTTCTAAAAGTATTACATTAGAGAAAAAAACGCGTGCTTAGAACTTATTCCACGTGACAGAAGTGAAACGATTATTAATTATTCAATTATCTTGTCCTTTCCTAATACATTATTCCATTGTGTACATCATGTTTTTTCTCCTGCCAAGTGACTATTTTCGGTCATTTTTACTTGAGAAAACGCGCACGTATGCTTGACCCTATTGCGTCCATTTAACCTTTAAGAAGTATCTTTTGTCTTTCTAAGGCATGTAATGTAAATTGAATATATGTATAAATGTAATTGTTAGGGGGTAATGCAAGGGCCGACGTACGCGTTGTGTTACGCGACTATAGTCGGCTATGCGGCTCACGTGGCTCCCGAAGGGTACTCCGCCACTGTCCAGGGTATTGTGGCCGGCATGGACGATGGTGTCGGTGAGTTAAAACACTTAATATACCCCTCAATAATTTTTGTGTTTATCTTATATTTATGAGTTTTTATTCTATTGAACACATGAGGCCCATTGTGCCCCATTCTTTCAAGCTTCAGCAGGAGACCCCTCAATCATAATTATCAAATATTGAAATCCTCGTCAATCTTTATTTTATTTTTGTATTATTTAAGTCCATAACTTCATAAGATCTATGGCTCCTTTAATAATCCTATAAACGGGTCCTATTATCGACAGTCGGGTTTGTCGAAATCAAGAAATTTCTTTTTCAATTTTCTGACCAACTTTTGAAATATTATTCTGTTAACAAACCAAAAATACAATCCCACATTTTCAACCTCTTATTGCTTTATGTTAAAAGTAACATATTTAAATCTACGACAGGAAAACAAATCCTTTAGATGAAATATAAAATACTTCAATGAAACATCCAGAATCTTTTATAAATGTTTACATTCATAAATAAATCAATAAATATATATCAAAAATATAACCAATATAATAATCTTTACAAAATCAATAAAAATGTTAACTGTGCCAATTTACTAAAGCACACACTAAAGCAAATAATATTTACCAAATTTTAATATTAAATTAAGTTTAAAACGAAAACGTCATTCACGAACTTTGATTCTATATTCAAATTGAAATAGATCTGAATTAATAAATTTAAATGTTGTATCATACAGCCCTTGTCACTATTTTTGACCGTGTTAAATGTAGTTATAAGTTCGAGCTTTTGCATAATATAGTCAAGAGTTTAATATAAAACAAAGTTAAAATTGGCATTTATTTATCGTTGTCTCGATGTTATACGTGTTTATATTTGAGTTTGCGTTCTGCGCGTCTATACTCAGAGCGGTCAAAAAGATTGGCGAGGACTCTAGGATCTCTACAATTCAGGGTCCAGTTGCACCTTCTATAACCAAATAAAGTGTTTCTCTGTTACCCAAGTATGTTTATCTGTTTATATATGAACGAATATTCCGGAAACTATATGATTTTTTAATACTTTCCAAGTTTTAACGTTAGACCACAATCTCACCTGATGTTAAATGACGTTGTGGTATAAGATGGTAAATACGCTAAACCTAAAGGGAGACGACTAGTGCTCTCTAATGCAACTGCCGGTACACATCCATAGGTGCTTCGTTACGGATTTTTAACTTGAGGGTGGGTTAATATGTTCGTACACCGCAACGATCGAAGTTAATGCAGATCCTTACGATTCGGTGAAGGAAAACATCGTGATGAAACTATAGCATGGTGGTAGAGATTTTTCTAAGCCCATCTGGCTAGCTACCATCATCAAGTTGAAAATCTGTCGCCAAGCACCCGTTGGTGTGTTCCGGCAGCTGCACTTGAGAGCCAGTCCCTCTTTAGGTTTAGTATGCTTACCATGTTAGATCACATCGTTATTTAGCATTAGGTGAGATTGTAGTCAAACGTTAAAATGTATAAAGTATAAAAAAAATCCACCGGGTTACCAGGTTTCGCGTTGGGATCGCTGGTTGGGGGACAGTTGTACAGTTGGTTGGGGGGGAGGAACTCGTTCAGGACGTTGGCCTGCGTCGCGATTGTCGCGTCTATACTCCACGCCGTTCTCTTCAGGATGGTCCAGCGAGCTGGTGTGTACATTTCTGATAATTACCTAAATATTCTCTTGGTATGAAGTCCCTTAACGCTGTTTATGGTAGGAATTGAGAAATCGTCACGTAAGAAAAATACGTTATGTTCTCTCCGTACGACTTTTCCTCTCTCTGTTTCTTTCTTACTGTAAACAAATGTTTGTATGCGTGGGGGTACGGAGTTCGTGGAAATGAATTAAAACTTATTATTTATTTAATCTTTTTTATATTTATTTATTTATTCTAGCTCAATAGCAGAAAACTATATAATTTATAATTCATTATTAGGCATTATTTTTTTAATAAATGAATATTTTTCGTAACATATTAAATGAATCTTTCTGATTTAATTCTTTAATTTACATAGATATTAAAACTATAAAGAGTACAGCGATAGATAGTGAGACATCATTTTTTCAGTGAATTTTGTGTGCTGAAATGAGAGGAATGGTTTTCTAATACAACTCGTGTTTATTTTATAGAATCGAAGTCTCAGCCTCAAGAGATAAGAGAAGAAGATCAGAGGATGCTGCCTGAAACTCACACGACAGCGGTATACAAAGACACGGTTGTACCAATAAAGACTGATAGGTAAATAATTAAAAAAGTATTTGATACAAAATGTACGTAATTTTTTTATTGTTATATATATAGCTATAAGTTAGTTAGTTAATATACAATTATACAATATTTTTAAAGTGATGGTGTGTTGGTAATATGTGTTGCGATATCACATAGTGGGTCAGTTTTACAATACACGTGGACATGGAATTTTTGTATGATTTTCTTCATATTATTTTTTATTTATTTACTGCAACAGCGGTCCTCAACCACCGTGATTCTCAACACATCGGTGTGTCACGTGATTTAGAAACTTTCATTTTCGTTCACTTTGTGTACTATCAGAAATGTTGTATGCATTCTTACGGTAAGAGTGTCGCGAATCTGTAAAGGGTGTATAGAACATTATATTAAAAATTAAAAAATATAGAGAGGTTGAGAACCGCTGCACTAGAGAACTCATATTGTGAGGCTAAAAATGTCGTATTATCTATTCTTTTTTGTATGAAAAATATAAAAAGTGTAGTGAAAAATATTTGACTCCCTTAAATTAGGGCTATTTCGAATTATCATTATCTCATAAATACCCTATGAAATATGTAATTTAAACAATGAATTAAAATAAAAAAGGAACAATTTTAATTACAGACTAATATTTTGAATATAATATTAAATTTACATCATAGTTTTCGTATTAAAAAATCTTTGATAAATTACAATTTTAAAAAAAAAAAAACAAAATATTTCAAGTTATCAACATTTCGTCAACGTTCACGGTAATGTTAAATTTAAATAATAAAGTAAAAAACCTATTTTGACTATAGACTAAAATTTTGATTATATTCTTGTACATACAAATAGGCAGAGACAAAGTTAAGAACATCTCCTCCCGCTGTTTGACCGATTTACTTAATTTTTTTTTACCGTTCCTACCTATCCGTATCTATCGACGAGCTTTAGTGTAATCAAGAAAAAATAAGAAAATGGAAACGCTTCGTATTTTATTCTTTGACATTGAAACTTGAAATCATGTTTGAATTTCAATCACTAAACTAGATTAAATTAACCTCTACTTTTCGTTTAAAAAGCTTCGATAAAACTTAAAAACATGAGTTTTGAGTTATCATAATGTCGAAAATGAGCAGAGAAATATGAAATTTAAAGATTTCTCAAAATTATCAATTCTTGTTTTGATTATAGTATTAAATTAAATTATTCTATCATTACTAATGTTTTCATTTGTACATAGTCGATGTGATGGACTAGAAATTTCGTTCAGTTTCTGTTTTCAACGGGATCTATTGTATTATTTTACTGTTTGTACGCGGTAGTACCACGATAAGTGGTAATAAATAGTACGTCCTTACAAGGTACAATGAGAAAATTATATTTCATCTACCTCAAAGATTAATCTTTGATTGTACTATTTCGACAACTAGATTATTTTAACAATTCCTATAGCTCGAAGACGATATAGATAGAGTACCAACGAAATATTGCGACAGTATGTACATACTTTCTTGAAAGCAATGTTCACATCACACATTACCTAACAGAATGGAATTTTATTTATGTCACCTTTGTAACTGCAATTCACGAAGGATAGAATCTATTTTGCACGTCCAATATTTGCCAACAACGACTTTAGTTGATTTTTTCCCATCTCCCTTGAAGTTCGACTTAACGTGGTTCTATTGTACTGTATTTATTTAGATAGTTGGGCAAAATTCAATCTATAAAGTTGTATGTAAATGACCAGAGGCAAAACAGTTAAGTACATCTTTCCCCTCTGTTTTCAATCGGTTTTCTTTATTGTTTGGTAGATATTGATGATTAGCTTTAGTGTTATTAAGAAAAAAAATTGGAAATAGTTTTCTTTTCGTTTATTTCTCTATTCTTCATACTACATATTAAAATCAGATAAAAAAACCTTGTGCCTCTAATTATGGTCGATTTCAGCCATCAGATGAAAAATGGTATATACTGCATATACTTTCTCTTTTCAGCATAACTTATTTCCATACGGTGCCATATATTTTATTAATAATATGTTCTATATTGTAATCTAACGCGGACAACGTTTGGATAATTGCTAATATATACGTTTTCCTATGAAATGTCTATCACTGATTTTGTATGAAAAATTGCCATACTAAATTTCTATGTCATTGCAAATATAAAGTGCCAGTAAGTGCGTAAAATTCGCCGCGTACGTAAATCGTTTGAGTCATATATGAAGTAATTACAAGCCTTGTCAAACTTTTTCACCGCTCTAAATATCGATTCGTAGAACATAAATTTATGTATAAATACGTATAACATTATATGTATAACATGAAGACAACATAAGGATAAATAAATCCCAATTTTAAATTCCTATAATAATATTTTTTTTTTTTTGTATTACACTATTTACTGTATTACGCGCGAGCCCAAAAAGAGTGAAAAGGACTGTATGATATAAAATTTAAATTTAGTAATTCACATTTATTTTAATTTGAATATAGAATAAAACGTTCGCTTTAAACTTAATTTAAAATTTAAATTAGTTACTATCGTTTGCTTTACTGCATGCTTTAATAAATAAATGCAGTTATCATTTCTAATTATTTTGTAAAGATAATTATACTTCATTAATTTATTTATGAATGTTGAAAATCGATAAAAGAATCTAGGTGTTTTATATTTAAACTAAAGGATTTGTTTTTCTGTCAAAGAATTAAAAAATATTAAAAAGCACTGAGAGGCTAAAAATTTGGAATTCTATTATTTTGTTGATTGAAAAATATTAAAAAAGTTGATCAGGAAATTAAAAATGAAATTTCTGTATTTCGACAAGAGTGTCATCTGAAGGGTCTAACTATGTCTAAGAACCATTTAGGTGACACTGTAAGTAGACAAAACAATCAATCAAATCATGCGTGTCGTAATTTTATGTACAAATTATATGAATGAGTTTTTGGCGGAATCTTAGTCTGTGATGTAGTGGTTTTTACATTTTATTCGTAATCTTGTATTATTTGACTTCATATTTCGTAATATTGATGGCATTTTACATAATATAGTTCGGTTATTGTGCACAAGTGAAGCGAATAGGGAAATAATACCACTGAGCATGAATTCTGAGATGCCACAAAAACTCCCTGGAAAGTTCCAACAAGGGAATCACCATGTTGTCAGAACATTGAAATTACCACAAGACACTTGTATTATTATTACCTACTTGACAATGACAATAGTAATCTGGAAGAATGGTTGCCAAATAAAAAGATGAATGGTGCTAATTAACCAATTTGTGTTAAATGCGAGCAACAATATATTGTATCTGTGATAACTTAATAACGTTACGATCACAATTTGTATTTGTTTTAATTTGAAATATAAATAAAATGTATTTTCGTTTCGACCATATTGTTTTATTACATAAACCTGTGTTAATAAATAATTTGGAATATTAAAAAAGAGTGTTATGGAGATTAACGCGTTTTAAATGTAAATAAGATACGTCTGTTGCGCGTGGAGCTAACCGCGCGACTGAACCGCGTTTTCTTTTCGAACTACCTACATTCCTCGCCAATCTTGTTGACCGGTTTGAATATAGTTGCACTGAACACAAATTTAGGTATAAATACGTATTATATTATATCTATAACATCGAGACAACTCAAAGATAAATCCTCCACCGAGTTGTCCTCTGTAGGATCCAGGTCGAACTATCGATCGAGCACATCTCGAACAACATTAAGTCTCTCGACTTTTCAGTCCGAGAGGTACATCGAATGTACCACCCCCGCACGAAGGCTACCTACCACCTGGTTTTGGTCATTCGGGACCACTCCAGTTAAGGTAAAGCCATTTTCTCTCTGTCCTCTCTGTGCGGCTTCACCGGCGTTACCGTTGAATCCCCGCGCAAACAGTTCGTGCCCTCACAGTGTCATGACTGTCGGGTGTACGGTCACCCCGCACGAAACTGCCACATGCGTCCCAGGTGAGTAAAGAGCCTCGGCGACCACTCCACTAAGGAGTGTTCTTCTCATGGACTGGAGAGTACTTAGAGTTAATATTTAGGGCTCAAATTTTCAGACATTTGTTTTCTACATATTTCCAACAAAATCTTGCTTCTGGACCCTACAAAAAACATAGTCTTTAAAAAAACTCCTTAATGTATATGTGTGGATTGTTGACTGAGTTTACTTAAGCTGAAGAAAGATGTTCTGATCATTAAAGGAAGTTTCAGGAATTCGGTATTTTATTTCTGCACTTCCCAATATATTCTTGAAAATCTAATATGTGCCCGCAAAAACTTAAGTAAGCTGGCTTTAGTGAAAAACTTATATAGGTTAAATATTAGAAACAATAACAAATTGGTCCTCGCATGTTTCAGGCTAACTAAGAGCTGTAAGAGTTTCTTAGATGATAGTGTTAGGTTTTATAACAAAGTCCCAAAACGCAAGCCAATTTGCCGGATAGTAAGTTCAAGCGCCATGACAAGCCAGCTTTAATGTGTAAACACTTTTATAGGGTGGATTAATACGTCAATGATGGTGATGTGTGGAAATGACACCCCACTCTATGCCTCCATCAATAATGAAAGTCATTATCTATGTTTGTAAAAAATATGTATGTTAAAAACAAAAAACAGGTCTAGCTGCGTGTTGCTTCGTCTCGATGACTTGGTCGTTTGACCGAACTGGCGGTAGTTTTGACGCTAATAAGCGCCTTCTCAGAGCCTAAGTTTAATAAGTCAAATTTGATTTTCAAAGAAACTGTATCTTGGTGATCGAGTTACTTTTATCTGTTCCCTAGCAAAACTTTGACAAATAACAAATTATGTATTGTAAAATATTTTTTTTTAATGTAAAATGTATTTTTCTAATTATTTTTTCGTTTGTACGAACTTTTTTTATTTAACCATGAAATTGACGTTCTACACTGTGAAATTAAAAAAAAAAACATATTCTGTCATTTTGAGATCTGGGGACTTCATAAATCAGCCGAGGGGTTCAATAAAAGTCTGCTATATATAATTAAGTATTTTATTCAGTAGATGGCGGTAACGTCGCTAAATAATCGAGCGCGCGTTGTATCGCCGGCGGGATAGGGGGAGGCGTGGGGATGTGAGCGCCCTTCGCTTGGAATCCATTCTCGTCTGCTCTATACAATGTGTTTATAACCTGAAACAATTGATAAATTCGTACATACAATCATGCATATGTATACTAACTACTAGCTACCCACAATGGCTTGGCTCGGGTGCAATGTACTAACGTTGTTATTTATAGTTCAACAAAGTAACAGAGCTTATGTAAGAATCTTCACGTAAACAACTTGCTTTCTGTCGCGCGCAATTTGAAATCTGCGTTATCTACTAAAGTATTAATTGAATTTAAACACTGTATAGGGCAGTTTTGATCAACATCGAATGCCCAACGTAACTAAAACATGCAATCGGGTAAGGATTAACACCATTCTGATTAGATTAGTGTTATAAGTAATGAAATGTTTTTTAAGTAATAAGTAAAAGAATAAAAATGATTTCTGTCGGTTATTCATTGAAGGTAGACACTTACTATCTTAGACTTTTTATAGGCATTTTTAAGATGTATCTATAATTTTGTAGTATATTATTTTGTTGTACCTCATAAGGTTTAGTCAGCGTTATCAATGTAGGCGTACTCGTAAAACTCTTTACGACTTCATTAGAAGACATCGACTTTTCTATTCTTTAAGAATGTAGAAACAATCCATTATATTTTTTTATCATAAATTATTACATAGATATTTATTTATAATGCCGACTGTTAAGAAATATCATGTAAAATAAATGTTGTCTGTCTGTTTTTAAGTCCGGATTTAACTTGACCGATTTGTTATTACCGACGATGACAACCGATGGACCGATGGTTATTAAAAAAGGATAAGCTATAAAAATATGTAGTGATAATAAAAATGATTTTATTTACAAAATTATACACCGTACAAATATTATCAATCAACATTTAGATAAACATTTCAACTTACTTGACCATCTGGCGCTATATATTGATACTGTCCTTCCACCAGAAGACCTGCACCGCCTCTCACAGACCCACGCTGTTCGTGAAATATCCCTTCGTCTGGAAAAGTTGCAAATGATTTATCTAAACTTATTAAACAAGTTTCTCACCTATTCTACTAAAATGTTGCCGGGTTTTGAAGTGAGAACTTCTTTAGACGTGTTGAACAGTGAACGAGAGTGAACCGTCACGCTCGTGTCGGTAACGCTCTGAATCGTCTATACTCAGCTCCAGCCATTATCAACCACGTTTTATATAAGGTATATTTCGTCCAAAAAAGTAGTGTTCCCGAGGGATAGATCAAATATACACTACGCGTGTGATGCTGCGATCAAAAGCTAGTAATTTATATAAATATTGTTCTAATTGGCCAAGATATAAGGGAACTTAGTAGTTCGTAGTGCGTGATCCGTTCAGGAGGAGAGGGAGGTCTTCAATGTACCACGATGGGAACAGGGATGAGGAAGAATTACTACATGAAAATTACAGGGAGAATCTACTCATATAATACGGATGGCCAGCAAGTGTTGGGAGGGGGCCTAAAAATTTGTTAAATATTATGGGTCACGTTGTATGGGTACTTTCCCTAAGCAATTTGGACAAAATGCTAACATCTGACAGGAATCTTAATATGCGTTGTATAGCCTGTCAAAGTAACACGGATATCATGTATGGTGTCGTCAGTGCAGTCAAATCGCGGACGGTGGCTAATCTTCTATGTGAATAACATTTTCAGCGCCATATAATTTTGTTAAGAACTGTATTTAATACTCTTATTAGATGACTTATTGTAATATGTCTCAAGTGCAGATGAAGGGACTTATTTGTTTTGAGAGTGGTAGCATATAAGGTACTGGACAAATTTCACCGTAATAAACTAGTTTATTATAGGAATTCGAGCACGCTACTACACTACGCTATATACTATACTACACTACAACACGCTACTAATACAAACGGTTACATACATTTTGACGCGCACTTACCAGTCTCTATGGCCCATTTGTAGGAACCGTCTGCATCTGGGCCCACTACGTCATCTCTGATGATCGCGCTGTATTCTTGACACGATGCCGCGTTTATGGCTGAGATAATCTGTAAATAGCAACATGTTTTAGCTGAAAAAGTTTGCGAAAACCTTCTGAACGGTTTTTATGAAACTTTAAAATAACCTTATAAGCTTACATTAACCGGGACCATCGCGCTAGGTAACTCATTCCGCAACGGAAGCGTACGTATAATAAAACTTCTAGAAAACGTAGCGGTTGTCACCGTTGTCTTATAATGTTAGTAAATATGTACTATATGTTCTTTACAATATCAAATTAATAGTCCGATAAAATTGTAGAGCCTTTGCCAGGTCAACAGTGTAGACAGTACGAAAAATATACCGAATTACTTCCGATTATTTAAGAATACATTTTACAATAAATATTCAAATATGATATAAACTGTAATAATTCTTTATTATCTATATATATAAAAAATAGAACATTTTATTACGCGTGATGATATAGTGATGTGTTTTCTTATAGTGGAGAATTGGAGAGCGAGGTGTGGTGCTCAAGCGCAGGAGAGGGGAAGTATACTCTATCTCTGCCAATCCGTAAAATATGTTGTTAAAGTAATAAACAACGCAGACCAAGTCATGGATGTCAACTAGTTTAAAATAACAAAGCTATAATGTTATAGATTACGAAAGCGGAACCGTGGGCATACCATAGCTTCTAATTCGGTACTATTAAGGTCGGCGAGTGAAACACCATGTGCTAACACATGCTAATGCATGTATGATGTAAACATAAATATTTTGTCATATTCAGGGTGTCGATGGAAATATGACTAGACAGTTTTAAATATTATCTAGCATAAACCGGCATCTTTGTTCGTGTCATTACTTTTTAGATTTTCCACGGCAACTACATGATTACAATTGGATAGCCTGTTGAAGGCGAGTTCCTTAATGCGGTTTGTGGTAGGGGTTGACTGGTTGAATTCGTCACGTAAGTGAATAGCGTTATTGCCCCCATCCATACGACGTTCTCTTTCTCTCTTTTTATTGCACACGAGTGTGTATGTGTGTACGTATGGAAGTTTAATTAAAAATGATTTGTTTTTCTATTTAGACGTGCTCGCAGCTTCACGTGAGTTTCTTTCGAAATAATTACATATTTTGTAAAAAAACTAGGCTATCAGTTTTTAGAAAATCGGTTGGGAAAATCATTTTTATAATTTCTAAAAGCAACATTAAGAGTTATGATTGTACTCTTACAATTTAGATATGATATAAGTTTCCCGTGTGCATATCTATACATATAATAAAAATGAAGTATCTGTTTGTAATATCAAAATAACGACGTTTTTACTGATTGGATATGAACGTATACACGATACTGTAACAAAACACAATTTTTGTCTGTCTGTCTGTCTGTTTGTTCCGGGTAATCTTCGAAACGGCTGTACCGAGTTAGACAGAAATTTCACTGACGGATAGTTAAAATTACAGCGGGTGACATAGGCTACTTTATTTTAGACTAGCTGTCATCCGTGGCCGCGTTTGTAGTACTATCTCCAAGACGATTGGACCTATTTTCATGGGACTTTCACTGACTGATAACTAACGTTATAAGAAGTAATTAAAGCTTTTTTATTTTGGACTAGCTTTTACCCATGGCTTCGTTTGCAGTACTATCTCCAAAATGTTTGAACCATTCTTCATGGAACTAAGAGATAGCTGATCTTATAAAAAGTAATTTGCAATTATAAAAACACTTAAGTTGGTTTGTTTAAGAATTGAAGGAAAAATCCGATATTAAAATTTATTTTAGTGATAAAAACCTATTATTATATATTATTGGATAGTTATGTACGAGGTGATAAATATTTATAAACAGCGTATCTTTACGCTATAATCAATTGTAAAATACGAAATATTATACAAGGTCGTAAATAGTACAAACACGCCGCGACCGGCTCTAATCGCACGGAACGCGAGTTCAATTCTATCAGAATGCGGTAACATACTTGATTATACAATGTTTCAACATTTCCCTATATTTGAAATAAACGAGCAGAGAGCTTAAATTAGACAGAGTTGTTATTACAAAATCTATATGTATACAATGGATTTTATTAATAACGGTCTACGTCGTAACGACTCTTCGACTATAGCGACGTCAGACTTACGTAATTTAAAGTCTACTGTCATAGGAAATTTATTCGTCAATAGCAACTACCGACATAGCGTCAGTATCGGCTATAGCGACTTGTTGTTATGAACCATTTGTGATAGATTCCTAGAAATATCATGCCCATATTGTGGCTGAGTCGGTAAAGGCACAAAGACTCATTCATAAAACTATTAAACTTTCTTATCCCTTGTTAACATTGGCAGATGGCCAGATATGCTTGCTTTTTTGTAAGTAGCACGGTACTTAGCACTTAGCACGTGCACAAAATTAAAGTTATGAATCAGTTGCATACTTGTGTTACGTGTTTCGTAAACTTGTGAATATGGCTCCAAGACGTACATTTACTGTTAAAGAAAAAATACATATATACTTCGATAAATAAATAAATATATGTACATGACTTCCTGCTATTTCGGATATAACGACAACATCAAAATGGTCCCGACAACATCATTAGAACTAAAATCCAATGTATATATATTTATATATATATTTATATATGTTGTACTTCGACTTCTGTACCGGTTAACCGATCGTTATGAATACTGGTAAGCTGGATATTTATTTGAACTCTTGACCTTATAAGACTGGTGAGGACACGTGAGCAAGCCCGTTGTAAACGCATTACATTGATTACGTCACGGTCTTTTCATTTGTTTGGAAGGAATTTTGGACGACATAGACACAAAGTGCATTATATATTAGTATGACATTATCCATTAGTTGATTTTACACAATACGCTTTTTCATGAGCAGTATAATGAACATAATCTTTCGTCTAACGAGATTGCATAAATGCAACAAACAGTTGACAACTGGCATTTATAGTAAACAAAGATTCTATCTTTAACGTATAAAATACATCTTAACGTGTTTGCAAGCGAATAAATTTGTATAATTAAATTCGTTGAGGTTATGTAGTTTCAATCACGGCGTTAATTTTGCGGTAGTGAAAGGAACTTATTCGTGAAAAATAAATATATTGCATTATGTAGAATTTTGTAACGTCACTTCAAAGAACTGTGCTAAGTATTTTGATAGATACATTCACAAACCGAGTCAATAGATCATTATATTTTCTTTGCGTCCAATTAATAGTGTTATTCAAGGACTTATCAGCTCCTGTATGAATATTTTTTATTATTAATTTTGGATGTGTCCATTTGTTTTTAAAATTAGGGGCATCTTAATAAATATCGTACATGGGATTATGAATTTGTCTGTGTATTGCGCTTCCACGTTTTAACTAGTCAATCGGTCATCGTGAAGTTTTGTACAGATCCTATGAAGGATATAGGTTAACTTTCGTCTAGAAAAAAAAACTGTTTGTCCGGATTCCACTCATTCAATACATTATAACCATAATTATATACACCAACTTTATTTATAAATAATATACAGGTGCAGTAACAACAACAAAAAAACCTTCTAATATAAATTCTATAAATGGCAGTGGAAACCAGTACCAAAATCCTTTGCGTAGTTTAAATAAAATAAGTTAACACACAAACAGACACGTAAAGCGACTTTGTTTCACCTGATTTTGGTTGGACACTGCATCTATGATTATTTAGGGACAACTTTAAAAGAACCGCAGTTATGAGACCAAACAAGTAGGTAAATTCCTTACCGAGGACTGAACCCCGTTCGTTTCCCCAAACAGAGTGTGCTGGTACCCACTTTCGCGTAATCATAGATCATGCCACCGTGGTCTGGCGGTCAATTTCGCTCCCACGCACTCATCGTGACACGTATCGGCAGCGTTTCAAGCCTAGACTCGATACCAGGAGTGGAGCCCACGAGCACGCTGCTATGGCAATACAGTGACACTACACTAGACATCGTGCTGCACCCCACATACGTGCACATACACACCATCGGTGCACATGTTGTGGCAGGATTTTAATTTAATTCCTCTAATTTTTTCGATTTTAGTTAATTGGTTTTAGACAAATTACCAGATTCGAAATACATGTAATACATACACATTGTGGTACACATGTATCTCTCAGTCGTACACATATGATTAGTTTAGCTAGTATGGTTAGGTTAGAACTCGTGATACTGCGATCAAGGCAACAGTGCAAGCCGAACTTCTGCACCTGTTGCTCCCTTAAACTTGTTGCCATACGGCTGACCACGTAATTACTTGTCCAAAAGGCCGGTGTAGCTGTGAAGGTCTATCAAGCCAACAGTGGTTAGTCCGTTTGAAAAACAAAAAAAAAACATGGTGTGCGTAAGGACACACGACAGAAGTATGAACTTTTGTATTACAGGGAAACGTTGTAATTAAAAAAATATAACAAAAGCCAGCGTCAGCCAGTACACGTTATTATAGTTTCTTCGCATGGGGTTCATTTAGGGTTGAAATAATTGTAACAGGTTCTTTTCTGTTATGTTTAGAACTTTTTTATCTCGTGTTTTAGAACACATTTGAACTTTTACAGGTCGTCAAATCTTACCTGTCTACGGTCTATAATAAATGACATTTCACTGTCTACGTCTTGGCATTTGTAAGTTTATAACCTTTGACGGAATATCAGTTTCTAATAATATCATAAGTCATTAGTACTTATTTCACTATGTACACAAGCTCGTGAAATCAGCTCACTCGCTTCACTATTTTTTGGACTTATTATAGCGTTTGACCATAATCTCAACTGATGTTAAATGACAATGTGGTCTAAGGTGGCAAACCAGCTAAATCTGGAAGGAGGTCGACTCTCAAAGTCAAATACAGCAGGTCAACTACTGTGCTTGATAAATACATTTTAAATATTAGGACGCTAGGTAACGCGTTTGTGGAAGCATATTGTGGCGATGCAACTCCTAAGGTTCGGGGGGAGGGGGAAAGGTAACTAGCCAGGTGAACTTCTACCACCTTGACCCCTCAGACCGCAGTCGGGGCCCTTTACGAGGGGCCAACATCTGTCGAGGGAGCAGACATAGTGCCTGTAAGATAGTCCCTGCTCCCTCGATCAAAGGGTGTGAGAAGGCACTATTGGGTTTTAGTCCGTGCGGATTGGATATAACCCACCTCTATAGCCCGGCGGGACAGGTATTCGTTAATGATTTCCCCATAATGAAGAAAAGGACGATAGGTAGCCATGCGTGCTTAGAAAAAGCCTTACCACCATGCTATGGTTCTATCATGATGTTTTCTTTCACTAAAACATCAGACTCTTTGCTGGATTTTAATCTACGCAGATCTATGTCCATCCGAACATGCTACCACAGTACAGACCCATCATCGTAATAAGTATTGGAATCTTAAAATCTTAAATATACTAGCTATTAACTGCGTTCGCCACTTCGTAGTTATATATTATTATTTGTTCACATATATCTATATATACTAATTTTTATAACAAACTCAAATTCGCGTTTATAATATATATACTTAGGATGGACAGGATAAAAACGGATAGGACTTCTTCTAGGTCCAACTGTCTGGTTAGCTACCACCCTCAAGTTGAACATCTATTGCCAAGTACGTATAGGTGTATTCCGGCAGCTATACTTGAGAACCAGAGAACTGGGCTTAGCGTGTTTACCATCTTAGACCACATGGTCATTTAATATCAAGCGGGATTGTGGTCAAACATTAAAACTTATAAATAATATAAATTTCATGGTTATCTCTCAACTTATTCAAGGCTTCTACTTATTTCTTTAAATCACGGTCTCACAATCTTTAATGACCTTTGAGAATAACCTTGAAATTTGCTATGTGCACACGATATATGTTAAAACCTAGTACTAATGTAAATATGATGAAATTTGCCCAAGTATCTTGCGTTAGTGTACCATCTAAGCGCTAATTGAAACACAGTTAAAATCCGTGCGTTTTCGACCACGCAATTTGACCATATATATGAGAATTTTATTACTAAGTGGCTCTAAAGTGTACCTGCTCGAACACACCATGCCACTTTGTACCACACAATGACAGCACTCAAATGATAGGCACAGTGTAATCCTAAGACAATAACTGGGATCGTATAGATTCTTATTGAAAATCAGCGCTGCAGTATTATTTGTCATCACCATCAGACTGTAGAGACGCAGTGTAGATCCGAAGGAAAGTATGGTCATAATCACCACGCCAGCTCACGAAGTGTTAGTTGATTTCAAACTCTGAGAAATCCACAGCTCTATGTTGTTGGTTCTACACGTTGGTTCTACAAAAACATTTCTCAGGTTCAGGTTTCTTCACAATGTTTTCCTTCACCCTTATCCGATAGTGTTACCAATTTAAATGAGTAAATGTACGCGTATTCGGAAAAACTCGTTGGTACATGCCGGGGTTCGAACCTGCAGACATCGGACTGATATTCTACTGATCAAACCACTCGACCACCACGGCTTGGTATTACTTGTTCTACAGCATATTGCTGTATGGGGTTGCCAGTGGTTGGTTTTTATTCCTTTGTATATCTTTAATTGAATTGTTTTGCTATAGGATCAACAATGAAACAATTCATTTCTTAAATTTATCGTAATCCATTCGCAGTTTCTATAGTCTTTAGAAAAAAAAATCAAAAATATTTTATTCAATTTAGGTTCCTAAAAAGACGTTTATGAAGGTCAAAACTACTAACGGTTCGGACAAACAACCCAGTTATCGAGAAGAACCGACAAGAAACTCGATCTAGTTTATTTTTTAATTATACATATTTGTACAAACAAAGATAGTTACATTCGTTTTTGCTGAATACACAGAGGGGCGTAATTTCCAGACATCACTGTCGTTCATTTATGATGCACCCTATAATAGCCTTTTTTTATTTGGGGTCCCTTGATGGCCCCTCTCCGCTTTTCCTCGACCACGGGTAGGTAGAGACCTTATTCATCCCAAGTTATTTCAGCCTTTTTTCCAATTTTCAGACACTTTGTTAGTGCTAAGCCCGTTTTGCGCAGGCTTGTTCTTTTCCTGCTCTCCGTACTCACCCTTTATAACTTTACTGGTTTTCTTCTCATCGTGTTTTCCAGTTCTTTGGTTCTTTCTCGGTAGTTCTAATTTTTCCTTTATTTGATATTCGTTTGCGCCATTTATTTCTATTTATGTTTTTTCTGGAGTCCTTATATATATATTTTTATATTATAGGGGGCAAACGAACAGGTGGGTCACCTGATGTTAAGTGATCACCGCCGTCCATAGACCCTAGCAACACCAGGGGAGTCGCAAGTGCGTTGCCGGCCTTTTAAATATGTGGGCCTCCGGCGCTCTCACTGGCCGAACGAAACGCAACAGTGCAAGTACTGTTACTTCACGTCGGTTTTCTGTGAGAGGGTGGTACTACCCCGGGTGACCCGACCCATTCATGCTGAAACCAGTAATAGCTACAGCGTAGCTCTACCACCTACAACAACCTACAACTTTATACATTAAAGCTCGCTTGACATGGCGCTTGAATTTGCTATCCGGTATGCCGATAATTTGGGACTGCTTTATAAAACCTAACATTATTACCTAAAAACTTGTTGCTGGTTTTAGTGAATCTGAAACACGGGATAAGCAATTTGTCATTGTTTCTAGCTTTTCAGTTACGTCGGTCTTTTATAAAAATCCAGCTTATCTAAGTTTTCGCGGACAGAGATGAATTTATCAAGATTTTAATGTTTAGATTACACAGTGCTCATCTTTAGATATAATGCTGTCACTTTGCGGTAAAAAGTGGCATATACAGATGTGGTCTAGCAGCCACACACTAGAACCATACAGTTATAATAATCTAACGTATATGGATAATTTAAGTGGCCAAGAGAACACAGAATTCAACTGCGTGAGATTAGTGAACATGCTTTTCTACAAGTATTATGTCACTAAATAGCTAGTATTTATCAAGGTCTTAATAAAATTTATGTTCTTATCCATTTATTAATATTGCCTATAATTTATACGTGTAACAATATTATTAACCAATAAATTAAATACACATTTTGATGAGCATCCACACTATTAATATTCTAATGGCGAAAGTTACTCTGTCTGTCTGTTTGGCAACCTTTTACGGCTAAAATATTGATCGTAACGAAATTTCGCATAGAGGTGGCTTGAGACTTGTAGACAGACAGAGACTAGTTTTTATTTTCTGTGTCGTCTCCCTTAGCGTGTTTGCGTATATTTTCTGAATTTCAGTTTTTAATCTGTTGCTATATATATAGGTACATATTTTTAATGCAAGTATACAATGAATCAAATCAGATTGTTGATAAAACAATTATTTAATTAAATAGAGATTATATCAAATCTAAAATAAATAAAATCACTTTATGAAACATTCATTTTTGCCTGCGGCTTCGTTCGCGATATCTTATAGATATGACCTATTCCTCGGGAATAGTCCTTTTGATATTCTATGGGAACTAAAATCCTTATCAGTAATTGATATAAGTCAATAAATACTATAAAACAAAGTCGCTTTTCCCGTCTATGTACTGTCTTATTTATTTTAAACGGTTCAACGGATTCTGATTCGGTTTTCACTATCATTTTGAGGCTGTCTTCTCGAAGGTTTCTATAGGACGTATAAAAAATTTTCGGTCACTTAAATTGCTGTTTTTTCGATCCGACTAACTGCTGTTGGCCTGACTGGCCTTCACAGATTCACCGAGCTTTCAGAGACAAGCCAAGTCAAGTACAAAATAAGTCAAGAGTCGCCAAAACTCGGGTTGGGTTAGCATTGAATACATTAACGCGAATCGTTTACGAATTCGCTCTAATTACATTGTTAACGCTGACTGTACCTTACCAAATACATTAATATAATGTATCACGGAAGTATAATTCTTAAGATTCTATGTTGAAAAGTCATATTCAGTTTATCTTCGTAGGATAACCCACAGTAACCATTTTAACTTTTAGGTGTTATTAAAAAAAAATGACATATGTGGGAATAGGTTTTGTTCAATATAATAATACTAATCTCTCTACAATGAAATTTAATAATTACTTTGGGGATATAATGTAGATCAAAACTACCTTTTACAGTATATAAATTTAACTCCTCGACTAATTTTTTAAGCGCCAGATCTCAAAATGGCGGATTATGTTTTAAATTTTTCATCGACATCGTATATTGTAAATTTCATGGTATAGTAAAAAGAAATTTGTACAAATGAAAAACGAATTGAAAAATACATTTTACATAAAAATTATAATATTACAATACATAAATTTGTTATTTTTCAAAGTTTTATAATAAATCAGGTATTTTTAAGCATATGCTGCCAACAGCCTGTTGACCTGGCCTCATGAGACCTCATTCATTGGTATGGAACTTAAGCCTTTATGGTTTTGCACAATCCAGGGGTTAACAGATGTATTGGAAGATATCACAGATTTGACATTTTGACATTATTCGTGAAAAACAAGAGATTATGTTGCGAGATTTAAATAGCTTCTCTAACAATGTCGTACTGTAAATCTCATAAACGTCAAAAACTTGATCATATTGTAAACCGTGTTAGTTCATCAACCAGTAGCAGGGACTTTAAATACAAAAACACTTTACGCAGTATTAACTATCAGTCTTATTACAGTACCGTTTTACTTACAACAGCCTAAAGGCGATATATCCCATGTGTTTGCTCTTGATCTTGAATAACGAATGCCCGACATACCTCTGAATGCGCGCTATTGTGATTTCATCCCCACCAATTTACTTGCTTATGATTGGTCGTTGTAGATTGACAGTATCTCGACCAATCATAAGAAGTACTTTAAATGTAGAACTTTATAATAATCATTAGCAATTATTTAACCAACATGAAAATAATAATTGATATATTTAGACATTTATAACACTTGCTTATGATTGATCATTTAAGATTGACAGTATCTCGATCAATCATAAGAAGTACTCTAAATATAAAACATTGTTAAAATGTTTAGTAGTCATTTACCTAATATGAAAATAATAAGCGATATACATATTTAGATATTTATAACAATATATTACACGAATCTAAGCCTCTTGTAGAGTAATGACATAACATTAATAATCTTAAGGCACTCAGTCAAAGCTGGAGTCGGTAGCTAGTTAAGTTAATAAAGTTGGCCACCTTTTTGAAGTGAAATTTCTCATATTAGGACTTTGAAATTCTGATCGGCAACCTTTTTGTCTGACGAACACTGTGTCGGGTAGAATGTTGAAAATACAGATTCTCGTCTGATGATCATCGAAGTTAAGCAACGAAGGGCGCAGTCAGTACTCGGATGGGTGACCGCCTGTGGGAACACCGCATGACGTTGGTTTTTTGTTGTATTTTTTTAATTAAAAAGTTTCCCTGTACTACTAAACTTTCACTTCTGTCGTATACTTTTACGACAAAGCATTATTTTATTGTACTCTTTATAATTACTATTAAGTTCCTATTGAAAATAATAATGGTATATAAAGCGTTCATTTCTCGGGTACGTAAATCTGAGAATTACAGTCATAATATTTGAATAGTTTTCAAATTATTCGCTTACAAACAAACAAACGAAAAATATGCGACGTTATTTTTATGAATACACACATTATTACCCCATCCAATATTAACAAATGTGTGACCTCAGTGTCACGAGCGTCGAAACGACATTTGACAATGGCGAAAATGTAAATTAGAACATAAAAAACCTGTCCGTGGTAGCTTTGAGATGTCGAGAGAGATCTTGTAAGAGATAAAAATTCATTATAGTGTCAAATTAATTATACATTAGATGTTTATTTGTTTTGATAGGTTATATATGAACACTAGCTATGCCCGTGGATCCGCTCGCAGATACATGTTGAAATGTATCAATCGGAATATAACCGAATTCAATTCTATTTGTACTATAAAGGAGAAAGTCACACAAAAATTATTCAACGGTTTTTGATGAGACCGTACTTACAAATGACTAGCTCTTGCTCGCAGCACCGCTTGTGTTAACGTAGATTTGATCACCCCCTTGGGAGCGGTACATTTTTTATAGATGAAGAGTTATTAATCTATGTCCTTTTTTCTACATCTGACTACGTGTATGACAATCACTTGGGTACTTGAGGCGTAAAATTTTCCATTTAGAATAGTATAAATGACACCACATATCATTTTTATGTACAAGTATTGGTTTGTGTAGCGCACAGCTAGATAGATCTTAAATGGCGGGATTTATTCAGACCTATTTGGTACTTATTGTTAAAATTTGGTTAATATAAATGATTACTGTATAAACTACTGGTTATTCTGCTGTTGAAATTGAATTAAAGTAATATTTCATCAAAATCCGTTGAGTACTTTATGGTTACTCATATTATATGACGCTAATATTATATTATATAACTTATATATAATAATAATATATAAATATATAAAACAGCTACCAGCGCAGCAACTTAGGTTCGATCCCCCGAAGTGGGCCTTCGAGCACGCTGCTAGCGCGATACAGTGACACAGAAAATTTTCATTCACTAGCTTAACACACGCAACATAGAATACGTGACTACGTGTACACAGTGGAAGGGTTTTATTTTTTGACCTTATTTTTCGAACTTGGTTACCTAGTTTAGTTTAGCCGAGTCGACACAAAAAAATAATGTTGAATTCGTGAGGTACACATGCTTGTACACACGTGTGTAACATTAATTGGAAAAAGTATGACTAGTTTAGTTAGTTTAGCTTAGTAAGATTTGCGTTGTTGCATCCAAGGCAACAGTCCAAGCCGAAGTTTGGCCACTTCGGCAAACTTGACCTTGTTACCAAGCGGCTGAGCACTATGAGCGCTCGCCCTATTAGTCTCATGTAGCTGTGAAGGCCCATCAGGCCAATAGCGTAAATCTATATAATCTATCTATCTTCTAAAGGGAAAATGTGGTCTCTTTTGCTTCATTTGTATATCCGTGTGAAGCGTGATATTGTCTGGAAATGTCGCCCCTATCTGTAGGGGTCATCTCACAAATATGAATGCAACTACCTATGTTTGTAAAAAGTGTGCGATGAAAAGATAAACGAGATCGAGTTTTTTCATCAGTTCTTCGCGATGACTGGGCTGTTTGTCTGAATCTGTGGGAATTTTGTGGTTTACAAGCGCCTTCTCAAGGCCTATATTGAATAAAGTATTTTCGATTTTCATTTGATTTGATAATACAATGATGTAAAGAATACATTATTTCTGGCAATATTTATTCCAAACGACGAAGACAACAATTTCACCAATTTTATTATCTGCATACCTATTATAAGCTACCGAAAACCAGTCAGTTTAACGTACATCGAACGATTATATTGCCAATTTATTTCATTAAGTATTCAAATGGCAGGCGCGCCTCACAATGTCTCTCTGTATATAATTACAGAATATATTTAAAAACAAAATGATTTCTGCGTATAAATTTTACATTAATTATTTATTCTGTCGTCTGAAGAAAAAAAGATGCGTCTACTGTTTTTTACAATATTCAGTTCTACATACGTATATATTTGAAATTTGGGAAAACGGTGAATCCAACCCCCGCCAAATTTTTTCACCGCTCTGAATATATGATATGAACTGAACAAAAATTTAAGTATAAATACGTATGACTACATATTATAAAATAAAGTCGTCCGCTGCGTCTGCCTGTCTGTCTGTTCGTGATAAACTCAAAAATTACTGAATGGATTATAATGCGTCCACCAATAGATAGACAGCGGACGACTTTGTTTTATAATATGTAGTGATATGGTATGCTATTAAATAAGACAGTTAATCTACATTATTTTCTCAACGTAACTAAAACATTTATTTTGATAAGCATTTAATGTATTAAACAAAATCGCGTCGCAGATAACCAATTATTTTTAATATGTGAAATTATTTTTCAGGATAACTCTTAATAGATATATATATACCACTACGGACTTTTTGTACGTATTTTTGTGATTTATCGTCTACAGAGGCCTTCCCGAGCCTCGTGCACCGGCAGCGCCCGCACCTGTACCTTAGGTGCCCCCCGGCCTGCTCGGCCCCCTCAGACCCCTTGGATTCCTAAACCCATGTCCCAGATCCCGAAATTATCCGCTCCTGCACCTTATGCGCCGCCCCGGCCCTCGCGGGCCCCTCAGGCCCCGTGGGCATCCAAGCCGATGTCCTACTCCTAGCCCCGACCACAGCAGGGTAAGCCCGCTCAGGCGAACCTTGTTTCCTTTTCTCTAGCCGGCATAGACTGGATCGCCCAACTCGCTTATTTTCCATGAAATCGATGAAATCATTGCATTTAACGCGATGATTAATAGCAGTCAGAACCTAGGTTTGCTTAATGCTATCTCGAGCTTTACTGGCAGTCGCTGCCACTCTTCAGCGCCTCGCGCGCGAATCAGTTAAATAATTTTATTTTGGATATAGATGGAATAAATCCGCGTATTTATGTCTATCTTTCCCTAATAAACCGAACCATTAGGGGCAATCCGGATGATTGCTTAGTTTAATTACGGCGCCGTCGCCGTCTCACTTTTAGTCTCGATCACCTCTTAATTTTGCGTGTTTGCGCCCACGCCCGCGACTCTCTCTGCTCACACCGCCGTGAGCGGAGGTTGAAGATACGATCCCGCACACATGTCGCGTCTCTCTCGTAGCATCTCGAGCCTAGGTCGTCCCCCGGAGTGGAGCCCTCGAGGTGTTATGTGCGTGATACAGTTACTCATATTAGTTTTTACACTCACACAGATCACCCCACACACGTGCACACATAGGAACACATGGTGGTGGGCTGTTTTTTTTTGCCCTTTTCGGACTGAATTAGGTTACACAACTTAGTAGTCAGACACAAAATTTACATATGCGTTCGTGAAACATGCATGGTTACACATGCATTTTTCACGAATTCATATTGTATGAGATAGCTTAGCTAGCTTAGTTAGATCGGGACATTCGGCGACAGCCCAAGCCGAGGCGCACCGTGTGCCCTTGCGCTAGTTGCCTGAAATAAATCGGGTGAGTGCCTTAAGCGCTCCTCTTAGTAGTCCAGTAATACTGTAGAGGCTAGAGGCCTCCGGGTCAACAGTGTAGGTCAGTTCGAAAAACAAAAAAAAAACTTCTTCCCCGTGTGCACACCGACACACACACAAAGCTGTGTCAACTGACAATTTGGTCTAACTTGGGTTGAACTTTGGTCTAACTTGGGACTTGGTCTAAACCTAGACGGGGGACGGGCTCTCAAGAGCAGCTGCCGGAACACACATATAGATGCTTGGCGATAAATTTGCAACTCGAGGGTGGTTGCTAGTCAAACGAGTGTTAGAAAAAATCCTTTGGTTTCATCACAATGTTTTTCTTCACCGAAAGCTTTGAATCATTTGTAAGGATTCGAACCGGCGTTCGTATATACGAGGTGCCCGAATTCACTAACCATTGAGACATCATAGCTACAATAATATGACGTAGAAGAACTTTTTAAGGAAGTTACATAGGGGATAAAATATAGGATGTCTGCAATTGAGAGCCAGTCTCCCTCTAGGTTTAACGTATTTACCATTCTGATAGACTGTGAATTGAAAAGAAAATTTCATACTCTATAACCCAACGGTTCAGATTTATTGTCTTTTACTTAGCGTTAAGTACTTTATAAAGTATATTTCAAAAGATTTCATATATTAAAATTCTATATTACTTACCAATAATATTACACTTGTGAGAATCATGATTCCTTTACACGCTTGTGTTTAAAAAAATCGAGGTTAATTACTTTTTCAAATTACAATTAATTTACAAGCAAAGGCGTGTCGAACGTACAGCCAGAAGTACGCGATGATGCGTTCCGACGCGTCGACAACATGAAGTCTATACCGGTACTGCACAAAGCGTATGAATTTTACATATAAACGTGCGACTTATTAGCGACCTGCGACCTTTCATTTGGTCACAGTTTTATTATAAATTAAGCTAAATCACGTAACTTTCGCATTAGCTGTTAAGATAGTCCGGTGAAGTGTTTAAACAAATAGAGTGTTACTATCGACTTTCTATTCGCCGTGTACCTACGTATGCTAATTGTTGCTAAAATTGTTACGAGTATTACCAATGAATGCGCTATAAAATATTATTTAAGAATTTACGTAACACATAGCATGGTGGCCGAGAATTGATTCCCTCTTCTTATATATTAACAAACGATGTGCTAATTAAAGTCTTAAAGAATATTGTTTATTCCACAATCATACTAGCGACGAGTCCCGGTTTCTCACGTGAGCATTGTAGTAATGTGGTATCGTAGGTATTTTATTATTTAGGTCTATTTTCTGGGCTGATATTTACACTTTATCAAAGTCATAGAAGCTATGTAAGAATCTTCACACAAACTTCTTTTTGTGTTGCGCGTTATTCAAAATCTCTGATATCTCCCAAGATATTGATTGAAATATTACTAGCTTTTTCTCGCGGTTTTTGATCACGTTAATTTAGATTGAACCTATCTCTCAGAAGCAATACTTTTTATAATTGTTTATAAATTATCCATACGAGTGTCTTATTTTACGCATCATACTATCTATTAAAATAAAGTATTTTGTCATACTTTATGTTTAGGAAAATAGTATAAAGTATATTTATAAAAAATAACGTACGATACGTTATTATAAGATATAGTTGGCAACCCTAGTAACGCATAACGCTGGATAATGTTGTCATGCGAAATTCCGGATTTAAAAGGAACCTGCGTGAACTGAATTTTAATTTATATATATGTAAACAAAAATCAATCGTTGAATGTGTGTACACGATAACCACACCTATTTGGCTTATTCTATTTTGTTGTGTGTCAAGGAGTGACAAGGAGAACAAATCATTTGTCTTATTACGATAAGGTTTTGTATGAAAGAAAATGCTTCAATAACTGTATGGAAAATTTGGGTTAAAATATGTCCATATAAAATTTAGTTACTAGAAAAGTGCGAAGCCAAAGCGAGCGAGTATTATAAATACAACGACTCTAGACTATTTCGATTTCGACGTCATACTTATTTAAGGAGGCATAGGTTGAAATTAGTATTTTTAATCAGTGCCACTGATTCGTCGTTTTCTTACCCTTATCCCACCCAAGTTGGGTCGGAACAACATGTTTGTCATGTTGTGATATATCATTTGACTTAACTTTTGCTATCGGCAGCGCTCGCCTCACATTATCCCTCCTTGGGATTATAACTTATGGGTATTCCTAACTTCGTATGGATGCCAAACGTGGATATTTGACTCTTCGATAACAGGTGTTGAGGATCCAAGCGACGCGTTTGTGTATAATGTATCGGCGAATACACCTCCATAGGGTTTGGTTCCAGGTCTGTCGTAGCCATGAGGATTTCTTCCTGTAAATCTGATGCAGGAGGTTCACTAGCATTTGTTTTTCCTTTTCTTGTCCATTTTACCATTATTGCTAAAGAATATATTTTATTGTAAAACTAAATTACAATAATTTAGTTTTAATTATAAGCAACTATTTTTTTAAATTATTTATTAATGATCAGTGCCGCTGATTGAAATTAACTAATAAAACGACATGTTTTTTAATACAGATTTATTATAAAGTAAGTTAGTAAGTTGAAATGTGATAGCTCAATGATAGAGCGTTTAGACACCGCGTCGATTGACATAGATTCAAATATTATAGTGAGTCGGTACTTTCAGTGAAGGAAAACATGGTAACATCATAGCATGTTGCTTTTTCCAAGTCCATCTGGTTACCGCCTTCAAATTGATAATCTGTCGCACAAGCATCAAATGCTTTGTTTGCTTTTGTATCTTTACCACAGTAACGACACCATACATTACCTTTGTGTAACTGTAACGATTAGTCTTTCGCACGATAGATGGCTCTAAAATTGCAGTATTTTTGCAAACTTTCTTGACACTTATCATTATATTTTGAGTATTTTAAGCAATAGTTTAAAAGTATTTTTTTACATCATCTCAATTTTTACGTCCATCTATCGTAACGCATTACAGATGGCCGCGGAGAAGGGGTAAAGTCAAAGACGCTCGACAGAGCAGCTAAGGCTAATATGGCGGCGCCCATGACTCAATTCAAAAGTTTCACTTGCATCGTGGTTTTATAAAATCACAAAATTATTTTTATGTGTTATAAGTCTATGTATATAAGCTATATCAATATACAGTTGAATCGAAATACTTTTAGCAGTTTGTTCATGAATGTGTAAAAAATATTCTTGTTTATAATTGTAATTGAATACACATGAAGTAAGCGATTTCATTATGAACATACCACAAGTTAAACATTTATGTGTTAACATTATTTTAATTTAGAATACCTGCAGCGAAAACTAAAAAAAAATACCTGGAATCAAATTACAGCGCCATCTACCGAATACAATTATAAATCTAATTCATTCAGGGATTCACTTCAAAGACTTGTAAACAAGGTCGAGACAGCCATAAGGACTACCGATAGAAATGAAACACAAAATAATGGTATAACTATGTTCTTTTATGAGTCTTTAAATTAATTATAAATCTGAATTATTTAAATTCCATAATTTGTAAGTTGACATTATTAACATTAATCTGGTTTTCACATCTATTGGCGCTTCGAGTAATTTACACTTTTATATCGTTTCTTACTTAATTAAACATATGATGGGCTGCACAAGCTCTAAACAAAATATCAATATTACATGTACACAGGCCGCTATACTACGCGTCATTAGTCTGGCGCGAGAGCAATATGTCACGAGCATGTCGAGGTCATCGGTGACGCGAACTCATACCAAAAACCGCTCAACGAGGCTAAAAAATCCATCCCGCCGTTTAGGGCAAGTTCAGTGTGATAAACGCATGTACACAAGATTATACACTCTGTACTAACTGTTTGCATATTTTTTGTGAAACGACCTTTCGCCTACTCTATGTAGTGGGTGTGCAAATCAAGTCAACTTTAATTGGTATGTGAAAATAACTTAATGTAATAATCGACATATATAAGACGCCTTTTGTAAATATTAATGACCTTCTTCTAATGAATTGGTCGATCGTTCAAGTGCTCGATAAATATTTTTTTATTCCACAAGTGTACTAATTTACGCACGACTTATTAGATCGTTAGCGAGTTCCGTTAAACTAGCTTATATCAACGGATTTGCCTGTCTATAATTAAAATTTATTCCTACCTATTCATCCTTTTAAGAACAAATATATTTTTTTTATCTTTATTTCTAGAATACTTTACAAAATGTTAGCCTTAACAATGGCCCCAAACTAAGCAGTGCCTGTGTCATGGAAGCCTAATATCTGGTTGACTTAGTTGATGGTGGCACATTTTAACTTGACATTGACATAGTGAGAACATTAAAGTTAGAAGAAAAAAGTAAAAATCGTTATAATAAATAATTAAAAACTACATAAAAGTGTGTGTGTATGTATAGCTATGATGTGTGTGTGTGTGAAGGTAAGTGAGTGTACGTATATATGCTCGTATACCAGAGATGTCTAGATCCTAGGATAGCTGCTAATAGAGTATCTTAAGTAGATCTTCCGTCTGTTCATAGGTTTATAGGTTTAAGAAGAAACGTGGTCTGTAATTTTTTTGGCAACCAATCTTCTCATTACAGGATTCGAGCTTATATCAATTGACGCGGTATCCAAGCACGTCAACCATTATTGTCTAAAATGTAAGATCTTATTGTAAATATATTAAAAGAAATTCTATTCATAGTAACTTCTAGGAACCGTGGTGCAGAATTGAGTACTAAAAACAACGCTATCTGTTGGAACAAACATCGCTTCCGAAGGTACAGATACAATCAATACATCATCACAGGAATATAATATGGTTATAATTTGAAATCTGTAGTTCTATATTTTTCCCACATACGGACCACCGTATACCAACTACAAGTATATTTTTTAGATTCAGGTTTCCTCACGTTTTTTTTCCTTGGCTGTCAGCCGATAGTGTTACCGAATAAAATTAGTAAACGCACATGTGTGTGTTACGACCGGTGAAATCACTCGATCGCTATGAGCATTGTCTTGTCTTTTCTTTATTAAGTATACAGAAGGAATCTCATGGTAAAATTTTAGTTACAAAATATAATGTTAGATGGCGCTGTTATGTAATTTTCAGTTCTTTATTATTTTACTGATCAAGCATTGATACTTCACTTGTTAAACCACTAGTACCCCTCCGAATTTTTAAATATAAATTTGAATACTAATCCTGTGTTTTGAATTTGATATTTGAAATGATTTAACATATTTCAAATGTCGCCTGTCGCGGATACATCCGGTGCACAGGTAACGTATATAAAAATTGTTCGTCTATTCAAAAATAATATGATAAACCACTTTATTTATTAACTGACGAAATCAAAGAATGTTCATCTTATGTTTTTTTTTTATATCATAGGGGCAAACGAACAGGTGGGTCACCTTATGGTAAGTGATCACTGATCAGGGGAGTCGCAAGTGCGTTGCCGGCCTTTTAAATATATGGGCCTCCGGCACTCTCACTGACCGAACGAAACGTAACAGTGCAAGTACTGTTACTTCACGTCGGTTTTCTGTGAGAGGGTGGTACTACCCCGGACGAGCCGACCCATTCATGCTGAAACCAGTAATAGCCTCAGCGTAGCTCTACCACCGGAAAACGGCATTAATTTAAGCAATGATGGCACAATAGTTAGCTTGTTCAGACACCGCGTCGAATGATGTAGATTTGAATGGCGAATGAGCCGAAACCTTTGGTGAACTTTTGGGAAATCTGTCGCCAACCACCTGTTGGTGTGTTCCGACAGCTGCACTTAAGAGCCAGTACCCCTCTAGCTTTTGCGTGTTTACCATCTTACACAACATCGTCATTTAACATCAGGCGAGATTATGGTAAAACGTAAATAAAACAATGTGAAACCTTTTTGATGTTTTGATTTTAAAATATAATGTTGTAGTATGGTGACATAAATGTTAATGCAATTTCGAAAAAAACGGACAATTAACAACAGAATGATGATGCCTTTAATAATTTATTAGCAACTAGCTCATACCCGCGACTTTGGCTGTATTGTTTAAAATTTTAATAATATATTTTACGTATAGAGACAAAGTATAAAAAAGTCATGACAGTCATAAGGATTGCCGCCAGAAGTGATAACTAATAACAATGGAATAACTGTGTTCTTCTTAGAATTTTGAAATAAATTATAGTCTGAATTGTTAAAATTTATAAATTGAAACTATTAACAATAGTCTGGTTTTCACATCTATTGGCAATATATATATATATCTATATCTAGATATCTATAATAATATAGATATAGTTTATTAATTAATCAAACATATGGTGAGCTGCACAAGCTCAGTGCAAAATATCAATATTACATGTACACAGGCCGCTATACTACGCGTCATTATGGGACAAGTACTATATATCATAAGCATGTGAAAATCATCGGTGACGCGAACCCATAAGTTTTTAACCTAGCAAAAATCGCGCGACGCGGGTAAATGAAGTTTTCACTAAAAAAAAACTGAAAAGAAAAATATAGTCTGCTTACAACATTTCTTTAGTCTTTTGTAGTTTTAGTAGAAGTTTTACTTTCTTAAAACTTTAATAATTTCATATTCAATCAAGATATTTTAGTAATTTTTAGATAAGGACCAAGTTGTTTTAGAACTAAAACTAAACAAAAAAATGTTCTAAGTCTATCGAGTAATTTATGCATGATGCGCGCACAACCGCATTTATTATATATATATATTGGTCATTACGTAAATTACAGTATTCATAAGTTTTATTACATTATGTAAGGTTTTTAAGCTATAGAAAAATGTTACAAATTAAATAAAATAAAATTAAGTATTTAAAATTTAGACAAATAATATTGTGCACGTACGCAAACAATAATCAACACTCTTAGGCCTCCTCGTGCTTTGCTCGGATTGGTCGTTCCGTGAAATACAGTATTCATAACTTTTATTCAATTAGTGAGAGAAAATTAAGCTACAGAAAAATGTTAACAATTGAAATAAAATAAAATTAAGAATTTTGAAAGTAATTAAAATGTAGACAAATAATATTGCGCATGTATGCAAGCAACAATCACAACTCGTAGCGCCCTCCAATCAGCGCCCTCCGATCAAGACTTCTAGCTTCCTCCGACATATATATATATTGAGATATCAATAACATATTTCATTATTAACTATGTGATATATATTTCTAAAGATTTTACTTCAATATCCGAAATCAAAATATTTAAACAAAGCAAAGTAAAAATAACTATGTATTCATAACGTCGATAAAAATTACTGTTCGTTTAATCAATACATTGTGGGCTACAAATGTTATTAATTGTAAACAGGAAAATATGTTTCGAAGCATTGTTTATTTCGTGGGTTTACAGAGTTAAAATTAAATGAACAGAAATTATGAAATTAATGTTTTATCCTAGAATTCGATATTTAAATTTCGATAAATTTTAGGACTAACTGCATGTCACTATTGACAATAAAGAACAGCGATTTGTTCCTTTAAACGTACTTATTAAGTTTATAAAGTGCCGTTGTTATAGAAAAACGTACTCTTCCCGTGAGATAAGTCAAATACCTTAACACGAGCGAAACCGCATTCAAGACTTAGTAAATGAATACAGTTTTACCATTTATATTCTCATATATATTATGGGAACTACTCGTAGGCATTATGTTAAACATCTCCAAGTATTACAACCCATAATGCAAACGGTAAAGCGTACGAAAGGAGGTTAAGTCTCTCCTTACAATTAAAGGCACGATATGGCTTAAGGGTTTGGTCAATAATTCTTACAACTTTTATATAAGCCGAGACAAGTTGCTAAGTCAGGTGATGAGGTTAGAGCATAGTATTAGGGCTTATTTTAGTGCACCCTCCATTATCAAGTTGAAAAACTGTTACTAAAGACTTAAGTATATTGCGACAGTAATTTTTGAGATTCAGTCTCCATTCAATGCTTAATTGTGGGTAAAAGTTACCGCGTTGATATCTGCAATTATTAAAATAGACAATTTGCGTTACAAATCTTTTAAATCTTCCATATTTCGGGAAAACAAATCCAATAGCTTTAAACATTTTAGAGGTGTACATATTTCACAGTCTGTGTCTGCCTAGATATACGTTTTTAAACGATCCCCGAAGAACCCGTGTTATGGTCCTTCGAATCCAATTGGTGCCGGTACAAAATATCCTGTTTGTAACGTCATAGTACCGTTTAATAAAAATAAATAAATATGAACCTTTTCTTCGGATCGTAGGCATTTAACTGAAAATTTTGGGAAATATATTCAATTTATGGTATTAAAATCCCGTTTTTAATATTAACTTGATAATTTTAAAATGGGAATGGGAAATCAATAGTAGACAAGATATCCAATTATACATTTTAATTTCAATCTGTGTATTAGAGTGCAGAATACATAATAAGTACAATCATTCAGATGATAGACGCATTTTAAAAACTGAGCACAATATTTATTTAAATCATTGGATCATTTTGAATTGAGTTATGGGCGCCGCCATATTGGCCCTGACTGCTCTGTCAAGCGCCTTTCACACTTTCACACTTTCCCGCTACCCCGCGGCCGGCTTTAATGCGACATGTGATAGATGGATGAAAAAAAATGAGGCTATATAAAACCGTTTCATTTTAATAACACACTACAATTATGGAAGTTAATTAAAATTAAGATTTTGAATTAATCTTTTTCATTTTATTTATTTTATGTACTTTCTTTCGTGCCATTGACAAATATTCATTTTCGTTTCGCCGTTCCCTTCCATACACTTCCATATTGTGAACAAGATTAGATTTTAAATAACCAATAATCTCTTGATTAGTAAAACCGAATAAGGGTATTCGGGAATCGCGTCGGTTCGGGATATAATACAATTTATACAATTTCTCGGAATTCACACGTCTCACAGTATTGAGGACAAGCTCATATAATTCATTGTACCCATATTTAATGGACAATTTAAAAAAGTATTGACTTTTAACAAACTCTATAAACTTGCTTAAGTTCTCCACAGTCACTTTCTCAGTTACCGCCGCTAATAATAGCTTAGCCAAGCTTTTCATACCATAATATACAGCTATATCTAAAGTAGATTTAACGTGTATCTTAGAAGATACAAAGGATTTGGTAAGACTCGGTAATCTGCTCGAATAAGGTTTATTATCCAATAAGCGATCGAAAATAAACTGTTTCAAATCTAAACCAGAAATAATATTCAGCAATTTGGGATCACAGTTGATTTTGCGATCGAAAACTTCTAATACTCCCGTAGAACATGTCGATAGAACAACATGAAGTATGAATTCGAATACGTTTGCCTGTTCCTCATAAGTGTCTGTTTTAAGTAAGTCTGTAATGTACTCTACAGCTAAATATTCGGCGAATGTTAAATGAACGAATTTTGGGACACCATTTACAACGTATTCTATAAGTCCAGTTTTCTCTTCGCCATTTTCTATCCTTCTGATTGTTTGCTGAATATCATGAATTTCTCTACTATCAAGAATTTTATTTACATGATTCTTAAATATAGCATAGAAAGCTAATTGTTTATGTTTAGTTACAAATTCTACGCGTTCTCTCTCATATGTTATTCGTAAATCTGGATTCTGAAGGTCCATATGATTTTTCTCTTCAAAACGTATTTTCTTTAATTTAGTCTCGAGAAAGTTATCGTAGAATGCGAATGTGTTTGTGTCTAAATCCCATTGATGTGATGAATTAATATCTCCAAAACTTTTGATTTTATTTTCGATGTAATTTATTGCTATGAACATATGAAGTGGTGTTCGAGCTAAATTCATAGCTTCTTCAGAAACATGATTCCAAGACGCCAATAATTCCGAACCTTTCAACCAGCGTATATTTGCGTTCCATTTCTGGTTGAACATTGCTTTCTCCGTCGATATACTTCTATTTCTTATTTCATTCTGAAAGTATTCAATCGCCGCACTATATAAACTGTGTAGCGGAGCACAAGTTAATTTTATTAACATAATTTTATCATCCATTTTGTTAAGGCTACTAAACTGCTTCATGTATTCAAACAGACTGTCGATGTTTTGAAACTGTTCACAATTAAGATTCTTCAGATTTAGATTTATTCTCAAATATTTATTGACGAAGATATTTTGTTCCGAATCACTAAATGGTTTTAATCTATAGGAAATTCCGAACGTAGACTCCATTGTCTTTTTGATATCGTTGTAAGGTCGGCTTGTGATCCACATTTGTTGCTTGACCACTGATTTATCTGTTAAATCATTATCAGATTTAGGAAATGTTCTAAAAGCTAAATGTTTTAATAACTGTAAGACATCATTTTTATAATGCGGGCATATTTCATCAAAACCATCGAATATTAAAATTGTATTTCCTTTGTTGTAACAATTTATGAATATCTCTAATTCAAGTTGAATTAAAGGGCTTAATTTGTTATAACTTTTGAGTGATACTATTCCATTAATAACTTCAATCTCGAAATGTATCTTACCACTATTATATATTTCATTTTGTTTCTTGAAATGTCTGTTTAATACTGTGTTACACAAAAATCGAATTGCTTCTAACAGATCAATTTTAAGTTCATCTTTTTGCCATATATAAAAGTCTGCTACATGATCTAATAAATTAATACGTTCGATCCACAATCGAGGGTTATTTTTCTTCGTTTCTATGCACAGATGTGTTAATAATGTTGACTTACCCATACCAGGTGCTGCCATCAGGACAACAGTGTTTTTTATGTCTTCGAGTGTTTTTATTTGTATTAGTTCTTCCACTAATGGCGAGAAAGCATTGCATTCATTCTCTGAAGATTCTGTTGAAGACGACCACTCTGATGAAGACGACGATTCTGAATATACATTTTTATGATTTTTTTTTATAATTTTCGAATGGTATAAAGATCTTTGCACGTAGTGATCTTTGATTTGTTCATAGCTTGAAGAACTGAGAATTTTACCTATTTCAATAGAGTTATTGTAAATAATTGCACTTAATATATTTTCTGTAATCAAACGTTGAGACTCCGCGTCTATTAGTGTTTGAAAAGCGACTTCCATTCCTTGGAATATGATTTTCTTTTGTAAGATCCTGGCCTGGCAAGATATTGCTAGATCACGTAAATTATTTTTGTCATCTCTTACTTTTACATACTTTTCAATAAATGCCTTTTTCACTAACTGTTCTAAATAATTATCATTTATAACAAATACAATTTTCTTCGTTAAAGATAGATTTAAAAGAACATTTAAATGAACCACTTCATTTGACATATGTTCATATATAATTATTGTCGTTTGTCTATCACCATTCTTTAATTCTTTTAGCAGTATTTTACTATCCTGTAAGGAGAGTCGAGATATATAAATAAAATCTATAAAAGTATAATTACCAAACTGCTTAAAATACTGATATAATTTAACGGCTGTCAGAGTTTTGTTTTTAGTTTCTATAACAACAAGCCCATTTAAAGTATCTAAACCAAGTGACTGAATAGCTTGCTCGTTAAAGTTAATACCAATATTTTGTATTTCATTAATGTAAATATAGTTTAATATATTCAATAAAGAATTATCTCTTGAGTCATTTAATATTTTGTTGAAAATCTCTATATTTTTCGTTAGGTAATGAGCTTGCGTTGTCCCTAACAGCCACCATTTTTGTACTTCGTTGTGTATTTTTAAGAATATAGCATCTGATTGTACTTGAGAGCATGTGTTGTGCTTATTACGTTCCATTGTGTTATAATATTCTTCTAAAACATCTCTAGCGTATACGTCTATTTCATTCTCTTTAGCTTGTCCCGTATAAAACCAAAGATTATTTAAAAAATCTTTCGCTAAACTATTGTCATATTCATCCGCCTCAAATGATATTTTTGGAATATTATCTATGTTAAATTTAAATCTGTATATATCCAAATGTGTAATATTATTTTTCAATTTATTAAGAATGTTGTTAGCATTTCGACTCAATGATTCAGTACAAGTGTTAAATTTAAGCAGACCGCTATCTTCATCACTGACTAAGAGGTTACCTATTAGTGAAGGATCTAGTTTATCTCGACTGGTTATGATAATATTATTGTCTTTGCATTCAGATATTATATTTTCAATTTTTAATGCAATATTATCTAAAGTTGTTTCTGCATCTAACTCATTTACTTTAATATCAATATTCCCAAATGCCAATGGGAGTTTAAAATTAAGGCATCCTAATTTCTCTTTAACAGCTATTTGGAAAGCTTCACTGAAAGTGGTAAGTGGTATAATTGTTTCATACAATGACGATTGAAATAATTCTCTAAGGGTATTATTAAATATTTCAAGCCTGTTATGTTTTAAAGTTGTTGGAACACTTTGTATTAATTTGCTAATGTTAACGGTTGTTGGTCGAAATAAAGCTAAATCTACAATTCTTATTAGGTCATCGTCTTTTACTCTCGTTTGCGCAACAGCTTCTTTAAATATAATTTCTTTTAACATGCTCAGTAATTCGTTGTTACTCGATAAAAAATCATCGCGAAATGATCCGATTCTAGCATCATCAATAATTGTTTGAGAAACAGCGATCACTTTTTGAGCCAAAACAATATGGTAATTGCGAATATTCGTATCACGCATCATATTCTTGTATTTATTTCCTTTTATAGATTGAAACAATATTTTCCCTATTTGTTTCATACGTTCCATCAATATCACTTTTGTTAGTGCTCTAATATGTCCGTCGTCATATTTATATTGAAAGATATTAAGATTTACCGTGGTACTTAATATTTCTTTGACTGTTTTACCAATTGAATGCTTATTCAAAATTTTCTTGTCTGCCAAATCATCTTCAGCGGTAGTGTAAATTATAAAATAAAATCTATTGTCTTTATATTTATCTTGAAATAAATCGTCTTTTTTCGTTGATTCGTATTTTTGTCTTATCTTTAAATAGCTATTAAAATATTTGGTTAAACTAAAGTTTCCCGTCTCCCTCCATAAATCGTTATCTGTTACTTTTCCTTTAATAATATGTTTTGCTTGTACAAATACAACAGATATCTCATCATTTTCTCTGTATCTTAAACATATATCATCCAATGCTCCGATATCTTGAACACTTGTGCCCAAATAAAACTCATATATTTTTTTACTTAACAACATTCGTATTAAAATAAGACTGAGTAGTTTGGTTTCATATAACTCTCCTTTAATACCCGTAGTGCCAGAACGTTTCTGATATAATGACAACTTATTTTTTGCATTATTTTTTTCAGTATGACCATCTTTTATAATATCGATGTCTCTATTTTCTCTTTGTAATTTCTTATTAGAGACTGATAAAATTTCAAATATTTTACGTCCCATGTCTGTATTTAGTTCTCTTGCAATATCTAACGCGGTTTTACCTTCGCTATTTTTTAGTGTTAGATCTGCTCCCATATCAAGAAGCAGTTTCACTACATTCTGTTCCGCCTTTCTAACTGCGATATGCAGTGGTGTATTATTACCATTATTTGTAAAACATTCATTTACATTTGCACCACCATTTATAAGAGAATTTATATTTTTACATTTCTCTTCCGTTGATCCATTTTTTATTAATATGATGAACAGTTCCGCGTTTTTTATTAAAATATCTTCTGTTATCGACATTTCAAAGTTTACTGGCCAACGGGGTATTTAATTACTTTTGCAAAAAATCAAATGCACTTAATAATATCTTATAATTTAATGTATTAGATTGCTATTATCAAATTGCCTTATAGAATAATACTTCAGAAGTAATGCATTGTTTTATTACGAATTACCTGTATGAATACCGTTGGGATACATATGTGACGTACCATCTTTCGTGAAACCGATCAAATGATTTTATGTTTTAATACTTTTTTTTCTTTTGATTAGGTTTATTGGTTTCGAAAATTCTCCGTCGACAATGATTGTCTCACAAGTTTCTTTTCTATAACAAATAGATAGAATATAATCAGTGTCAAATGGGATACAGTAGAGTTGTTAAGCCAACTATCAATATCAAATAACAATACAAAAGTTAACCAAAATCAAAGTATCATCGAAGTTCCACATTACTCAAATTATTTCTCTTATCATTATGCATTATAGAGAATGTGCATAACATACAATAATAACGGACACATTTTACAGAAATACAAGTAAGAATTTCATTGATCTCAATAATATTTTGATAATATAAAAAAATATATGTAATAAAATATACGTAGTACACAAAAACATTATGTAATTTTTATAATATACTGAATTCTTTTGTATATTCCATTATTAATTGTTGTTTTTTAAGGTTTCTATAACTTTGTAAAATGTTGTGCGCCCGACTTTATTAGAAAGAAGACAAATCTACTTTTGCAAGTTATTATTATTAATGTGTATTTTATGTATAACTGTTTTGTTTTCTGTTTTTGAGCCAAAATAAATAAATCATTCTCATAATGCAGTCATTGTATACGGCAAATCTTATTTTTTGTTCATTGTAACTTGGATATTAAATCTTTTTGTGGTTTAATGACTTATCATTTTATATATATTATTATTATAGCCTTTATTGCTGATATTAAATATGTACAATTTTTATTTTATTATTACGTAGGTGTAAGACATTAGGGTTCCCGTTTTAGTGGTCAGCATATCACAGGCCTCTTCCAGCTGTTTCCGATTTCTCCTATCATTAGCTTTTTTTTACATAAATATGTGTAACGAAATATAAAACCGATTTAAAAATATCTGGTCTAATTTAACCAAAACATCTTTGACCCTATAGTAACTAACTACTTAGAGGTCGATTGTCATAAACCTACCAATGTCTCAGACACTATACATACCTACTTTTCCAATTACATTTTGAGGAGTTTTATAGTGTAGCTTCGGAATTCAAGATTCAATGCTATTGAAGTTAAAATTTAACCCCCTAGAAAATATTCTCTTTGTTATAAAATCAGAATCATGACATAATAACTTATAATAATTAGGGGTTTCTTTTTAACTTAGAAACAATTTACTAACCTACTTAGATTATATACATAAAAGTTACATATTTAAATTGTAAATTTATTGTAGCTATTCTTATTTTCCTTGTTACTGAAAAAAAATGACCATAAGCCGTTTTGAAAAGTCACTCCTTAATTAGAAATTGAAATATTTTTTAATCAACAAAACGTTTATCCCAACATAAACAATATAAGTAATCATTGTTGTTTGAAAGCTTGTAAAACATAATAAAATATGGATATCGAATTATTAAGGTAAACAACGACAATAGTAAAATTAAAATTCTCAAACAATATACTAGAAATAACACTTAAGCGTTTTATTTGAATGCAATTGTTAATATACAAAGAACTTACCTGGTTGATTCTTTTTAGGTCAGAGATTATTTTTTGCATCAAATTCATACATTTCTTTCATCGATAAGTCTTTGGGGTTTCGATTGAAAACACCGTTTAAATATATAATGTATAAAGTTTATTATGACTGCACAAGTTAATCGTTATAAACACACACAGAGTAATATATCATCACGTGAGTTATATATAATGTAGTTTACTCAGTCGCGCACACAGAATGAATAATATCTAAATACGGTTCTCCTAACGGAGATCGTTCAGGTAGTTGTCCTTTGTCTCTCCCCAAGCGACGCCTCTTTTGTGGCGTCCCTTTTCGGGGTTGCGGACGTACAAAAAATGTTTCGTCAAGAAACGCTACACCACCCCCCTACGGAGAAGGAAAAACCACATAGCGAGAAAAAAAGGAATTAAAGGTCGAAAGGTTTCGAAAAATGAACTCGACGACCGGACCTGGTTGTATAGTTAGCTTCGTGTGCAGGTGCAGTAGGCGATGAAGGTACAGAAGGAACAGGTGGGATGACTTTGTTGAGATGCGATGGACAGTCCTCGATAAAGGCAGGCTTGAGTCTGTCTACACTGACCGTCATCCGTTTACCTTTTACATCTAGTACGTATGTCTTCCCATCTTCAGCCCTAGAAATAACTTTATAAGGACCAGAATAAGGTGGTTGTAAGGATCGTCGGATGGCATCTTCTCTAAGCATAACGTGTGACGTTTCGCTTAACTTTTTAAATATAAAAACAGACGGCTTGCTGTGTTGAGAAGCCGGAACGGGACGCAAATTCGACATTTGCTGTTTTAATTTTAGTATGTATTCCGACGGTTCCTTACATCCAGATAATGTACTAGATGACAAAAATTCCCCTGGAAGAGTTAATGTTTCTCCATAGAGTAACTCTGCAACTGTAGCTTGCAAATCTTCCTTGAAGGCAGAGCGCATCCCTAAAAGAACCCACGGTAGTGCACTCAACCAAGGGCTTTCGTGGCACATGAGAGAGGCTTTTAATTGCCTGTGCATGCGCTCTACGAGTCCGTTGGAGCAAGGATGATAGCTCGTAGTTCGAATGCGCTTGGTACCGCACATGTCTGTAAGGCGTCTGAACAGGTCAGATTCAAACTGCCGTCCCTGGTCTGTTGTGATAACGGCAGGCACCCCATAACGAGAAATCCAGCCAGCCACAAAGGTACTCGCTACTTCTTCTGCGGTTATTCCACTCATAGGCCACGCTTCGGGCCACCGAGTGTAGCGATCCACAGCAGTTAAGCAGTATTGGTAACCAGAACAGACTGGCAAAGGACCAATAATGTCAATGTGAACATGCTTGAGCCGAGCTGTGGGGCTAGAGATGTGTCCAGGCGGTGACTGCGTATGCCGAGACACCTTGCTTCGCTGGCAAGCTAAGCAAGTTTGGCACCAACGGCGGCAGTCTTTGGCCATTCCCGGCCAAATAAAACGATCGGAAAGAAGCCTGATGGTAGATTTAGCGCTAGGGTGACTTAGGTTATGCAATTGATTAAAAAACTTTCTGCGCATTGGTTCTGGAACAAATGGTCGTGGTCGACCTGAAGAAGTATCACAAACCAACGTGGTGTTTGTGCCAGGAACTGCAACGTTCTCTAATTTAAGAGAAGAATTTGCATCGTTACGAAGCATTTTCAACTCGTCGTCAAGTTCTTGGCAAGAAGCAAGAGCAGAATGGTCAGACTGAGAACTAACCGCTTCTATTCGGGACATGGTATCCGCTACTGTATTGTCTATGCCTTTTATGAAAACAATGTCTGTTGTAAATTGCGATATAAAAGAAAGTTGATTTAACTGAACCGGTGGAAGCTTCTCACGACGTTGTGAGAAAGCGTAAATCAATGGTTTATGATCAGTATAAATTGTTACGTGTTGTGCAACCAGGACATGCCGGTAATGTTGCACACTCTCATATACTGCAAACAGTTCTCTGTAGTAAGCTGGCCATTGGGACTGGCGAGAGTTCAGCTTTTTACTGAAGAAACCCAGAGGTTCCCAAGCATCGCCAACTTTCTGTTGAAGACAGGCACCGACGTGGAAAGTGGAAGCGTCGGTAAAAAGCCCTAATTCAGCATTAGGCACAGGATGAGCCAAAAGAGTTGCAGATGACAAGCTTTCTTTACAGGTCTTAAAACATTCCTCAAGTTCAGGTGTCCAATGGACCGGTGTGGAGCCCTTTCCTGGAGTAGCAACAATTGCTTCAATTAGCGGTGCTTGCAACATTGCAGCATTCCGCAAAAATCGGCGATAATAATTAATCATTCCAAGAAAACGGCGGAGACCCTGTACGGTTTTTGGAAGAGGAAAATCTTGCAGAGCTTGAATGCGTTCAGGTGGCGGTTGAGTTCCAGTTGCTGAAATTCGATTTCCGAGGAAAGTTACCTCAGGAACACCAAACACACATTTTGCTGGATTTATGATTATTCCGTATTCTTCAAATCGTCTGAAAACAACACGGAGATGCTCAGCATGTAGGGTAGCATCACGAGAATAGATTAAAATGTCATCGACATAGGCAAAACAGAAATCTAACCCTCGGACAACTTCGTCTATAAAACGTTGAAAAGTTTGACCTGCGTTACGCAGACCAAACGTCATATAATTAAACTCATAAAGTCCGAACGGTGTTATGATTGCCGTTTTACAAATATCCTCAGGTGCAACTGGTATCTGTTGGTACGCCTTGACGAGGTCAATTGTGCTGAATATGGTACAGCCAGCTATGTTGTGACCGACGTCACCGATATGACGAACCGGATATCTATCAGGTATTGTGCGCGAATTTAATGCGCGGTAGTCCCCACAAGGTCGCCAAGTGCCATCACGTTTAGGGACCATATGAAGAGGTGAAGACCAAGAGCTTTGCGATGGTCTAGCTGTCCCACATTTCACCATGTCGTCAAAAACTTTTTTAGCTTCTTGAAGCTTTTGAGGTGCTAAACGCCTAGGACGACAAGAAATGGGGGCGCCCTCAGTGGTCAATATGTGATGCACTGTATTGTGCTTATGTTCACGAAACAAACCGGATGGCTTAGTAATTGATGGAAATTCTGCGAGAATGGCCCCAAATCCTGATGATGGAGTAGAAATAACTTTGACGCTGGATTCAGCCAAAGTTGTAATAGTCGCGATGCATCTCAAACCAGTATTACTATCAACTAGCCTCTTATTGGCACAATCGGGCATTAGTCGATAGTGTGCCAAGAAGTCAGAGCCTAAAATGGCAACGTTAACATCAGCGACAATGAATTGCCATTGAAAGTCGCGTCGCAACCCTAAATTGAGTGTTAATTGAATGTGACCAAAGGTACGAATTTCACTACCATTAGCAGCAACTAATGTATAGTTCGACCGTGTTGGCTTATTTGCTAACCACTGGTATGGGTAACAGGAGAGATCTGAGCCTGTGTCAATTAGGAAACGGCGCTTTGATACGCCTTCGGTGACAAATAATCGGCGACTCTCCGTTAAGCAGTCAGTCGTCGCCGCTAAAGACTGCTGTCCGCATTTCCCGCCGGCAGGGACGGTGTCCAGGTGCAAGGTTTTATGCACTTTGCTGCTTTAACACCAAATTTTTTATGATAAAAACACATTTTTGGATTACTGGGTGTCCGTGAACGTTCGCGCTGATGTAAACAATCTCGAGATCTTTCCCTATATCGTTCAACCTTAAGTGAATTAACCTCATGAGTGAGCTCGTCAAGGCGTCGCATGATATCGTCAAGAGATGAAGGCGATACTTTAGAAGAACTGGCTGAAAATACAGCCGCTGGATGAGAAATATTCATGCCTGGTGAAACTTCTAAAATTTTATCCGCTAGCTCAGCAACTTTGTCCAAAGAAAGTTCGGACTGAGCAGCCAATATCGCTTGAATATGTTGAGGTAGACGACGCATCCACAGCTGACGGAGCAAATTTACATCTGTAAGAGCATTCCCTGCAAGTGATTTCAGATGACGTAAAAACTGCGAGGGACGACGGTCACCTAACTCTTCATCACTGACGAGTTGCCGGACTCGTTGCTCCTCAGATGTGGACAATCTGCGAATGAGCTCATACTTAAGTTTAATATATTTATCCTCCAGTGGAGGTCGAAGAATGATATCTTCGACTTCACCTATTACACGAGTATCCAGTTGAGCAACAACATAATTAAATTTGGTCAAATCAGCAGATATACCTGATATAGAGAATTGTGCCTCCACCTGTGCAAACCATATAGCAGGACGGTCAGCCCAGAATGGTGGGAGTTTGACCGCCACCTTGCATACCGAAGGAGATTGAGGAATAGGAACTGAGTCAGCAGGGGGTGTGTTTGTGTATTCAGGATTTTGACTTTTGCATTTTTGTATTTCCGCAAGTAAAACTGCATTTTGCTGATGCAACAAAGTATTCTCCTCTATTAAATTCTTATTGGTCTCCATTTGTCTAACTGGACAAACCAGAATAGAATAGCAGGTTGTAAAGTTTGCTAAAACTAATTAGATTATATTAGTTACAGAATATTCCAATAAGACAAAACACGCTAATACAATGATAAATACAGAACACCAAAAAAAAAGATATTGTTAAATTACAAATTTATACTATAAAATAAATCAGTATTAGTAAAATTTTATACTAATGGAATTAGTCTCACAACCATGAACCATAAATCTAATGATAGTTAGAACAATGATAATAAACGCAACAAAATGAGAACAATAGGTTAAAATGTATGCAGGAATTCCTTAATACCACAGTAATATACAAAAATATATAAAAAGTAAGGTGAACCACATAGACCCCTTAATACTAGACCATTAAATTGTATAACACTATATATGATTATGTAATTGTACAGCTGATTTAACAAAAATATTACCAATTAAGTGCGATGCAACATTTGAGACATGTAATAAATTGTCAACACAATGATTAATTAAAACATGGATCACAGAGTTAGTAATACTTAGAAATGTGTTGTTAATAATTAATAAAATTAAAATACCAGGTACAGTGTATAAGTTTGTTAGACGTGAAAAAAAATCTTGTGTGTGTCCCGGTGTAGCTGCTTCTATGGACCTTCAGAACAAGCCGAAGCAGATTCACACCACTTGATGTACTAAAGTTGCGATGGTGAAAAACTTTTATATCGCCAAAACACTATCACCCAACAATGTCGTGGTGATTAGCTTCCAGGTAGCGCAGTCGTCGGGGTCACCAGTTTGGGGTTTCGATTGAAAACACCGTTTAAATATATAATGTATAAAGTTTATTATGACTGCACAAGTTAATCGTTATAAACACACACAGAGTAATATATCATCACGTGAGTTATATATAATGTAGTTTACTCAGTCGCGCACACAGAATGAATAATATCTAAATATGGTTCTCCTAACGGAGATCGTTCAGGTAGTTGTCCTTTGTCTCTCCCCAAGCGACGCCTCTTTTGTGGCGTCCCTTTTCGGGGTTGCGGACGTACAAAAAATGTTTCGTCAAGAAACGCTACAAGTCTAAACGAATATCCATTCTAACAATCTGGTATATATTTACGAAATAATTTTCAATTATGTAATTACAGTATAGAACTGAAGAGTAGTTTGAAAAGACTAATCATTCCGCGGTCAATGAATGGTGGAGCGTCAACCAATCAATCTCGAGTATGTTACTTCATTGCCGACATTTGACATTTCCTTTATAAGTGTAAAGAGCTGTAACTAGATGAAGCTACGATCGCTGTAAAGCGAGTATGAAGACGCAAAAGGTTAAGTTTTCTGTAGTGTACGGCAACGCATGGGGGCAAAATAAGTGAGGTTAGCCAAAAGCGGGGTAGGATTTGATTTTTTCTTCGAATTGCTACGCTATTGGCCTGACGGGCCTTCACAGCTTTACTGGAATACTAAGGCGAGCACTTAAGGCACTTTTCAGATCGAAATAAACTACCCATGCGAGTTAAGCTAACCAACCATGTATAATTTCGTGAAACACATACGCATACCTTCCTATGTTAGTTGTATTTAGGGTTTGATCGAGTAACACACGATTGCATACTATCTAATGAAGCGAAAAAAAAATTTATTAAAATATATAATAACTAACGGCTCGTGCTTTCATTTTAATGCTGGTTACCGGTTGAATATAAACTTAATGCCCGCAGGTTCGCGTGGTGTATATGCTCATACCTTCCTTCGGCGAGAGGCCTATGGCGCTGCAGTGGGCCTCTTGCAGGCTGATTATGATGAAGGATATATATTATACATTTAGGTATATGTCGGATTGCTACAAAATCCAAATCAACCTTTTGTAAAATATCAAGACTAGTTACTAATTGAGCCTTTAATCTTAATATATGACTTATATGTAATCTACATAAGACTTTTAGTTCCATTGAAATATTGAAGGTAATTTAATGTGAACATAATTGCGGGGAATTGTAAGTTTATATCTTCACAATTTATAAAACGTAACGTCTACTTGTATACCCGTATACTTTTAAACGAAAACATTTAAAACATATTTACGTGATTCTTTTTAAAATCATAAGTGTATCCTCTAGCTTGGTTTTGTAATATACGCTTGATGAACGCTTTATATATTAACTATCCTACAGGAACGGTACATTTTTTATGGATAATAGGTACAGTATGCCTATGTCCTGTTCCCAAGGTACTCCTGTCAAAATGTCGTTGATTGGTTAAGGCGTTAACCCTTGGACTATCCAAAAGCATAAAGATTTAAATTTCATACAAACGAATGTAGACCTCATGAGGCACAGGTGGACAGACCGTCGGCAGCATGAGCTTAAAAAATACGTGATTTATTAGAAAACTGTGAATAATAACAAATGATGTATTGTTATGTAAAATGTATTTTAAAATATTCTTTTCATTTGTACGATTTTTGTACTATACTATGAAATTTACGATATACAATGACGTAAAATAAAAAAAAAAACCCATATTCCGCCATTTTGAGATATGAGTCTTAAAAATCATCCGCGGTGTTAAAACGGAATAAAGAAACTCACATTCGTATTTATAATAATAGTAAGGATTTTGTTACATCAGGCAAAACATAGAGTAATTATGAGGTTATAAGTAAATTAAGGTGACACAATATTACTAGGTACTAGTACTTTTTATCAACGTACTTAACCTAAACCACTACATTTCGACTAATGCAATAAAGTGCATAATTCTTTACTTTATAAATAAGAAAAAATAAACAGCGGCATGTTTAAAAAGTTTTATTTAAAGAAAAACACACAATAACGACATATTTTTTATTTCATGTAAGCAAAGTAGAAGATACAATTGATTTATTTACAAAATTCCTAAGACTAGGCTTTAACTATATAATTATTTCTATACAAATCGCATTAACACTTATACAAATTGCAGCTTATACGATGTCCACACAAACTTAATACTAGAATTATACAAAACATGTGTTAAACTATAATGTTAGGTTATATAATAAGGGTTCAAAACACTTTCCCGGATAATGTGTTCGAGAAGTATGTCAAGTGAGTAGTACTGTCGAAAAGTAAATATGTTATGGACCGAGTAAATTAATCAGGGCACTGTTTACATTGGTCAATATGAATAATGACACGTTTAATCGAATGAACACTTATTTTTGCAGATTTTCTTTTTCAATTTTGAGGTTATGTGTATTGATACTAGATAGTGCAAAGTGTGATTTTCTATGGGTAATTCCTTTCTGGCATTTTAATCACAGTTTCCAAACAAACTAACCAGTTTAAGAAGATACCCGATATGATATATAATGTGTTTTAAATATAAATAAGTATTGCCTTGATACATTACCTAAATGATAGTGATGTCTAATAGCCACTCCCTCTCCATATATTTATTAAGCTTAGGCTAATACATTCATTACAATTTACAATAGCAATATTTTTTTATTTACATCGAATATGGTTGTACTTTGATCTTGCCCGTCTGAACTAGGCTTAGCCAGTGTCTCAGGAGCCAGTGTCTTCTTAAATTAGGTATTTCTTGATTCTTACAAATTACAAAAATAAAACCAAAACCGATTTTATTATAATATGATACTCAACAGTGACAACGCTCTTCAGCAAGCAAATTATAGATAGATTTATTGTCCATTAGCAAGCGATGACGTCTACGTGCAAGTCTCTTGGCAGCCGGATAGACAATGGAAACGCAATATATCAATATAATTATTATGTGGGGGTTATCACTATACGTGTGGTGGTCGCAACTCATTCGGGTACTACTCCTTACCTCCTTACTTACAGGATATACAGTACATGCGCATCGCGGCAAATCTAAGCGTATCAGTGTAGTAGCTGTTACGCTTAATATATGACAGTTGTTAACACAGCGTCGAATGAACACCGCCGAGCGCTTCAACTTAGTTATTAACATAGTAACTTAGTTCTGTCCCCCTGTTCTTGGTGCCCGCGATTCTCCACGATTACTAGATGTTTTCGGAGAGCCTTTCAGAACGAATTATTACGCGGCCTACGATAACTAATGCGGTTATAGCGGTTGGATAATAATAATGCCTCGAGCCTTCCGGGGTGTGCATAAACTATCCGTAATGATGTGCAGATTGAAAGACAACCACAGATAAAGACGACAGGATAGTAGTGAAATATGAAAACGACAAGATATGGAAGAGAAGCGCCAATATGTGGCGTGAACAGTAATACTATCAAATTGCACAGATTTACAAGTGTACAAGAAACTAATACATGCTTAATGTGAACAGAAATAATATTACCACAGAATTTAACCGACAGTGCAGCAAAATGTTGTATGTTTTTGTATTTTTGACGATTTTACAAACTGTGAGTCATCTGTGGCAGGGGATTTTATTGGCCACTCTAGCGATTTCTTAGAACTCCACCTTTGATGCACTATTTTCTCAATATGAACTATAGTCTTTAAATAATCAATTATCTCTCCATTACTATTGCCAATTGCAGGTAATTCTGAGCCGCCTTTAGAAGCGTTTATATAAATTTCATGCAATCTTCTCTCATCCACACGTTTCACACAATTGAGGATGAGTTCTAATAGTTCATTGTATCCGCACTTGACAGACAACCTGAAGTAAGCCTGCATTTTAAGTGCATTTATAAACTGGTCTAAATTCTCCTTAGAGACTTTCTCAGTTATTGCAACTAATAAAAACTTAGCTAAATTTTTCATACCATAATATACAGCAATATCTAAAGGAGATTTACATAGTATATAATTTACTTTAACCTTCTCAATTATGTACGCTCTACATGAGAAATTTCTTTGTGATGAATAAGGATCGTTGTACGTTAAGTAATCACAAACAATCTGCTTCAAGTCTAAATCCGAAATGATATTGAACAATATCTGATCGCAGTTTATTTTACGATCGAAAATTTCTAGAACTCCTGTAGACCACGTCGACAGAACTACGTGAAGTATGAATTCAAATACTTTTGCCTTCTCCTCATGAGTCTCATAAGTTTTAAGTAAGTCTGTAATGTACTCTACAGCTAAATATTCGGCGAATGTTAAATGAACGAATTTTGGGACACCATTTACAACGTATTCTATAAGTCCAGTTTTCTCTTCACCGTTTTCTATCCTTCTGATTGTTTGCTGAATATCATGAATTTCTCTACTATCAAGAATTTTATTCGCATGATTCTGAAATACTGCATAGAAAGCTAATTTTTTGTGCTTAGTTACAAACTCTACTCGTTCTCTCTCATAAGTTATTTGTAAATCTGGATTCTGGAGGTCTATATGATTTTTCTCTTCAAAACGTATCTTCTTTAATTTAGTCTCAAGAAATTTTTCGTAGAATGTGAAAGTGTTTATATCTAAATCCCATTTATGTGCTAAATTAATCGTATCTAAATGTTTGATTTTAGTTTCTATGTAATTTATTACTAAGTACGTATGAAGGGGCGTGCGGGCTAAATTCATTGCTTCTTCGCTTACGTGTTTCCAAGACACTAATAATTCTGAAGCTTTTAACAGACGTATATTCGAAATCCATTTATCTTTAAACTTTGTCTTGTCTCCCGATAAGGGTATGATACTAATTTCACTTCGGAAGTATTCAATCGCCGCACAATATAAACTGTGTAACGGAGCACTTGTTGATTTTATTAACATTATAGTATTCATATCTTTATAGAGATCACTAAACTGTCTCATGTATTCAAACAGTGTATCAATGTTCTGAAACTGTTCGTAATTAAGACCTTTTAAATTCAAGTTCATTCTCAAATATTTTTCGACGAAAAAACTCTGTTCGATATCACTAAATGGTTTTAATCTATAGGAAATGCCGAATTCAGTCTGTAATGTTTTTTCAATGTCATTGTAAGGCCGGCTCGTGATCCACATTTGTTGCTTGACCTTTAAACTATTTCTTGAATTATCACCAGATTTAGGAAACGATGTTGAAGCTAAATTTTTTAATAACTGTAAAACATAATCTTTATAATGTGGACATATTTCATCGAAACCGTCGAAAATTAAAATTGTATTTCCTTTATTGTAACAATTTATAAATACCTCTAGTTCAAATAGAATTAAACAATCTAACGCATCACGATTTGTGACAGATAACATCCCATCGGTAAACTCAATATCAAAATTTATATTTTCAGATTTTACGTTTTTACTTATTATAGTTTTACACAAAAATCTAAGAGCTTCTAACTGATCAATTACAAGTTTATCCTCTTGCCATTTATAAAAGTCTGCTACGTGATCTAATAGATTAATGCGTTCAATCCACACACGTGCATTCTTTTTCTTAGTTTCTATGGATAAATGTGTCAGCAATGTAGACTTACCCATACCGGGAGCAGCCATGAGTACAACCGTGTTTTCTATATCTTCAAGTGTTTTTATTTTAAATTGTTCTTCTCGATCCAGCGAAAATTCATTATATTCACTTTCACTAGATGAAGAATCGGAACTCTTCATACTTCCGGCACAAGTTTTATTTTTCTTTGAACGATATAAAGTTCTTTGCACAAAATAATCTTTAATTTCTTCATAACTTGACGTACTGGGATTTTTCCCTATCTCAAGGGAGTCATTGTTGTTAATTGCACTCAATATATTTGCTGTTATCAAATGTTGCGATCCCGCATCTATCAGTGTTCCAAAACTGACTTCAATTCCTTGGAATATTAATTTGTTTTGTAAAACTTTGGCCTGGCTAGCCATTGTTAGGTCGCTAAATTCAATTTTTTTGTCTCTTACATTCACATACTCTTTAACTTTAAGTATTGTTGTTAATTTTTCTAGACAATAGTCTTTAACAACTAATATTATTTTCTTCGCTAAAGATGAAATTAAAACATTATTTAGATTAATAACTTCATTTGCAATAACTTCGTATATAATTATTATCGTCTGTTTATTGCTATTCTTAAGTTCGTGAAACAATATCTCCATGTCTTTCAATAAGAGGCGAGACGCATAACTCAAATCAACAAAAGTATAATTGTTCATTTGATTGAAATACTGATATAGTTTAATTGCGGTAAGAGTTTTATGTCCAGTTTGTAAAACAGTGAGGCCAGTCAATGTATCTAAACCTAACGACTGAATAGAATTCTCACTAAACTCGATACCACATTTTTGGATTTCATTCACGTAAATGTAGTTTAGTACAGTTAATAGAGAGTTATCTGCGAAATTGTTCAATATTTTATCAAAAACCAGCATATTTTTCGTTATATACGGCACTTGCGTTGTCTCTAATAACCACCATTTTTGTACTTCGTTGTGGATTTTGAAGAATATTGCATCTGATTGTACCTGAGAGAAGGTGTTATGCGGCTCTTGTCCAATGAAATTATAATAATCTAACAAATCGTATTTTGCGTATAATTCTATTTCGTGCTCTTTAGCTTGTCTTGTGTAAAACCACAGGTTATTCAAAAAATCCTTCGCTAACCTATTTTCAAATTCATCCGCTTCAAATGATATTTTTGGAATGTTATCCGTATTCAATTGAAATTTGTATGAATGTAAATCATCTATTTTAGTTTTTAATTTTTCAATAATAGCGTTAGCGTTTTTACCCAATGATTCAGTACATGTGTTAAAATTAAACATTCTGCTATTTTCATCAAAAACTAATACGTTACCGATTAATGAAGGATCTATTTTATTTTTACTATCTATGGTAATATTCTCGTCTCCAAACTGAGATATTATATTTTCAATTTTTAACGCAACATTATTGAGAATACTTTCAATGTCTAATTTATTTATTTTGAAATCAACATTTCCGAACATTATAGGGAGTTTAAAATTTACTGATCGTAATTTCTCTTTAACGGCTGTTTGAAAAGCTTCATTGAAAGTGGTATGTGATATAACAATTTCAAACAGCGAAAGAGAAACTAATTCTTTTATCTTATTATCTAACAGGCAAAGTCTATTGGATTTTACATCATAACTTATTGGAGTGGTTTGCAATAGTTTACTTATGTTATCAGCCGTCGGTTGAGCCAACACCGTCTTTACTAACTTTACCAGATTTTCATAACTTAATTTAGTTTTTATAACAGCTTCATTATAAAATGCTTCTCTTAAAACGATTAGTGATTCATTGTTGCTCGATAAAAACTCTTCACGAAACGATGCAATACGAGCGTCATCGACAACTATTTGAGACACAGCCATCACTTTTTTAACTAAAACAACTTGATAATCGCTAATAAGTCTGTCAGATAATATATTGTTGTATTTATTTCCCTGTGTGAATTGATACAATCTTTTCCCGATTTGTTTCATGCGTTCCAGTACTATAATTTTCGTTAATAGCTTAATATCTTCGTCATCGTACTTATATTGGAAGATGTGACGGTTTTCTCTTGTACTTAATAAATCTCTGATTGTTTTATCAATTAAATGCTGATTGGAAACTTTATTATTTGTCATTTCGTCTTCAGCTGTAGTGTAAATAATAAAATGGCATTTCGTATCTTCGTATTTTCCCATAAACATATTATCGTTTGTTGATGATTTAAATTTATCTCTTATATTTAAATAGCTATTGAAATATTTAGATAAACTGTAATTTCCTGTAGAATTCCATAAATCTTTCAACATTACTCTTCCCTTTACTATATGTTTTGCTTGTAAAAACACAACGGATTCCTTATTTTTCTCTGTAAACCTTAAGCATACGTCATCCAAAGCTCCAATGCCATGAACACTTGTGCCTAAATAAAACTGATCTATTCTTTTGTTTAATAACGTTCGTATGAGAATAAGGCTTAGAAGTTTTGTTTCATATAACTCGCCCTTAATGCCTGTAGTGCCAATACGTTTTTGATACAATGACGATTTATTTGTTCCACCATTTGTTTCAACAGATGTTGCAATATTTAAGGGGACATATTTTTCTTGTATTTTTATATTATATAATTGTAATATTTCAGTGATCTTTCGTCCGGCATCTGTATTTAAATCTCTCGCTACATCCATAGCAGTTCTACTTTCGTTATTTTTTAATGTTACATCTGCTCCCTTTTCAAGAAGCAGATTTACTACATATTTTTCTTCTGTCATAACTGCAATATGTAGCGGCGTGTTATTAGAGAAGTTTGCAAAGCTTTCATTGACGTCAGCTCCTTCATTTAGACATTTTGTTATGTTTTCTGTTTTCTCATCAGTAGTTCCATCTGTTACTAATATAATGAATAACTTTGCATTACTTATCACGACATCGTTAATAGAAGACATAATCATATTGTAATTGTTAACGAGTTAATAAAGGAATAATATTTAATATAATAAACCAATCTGTCGGAAATCGTTATTGACCATGGTTTTCTATGGACCATTCTACGAGAAATATTTTTTTCATTCGACACTTCGAGACTTCGACCTTTTAGAGATCAATTAAGCTATAACTTTTTTATTTATTTATTTACGGGCTTTTATGAGTACATCAGCCCCATAGTACCCTTAACTTAATTGACTAAGCTAAACTATTTTTTATATAGTACCCCGTGAAACATTCCGATATCTTGCATATTTAAATTGAGAGACGACATCAGCAACTGCCTATCCGCTTATATCCGTTAATATATGATGTATATCCTCCGTTATCCCACAGACTTCACAATTGGGTGTAAGGTTTTTTTTTGAAATATTTGTATTCATTGAGAGGAATGTGTCCGGATTTAACCATAAAGGCGTTCGCAATATTCTCTCTAGAATAGTCGTTATTTATAAACCAAGGGTAACGACAAGGTTTAGTTTAGATTGATTTGTACCATATTCCTTTCGCCTGAGACGAACATTTTAAGCTATATCGTGGTGCAAATTTTCTTCTGGAGTACCTGTAGAAATATCGCTCGAATTCTACGCATCCAGTATTATTGTGAACTTGTATCGTTGTTTTAATAAATACGTATGTGTATGTACATTTCGTGTAGAGAATATCGTTGAGTTTGGGTTCCTTGATGGTTTCTTTCGCTTGTTAATTTGTTCGCTGAAACAATTAACAGTGTTGTTTAGTACATAAATATTATTAGATGAACGTACTGGATGTGTTTAGCCAAAATGCCGGCTTCGGTAATGGGTTTTCCGGGTCAGACATTATAATGAAAAGACAAAAAATTCTAGACACACATGTCAAACGTTATCTACAAAGACAGATAGTGTATCTCGACGATTATACTCTGTGGTGTATGTGAAATCATATAACTATTAAATCTAATTCAGATATTTCCTAATTCATTTCTAATGTTTTTTCCAATTCATCGTGATATTCATATTACGCCACATGTTTCTTATTGTTAATCATATAGGATTAAATACTGGCAGACTCTGTAGCGCTGTTACAGTCTTCGTCTAACTTTTTGACCGAATTGAGTATAGTTGCGCAGAAAACAAATTTACGTGTACATACGTATTATATTTGTATATATATATATATATCACGGGGATAGCTTAAAGGTAAATAAATCCCAATTTTTGAAGTTATACTTCTTTTGGCGCGTTGGGGAAAATGATGGGAGTAAATTTTTAGGTTGCGCGCGCACACCGTCACGAATAACCGACACCCTGAAGCTAGCTATAGTCAACATTTTATTCAAAAAATTATGTATGTATAAAATACCTTTTTTTCTATTGTTAGTGTCGTTTTTTCTACAAACATAGAATAAGGCGAAAGATAAAATTTTTGAAAAGATTTTTATCTTGTTACGCCAAAGAAGTATCACTTCTAACGCGTGTATATAAGTACACACAATCTTTTTTTTTTATTTCTATAATCATAGTTTAACTTTCTTTTGTATGAAACTCTAGACTATATTATGCGTAAACTCGAACTTAAGGTTATATTGAGATCGACCAAAAAGTTGGACAAGGACTGAATATTCTTTTATTGATTCATTGTTATGTCACTTACAAAGCTCAAAATCAAAAAATCAAAAATACTTTATTCAGTTTAGGCCCTGAGAAGGCGCTTATGAACGCTCCATCTAGCGTCCGTTGTTTGAACTATATCCTAAATTAATGTCGTTGCTCTTATATGTATTTAGTATTACAATATAGTGCAACAAGAAGTAACCATTTTGTGACATGGCCACTATTGTTTCTTTTTTAAATATTAACGAAGCTAACTGGTAGAAGCTTTTAATAACTCTGGAATATACTAAACTATTTCACTGTTGTTATATACTATTTATTGCGACACACATAACTACATAAAACGTGATATGTGTTTACTACAACAATTCACACAGAAGCAGCAGAACAAAAGTCCGAGATTAAAATTAACCTCTCGGCTGATTTTTAAGACCAAAATCTCAAAATGATGGATTATGTTTTTAATTTATTTCTTTTTATTTTACGACATCGAACATCGTAAATTTCATGGTTTTGTAAAAAAAAGTTTATACAAATGGAAAAATAATTTAAAAACACATTTTACATAAAAAATTATAATTTTACAATACGCAATTTGTTATTCTTCAAAGTTTTGTAATAAAACAGGTATTCTTTTAAGTTTATTCTGCCAACAGTCTGTTAACCTGTGCCTAATGAGATACAAACATTCGTTTGTATGGAACCTAAATATTTATGGCTTTATACAGTCCAGGAGATAAGAACGCGACTAGTAAAGACTCGTCGCCCAGGTGGAGACCACATGCTGCCTGGGTGCAGTTATAATCTCACGGATAAACTATACACATAATGCGGCCAATTGTTATTAACCTTATTTACTGTTTTAATTATTTTATTCTCCAGATGTTATTGTCCATTCTTAGATTTACTTTTATATTATAACTCCAAGATTATATGTATTGTCGGTTCACTTCTATCTTATTCATTTGCATGTGTTTTGTTTCTTATAAATATGCACTCAGTTTAATAAGCCCGGGATTTGTAAACTAGCTGCCAAAGCGTTTACTAGTCTGCACAAACGGAGTCTGGATCCCTTATTTATCTACGACCTTATAAAAGTAGCAACATGGTAGTCACGCTGCCACGTCCTGCTAAAGTAGTGACGCGATAACGCACCCGCGTCCTTCACTAGGCTAGTTTTGTTTTGAATGTAAATTAGGGAACGGAAATTTACCCGTTTGTCCTGATGCCGTAATCACTAAAGCGAGCGTTGGTTATATCGTATCATGTAATCCGTGTAAGTTACGTTACTTTGCCTTTTCTAGTTCCGAGTTTTACCTTATAGTCATCGAATCCAACATTTTGGTTTAAAAACTGCTTCTAATATCTGGAAATTTGAAGTAAAATTTACGTTTTAATTTGTTCTACTCATCGCTACCTATAGAGACAGCATGCCAAAACATAATTTTGTCACGGACACCAAAATTAAGAGATCGGTATTTTGGATGCAAGGCTATAAAAAGTTATATAGTTGACAATTCATGTTTAAGATTTTTAACGTCTATAGTTTCTTGCAGCTCGATCAATAATTTATATGATTACATGTTTCTTTGAATATAGTTAGGTAGGTATCTATCTCAACTTGGATTGTAAACCTATAAATATCTCAGTCACTGTACATATTCTAATCGATTTGTGTTGCTTCAAAGTCAAAAGTCTAATGATAATGAAATTACAATAAAAACTCTTTCCAATAATATTTGTTTAAATCGGTTTATAACTAAAAATGTTGTGATGTAACAAACAATAAAAAAAGACCTCCAAATTAAGCGCCAATTACCGCCAAAGTATAAGTACGGATTGTTATTGCCCACTATCACGGAATTTTAAAAAATTGGATTGATATTTAAAAGCATGATCCACCTACATTTTTATTGGTGGGATCTAAGTCTGTCATGTTGTGCCTTTAATTTTTAATTAACCCCTGGGCTGTCCAAAATCATTAAGGTTTTGTGTTCCATACAAACGAATGTAGACCTCATGAGGCACAGGTCAAAAGACAGTTGGAAGGATAAGCTTAAAAAAATACCTGATTTGTTACAAAATTTTGAAAAATAACAAATGATGTATAGTAAAATTATAATTTTCTATGTAAATTATTTTTTTTATTTATACGAACTTGTTTTATTATCTAAATCATGAAATTTACAATGTACGATGTCGTGAAATTATAACAATAATCGTCCATTCTGAGGTTTGGGACTTAAAAGATCAGCCGAGGGGTTAATAATCTTGTGTTATTCGACTCTATATTTTGTAATATTGTTGGCATTTTACGTAATGTAGTTCAGTTATTGTGCACAAGTAAAGTGGATGAGAAATAATACCACGAGGCATGAATTATGTGATTTGATAAAAACTCCCAGAATAGTTCTAACATGGGAGCCGCCATCTTGTCAGAATATTGGAATTATCACAAGACGCTTGCAAATTTATTACTTACTGACAACGTCTTAAAAAAACAGCTTAAACCCTCGGCAGGGTTTAATTCGGTAATTCTTTCTTAAACGTTACCTAATTAACTAAATTTTAATACCTATGCGGTGGCCGCGAGTAGGTTATCCTATGAAAGAATTTTGGCGTTTCACGGGAACTTAGTATTCATGTACATTAAGTATGGGTTGGCTTTATTTGATTGTGTTTATGTTATCAAGCGATGGTGACTTAGCTGGTAGCGTGTTCGGACCGCGTCAATCTGAGTCGGAGATTTCGGTCAAAGAGAACACCGTGATGAAACCATAGCGTGGTGGTAGGGGTTTTTCTAAGTCCACTTAGGCTAGTTACCATAAATAAAACTCCCATCGAAATCGGTTCAGTCGTTTCGTTGTTTAACCCGGAAAAACATTTAATTTTATTTATATATGTACATTTATATTTAAAAAATGATCAACTAAAATGTATAAACTTACCTAGATATAAATTCTTCTATCAAATGAGAGTACTGTCTTTATGATGAAGATATTGCTTGTAATCTTCTACGTCTATATTTAGCTTACAGACACACCCAAGTGTGTATGTAAATCAGGGTCCGAAATGGATATTCTTTGAAGTAAAACTTCTTATGGGAGGGCTTTGAAATTCTGATCGGCAACCTTTTTGTGTGACGAAAAATTGTGGGGATTGAAAACGTGTCGGGTAGAGTGTTGAAAACACCGGTTTTTGTTTGATCACCGAAGTTAAGCAACGTCGGGCGTGGTCAGTACTTGGATGGGTGGCCGCCTGGGAACACCGTGTTAGGGTGGCTTTTTGTTGTATCCTTTTAAATAAAATGTTTCCCTGTAATACAAAAGTTTCACTTTTGTTGTGTGTTTTTACGAACCATTCTTTTTTCTTTGTAAATTTATATTAAATTGTAAAATAATCACCACCGTGCTCTTGCCTTGCCCTTCGCTAGCTGAATACTGACGTATTTTTCAGTTTCCGTGAATCAGAACTGATAAATAAGCGAAGGGCCAATCAAATTTAATTTTGGTTACTCTATGCATTACGTCATCCACAGCGTGCCTCAAGTGTGCAGAGCCGTATGCGGGAATAAACTTTGGGTGTTCAAAGGCCCCTTCCTCTACGTATCAGAGGATTACATAGCTTTTCTAATCCGGTCACGTTCGATAAAATAGAGAAAACGGAATGCTTCGCAGTTAGTTTACATAAACAATGTTCTCCGAACGTTACAAACACTGACTCTATTTATATCAGTTCGATTAAATCTTCGGCGGAACATGTAATCGCTTCATTCCTCACGGATACCCTAACACCTGTAACTCATGATAAAATCTCTGTCGTTATCAAACGTCTGTAGCCTAGAAAATTTCAGGGTCCCGATGTCATGACGAATGAAGTTTCCAAACTTTTACTTAGACGTTTCAATTCACTGTCTCTTGTGAGTTTGGAATTTTTATTTAGTTATGTGTGTTATATTATATAAGTAATAATGGAATTGGTTCAATATAGACAATCCGACCTGTCCTGGCGGCGCCGAACATTTAACCCCTCGGCTGCTTTTATAAGACGCACTTCCCAAAATGGCGGATTATGTTTATATTTTTTTTTTTATTTCACGACATCGTACATTGTAAATTTCATGGTTTAGTAAAAAAGAATTCGTAACAATTAAAAATTGTTTGAAAATACATTTTACATTAAAATTATAATGTTACAATACATCATTTTTTTTTTTCAAAGTTTTGTAATAAATCATATATTTTTTAAGCTTAGCTTGGCAACAGTCTGTTGACCTATGCCTAACGAGATCTACATTCCTTTGTATGGAACTTAAATCTTTATAATTTTGGACAGTCCAGGGGTTAAAATGAATCTTTTAAGCGCGTATTTTGTAGAATAATATTTAATTACTGTTAAATTTAAAGCAGTTTTTTTGGCAACCAATCTTCTACATTATTACTGCTATTGTTGAATAGGTAAATATTACAAGTGTCTTGTGATTGTTTCAATGTTTTAACAAAATGGTGGCCCCCTTGTTAAAACTTTCCAAGGAGTTTTTATGGCATCTCAGACTTCATGCTCCGTGGTACTATTTTCCATCCACTTCACTTATGTTTAGCAATATCTCTGTGGTTACTTTCCACTATCGCACCACTTATCAACAGTAGAGAACGGTAGCTCACACTTTAGTACCGAAGTGGTCACGAACGGTCCTGTTCCACAGGGGTTTCCTATCACGAAGGCTCCGTTTGTGGAATGAGCTTCCTGTTGTGGGTTTCCCACGGGGCAGTACCGAGTTCTTCAAGAGGCAGTAAACATGATATTAAAGGGCCAGCAACGCATGACACCGCCGGTGTTACAAGCGTTCATAGGCTGGTGTGGATGCCTACAATAAGGGGGCCCGTATGCATATTTGCTACCATCGTGGTATGAAATAAATAAGCCATGCTATATCCATTGGTAAATAATAACGGTATAATAAAACAAATATCACGTTCGTATAGTATAATATTTACATCACTATTTACAAAGAAATATTATCTACTAAAGTATATGATACATTATCAAATTATATTATATAAAATTATAATTAAATTATGCAAAAATAACCCATTGATAATTAAACGCCTTACTAATTTATAACAAAACCATATTATATAAGCGTAAAAGTAATCGTAATTTCGATAAAAATTATTTAGCATGTATACTTAAAATATGACTTAAATTAATGAGGCGAGGAACCCGAACGTTTATATATAATAAATATGTATTAGCGACTCTTTAACATAAACGTACAAAATGGCGGATGTTTTTTGGCGCGATTTGTGCCTGTTATATAATGACTTTCTTTTTTGTCATAAACTTGCATTATTTAACCCTACGCTGTGTAATATTGGTGACATTTTGCGTAAATCGGAGTAAAAATAATAACTTGGTCCATAATATTTGGGATATTATATACACACTCCAAAAAGTTCTATAAATGGTGCCTGTTAAGTAACTACGCTCCCCGCACACCGCTCCCGCGCACCACCGTGACGGAGCGACGCGATGGATCGGAGAGGCGAGCGCCATTGAGCCCTGGGACGTGCGTGCGATACTATTATTAATTGTTTATTTAAGATTTGTCTAGTATAATCATTAAAAGTCAACCACCAAAGCACTATCGTCTTATTTATAATCAAGAACCAAAGGACCGGCGCGATCAGTGCCACCATTTTGTTACAACACGGAAGTCATCAGAAGACACTAAATTCTATAACATGTAAAATATAATCACAAGAGAATAACAGTAATAATCTTCAATATATACAAAATATGGCGCGGATTCTATTAAAATCTACATTAATTCTTCATGTAAATAATAAGTATATTAATTGACAACATCGATGACAATTCTCAAACTTCAAAGCAATTTAATTCAAATTAAACTTTTTTAAAAATGGTGTCTAATCAATACGTACCCTACCAGTGTCAAATCAATCATGGGAGAGTCACTTTCTAGGTATTTTTATGTAACTTAGTTCTACCAGATTAGGGCACTAATACATAAAGACAAACACAATACTTATAGACATCATGATGAAAATAAATAAGTATTTACATAATGGTTAGTGTCAGTTATTATGGTATATAAATTTAATTTTGTTAATACATATAAATTTTGCCCGATTGGTGACAAAGGAGAAAGCAAATACAAGAGCAAAGATTTAAAACCAGATGGACGGGGTATATTATTAGGTAAAATATCATACACAGAATACAATAAATTAGAGCAATTGAAAAGAGAACAATTTAATAATTGGGATAAATGTCACATTATTTAAAAACTTTAAGGTCACTGGATACACGTCCTTTAGACTTAAATTTATACTTATTTGTAATTTTCACGATGATGGCTCCGTTGTTGAAATGTAGACGTAGTATTTGTAGAAACTCATAACATATGTTTTTAGCTTTTATTTATAATCTACTTCACCAATATCATACAGTATTATAGTGTAAAACAACATAAGTGTATGAATTAAAATCAAAACCGTTATATGACATTAAAATCGCGCCAATAAGTCCCTCAGAATTTATAAACTCTACTTACCTATTTCTTAAGATTAAACATAATAAAGCATAATTAAACGAATATAATTACATAAATCTAATATACCAGTCACAATGAAAAATGCTGAATTATACAGACGCTATACAAAATGTACCCTTCGCTGACATTTGACATCTAATATAGATTAAAAAATACACAGATTATACTGACAATATGGGCTTATTATTAACTAAGAAATATTTTGTAACAATTTTTATATTTGTAAGTACCTTCGCTTTACTGGCATAAATTGACGAACAAATATATCCAACATTTCAGTAAAATAATGCAACTGTGTATTGAATAAAACTTCATATCCTAGGTCCTCTTGTTAATCTTCTTCCTACTTTACCAACCAAACCTCTATATTAAAAACTGTTACTTACAATATCAAGTGGGTTATTATAACAAAGCGTCTTTTGATAACTTAATCGTTCCAAGAAAATGGTGGCCCACTTTTTAGAACTTTCCAGAATGTTTTTGTGACGTAACAGAATTCATGCTACGTTTTATTATTCCTCATCAATATTACACAATATAAGGTCAAATGACGCGCAATTATAAAAATTAATTCTATTGTTAGATCATAAACGAGAGCGAAACCGCGAACAAAATATAGAAAAAAGCCGCTACATGCTAAAGAATCCACCAAAAACTCAAGTATTGGGAGATACATTTGCCTTAAAGTAATTTTTTAATAGTAAAACATTTTTACATCGCCTCAATTTTTTTCGCCCATCTATCGCATGTCGCATTACAGCTGGCCGCGAAGTAGGGGTAAAGTGCAAGGTATTTGGCAGAGCAGCCAAGGCCAATATGGCGGCGTCAAAGGCTCAATTTGAAATGATTCAATGATTTAAATAAATATTGTGTTCACTTTCTAAAAAGATTAAAAACCTGAGTTTAATACCCTAAATCGAATAATTTTCCAAAAATTTTCAATTAAACGCCTACGATCCAGAAAAGTTTCACTTGCGTCGTGGTTTCATAAAATTACACAATTTGGCTTTTGTGTCAAATTATGGACAGAAATTGATATTGGTCAAAAATATGTTTGTCATTTTATGCAGACGTATCGACTTGCGACTCGAATAAATCAAAATAGATATTAGTGAAAAGATTACGGTATCGTAACTTGCTGTTTATTGTCTTTAAATTACTGCATTTTTCATTATCACAATATGGTTATTTATTAGTTAATTATCACAATTTACTATAGTTTAAATTATAACATATCATTATAATAAATTGAACATGTATACGTTAATTTTAACTGGAAAAATTAATGATTGTAACAATTAGACAAAGCTTTGGCTTTCATGTTCTGAATTTTTCTGAACGTTCATTTTATTCTTACACCCGTAGTATTGTAGTTTGAGAATACACTACCTAGCATTTCATTTGGCACGTCGGGGAGAAGAGTGAGACGTTCGTCTAAGATCGGCTTGTTTCGGTTTTGTAAAGCGTTCTCTCTTTCACTCAATAGCTGGGTTAGACAAAGATAACACTATACGAAACGGAACTTAACCAACTATATCGGTGTTCTCCCCAACGTGCCAGAGCAAAAGTCGGGTACTGTACAGTTCTCGGTAAACTTTTTGACCGCTCTGAATATAGATGCGCAGAACATATATTTAGATATAAATACGTATTACATTATATAGATATCGAGACAACATACGGATAAATAAATACCAATTTTAGATTCCTATAATGATCTATTTTGACTTTGTTTTGTATTAAACTCTTGACTATATTATGGGCAAGCTCAAACTTAGGGCTATATTCAAAGCGGACAAAAAGATTGCAGATGACATAAATATCGTATAAAAATAACTAGAATCATCTATATAGTATAGAACCTTAAAGAATCATTATCAGTAAAAAAACATTCTTAGAAGTGACGCATAGGGAATTCCTACTTTCCATATATAAATAACATAGAAAACATTTTTTCTAGAATTTTGTAGGTTGCAAACCCATAATCGGATTCTAATAAACGAGATATGATATTATAGGAAATTGAACGCTCTACAAAAATTTAATCATTTTTCGATAAATTAATTCGTTCAAAAGTTATTCAAACTGGAAATTAGATTTATGTTATCTTATATATGTGGCTTTTCGCATATATAATTTTTTTGTACGTGTGTAAATAAATTCCTTCTGAACGGCTGGACAGATCTTGATGATATTTTTTATGTGTGTTCAGGTCGATTCAAGAGTGGTTTAGATTTATAATTGGGCCTGGTAGGTGGCTCTTTGGTCTGAGTCTAGGATTTATTTTATTACCAGAGGGTAGGACAAAGTCCGGTGGGCCAGCCGGCTATAATTTCAAATTGTAAAAAAAAAAAACTTCTGGATAATTTATACCAAAAACTCTCGCATATTGGCTAAAACTAAAATAGCAACGGGCAGGTGTTACCAGCATTAGTGACGATCGATAGACATACCAAGCAACGACATTGGGGGCCCAAAAGTAATAGAAAGGGAGGGAAATACCAAAAGACTGTGGGAAGACGGTAAATAAGTAGAAATGGCAATCGGAAACGAAATACAGAAACTACTGGAGTAGTTCAGATGTTACCCTCGCATGAGGGGTTTGTGCTTTAATTGCATATCGCAAATTATTATTAAAAGTCATGGTGGTCGAGCCGTTTGACCAGTCTTATATTAATCTCATGTCCGCCGTCCGTGACGGTGAAGGAAAACATTGTGAGGATACCTGAAACTGAGAAATATTTTCGTAGTACCACAATATGGGGGGAAAATATAGAACTGTGGATTTCTCAGAGTTTGGAATCGCCAGTACGTCGTGAGCTGTCGTGGTGATTATGCCCATACATTCCATCGGGAAGAGGCCTATGACTCTGTAATGGGTCTCTTACAGGCTGATGCTGATTTTAAAGTGCTTAATCTAATGCACAAATTTGATATGTAAACGACGTAATGTGTAAAATAAAAAGTTTTTTATTTATTCCTGGATAATGAAATTTTTACTACCTCGAAGATACGGATGCAAATTTAGAGAAAAAAAAAAGTCGATTCTTAAGTCAGCCTATAACTTATACTATAACTACCTAAGTTATTAATATACCTATGTGAGTTTCTACAATTATCATACAAAATCTAAGTATACACACATCGCTTTTTTTTTGGTATTTTTTCCAAAAATTTTTTTTATATATTCTACCTATCTACCTATTCACTTTTGATAATAATTCATATAAAATATAAATTATATTACATCTATATACTATGTTTATGCATTTACATATGCCCGTTGACTTAAATATTACATACTATACAATCGTTATCGGGACTTACACAAATAAAGAAAAATAACTGGAACGATCTAGAATTATCTACAGGCATCGCGCATAAATATCATAGTAACAGATAAGGCAGCGTGGTGACTCGTGGATGCTCAGAACACGTGTACATTGAAAGTAAAACTTACTAGAGAGTTCCACCCCTGGTTTTTACCCGATGTAAAAGTCACGCACTCGCATCCAAGGACTTTTCTGACTGTTCTATTTTGGACATAATTTAACAACTTAATAACTTAAAATTGGTAAAAAAAATGTTGTACGGGTTTACTTAGCAATGAGAAAATTAAAATTAAAACATATAGAACAGTCCACAATTAATTTGAATGTTGTATGTTAGAATTTGGTAATTACAAAATAGATTTATAAATTGTAGTAGATCTGATTTTTAATGTCAATTAAATATTTCGATAGAGTTTTTTGTTCTGTTTAGCTTAAATTAAAATAGGCACTTGAAACATCTACCCATTGTACATGAGTAAGCGTCATAAAATATATTGCTTTAATTTACAACCCCCCGTAAAATAGTCTTCGATGAATTATGGCATACAATTTTTCCCTACTCCTGTAAACTTACATGCGTTAGAAATACATCGTGGAAGCATTTGCCAGTGTCAAAGCACATTTTTGTCTAATCTTCAAAGATCACTTTAACAAGATGGCAACTCCTTTGTTAGAATAGTCTAGAAGTTTTCGTGACAACGCAAAATGCACGTCTTCAATTAATACAATTTACTTTTAGAACAGACTATATTATGCAAAATGCCACAGGCGTTATACAATTTAGAGTCGAGTAATACCCAATTATAATATAATATTCAAGCCAAATGCTTCAACGCATCACTTTCCATAGAAGCGTATTAAATATAATTGTAGAATCGGATTTAAAGGCGGGTCAAACGGGAGCCTCCGTTCGGCGGCAATTTAAAGAAAGACGCAAATTATTTTATTTTAATTAAAGAAAACGTTTCCCTACAAAGCGCGTTATACTAACAAGCAAATAATTGTCTTAAAGAAAACCACCGACAAGAAAGAACCCATGAGTTAACATTAATACAGAAAATACTTACGAATCGCCTCCTTAATTCTAATTTGCGAAACAGTTTTTTTTTAAATTACCATTCCAATTAAATAATTAAGGAAATATTTATCGATACTCGAAGTAGTTTATCGATAACGTTAAATATAAAATTGCGCTTTCACTAATTTACTATTAAATACTATATCGCGTATCGCGTTGCCATAATTCATCGAAAATACATAAAACCTTAAATATCTAAACATTATTCAAATGACTATATTATATTTTATCATCGGTATAATAGAACGTAAACAAATATGGCCGATGGTAATAATCGATCTGTTAAAGTTATACTGTTATACAGACTGTCATTTTAATTTATTTTTACTAATGAAACAATAGAAATTATTATATTCTATTTTTTTTCTATAAATGATATTATTTCGTAATTTGGCTAGTGTCATGTCGATTCTTGGTTAATCCTAAACAAACGATAATAAAAGAAATTGACTGTTAGTCTTTTTTAAGACCATTACTAATGTCATACTCGAAAATAATGTTGCCACGTTAATTGTTGTAGTGTTGTGTTGCCGTATTTCACATTAAAATTTTTGGAATCGTTTTTTTTTTTTAATCGAAATGAGATATTTCGTTTTTAATTTAAATATTTTCAACAGTGAACCATCATTGAGGCTCATGCGATAATAGCAATTTTATTTACTTCATTCATCATTTTGTTTACTTAATTATTCTAGATCGGTGAACGACATGACTGTTTTTAAATCCATTTATTTAGGAAGACAAGAAATGTCATTTTACTCTGTGAAATAGAAAAAATAAACGGATTATAAACTTTACATATAGCAATTAATACATGTTTATTAATAGCAGATCGGCATAAACAAATTATCCAGGGTCGGATCTAGAAGAATGCGACAGGGAATCGGGGTGTGCACTATGAGGTATTGTTTTTTCAATTACAAAAACTTATCACACATCTGAACTATGAGAAACGAGTTCCAGTCTGTACAAAATTATTCTGGGGTCCCCAATTCTTTACTGTCCCGTGACCCCCCGAATTTTGAATCCGGCCCTGTACCTAATCTAATATTATAAGTTGAGACCTCTTAAATTCTTCAATCTCCTCTCGATGTCTTCGACAACTGGTTCCCCGTTCGGCCACTGGTTGGGGGTGTGTCTCTCACCCCCGGGGGCCATTTGGAAATTGCCACCCGTTTTCCCTGGACTCTCCGAGCTGTATGAAACAATAGCATGAGATTTTAAAATACTTTTTAAAATCAATAAAGTATCTTTGGTGGGTATTTTTAGTCTGTCATGAAGTAAAATTATATTTCTCAGTAATTAATTCACCTTCAAGTGCTATAATAGTGAAAAAATATACCTGAAGTACTCAGTGCTGTGGGCTAGCCCATCGATGCTGCTGTTCCCATCTCTCGAGTTGAACAGCCAGACCCCTGCGGCTACAGGTCTGTGGTCTCTAACCTGGAAGTCGGTGCTGTAATGCTTCGGGGGCGCCGTGAAGTCCACGTTCAACTCTTGACCTTGGGCACATTAATGAGAATATATTTCTTATGTCCCTTATCTGTATTATCTATATATAAATAAAAATGAATTACTAAATGTCTGTAAGCATATCACTTCAGAACGACTGCACCTATTTCCCGTATAAAATCATATGAGAAAAGTGAACATTTTGGGTTGCAAAATCACCACATGGAAAAGTGATAATAAAATGTATTAAAATAATTTTAAATCAATAGTAATTGTGTATGAGCTTCTCAGTCTTTTAAAATGTTTTGACTCTACAATGCACATAAAAAATATGATTCTTTAAATTATTGTTATAGTTTGAATCATTCAAACATTAAATTCGAATCAAATAATTACATTCAATTTGAAGACCCATAGTAAAGGCACAACTGTAAATTTTTACGTGTTTGAATTTACCTATAGCAATATATGGCAACTAGACAAGTTCTTATACTCGGCCATAGACCTTTGCCCAGTAGTGGAACATATGTAAGCTGGAATTATTAACACAAATGATAGTAATTTCTCAAGTTTTAAATCGCCCCGATTAAAAGAATCCTAAAAACTGCAATGTTCAGGGGTATTTAAAAAACACATTCTTGTCAGCTTTGGAAATTTTCCTGTACATTTCAGAAACTCTCCTGTGTGTTTTGGAGATTTTCCAACGTATTCAGGGAACTGTCTTATAAGATTTGAAAGTTTTTAAGTACATTCTGGAAACTTTCCTGTATGTTATGGAAATTTTCCTGTACATTTCAAAAACTCTCCCGTATGTTATGGAAATTTTCCTGTATACTTTTGATATCTCTATCCTATCTCTCTCGATATATCTATATCCTTTACAAAATTTTACTTTCGAACTGTAGCAATACTCCGAGGAGCATTGTTAATCTTTACTAAAAGCAGTACACAAACCCAGTATATTATACACACACATACCTGGATGAAGTCTCTCATCTAGCCGCACCTCGCCGTACTGTTTCGACAGGTCCTGCAACGAGACGTCAGGGTTGTCGTTCGCCCAAGTTTTCTTCGAACGGAGACATTCCTCAGACGGTGGGTACCAAGATTTCGAAGGCTTCTGGTCTTTTACTTCCTTTGGCTTCTCTGTAATAGTTGATCACATTTTCTGTTATTGGCTTCATTTATCGATTTCTTCATTCCGCTGTAGCATAACTACATATAACCAGACATTCTCTGCAGGTGGATTAGAATGTTACATGGTGAGTTAAATTGTTTAGATACAGTCGATGTCATTCCTTTGGTCTGCTCTGGATATAGTCTTAAAATCCAGTTTGAGAATAATACAGTCAAGAGCTTAATACACAAGTTAAAACATTATTACAGGAATTTAAAGTTAGTATTTTTAATCTTTACTTGTCTCCATTTTGTACGTATGGTATAATACATATTTATACTTAAATTTGTGTATATGCATTTTTTTAATTTCATGACATTTGCTGATTGTCAATTTTATGGTTTAGAAGAAACAGTTCATAAAATTGAAAAAATACATTTTACATGAAAATTATAATTTTACAATACATATTTTGTAATTATTCAAAATTTTGTAGTAAATTAAATATTTCTTTAAGCTTATGCTGCCAACAGTCTGTTGACCTGTGCCTTATGAGGTCTGTATTTGTTTGTATGGAACTTAAACCGTTATGGTTTTGGACAGTCCAGAGGTTAATGAAGATAGCCGGTGAATATACATGTTTCAAAAACATGTACCTAGATACTAAAGACCGATGTCATGGCTTCTGTAATTGCACCACATTGCAATAATGTGGCATAAAAACCTACCGAAAGTTTACAAGAGTAGAATGTGTCAATGGATTACCATTTTGTTCCCAATTTTCTGTCAAAGCCACTTTCTTTTTCTCTCTCCTCTCGTCTTCCTTCTTCTCTTCGCGAGCGGAGTCGTCCACGTCAAGGTCGTTCAGCTCGGCGAGCATACGAGCCTCACCGTCGAATACAAAGTCCCGTTCGGAGACCTTTTTCCCGGGATTACCTCTCGGTACTGATGTTGGAGCTGATAGAGGAAGAGACCATAAGTGATGATGGCTGAGTGTTTAGCATGTTCGGAGACCGCATAGATCAATGTAAATTTGAAGGCCAGAGGGCCTCTGAAGAAAACATCGTGGTGAGACCATAGCAGGGTAGGGCTATTTCTAAGACTGTCTGGCTGTTTACCACCTTCAAGTAGAAAAAATGTCTGCAAGCACCTGTTGGTGTGTTCCAGCAGCTGCATTTGAGAGCCAGTCCTTCCTCTAGGTTTAGCGTGACTACCATCTTAGACCACATCGTCATTTAAGATCAGATGAGATTGTGGACAAACGCTAACCTATAAAATCTAAAAAAAAATCTAGGTTTAGGTCTTAGACCACATTGTCATTTAACAGCAGTTGAGATTGTGGTTACATACTAAAACCTATCTATATGCACAAGAATGTATGTAAGAAGCCTATCGCTTCAGAACGGCTACACCTCCTATTTGCCAAATCTTTTTTTTGTTGTATTTGTAATTGTCAGGACGAAATTTGTATGAAAGAAAATGTTTGAAAAATCGTAAGGCAAAATTGAAAAATTTGGGTTAAAAAATCACTATATCAAAAAGTGACTGAAACAGAAGTCTGTAGGATGATCTACAAAGACATAGAGAGAATTGGAAAATTGACATTCAATTCTTCAGTTGCCATTTTATTTCATTACATGGTCCTACTGTAAAGTGAAGATTTGGTTTCATTTTTTCATTCATCTATCGCATTACAGCCAGCCGCGGAATAGAGGTAAAGTGAAAGGCGCTCGGCAGAGCAGCCAAGGCCAATTTGGCACTCATGGCTCATTTCAAAATGATTCAATTATTTAAACAAATATTATGCTCAGTTTTTAAAATGTTACGCCCGAAAAAAGTTTCACTCGCCTTGTGTTTTCATAAAACCCAAACAATTTTTTTTTTATTTATATTGCTTTATGGTTAGACATAACAAAAAAAACCGTCTACAAAAATCGAAACTCACCTTCTGCTTTCTTCTCCTTACCGGGAGTCCCGCCCTCAGGTTTCCCAGGTCCTGCCAGAAGTTCCTTCAACTCCTCCTCGAGTTCTGCCGCATCGAAGTCGTCAACTGTACCGGCCAGAGCCTTCTCCACCTCGTTGTATGACTCCATAACCTGATGCAAGTTATATTTGAATGATAAACTTCCTTAGCCCCATGCTATGATGTGAAACTCGAAACGAAAAAGCAATATTAAAAAGAGACAAACATATACCTTTATAGAAGTACATGTCCGAGAGAATGAGATAGAGTACATTATACAGTGTTTCTTACATTCGCAGGCTCTTTGTTATATATTGAACTAGGTAATATTTGCTCTGGGTCTGAGTGTTGTACGTGTATGTGTGTGTGCCTGCGTATTACGAAGCCTTGCTAAAAGGGAACATAACCAGTGTGGTGTATTGTTCACATGTATCGTTTATATGATTTTTTTTATCATTTTTAGAAGTTTACACTTCTACTCCGTATGAACTGCAACACATGTTTTTTTTCTTATTATTCTGACCACATTTTCACCTGATGTTAAACGACGATGTAGTCTAAGATGGCTAGCACGTGACGGCGCGGTGGACTGACTCTCAAGCGCAGGTGCTAGAAAACACCTATGTGTGCTTGGCGGCAGATTTCATGGTAGTAAGCCAAATAGGCTTACAAAAATCACCGTGCTATGGTTTCCTCACGATGTTTTCATTCATCTGGAGATACAGTTCATTACAGGATTCGAATCCATATTGATCGACGAGGTATTAGAACAAGCTAACCACTCAACCATCAATAATTTATTTGTAACCCGCTTGAAGTTATTTCTTCAAGGTGAACAAACACCGAAAGCTCAAAGTCAATATGGGATTTGAACCCATCGCATAATGACATAGCCAATACCTTCCTACGTGAAGAAGTTAAGGATCTATACCCGACTGGATAACAAATGTTATGTTTATGGCCTGTGTATATTATGCTGTCCAGATGATTGCAGGACATGAGAGAGATGACTGACAATGGATGGACTCTTGGTGGTCACCATTGTTTTTGGTTACCATCCGGTACAGTTCTTTCAATATACCTTGTTATTATTTTTTTTTAAGCCAAGAGTGGTAACTTTATTGATGTAACGGTATTGTGTAAAGTGATAAACTCTTTAATCGGAATTTATGCCTATTTCACTACTACGATACATATGGATTCACCTCTTTCAAGTCTTCCATGGTGTCGAGAACAGCATCTTCCTCGAGACCGGTCTCCTTCATTCCTTGTTTCATTGCCTCTGAACTAGTCCTGGATGAACAGACAAAGTTATATAGTATGCTATTTGACAATTTAAGAAATAATGTCCAGATTAGTATTGACATTTTCTGAGATGTTATTGGATCTAAAAGTGATAAATGTCTTGAGGAATGAGTTGGAATATCTCATATACCATTACATGGATTGCATGTTTGTTTCTATCTTCACATTAGAGTGGGTAAAAATAGTTTTTTTTTTTTCTTTAATTACCATGAAACAAACCTAAAATCAACATAGCTATAAATAATTTCTATTATCTACGGTTGTTTCTAACCAATCCTAAAGAGGACCACAGTCCTAATCTAGTCCTGTCAATAATAGATCAGGTCTTGAGGAATGAGTTGATATATCTCATATACCATTGCATGTTACCAACTAAACTCTTAGCACCTATACAATGAGCGAGCCAAAAAAAAATTTTTTTTTTCTTTAGTTAACGTCAAACGAGCGTAAAACCAACGTAGTTATAAATAATTTCCATTGTCTACTGTTGTTTATAGCCAATCTCAAATAAGACCAGAAAAAATAAGACCAGTCTTGAGTAATGAGTTTGGATATAGATATATATAGAATCTTAACTAACTAAACTCTTTGTATATGCACATTACAGTGGACCAAAAATGGATTCTTTTTTCTTTACTTACCGTTGTAACGAAAAATAATTGGTATTTATGGCCCAAACTATAAGGGCTAAATTAAAGAAAACGAAAAATCACAGGAAACATAAAATCACCTGTAAGTGTCGACGATAGCAACGTTGACATGTTGATCCTTCATCTGTTGTATAAGCTGCCGGACATTCTCCAAAGCACTGATTGAGCGCTCAAGTCGCTGATTGATCTTGTGTTTTCGTCTCAAATGATTTTTAGCCTGTTCAAAGAACATTAAAATTAGTAAAACTAATATTCGTGTCCTAGTCAAAATTCAATCACAATTCATTAATTTCTCAAATTTTAATATTAAGGAAATATAATTAACATTAAAAAAAGATGATAGTGCTAAAATTACTCAATAACTGTTTAAAATCAAAAAAAGTCTATTGAAAAACAAAGGACAATATTGTAGTGTACCATTCTACCTTTGCTTACATATGTACAGAAATTTGTTAATGTGCGCTTGTTAGGAATAAATATGGCCCTGGATCAGACGAAAGCTGAAACACGGGTGAATGTCCCGAGGATCCTATATGACCCATAAATTACCCTAAAACTCAAGGGAGTTCCTAAGATCAGTGGTGGACCTTTTTTATCAAATTTTGTTCTTTTCACATAAATATATTTATAAATAACAATATATTGCGAGAGAGTGTTGGCCGCGATTTAAAATATATCATATATGCTTTATTCAGTTTAGGCCCTCAGAAGGCGCTTATGAACATCAAAGTTACCACCGCCTCGGAGAACAACCCAGTCATCGAGAAGAACCGGCAAGAGACTCGATCTGGTTTATCTTTACATCAAACATAATATAACACACATTTTTAAGAACATATAGAGTTATAGACATAGACAGTTACCTTCGTTTTTGGTGGACGCACAGAGAGAGGATGTCCTTTGACACAAGCCAGACTTACCTTCCCCTTGACATGTTGCATGAGCATGTTATTATAAGGTCACAAAGTTTAGTCAGTCATGATGGGAATGGTATTGGAGCTCGGCTATGACAGAAATGGATCCCAAGAAGTAAATATAAATATGAAAATAACACCAGTGATAGAGAAGTTGAAGAGCGGATTAATGTGTGTTATGGGCATAAGAGAAAGGAAGACTATATATAATAGGGTGGATCAATAGGTGATGTCTTTAATTGATAGTTCTCTCTTTGTATCCACTAAAAACAATTGTAACGTTGATGTATTATAAATATTTGTATGTTGTATATATTTATTTTTTGCAGGCTCTTATCAATGACTGGGTCGTTGGTCCGAACTGGTGCTAGTTTTAACATTCATAAGACAGTTAAGAGCATATTGTTCAGTACAATGTATTGTTGACTTGATTTAAATTAAATTCATAATTAAAAGGTCTGAAAAGAGTTTCTGATCGTAATTAAGTACTTAACCAGTATTGGATTGTCATAAAACTAGTAATACCTGTGTTTATACGATACGCTCTTTCACGCGCGATTATTGGGAGTCTGCGGGATTGAACACGGGGAAGCGCGTACGCGAATTGAATTCACGAGTGATTGTTGTATTACACGTGATTTTTTCCGGCGGGAAGATGTTATCACGTGGGAAAGAGCGTGTCGTGTAAAGATAGCTAATATATCAAACATTATACATTTCCTATTCGATTTTAAAGAGTTTCTTGAGGAACAGACATTAAAGTAAAATACAACTAAATTAATAACCGTCTCGTATTTGAAGTTGGTTAAAAAATAAAGGTGCTTACAGCAATTCTGTTCCCAAGTTGCAGGGCAGCTCGAGCATCAGCTTCGGCAGACGCCAGATCCCTCGCTCCTCGCGCAGCATCACCTTCCAGTTTCTTCTCGGCGCTGAACAATTTAACCAGCGCTTCGTCAGCCTGCGTTACTGCTGTCACCTTCTTGTCTATATCACCTGGAAATATGGTCGCCAATATGTCGTCATATTACACCAAAATTATAAAATCTGTATGTATAAAAATCAATTATCGAATGTATATAAGTAAGCACATCACTTCACAAAGGTTGTGCCTATTTGGCTAGTTTTTTTCTTATTGTTGTATTTGTAATTGTCAGGACAAGGTTTGTATGAAAGGAAACTGTTTGAAAAGTGAAAGATTTAAGAAAATCTTGAAATTCGAAGATTGTTTTTTCTTGGACAACCTCTTTTCTGAAACTTTAATTACATAATGACGTGATAAATAATAAACTTTGAAACGGTACATTTATATGACACATATGAATCGGGTGTTCGCTAAATCCGTGCTTCAGCTTCACGGTCTAAACCTTAGATCAGCACTAGGTGTGTGAGACTGTTCTTTGCCCGTTATTGGTGAGAGAGGATCCAGCAGTGTAAACCTCTATGCTACCCTACCACCATTAGATCATAGTGTCGCCATCATAGCGGCCGAATTAATCAAAATTCCGCGTGAGCTTCTACAGCACTGTGTCTAATATTAGTGTATGTCTATTAGTATAATGACGTCAGCTCTGTCGAGCTCCTATAAAAACAAGTCATTTCAAATTTGATATAAATGTACACTATACTAACCTAGTTTAACGATATCATTCTTCTTTACAGCCAAACCCTGTGACACTAACCAACCTAGTAGAATCTCAAATATTTCCCTACTTTGTTGGAATTTACAGTTCTTCATGATCTCATCGATTGTTCCCATACGTTCAGCATCCTCTGGATAATTCTCGAGGAACTCTACAGCTTGTTCCTGTAATTGGTCATAAATACTCTGATAGATAAAGTAGACACATTTCATCTCTATTAACTGGCTAGTATATGTGATCAATAAACATCAACACCGCTTGATTGGTCATCATAATAGCTGGTGTTCTCCATGGGGACAGTTTTATTGCTACCCATTTTACCATATGTCATCAGCAGGTAGCGCTAGGCTGTATTTTATTGTTACTAAATTTTATACATGTAATTTACACAAAGTCATAATAGTGGAATTTAGAAATCAATCTTTTGTTCAGTGAAATCATACGTGTGGGGTGTGTGCCGCTTTGGACAATGTATATTTATTTGCCCTGAAACACTTCTTTTTTGTAAAATGAACAATTACTACTTATAGTATAAGCTATCTGACAGTGAAAGTCACGTGGAAATCGGAAATCGGCCCAATGGTTTCGTAATAATTAAAGGTGGTAATTTTTTACAGACAGATATATTAATTTTATTTATTTCTATGATTAGAAAATTAACTTTAATTTTTTTATATATTTATCATGTCTATTTCTTGCTAAAGAAAATTAAAAACAGCTTAAAATTCAATTTAATTACAACTATTTTATATATTTTTAATTTTCAGTGAATCTCATGTCACTTAGAAGAAATAATATTCCCTTAAGACCAATAGAATCAACCGTTAAAAATGGCAAACAACCAAACAAACCTTAACAGCACTTTCTAGAACGAATCGCTGTGTGGAGTCTATACTGGCTTTGGGCAGTCCGTCGCTATCGAGTACCTGTCTCGCCGGGAGTAGTGACGTCATGGCTGTGATCGCGAACGCCGCCGGCTTGAACGCCAGTCTGGCGCCCCACTTCATCCAACCTTCTGGACCGTTGTGCAATATGTGCTGGTATTTCGAAACGGGACAGAGGATCACCACAACTGGAAAAAGAAATATCTTTTAGAAGTAGCCCCCTTGATCTGGTCTCTCTTTATTTATATACATAAATAAAAAATTGTGTGGTTTTATGAAATCACGATGGTATTTTAAATATATTCAATTTAGGGTATTAATCTCGCGTTTTTAATTTAAGCTTAATAATTGGCAAATTGGAATGATATTGAGAAATCAATAGTCGACAAGATATCCAACTATACATTTTTATTTCAATCTGGGTATTAGAGTAGGAATACATAATAAATACAATGATTCAGATGGTAGACGCATTTTGAAAACTGACCACAATATTTATTTGAATAATTCTGAACTGAGCCATGGGTATCACTATATTGGCTTTGGCTGCTATGCCCAGCACTTGTCACTTTACCCCAATTCTGTAGCTGACCGTAATTCTATATGTGATAGATTGATGAAAAAACATTGAGGCGAAGTAAAAATTGTTTCACTTTAAAATCTATTACCGTTTGTACATAAATACATCACTTCAGTATGGCTGCACCTTTTAAATTAATTTTATTGTTTAGTCCACGAAATTCAAGAATAACAGTAACAACTATAAGAGAATCAATCCAGCCTCAGTCCTTACACCTACTTGCAGAATAACCAAAGAAACTAATAGACAGTCATGGGACATGTATGTATGTATGGTGGTAGTAATCCAGTCAGAAATACACATCAAAGCACTTCTCTTCTTTATTGGCCATATATGAGCTGATCTCAGACTACAATGAAGGCCAGAAAATCCTAACTATAACAATATTATATACACAAAAGTTACTTTCTATGTTACACTTTCACGACTTATCTACTTAGAAAAAACCCTACCACCATGCTATGGTTTCATCATGATGTTATTCTTCAATTAAAGCTTTGACTCAGATGCTAGTATACGATTTGACATACTTCAGCACTGTGTCGAAAGACGCTGTTAACTAAGCCATCATTGCTTGAAATACTTGAAAACTAGGCAACCTAGTCTATGGATTTTGATATGGATTTGGATGAATATATTCTTATTATATTTATAAAAGTAAAAAAAAAACAATGTATTTTAAATTACAATGCAAAATATATTTTCCCGCACTCCTATTGTGGCAGCACTAGCTAAATGTTATGAAAATAATATAGAATTGATTTCGGTTATGAGACATTGGAGAGGCCACTTTAATGTTGTTGCGATATTGTGAAGTCACTATATCCAAAATAGTAGATAGTCATGATCATATCTTTTTATTTATTTATTTATTTATCAAACCATGTGTTTTTTGTTTAACAATAAATTTACATCTAGGAGGCATATTCACAAGTTTACAAAACACTGTTCACATACTGGAAATTGCTATATAACTGATTCCATAAGTTCAAACTTTGTACAAATGCTTAATAGTTCTACCTACTAACAAGACCATATCTGGCCATCTGTAAATGTAAAAAATGGTTAAGAAAGCTTAATAGTTTTATGAATGAGTCTTAGTGCCTTTGCTGATTCAGCCTCAATATGTGCATGGGATTTCTAGGAATTTGTCACAAATGGTTCATAACAACAAGTCCCTATACCCAAAATTGACGCTATATTAGATGTTGCTATTGCCAAATGAATTTCCTAGAAGGTATTATTTAAATTCAAGGAACGTAAGTCTGTTATAACTGAAAAATTGTTACAACAAGGTCGTCATTATAAATGAAGTCCACTGTACTATGGAACTGTATAAATGAAATCTTGATAGGATAAAATTTAAAGTTATTACCACAAAATAAAATTACATTGACAAATATATGTAAGCACAGCACTTCAGAACAGCGACACTTATTTGTCTAATTCTTTTTTTGTTGTGTTTGTAATTATCAGGACAACTGTTTGTAACGATAGAAAATGTTTAAAAAACATGCAGAAGAGTGACAAATTTAGGCTAAAATATCACCATATAAAAAAGTGAGTGAGTAAGAAAGACAGAATGCAATCTTCAAAAATATGGACAGAATCGATATCCAGTTGCCACTTCATTTCATTACATAGTCATATTATTAAAGGAATATTTGGTATAATTTTCTTCATTATTATATCCACGCGAAGCCTGGGTGAACAGCTAGTTTATAATTTAATATAAAAATTATTAAAAAAAATATAGTAAATATTCTGTATAAATATATATTTTAACACCACAGCTGGTTTTTTAACACCCAGATCTCAAAAGGAGGAGGAAGAGGAGGATGTTTTTAATTTTTATTTATTTCACAACATGGTACATTATACATTTCATGGTTTAGTAAAAAAAAGTTCATACTAATGAAAAACTAAATTAATAATTTAATTTACATCCCATTATGGATACATCAAAATTAAGGAGATGAAAACCAGTGTTGGGTTGTTTAAATCATTTTTTTAATTACAATTGCAAAGTTTTTATTTGGTTTTTAATACCTTCAAAATTCCAAATAAGATAATGTTGTTTCAATATACAAATAATTTAAAATATGGTGTCAATTGTAGCCGTTGATTTAAATACAATGATATTTTGAATTTATATTATAACCAAAGACTATGGTGGACTTAATAAATGACTTAAAAAAATCATACAACCTGAAACACAATATTTTATATTTTTTAAAGTTTTGATCATATATTACAATAATGCGTATAATCTTACCTAAACATCTCTTCAACTACAATATCGAGACACGCCGAAGTGCGACCTTTCCTCTGGAATGCGACCTTGGCGTCAGAAGCGGATACTATCGGATCTTTCCTATATTTGCACCACTGTCGTATCATGTCAGACCAAAACTTCATTTTCATGTCCCATGATTCTAAATTCGTACTTTTTAGCCGGAAAGGGGCGAACAACGCATTCATTCGGATGTCGTCTGACCAACACATAGGCAGTTTGTCTTCAGGTAAACCACACGCTGGTAAGCCCATTTTGAGTGTAGCATTTAGTAAAAAAAAAAATCAATTCCGTAAAAAATTATAAACAAAAACGCAGAAACACATTTATTTTCGTACACAATGGCGTGTGATAATTCTCGACTTTGACATTTTTGACTTTGACATAGTACGTAACAGATTTTTATTTTTGTAAAATAGGTTTTTTTATTTGTTCAGACTACTGGATACCAGTTTTTCAAGCCTAATTCAGTATTATAACTAAACTATTTGACGAATGATGAGGATATAAAGAGTCATTGGAAGGGATATTTTGAAAAATTGATGAATGATGAAAATGATTGGTCCAGAGAGCTAGAGGCTGTACCGTTAAATTTAGGTGTTTTACAGGAGATAAGAGAGGAAGAAGTAAGATAAGCTGTGAATGGTATGAAGAACGGAAAAGAAGTAGGTCCAGATGTTATACCTATTGAAGTATGGAAGTTTCTAAAAGTAGATGGATGGATGTGGTTGACTTTATTTTTTTAAATAAGATGTTGCAATGAGAAGGAGATCCCAAATGAAAGGTACTGTAGGACGCGGGAGCGGCGTCATGTCACCACTTTAGCTGTACTGGTAGCGTGATTACCACTTGCTACTTTCAGAAGGTTGGAGATGTAAATGAAAGATTTGACTCCGTTTATGCAGACTAGTAACCGCTTTGGCAGTTGCATTACGAATCTCCTTTATTGAAGAAGGCATATTTAAATGGGATAAAAAGGAAACACGCGTAAAGGATTACATTTGGTCAAAATACGAGCATAAAAATAAACAAAAGTAAAAAGTAAGAATTAACAATAAGCATTTAGGACAATAAAATAATAAAGATTATAAAGTTAATAATGATCGTGCGAGCGGTCTGTCGGTGAATACACAATTGCACCCAGGTAGTATTTGGTCGCCGCCTGGGCGGCGATTCTTTAATTGTCGCGATTTTAGGCCGACTATTGTTGGACTATTGTGGTGCCGCTGGTTCTTCGGCTAGATTATTGTAGTACACACATACCACGTTTGATGTAGGTATGTGTGTCGCTACAGTACAATAGCATATTAGTGCCTATCTTTAAGAATAAGGGTGGTGTACAGGACTGTAATAACTATCGAGGAATAAAGCTTATGTCACATAGTATGAAGGTTTGGGAAAGAGTGATAGCGAGACGAATAAGAGATGAAACTGCAGTGACTGAGAATCAATTCTGGTTTATGCCTGGACGTGTGACAATAGATGTCATTTTCGCACTTCGCCAGCTGTGCGAAAAATACAGACGTGTATTTAAAAACTTGCATATGGTGTTTGTTGATCTGAAAAAGACATATCATCGAGTATTCAGGATGTTCTGTGGAGGGCGCTGAAAAAGAAAAGAGTGCCTGGAAGTACTTACAACTGGTCCGTTGTATATATAGTGAAGCTAAAACACATGTTAGGTCCGAGGCTGGAATTATCGATAATTTCCATGTGGCCTTTGTATCAGGGATCAGATTTAAGTCCTTATCTATTCCTTCTTGTCATGGATGCATTAACATCAGACATACAGGAGGAAGCACCTTGGTGTATGCTATTCGCTGATGATATTGTTCTTATTGATGAAAACGTTGCCGAGGTCGAGAGTAGTCTAGAGAAATGGCGAGAAAAACTGGAGAATGTTGGTTTAAAGATTAATGGGATGAAAACTGAACATTTGTTCTGTGACTTCGTGGGCCATCCAGTTTTTGTCATATTACCTTTAACGGTGTATTTTTACCAGCCTGCTCCAATTTTCGGTACCCCGGCTCATTAATCCAAAACGACGGTGGAATAGACAAGGACGTGAGGAATCCAGGTGGCGCGTAGAGAGCCGACACCGAGGTGTCACCATTGTGACGGGTGTGACACCGAAACGGCACAGCACGTGCTCGAGGTGTGCCCTGCTTGGGCTAACGAGCGGGAGGAGCTCACGACCGTAGTGGGCCATGACCTCTCACTACCGGCTGTGGTCCATGCCATGGTCGGTGGAGAGAGGGCATGGAACGCGGTCGTGAGCTTTTGTGAAAACGTTATTTCCCAAAAGGAAGAAGCGGAGAGAGTGAGGGAGAGGGCTGCCGACGCTCCTGACGTTCGCCGAAGGAAAGCCGGCCGCCGAACCCGAAGAGGAGGTCGCATCCACCATCAGCGACCTCCATAGGTCAAACTCCAGGCGATAGGCGCGGGGGCGCTTATTGCCGTAGTGGAGTACCCGTGAGGGCATAGCGCGGTGTCACAGCCGCTGCTTAAAGTGGCAGGAGAGAGGACGACCACCAGTCCTCTCTCGAGACGAAGGTCCCCGTCCGACCACCTGCGGGCGACCTAAGCGCGCGACCGATGAGCGGAGATTGCTCACGCCACCCCGCTACCTCGGTCAACACCATCAGCGCGCTCTGACGAATCTAGGGTTTTTTAGTTGGTAAGAGTCCAAAATAACCCTCATGCTGTCCCCCGGCAGCGTGAGGGTATCCAATGCAGGATTTTTCCCCCCTAGAATAAAAAAAAAAAAAAAAAAAGGACGTGAGGAATAGAATAAATGCAGGGTGGATGAATTGGCGAAAGGTGTCTGGGGCGGTTTGTAACCCTCGAACGCTGTTGAAACTCAAAGGGAAGGTGTATAAAACTATAATAAGACCAGCCATGTTATATGGATCCGAGTGCTGGGCTACGAAAGAGACGGATGAGAAACGATTACATGTGGCAGAAATGCAAATGTTGAAATGGATGTGTGGTGTAACAAGTATGGATAAGATTAAGAATGAGTATATCAAAGGAAGTTTGAAAATAGCACCAGTGACAGTGTATTGGAGGAGTAATAGGTTAGCATGATATGGGCATATTATGAGAAGAGATGAAAGTCATGTAACAAGGAAAGTTTCGAGTTTGAAAGTGGACGCATATAGGAGTAGAGGGAGACCGAAAAAGGTGTGCATGGATTGTGTCAAAAATGACATGTGTATAAAAAGTGTGAATACAGAGATGACATCTGACAGAGGAGAGTGGAAACATGTTGTGCCGACCCTATTTAGGTGGGATAAGGGTAAAATGGTGATGAACTATACTAAATAAATTCTATAATACTAAAAGTTATATCTTACCGTACATTATATATGTGTTAAAATTATAGTAATCCAACAGTATTTATAACAAATTTATATATAGGTTTAAAAAGCATAAAAAGCATGTAAAATAGGTATAAAATGTTGTGTTGCTTTGCAGAAGTAATCGTACTACAGATACACACATAATCGTATTATATGTAAAGTTGGTGACGGACAGCTATATAATTTTAATTGTACTTTTTCTTACGTACACTATGGATAACTAAACAAATCCAAAAAATGCGTGAGTGTCGCGGAACACTTCGTTGGAACGAAGTTCTTTTCTTGGTATATCATTATTGTTATAAGTATTATATTATTGATTAATAAATACAAATAAATGAATTACTGGGGTCGGAAAGCAATTAAATGAAACGAAGAAATGAACGCAAAAGCCGAAACTAGTGAATTCAAGGAATGCTAGGAAATTTCGTCGTTAATTTTCGTTGGTTCGATACTTGTGAAATTAAACACTTTATTGTACATTGTTCAATTCATCTAAGTCATAAACGTAATTATACAATACGCTACGAAACAGCTGATGTTTATGCAGTCTAAAAGCTGTAACTACGCAGGCGCGACCCGTGTGAACTTGTTGGCTGCCTTTGAACCAATAATGGCGTAGAAAGGATCGCGACGGAAAAATCTTACACTATTTTTTGGCTAGCCGCCATAGCTTAATTCCAAAAAGAGTATTATTTGGAACGAAGTTCCTTAACACAGATTACTGCTGGAGCTGACTAGGAGGTAGCCGAGCAAGTGTAATGAGGTACTTTCATCTGGAAACTCGAGCGTGAATAGTTCCCTTCAGAGAAGTCTTAGCTAACCCCTCCAGGATCATAGTGCGTGATAAAGAACCACATCCATATCTAGGTGGTTTTGTCTTGTTGAGTATTCTGAATTTAGGCTGGAGAGCCAATAAACATCCCTGAAGGTTGGTACCCAGTTCTGGGCCAGACCGTATTTTATGGTAGGTAGCATTATCCTTCTACCTATCAGATGGGTCAGGTAACGGTCTTAGAACAAGCCTGCTTCGGCTCGCTCGTCAGAAGGTGGAGCAAGAAAACCACGTAAAAAGTTACTGCAGGTGAGTAGATAGCTTACACCTAAACAGCCTAAAAAACACGGACATGTGACGGATAGGGAAGGCATCTACTTCATTGACATGCTGCACTATGGGGTGAAGGGGTGGGTGATATGACCTTCCATTGCACTGATAACGCCAACGCAAACGGGGAGGGAATTAAGTCAACCGGGCTATCTTGGTTAGAGAGCGGCCTGGCGTTCGAGCTAGGTCTTGCCGTCGGACAGTCACGGTACATGCTCACGCGATCCTGTAGCCTCATTAACGCTACAGACGGTACACTGTGAGGCTTTATCCAGTAGAAGTCCAATACCACAAACTCTCTCCCCGTGAGGGTAGATGTTCTGTATAGAATTGCGCTATTCAAAAAAAGGAGTGGACTAGTAGAAATCGTCACATAAGGAAAAAGCGTTATACCTCCTCCATGCATCTCTCTCTGTTTCTTTCTATTGTATTGTATAAGTGCGTGGATGTGTGTGTGTATATGTATGCGTGCACTGAAATTTGAGCAAAACGTGAAGCACTCATTTCATATGGTCATAAGTACACACACAATTTTTTTCAAAAGTTGGTTCGTAAGTTAAGAAAAGAATTTTTAGAACTCGACAATAGTATCACCTACCGAACCCATTAATAGCTAAAAACCACCCAGGGAACAACATAAGTACAATTAGAGTATTTAGCGGGATCTTAATCTGTCATGTAATGGATGGATTTTATTCATAATTTTGTGTAAATAACTCTATATTATGTAATATTGATGGTATTTTACGTAATATAGTTCGGTTATTGTGCGCAAGTGAAGTGGATGGGAAATATTACCACGGAGCATGAATTCAGAAATACTAAAGAAGCTCTCCGGAAAGTTCTTTTTTTTTTATGTTATAGGGGGCAAACGAACAGGTGGGTCACCTGATGGTAAGTGATCACCGCCGTCCATAGGTACTAGCAACACCAGGGGAGCTGCAAGTGCGTTGCCGGCCTTTTAAATATGTGGGCCTCCGGCGCTCTCACTGACCGAACGAAACGCAACAGTGCAAGCACTGTTACTTCACGTCGGTTTTCTGTGAGAGGGTGGTACTACCCCGGGCGAGCCGACCCATTCATGCTGAAACCAGTAATAGCTTCAGCGTAGCTCTACCACCTACGAAAAACAACAAGAGGGCCACCGCCTTGCTCAAACACTGAAATTATCACAATACACTTGCAATATTAGTACCTACTCGATAATGGCAGTAATGATCTAGACGATTAAATGCCAATAAGAAAATAAAGAAAAGTATGTAGAAATGTATTATTAGAAACAGACGAACCAGATTTAATACTTAAAAATAATTTTTAAGGCATACAATTAATTCAACAAATGTCAGTTCTTATTACCGACTGGTGGATAGAAGTTTTTATCTGTGGCATCGTTCGTCCTCATATGCGGTCGGTGTTGATGAGAAAGGCGATTTTCTGAAATTTCGCGTATTATTTCAATTAAAGTAATACATTTTGTTAAAATCGAACAATTTACTACATAATACTCGGGTAAGTTTCAGTTAATCTAGTTTACTTGCAATAATAAAAGGGTTAAATATTCTATCGCTTTCAGTAGGTCTTGGCATACTTATTCTGTGTAACAAGGTTTACGAACAATTGTTCATATACGATTAGTTTTATTTTTTCAAATTGTCTTCTATCACTCGTTACCTACCTATCATTGCTCAATTTGTTTACATTCAAACACAACCTGTTTACATAGATATGTATACGTACTTATTATATACACAGAATGCCTTCGAACTGGTTTTTAACATCGAGATAACTGTTAATTTACAGTAATTACTCTAACCTCGTATTAATTTTAAGCGTATAATAATTTTGTATATATACCTGTCTTATATTTGCTGTGACCTGCAAATGCTTATTATAATCAAGATGTGTAAATATTTTTGTGTGTTTTTTAAGAATAGATAATAACTTCAAAGCTATTATAATTCAGCTGTCGCGTATTTGGATACTGCGTCGTGAATCCAAATCTTATAATAGCTTGAGATTTTAGTGAAGGAAAACATTGGCATGAAACCATATCATTATGGAAGGGTGTTTAATTAACTCTCCCTGGCTAGCTTTTTTTTACAGTAGCATTAATTGAACTTTATGATATCTCGTCTATTATGAGATTATGATCATGTGAATAGAGAAAAGTAGAAGTGGAGAAGGTTTTCCTTCGTAAAGGAAAAGATTGGAAATAAAAGATAAATTCTATAATTAATTTTACAATTGTAGAAATGTAAAATTTTCTTTTATATTAATTGTTAAATATTAATAAGAGTATGCATATATTATTATATGTATATATTATTAAAATCATGGAAAAGTCAAAGCAAACATTCAAAAACTACATATTGTCAAATTTAAATGAAAGTATTTGTTTCAAGGTCTAATATTTTAAATCAAGCTTACTTATCAAGTGTAAATGAAGTCTCAATTTGGCAGTAGGTATATAATGAAATGTTGAGCTGTATGATGACACTGTTACGACTCTGTGTTTAAACACATTTAGCATATTACTAACTAACATTGACTCATTCGAAAATATGACAAATCTCCATATGCGAAATTCTGGCATGAAGCATGTTTATGGGTGTGTGTTACGTACTAAAGTTACACGAGTTACGGTCTAAGCCCAAATTATCACATAACATTGGGTGTGATTGTTGTCAAATATGAGGAAATAAAAACAAAACTGATTATGACTATACCTTCTCTTGCCTTAATGTTGATTTGCTTTATTTCTTAGTAACAATACATTTTACTAAATGAAATATATCTTATGATTTTTTTGTACCCTTCGCAATGTGATGGCAACATCTTATATTCTTAAATTGAGTAATTAAGATGTAAAAGTGTAATAAAGAATTCACTTTTGTGTTTATAATATTAGTCATAAATTATTATCTTTATTGTTGAGTCATAGATAATTTGGGAAAGTAGATAAAATATAATCTTGAATCATATTAATTCTGATTTACAATTATATTTAGAATTTAAATACATATGTGACAAATTTAAAAAGCATCTAGTGTAATCTCACCCAGATTTATTTTATTATAGTGATGACTGGCCAAAACGATTGAGGTTACAGGTTTTATCATAATAGATTTAGAGACCTAAATGGAGGCCCCATCTGAAAGTCTTTAAAAGACTATAACCTTTTTAATTTATAAAATTTATTGTAATCATACAATATAAAGTTAGTTTAGATTAGAAAGCGAAAATTTAAAATAGAAGTAAATATTATTCTAAATTGTCTGACACTTTTAAAGTTTACTTCATATTTGCTTTGTGTCTTTAGAAACTTTTCCTATGACCTGTCTTCTGTTCTTACTGTTCTTCATGTCATTAGTGACAAGGAGCAATAACACCTCCTCCCAGAGCAAATACATGTATGCCAAGAATCTTGCTTCGTTTATCCTTCAGTGGATCACATTCTTCCAAGAAATGTTTTGGCATTGCCTTTACACTATTACAAAATTTGTAATCTCTTATATTTTAGAAACTGATCTTGTGTGTATGTTTGTTTAGGCAACTATGTCTTATGAGAGTCATTTTTTTCTCTGTTCAGATTTGTGGTTTTTGTATATATATTTAAAATTAACAGTATATTGGGAGGGTGTGGTGGCTGTAATTTGTCAAGAGTCACTTTCCTAATGTTATTCAATGCTTTGAGATTAAAGACTACATGTGATTCATAAAAATCCAGTGATTTGATGGTAAACTCCTTCTCCATCAAGCTAAAAGACCCAATGAACATGTACAAAGATTTTTATATAGTATTATATGTTCTAACCTCTTAAAATGAAATCTGGGGCATTTTCTAATTAAAATCCATAGCTGATTTCTCATGAGTTTCAGAACCTCTAGTGCTTAGTTTGTAAAACCACCAATCCTTATTGGTGATAATTTCTCTGGCAAATTTATTCTGCCTCCCGATCCAATATAAAATTGTAACAAAGACTATCTAATTGTTATTGTAACAATGAAATGACATACTAGAATCTTAATAACCATTAATATTTGTAATCTAATCGTGCCATTTATGGTTTCAAAGTTCTTGAAATTAGAACAGAGTAGCATTTTTCTTTTCTATCTAAATAAGTATGACTATAGCAATTCTGTATTTCTTCTTAGGCTATATGTCTTAGTAGGGTGTAAAGGAAACACATGGAGAATGGTTATGACGTTAATTTAAAGTGTTTGAAAGCACCTCTCGAATTTTCTTCTTTCAGAATCAGTGTCTATTTATACACTTATGTTAGTATTGTTGTAATGTTGGTATTGTTAAAATAAAGATTAATTTCTTATTCTAATCTTTTTGTAGATTAGATATTCAGGCCACTGTGTATCTACCGTTATTACACAATGTGATAACTACTCAAAACGAATTAATTACAATATGTATTGATGTTGTAAATATGTATTATATGAAAATACATCATTTTTTAGTCAAAATATCAAATGGCTCGAATCAGGCAAAAATGGCTTGGCATGGAACATGTTCATAACCCTAAAGCAGTGTTTTCAATCTCATCATGACAGACTCCCTTAGTTTGTAAACTTATTTTGCAATCCCCTAACCACCACCCTAGCCTTCGCAGTTTTTAACTTGTTTTTGAAGTGAAAACTGCTTTAGCAGTGTTAAGCGATTTTCAGTAGCAAAAAAAACTTATGACTTGGTGTCACTGATGACCTCGACATGCTCGTGAGGCGTTTATTGCGCTTACGCCAGACTAGCGATACATAGTATAGCAGCCTGTGTACATGTAATATTGATATTTTGTATAGATCTCGTGCAGCGCATTATATGTTTGATTAATGAATAAACTGTATAAAAATTTATATCATTATTACTCGGAATGCCAATAACTGTGAAAATCAGACTAATGTTAATAATATCAATTTACAAATCCTGAAATTTTAATAATTTTGTTGATTTAAAAACTGAATAACTGAACACAGTTATTCTATTGTTTTGAGTTTTCAGTTCTGTTCGCAATCCTTATTACTGCCTCGATTTTTTTATATTACAAATATTAAAATTTTCTTAATGACATATGTATATTTTATAATTTTCTCGTTTTTTTCCTTTATTACTAAGAACCTTATATGGAGTCTCTGCGATCCCCTAGGTGGTCGTTACCTATACCTTAAAAAACACTGCTGTACAGTAAATAGTATTCTTTTTTTTAATCAAAGTTATAATTTTTCTTTACAGTTCATTCTAATGCTAGTCCCATACCGGCGTGACGAAGCTTCGGCTACTTGTCGCGCTAAAAACTGACCTCAAAATTAATTTCCATAAAGTCAGAGAGTAACGTTTGCACAACTTTGTAATTTCAATAGTAACTGGAAGTTAGCGTTTCCATGTTTCTTTGATGTGTGTATATACCACGAGCTCAGTTATCATGTCGCAGTCAGATAGTACGTTTTTTTTTATGTTATAGGTGGCAAACGAACAGGTGGGTCACCTGATGGTAAGTGATCACCGCCGTCCATAGACACTAGCAACATCAGGGGAGTCGCAAGTGCGTTGCCGGCGTAACGCAAGACGATAGGTCTGTTTCATAATTCAAATATACGTAGACGCCGTTAACATTCACAGTGATGTTAGCGGCGTCTACGTACATTACAACTATACACACCCGCGCAAGTACCCGCCACACGCCTGCACTCTGAACAAGCCATAATGTCTTCCCAGACCTAAATTAATTACGACCATATACTTCGTGGTGATACACGCAGGTATGGGAGTAGCATTACATTATGTCATATTCTTACCATAAGTTTATTTAACTCAGACTTTATTAAAAAAAATGTTCTATTACGCATACAACGAACTGACCTTAACTCATTGCCTGATATTTTCAAGTACTTTTTGTTGACATTGAGATAAAATGATAACTCCTTACTTGAAGCGCAATTATCAAGATATGCCTTTTTATAGATAAACCCAGTAACGCTTTTTTACATTTCTTATTAGCGACTGCCCGCGACTTTGTCTGTGTTTTGTTTACTTATAAATAATAACACTATATATACTTTTCCTGTAACTATAGAGATTACTGTCAGATGGCAGTATTTTTTCAAAATATACTTGACAGCATTGTACTAGCTGGTAGCTCGGATTTAGCACGGGTGTAGTACCGAAGAAAATGTGATTAAAATTACTAAATTACTCTTTACGGTACGACCATGTAGTGAAATAAAATGGTAATATATTTGAAGATCTTCCTAATGTATTTTGTCTTATCCACTAACTTTGTGTTAGGATTTTTTTAACCCAAATTTCTCACGTCCCTTCGATTTTTCAAACGTTTTCTTCCATACAAACCCTTGTCCTCACAGTTACAAACACAACTGAGAAAGAATTAGCCAAATAGGTGCAGCTCACCCCCACATACGTGCACACACACGGGTAGGTACACTCATGATAGAAGGGTTTTAGTTTTTCCCCCTAGTTTTCCGAACTTGGTTAGTTTAGTTTAGCCGAGTTAACAAACACGAAATATATGTTTGAGTTCGTGTGACACACATGCTGGTACACATGTGTGCTTCACTAATTCGAATGGGCATGATTAGCTTAGCTAGGTTAGCCTAGTCCAAGGCAGCACCCAGGCCACATTTTGGCACCCTCGAGTTTGTTGCCCTATGAGTCCGTTGTAACTGTGAAGGCCCAGCAGGCCACCAGCGTATATTCCGAAAAAAAAAATAGGTGCAGCCGTTCTGAAGTGATGTGCTTACATATATGCAATGTGGATTTTTTATTTATATTTTAACATATTTAAATAATATCTTTATAAATTATAGCATTTGTATTGCTCTGTTGTACCCTAACTAATATTATAAATGTAAAAATGAGTTTGTTTGTTACGCTTTCACGCCTTAACTACTCACCTAGTCGATCGCCATGAAATTTTGCGTATCCGTTGTCAGTGGTACAGAAAAGACCAAGGCCATTCATAAAAAAACTGTTTCTGAGGGATAGGCCAAAGCAACATTAATGCGAGCTAAGCTGCGAACGCAAGCTAGTAATCTATATTACAGTAAAGTTTCATCAAATTCCATTTTGCGTGAAAGAATCGCAGGTCGTTGTTAGTGTTACATAGAAAAAAGAAATTGTATGGTTTTATGAAATCACGATGCGAGTGAAACTTTTTTTAGAATCGTAGGCTTTTCACTGTCAATTTTTGGAAAATTATTCGATTTAGGTTATTAAAATCGCGTTTTTAAACATAACTTAATAATTGGGAAATGGGAATGATAATGGGAAATCAATACAACATATCCAACTATACATTTTAATTTAAATATTTATTGAAATCATTGAATACTTTTCAATTAAGCCGTGGCCCATATTGGCCTTGTCTGCTCTGCCCAACGCCTTTCACTTTACCTCTACTACGAGGCCGGTTGTAATGCGACATGCGATAAGTGGTACAAAAAAATTGAGGCGATGTAAGAAAAGTTTATCTTTAAAAAGTATGTGTGTGAAAACTTCGTTATAACAAGTACAACAAAGAAAAAGCCCCAAACGCAGTGTTTAACCCAACCACTTTACGTCATACAAAAAGTTTGCGAATAGGAATTTCAAAAGTTAATTAAAAGTGAAACTTCAAATTACACCAATCTATTCAAACAGTATCTTACATGTCTGCTTACTCTTCCACTGCTGTCATACGGGGCGATGATAAAGGCGATTGTTCGATTCGTAAATCACTTTACCACTTAGGTACCATATCTGGCGTTCAATCTATGAGTCGAACGTATACATGTAGGTTATCATATGTTATCTAAAAATCACTTCATGATTGTGTGTAAATAAGTACGTGTTACTATTATGTTACTCTCATACTTTGCGCTACGAAGTTTGTAACATGACGCGGTAAATTAAACGTTAACATTTATTCCGATAAAGACAACAATCAAACGCTTCCACACCTGCGGCACGCTGCCAGTGCGATACAGTGACACTGAAGACTTTCAATTACTAGTTTATACTATAATAGTCCATTTCCCTATATGACAACGTGTATGCAAAATTTTATGATAATCGCTTTAGTAGTTAAGATGTGGAAGCGTCACAAAGAAGCTCATATTCACATTGTAATAGTAGTTAGAATTAGGACATGACTACTGTGGGTTATTCTTAAGAGAGTATTTTCTGTAGGTCTTTTTAAAATATACAACCGTCTAATAAAGTCAATCTTTTTGACCGGTTCGAATATACATGCATAGAACACAATTTTAGGTATAAATACGTACTATATTATATGTATAACATCAAGACAGCTTCTCCTTACCCTTATCCAACAAACGGACAGATAAATAAATGCCAATTTTTAGTTTACTGTAATAATATTTGAACTTTGTTTTGTATTAAACTCCTGACTGTATTAAGCGCAAGCCCGAACTTAAGGTTATATGATGTGTCGATTTGATGTATAAAATTAAGAATTAACAAGGAAATTGTGTTTAACATTCCAGAAGCGAAGTATGGCTGCGTCCCGGTGACAAGATCGGATCATATTTGCATGTGATTGGTTGTTAAGATGAGAGATTGCGCGCTGCCATTGGACGAATACCGTCGCAGGAAATCTTCAAGCATGGCGTTAGGTGAGTGTGAACTTATTTTACAACTTCGCTTTAAATTAAAGATACAAATTAATAACAATTAAACAATAAAAACATGATTTACATATAATAAGAATAATACATATATTCGATACAGATATGGAGAGATAACGGAGAAAATAGGCCAAATCTTCCCTTTACACTACGACCATATAATTAAATAAAATGGCAACTGAAAACCTGAACGTCAATTCTGTCATTATTTTCAAAGATTACTTAGTCTTACTCACTCATTCACTGTAACTTGTCACTTTACACTTCACTTCACAACAGAGCTGTCACTTTTTCTGTAAGTTTCTTTCATGCAAACCTTTTTCTAACAATTACAAACACAACGAAAAATAATTCGTTAAGCTGTAGTCGCCATTTTCGAAGTGACGTGCTTAAGTATATTGGACAGTTTGATTTTTTATTATAAATGATAGTATTATTGTACGTAATTCTGTTATGTTAATCCCACACGTGCGTGTATCGCCACGAAGTTTTGTCTATGGTTACACCTAAATACAGATGTGGAAGACATTATCGCTATGCGTTACGAAACTATCGAATAGCGTGACGATACACGCAGCACGATAAATGAGCCGGCTGTTTTTGCGCACATCAAAGTAATTTATCGGACGCTAATTTCAAGTCATTGAAAAGACACAGTTGTGGGTACGTGTATTCTGCGCCTTTATCGGAATGAGTTTTGGCGTTAATTTTAACGCGACAAGTAGTCGAAGCAACGTCACGCAGATATGGGAGTAGCATTATAAAGTGATTATAAACAGCGTTAACAATACGGGAATATAGGGGTAACAATGTCGAGTTATATCATTACAAGATCAGGGTTTTATTGTTTTGTTAATGAAGAACATCCTATTTCTCTTTTATATTATTTATTCCACTTTTAACAATACTCTTTATTTCCTGGTACATGGAACATAACCTTATTGACTTATATCCGAATGACATCTAGTGACAGTAACGTCTATTACAACATAGATTATTAAATCTACAGATCGTCGAATGGAAATGCTAACACTATAATAAAATTACACTATGTTTAGATTTTATAACTACCTAATACCCGCAACTTCGTCTGCGTTATTTATTATCCGAATGGTATATTTAATGTACAGGAAATAAAAATATAAGCACCACACTGCTTGCCGCATGCTGGTCCCATGACGCGTGCACAACGGCAGACATCTATTATTTTGTTAAATATGAGAAAATATATATTATGAAGTACCCTGGTTTTCGGATGAGATTGAAATGCATATTGGTAAAGCTGACAAAATTCCTTTTAACATAAAAATAACGCATTTTTTTGTAAAGTGTTCTCTATATGCAAATGTATGAGATTTGTAACAGAAAAATTAATAACACAAATGTAAAAATAATAATGATATATTTTGTAAGCAACATAAAACCTGTACTATTTAATATTCTCGCCATATAATTACTTATAATTGGAATTCATTATCTTATATTGAATGTGGCGTTTACGTTAGATTGATCAAACTTAAAATTTACAAATAAAAATTTATATACATTTGATGTCAATGAACGACGCTGTATTTTTACCTAAAGTTGGGTATCCTAAGTAGCATTTCAATTTATATTCTTATTACATAAACTTGTTAAGTACAGTTTATGATTTCGAAGAAATAGCGAATTAATCACTCGGCAGATTTCAACCAACAGGAGAGCTTGTAATGTTTAAGTATCTCTTGAAATTAATTTTTAAATTTTGGCGGCCTTACTGATATACTTTTTTTTTCGAACTGATTACAATGTTGACCTGGCAAGGCCTCTTCAGTTTCACCGAATTACCTGATATACTTGTCTACACTTCTCTCGTACTTAACTGGCGCCATCATTTAAATTACTATAACTTTTGATAGAGTGAACCTATTTTAATAAAACAAAGACTAAATGTTGTTCGAGAACATGCTTTGTGGTGGACGTTTTATCATAAACGTTGTACTTTAGCAATGATACGTGTACAAAAACACGCAAGACGGACAGACACTTCTAAAAATTATTGAAATGTATTTTTAGTCACTAGTAGTATTTTTTTTTATCTGAATAGTACAGACACGTGAAATTACATTTTTATTATATGTATACGATTTACTAAAATAAAATAAATAAAAAGTAAAATATATTTCACAATAAATTTGTCACTGTAAAAGAATAAATATGCTAAATAGGTTATATACATTGAAGAATATTAGAAACGTCAAAAAAAGCTATTATAAATTGTATCAGAAAGACACTATCAATGTTTGAAAACTAGTAACAGAGTTCATGATTATTAGATGACCGCGCAAAATAGTAAAGATTTTCATTTTTAACGCCATCTGTTATCATTTCACAGCAGTATGTTAATTTTAATTTTGTGTTTCTTTAGTTAGTTCGGTGTCAATAGATGGCAGTATTCTCAGCCTGTCTAAATAGAAAAATTGATATTTATACACAAAACATAAAGTTCACGTGATTTTTTGATTAACGCATATTGTAAAACAAATAAAATAAAAAAGAACCGTCTTTAAAAAATAAACTCAAAAGTGTGAAGTAATATTTTACTTTCTTCGTTTTATGTAACACCTTGCTTTGTTTTATTTTTTTAATACCTAATATTTGGAATATGTATTTATTATTTATAACTAATAATTACAAAACTCAAATAATACGTATTGTATTTTTATGAAGTCGTATGACACCTATTTTAATTTTATATCCGCCAAAAAAATTTTTCTTTATTTTTATATCATTTAGGGACTCAGGTTCACAAAAAATATGCCGTTCTCATCGTAGAATAACCTTAACATATTTACTAACATTTCTTAAAATTAATCACAAACTTTTATTTTGTGGAATACTCATTAACTGCCTTTTTATCTTTTACATAAGGAAATGGGGATTGTCGCAGACCCAAAAAAGTAAAATATAATACTTATTATTTAAGTTTTGTAGTCGGATCCTGAATATTAAAATAATATATGTTAAGACCAGGTGTTATCTAAACTGAACTGAGTGAAATATTATTTCACACTTTTGAGTTCGTTTTTTTTATACCGGTTCTTTTTTCTTTGAAAATAAAAAAATACTTTTGCGTTCATGGTTTTTGGAAACTCTATGATTGGATACAATATATTAATATGGACAAATATTATATACGATATCATCAATAGCGGGTTATTTTCTGGTAGTTAATGAAGAATTTTATTGTCTATCTCCGAAGAGCATATTTACAAATTGATACATATAAACAAATATGTCTGTCATTAGTCGCTGGACATCTAATATTAGAATTTGTAATGAAAAACGTGCCAAGTATACTATAGTCAGACAGAAATAGTACTAAAGCTCACACAGAAACAACGAAGTGTATAGTATACGCTCGCACACACACAAAGGAGTCGAGAGCGGAAGTGTAGAGGGGCGTAACAGTATAAGAGAGAGTCATGTCGTTTACCGTAACGGTATACCGGTTGATTTTACTGGCAAGGCGCGCCAATACATGTTTCACATCAAAATATTTATCCAGTCCGGTCTTTCCAGGTCTTTCCCGATCCCCGAATATCCTGATACAGAGGAATCGTGCCGGCTGTTATGTCGGTCCACTCCTCCTACTTGTAAGATTCCAGTCCTTATTTATTCCTCGTTGTAGTCTGTTAAGATTTATATTTAGCTATTGGTTTTTTGTATAAACTGACTAACGCTATTGGCTGATGGGCCTCCACAGCTTCATGGACTAATAGGGAGAGCTCTTATGGCGCTCATACCTTTTGCAACAAGTTCAAGGATGCCAAAGTGGCCGAACGTCAGCTTGTGCTGTTGCTTTGGATGCAACAAGGTGAATCTTACTAAGCTAAACTTTTTTTTTTTTTTTTTTTTTTTCGAACTGACCTACACTGCCGGCTCGAACGTCAGCTTGTGCTGTTGCTTTGGATGCAACAACGCGAATCTTACTAAGCTAAACTTGCTAAGATAATCGTATATATAAGAATTCGTGACACAAACATGTATGCTTCACGAAGGACTTAAAGGTTAGCAGAGAATGAACCAACGAAGAAATGAAGGCCTCCAATATTTTTAAATATGAACTTCCTTTATGAACATACTTAGAGTTATTAAAATATATTTCTAGCATGTAAAAGATTTTCTTCGTCTTATCTTTATTAATAAAAAAAATCAAATACTTACATTGTGGATCCAAGGGTCGAAATCCCAATTGTCGTTTCACTAAGTCCGGTTCTGAAATCGGTAATGAAACCTCCGCTTAAGAAATTTTGTTAATAAACCAATGGATTCTGGAATTCGAAGCAACATAGACCAATACGTATACGCGGCCACTGAGACCAGACTGTTTGGTCACCACTGAAGATTAACTTCTCTCTTACTGGTGATAACTTTGTTGCTGTGAATAGTAAACCTCTATAATAGATCTATAATAGATACATATTAAAAATAAACGAATGAACGAGAGAGAAAACCGTATGGATATCTCCAAAGAAATTGACAAAATTGATAGAATGACGTTTAGTGTTCATTTTATTTAATTACATGATCTTACTGTAAAGGGAAGGTTTGGTCATGATGCGAATGATTTAATATAGATATTTACTAGCGGCCCGCTCCGGCTTCGCACGGGTATAAAATATATAGCCTGTGTAATGAACTGAAAAAATGATTAAAATCGATCCAGTAGTTTTGATTTATTCATTATTGCCCGTGGCCAACACGCGTTAAATTTGGAGTAAAGCAATTTCCCTTTCCCTATACCATGAAGATTTCCTGCTATCTTTGGAATATCTAAATTCATACACTCCATTTTACTTATTTACTTTTTACATTTTTACCTATTTATTTATTTTTACTACAATTAATATATTACCATCGCTTCGAAAATTAGCCATTATTTGTCGTAAAAAGTAAATGACAAAAAATGTTATTGTGGGATATCCATAAGAGATAGACATATACCATCGCGGAGTTTTTTGCACCTTTTCAATACTTAGTACATTATTTTGATAAATCTCGTAGGGTTCATTCAGCCTGCGTTTGTTGCAATGTAAGCGGAAAAAATGTAATTATTTACGACATTACATTAGAAACCTCAAAAATAACAGCATTTCTCCACTATTTAATGGATATTATTATACATATAAATCTTCCTCTTCAATCACTCTATCTATTAAAAAAAACGCATCAAAATCCGTTGCGTAGTTTTAAAGATTTAAGCATACATAGGGATATAGGGACAGAGAAAGCGGGTTTGTTTTATACTATGTAGTGATATCATCATTGATATTTAATATACTGCCACCTATCGGGAAAACATAGATCTAATAGCGTATATTGCGTCGAGCTGATAATGACACAAATTGCTAATAAAAGCGCCATCTAACGGGTAAAAGTAGTACCTTCTTTTATTTGATTTCTAAAAGCGAGTTTTATCGCAACATGGCGTAACGATTAAACCAGTAACATCAGGAAATTCTTTTTATTAATAATCTATACATATACATTAAATTAAAGTATCTTTACGTAGTCCGGTGAAACTGGGAAGGCCTTGCCACGCTAACAGTATACGTCAGTTCGATCAAAATAAATAAAAAAATAAAGTATCTTTAGTTTGCCCGGGATAATTTCCTTAATAACTTTGACGAAACTTTTATTGAACTTTTGTAGAGGAATTTTGAATACAGTTAACAATAACGGTATTATAACCTCTGCAAATTTTAACTGGCTATCACTGACGGGCCAATAGATATAAATAACTAACGACTAACGGCTTGTTTTTTAATCTAATTCAAAAAAGGAGGCGGTTACTATGTTCGGTTGTGTCTTTTATAAGTATGAATCAATATCTTTTTCAATTGTGAACGAACTTTAATGATTATTTTTTACCTGTATTGATTTTAATAGAAAATAATTCCGTTTAAATGTGAAGAAAATATTCTACTCCTAAAGGAGGAAAATAACGCTAATTAAAGTTATTATATAAAGTAGGTGAACGTACTAATGACCTAGTGTTTAGTACTAATGGCAAACTGTTGGCTATCTACTACTGACCCGTACTAAGTTGTTATTGGTACGTAGCGGGTAGCCAATACTACTAATAGTACTTATTTATTATTGGATGTCCTGTGGCTATACCGGATCGATATTTAGAGTGGTATATTTGTATCTACAATTTAAGTACTCACAGTTTATAACTACAAATTTTCAATTGATTTTAGTCGATTAAACAATTAAGATGGCGTTGCCCATTATAACGTCATAATTTTAATGTTGTCTTTTCTATTAGTACGTAGTTACTTAACGCGGTTTACGGTAGGAGTTGTCTGATAGAAACCGTCACGTAACAAAAAAACTTTATGTCACCTCCATGTGTTTTATTGTATACGAGCGAAACAACCTGTCTCGAATTACTTTTGGGAGTTGAAAAAGCGTTGAGAACTTCGATTCAGACGGACGTGCCCCGACTGCCACACAGTACATATTATTTTTAAGACAGTGCTAAAATCATGACGTCATCGGAAGTGACGCCATCTTTAATTTTATTATTATTACTGTCAACATACATCTATGTCTGTCTATGCGAAAGTATTAATAGAGAATCTTTTCAAATCTGAATAAGCCAATGATCGCTTCAAAAATTACCAAAGACGTATTGCCCTTTAATAGACTATTACAATGTCATTGCGTTTTTTAATAATATTTATGTTATTGATGATAATTACTTAGTAGCTGCGGACCAAAAATAATGTTATTTGTGAGAAGATTTTTATGACTTTGATGAACTGTAAATATATCGAAGCGACAACAAATATATCGAAATTGTTTCGACGCTTACGACGTCATATTGGTTCATTGCACCCAGGTGAAGTAGGCGCGAGTCGCTAGTAATAACATTTTTGAAGCCGTGATGGATTGGCTGATAACGGTTTCAGACACCGCGCCTTACAGAGGCGCCCGGAGACGGCAAACATCGTGATGAAACCATAGTGTGGTGTTACGGTTTCTTCTGAGAGACATTCTGATACTTCTTCTCAGTGCTAATACCATTCTCAAGTTGAAAATTTGTAAGCACTTATATGTGTGTTGCGGCAACTGCACTTCGAGAGCCAGTCTTCTCTATGTTTAATCCGTGTATCTTCTTAGATCATGTCGTTATTTAACGTCGGTTGCGTTTGTGGTTAAACGCTAAATACTTGTAACGTTTAAAACAAAATAATGTCTAATTAAAAATCTATTGCAACGGTTTACTTGTTAATCGAAGGTGAATTAATATCACACAGATGACCCCGCATACGTGCGCACAGTTGGTAAACATATAGTGGAAGTGTTTTCTTTTTTCCCTTATTCGAAGTGAATTAGTTTGGGAGAAAATTAAAAACTACTTTATTCCTTTAGGCCCTAAGAAGGCGCTTATGAACGTCAAAATTACCACCGGTTCAGAAAACAACCCAATCATCGAGAAGAACCCGCAAAAAACGCGATCGGGTTTAGCTTTTTAACATGTATAGATGTGTATTTTAGTGGAAGCACAGAGAGGCGTCCATTCCAGACATCACCATTGTTTACATACTGATCCATTCTATAATAGCCCTTTGGCACCAAAACCCGCTTGACATGGCGCTTAAACTTACAGTCCGACCTATAAAACTGTTACTGGTTTTCCTGAGTCGGAAACATGGGACGACCAGTTTGTCACAGATTCTAGTGTTTAGATTATTCCGGTCTTTTACGAAATACAGCTGTTCAAAGTTTTTGCGAATATACATTAACTTATCAAGAGTGTATTGAGGTTTAGCCAATAGTTGGATTCAAAATACATGGAAACGTTAGTGTAGTATACAATTACAAATATGTGACTCACTAATGTATACAAGTTTGCATTGCTTAGCTAGTTGAATTTAGAAAGATTCGCGATGTTGCATCCAAGGCAATAATAGCCCAAGGTCCAAGGTTTAGCCACTTTGACGTCCTTGAGCTTGTTGCAAAGCGCTCGCCTTAGTAGTCCAGTGAAGCTGTGAAAGCCCGTTCTATCAGGCCAATAGGGTAGACAGTTCGAGCAAAAAAATAATATAATTTTAAACTTTTCCTGAACTTCCACAAATATTTCAATATTAAAGTTATAATTCAGTCCCTTTACTCTCGAGTTTTAGACAAACGATAAATAATTCATTTTTATATATAGGTATAGATTATATTGTAATTTAACGCCTACGAAGTCACCGTCGGTCGCTAGTGTTATATATTACGAGAGAATGTAATAAAAAAGTACAAAAATCTACAATTATCTCTTATATTTTTTCTGACGTTAATTGATCAAAGTTACGAACGGACTATGAAACCTTGGCGAACAGTAGCGAAGGTCAACGGCAATGCAAAATATTACCTACGGGTGTGTATTATTTTAATTCGTGTGTTAACATAAACAATGTATTTAAAATTCAGCATAACATAACAATAATAATAATAGGATAAACATTTCAAGTACTTAAGCAGGACGTAGGTAGAATCCTAGCAACCGAGTTGGAGCTTTTGGTGCAGGAAAACATCGTGATGAAACCATAGCATAGACGTAGGGTTTTTTCTAAGTGCGCCAGGCTAACTACCACCCTCAAGTTGAAAATCTGTCGGCAAACACCTATTGGTGTGTAGCACTTGCACGGCAGCTCTACTTGAGAGCCAGTCTTCCCTCTAGGTTTAGCGTGACTACAATCATAGACCACATCATCATTTTGACATCAGATAAGATTGTGGTCAAACGCTAACCTATAAAGTATAAAAGAAAAAATAACGTGATAGTTGTAAGTTTTCCATTTTGTAAAAAGTACGATATCAAAGAAGAAGCAAATGACGTGAAAACAAATGAATCACTCCATTCGGAACTCGAATACTCAAGTCTGAATTTAAAATAAATTTGAATTTGGAATTCCTAACCGAAGGCCAGATGTATAAAATCATAGGGGTCAGTTCGACAAAACGCCAATTTCATATCTAAGGGCCTTATATACTCGTACATGTCATTCTTTGATATATTAAGTCTGACCATTCGGTTCGTATCGGTACTGACGCACGTGAAGGTGAATTAAATAAACACTCGCTCGATTACAACGGTAAATGGTAAATATACTAGCTCTCAAGTCCAGCTACAGGAACACACCTGTAGGTGCTTGGTGACAGATTTTCAATGTGTGAGTGGTATAACCCTACCACCTAAGGTTTCGTCAAAATGTTTCCTTCACTGAAAGCTCTGGTTTATGAACCGGATGGAGGCGGTGTCCGAACATAGCAAAGATCAAAGTTTTTTCATTGTCATGAATATTTTATTAATATCCGACGGCCGACATTGACCTAGTTGCACAATATATATATTGTCTGAATATTTGCAAACTTGTCGATCTGCTATAATTAAATGAATCCAGCTCGTCCACTGTATAGTTTCTAGATTTGATTTAAACGCCATCTATCGACTAATTCTTTGTACTACGTTATTAACTGTAAATGTTTCATATATTGAATTCTTAAGGAGATTTCGATTACGAAACGATTTAGCTTATGTAATGTTGATTTTTAAGCACGATATTTACGTCTGCTATGATTTGATTTTTTTTTATTAATGTATATAAAATGGTTTTTTTAATGATATTCAATATCAACAAAATATAATTAAACATCTGCCAGACGTCTAATGACTTCTCCTATTTATTAGAAACTTGTATATAGCTTGCAATGTTTGGCAGTTTGTTCAGTCCTTAGGACTACATAAAAATGAAATAAAACACAAAATGGCGTTTTTCAAGATGGCCGCTCTACATGTAGAATAAATTCCTATTCAGTTTTTGGTATGTTTGTATAAAGGCTTGTTTTTTTTAATATTTTCTAAATATTATTGTATAAATCATAAGTTTAAAGAAGGGCTTGCTTTTTTTTTAATATTTTCTAAATATTATTGTATAATTCATAGGTTTAAAGTTTGACCATATCGTCATCACCTAAGCGACAATGTGGTACAGAAAGTAAACACATCAATCTTTGAGGTTCTTTAGTTATATTTATTGGGATATTAGTTAGGTACTAAACCTCTAAAGAGAATTATATCATTTAGATAAACATGGGCATACAAGGTTTTTCATTATAGGAGAACACGAGCCTAGGTAGATACACCCTGTTTTTTTTAAATAATAAATCTTTTAGGTATCATGCATTCTTTTTTATACAAATATTTAACGTAGTACTTTTTTATACATAATATTTATTACCAATACAATAGGCCGTAAACTGATGTCTTAAATAGCTAGTGTGCTTGCGCTAGTTCGGTTATTATACCAAAAAAAGTGCAAATACTAGGTGTAGTTGCCTTCCTGCGTTGATCACAACCAATGCACAATGATAAAAGGTTATGGGGAGAATAGAACTTACCAATTGGTTTTCGATGGCTTAGGAGGCCCCCTCGTCATTCACAGCTAATGTAGCTCGCAGCATTCAACTTTCAGTCGGTAATAATATTCTAAATGTCTATTAACCGATTTATTATAGATTTTATAGTCACCGAACGGTTCGCCGTTGCAGTTCAAAACTCAGACTGACTGACGTAGCGGTGAAAGGAGGATCGGGGGAGGAAATTTGGAAGGTACTGGAGAGATATAAATCGCGACGGATAATGTACCGTTGTGCATTAGGATAATTTATACTTTTTTTTCGAACTGACCTACACTGCCAGCCAAATAAGGCCTTCACAGTTCCACCGAAGTACAGGATAATTTATAGTAAATATAGCGTATAATACATATTGTATGTGTTTACTAGCTTTGCTCGCGGCTTCGTTCGCTTTAATATTGATTTGATCAATCTCTCTGGAGTAATAATTTTTTTCAGGAGAAACGCTATCCTATGTGCTTTCTGTACTTCTGACAACATGTTGATGGGTTAAAGTAAAAACGTGTAAGCGTTACAAAGGAACTCAAATTGGCATTTATGATATTAGTACGGATTTAACGCGGATACCGTCACCGGCGGTTGATAGTTATATTTAAGTATAGAAAAGGTAAATGTAAATATTATTCGCAATATGCCGTAAGTGAATGTAAATATATAAGATTCAAATTGAGTGACCACGATCCTGGACACACCTCCAGTTCGAAAGTCAATATATATTTTTCTTATCGTGGTTTGATTGTGAATGCACGAATTACAAGACGGTTAACTAAAGTCGGTAAGTTAATTGAACTCATCACAATGAGCCATCGATTGATGACAATCAAAGATGGTATGAAGTCTAAGATGGTAAACATGCTAAACCTAGAGGGGGAACTGACTCTAGAGTGCAGTTGCCGGAGCAAACCGGCATATATATATATTTTGGTAGGTGGTAGAGCTACGCTGAAGCTATTACTGGTTTCAGCATGAATGGGTCGGCTTGCCCGGGGTAGTACCACCCTCTCACAGAAAACCGACGTGAAGTAACAGTGCTTGCACTGTTGCCAGTGAGAGCGCCGGAGGCCCACATATTTAAGGCCGGCAACACACTTGTGACTCCCCTGGTGTTGCTAGTGTCTATGGACGGTGGTGATCACTTAGCATCAGGTGACCCACCTGTTCGTTTGCCCCATATAATATATAAAAAAAATATATATATAACGTTTTTTTTTCGCCCAAAAAATAGTTTAAACATGTGAGAATATCTGATTAATTTAAGGTGAAACATGTTACTAAACTAAAATATGCCGAAATCTGACACGATTCATTTATATAGTTTTTATTTTTCGAACTGACTACACTGTTGGCCTGGCAATGTCTCTGCAGTTCCACCGGACAACTAGATAGATTAGTAGTTCCCATTTAAGTATTATTTAATGTTATCACTGTGATTTTAGATTACGATGTAAATAATCTCAAATAGTTGTCTTAATAAAAGTAACAAAGTAAATTATGTTTTTTTTTGACTAATGGTCAGTCGACTAGATGAAATACACGTGTATATAATAAAATAATATATTTGCAGATTTTACATGTGTTTTACATCGCCTTTTCTTCCAAACTGTGACATTGAATATGTCCGTTTTAAATATAGTTCTTTAAATACAAAAACACAAATAAGTTTTCAACAGAAAGTACAAGGAGATTTTTAACACCAACGTATTTATACTCAAAATACAAATGTTGAAAGATCTCACGTGAAGTTAGGGTCGAGACAAACATCGCAATATCTGTTGACTGTTGGGATTTAATCTTTTAGCAATCGCTGTGATCAATAACGGATAGGAGAAGCTAATGAGTGTTCGTTCGTTTTTTTCCCTTAATATTGAAACTTTAAAAATTAATCAACTATGATCTTATTTCGACCACTAAATAAGCGAAGACAAAATAGTTCAGCACTTTTTCTCCTCTGTCATCTTTTTTTTATATGAGGCATTGACAAGCTTTGGTTTTTCAATAAAGAGTATTCAGAGATAGTTTTTCTTCGTATCATCGATGAGTCACGACCTTTATTTCTAAGTCTCTATCTGAGATAATTCATGATCTCGAGTGTCTACTAATCTAAAATATTTATACACTCCCTGGCAAAAAGAAAACTTCAATAATAATGGAATAAAAAAAAAGAATCATGGACAATTTCGTCTACTAGTACAAAAAAAGCAGTCTATATTACTGTCTTTCGGAATCCTTCGCGGGATATTAGTCTGTCATGTAGTGTCTCTTATATTTTATTCATAGTCCTTGTGTTATTTGACCCTATATTTTGTAATAATGGTATCATTTTACGTTAAAATAATTCGGTTATTGTGCACAAGTGAAGCGGATGGAAAACCATGGCGTATGAATTCTGAGATGCCACAAAAACTCCCTGGAAATTTCCAATAAGAGGTCCGCCATCTTGTTAGACCATTGAAATAATCAAAAGATGATTGTAATATTCGACAATGGTAGTAATATTTTGGAGGATGGTTGCCAAAAATACTTTTTATCAGTCAACTTATTCTCATATGTTAGCATCATCGGAGGCATTGTTTATTATAGTAATGCGATGTGATAATATTTGCATTGTCTAATACTGGGATCCATAACAACATGTCTTGTTTATACATTTACTTAGTGGTAGAATAACATATATGGTATCTAATCTTAGTATTTGCATTTTAAATTATACATTGTTTATAGTATTAAATTTTCGGGGCCTCAAATATACTGAGGATTAGCTGGTGTCCGTGACTTCGGTCATGTAATAATGGTTCTATTTACATTTAAAAAAAATCTGTTGTCGAATGTAAGCGCTTCACTTAAAAACGGCATGTATTCGGCAATTTTTTTTGTTGTTGTTGTGTTTGTAATTATTAGAAAAAAATTTTGGATTTAAGAATATTGTCTGTAAAAAAAAGAGTGCGATAGAAGAGAGTGCGGTGATCTTCAAAAATATTGATTGATGAAGGCGGTACTTTGCGGCAATCCATCGTTAAAACTAAGGGTGCACGTTACTTCGCACTTCCGCTTGGGATTGTTTGTCTTATTCGAATTAATTGGAGGGTGTTTTATTTTTATTGTAATTTTATCTTAAATAAACGAGTTGGAGTATGGAAATAATAACTCTCGAATCTTCTACAGAGATTAATTATACTTTTTAGTCTATTAAGTTTTATCATTATTGCTTACTCACTTTATGGAAAAAGCGTAATAATCTGTAACTTATTGAAGTGGAAACTTATTTGAGCGCATTGCATAGTGAACGAAACAAAATCGTCACGCTCTAGTCGGTGACGTGAAATCGGGTTTACTCGAATCCGCGCGATTTAAAAACGCGCTCGTGTCGAAGTGTACGACATTTTTAGTTAAGTAATAAAATAATTACAATAATTTCTGATCTTTTATATTAGTTTTGAAAATTCCTTATTTTGTTTATTATAGGTTTTTTACATTATATGTTTTATAGTTAACTACAATCTCATGTAACATGAGGGTGGCCGTTACTTCGCACTTCCGTTTGGAATTGTTTGGCCGTTGTGTGAGTCTTACTGCACAACACCGTTTTCCTGTTACAAATAAAACCTTTTAATTATTAATTTCCGTATAGTAACTCCTTAATCAATTAATTACAATCTCATTTGATGTTAAATGCCGATATTGGCTTAAAATGGTGAACACGCTGAACCTACAGGGGGGGGTGGGGGTCTGATTCCTAAGTGCATCTGTCGGGATTCACCAACAACACTGGCGACAACTTGAGGGAGGTAGCTAACTAGGTGGATTTAGAAGAAGCCCTACCGCCATGCTATGGTTTTGATCATGAAGTTTCCCTTCACCACAACCACTGACTCAGAATATATTTATACGTATTTTATTTCTTTATTCTACGCTATTCATTCTCATACATCATTATCATGTACTTGCTATGTGATTTTTCATTGTTTCGCATTGTCATATATTATAGGCAGTAAATGTTTAAATAGCGTAAAAACCAGTTGTTAAACGTGGCCTTTTGAACTGTTGTCAATTAATATTTACATAAAGTAATCCTAAGTCATCCGCTACACTGATATAAAATTAAAAATATGATTAAGTACTTAATAATTATCAATATTTTATATTAATTATTGATTTGTATTCGCTTATATGTTATGTTATAATGATCGTGTTGATATAGAATATGAAAATAGTATTACATAAATCGATTTATTGTATTGAATAGTTCGATTTAGTAATAATAATAATAAAATATACATCAGTTTGATCGTTGTAATTATAGTGTTCAAAGAAAAAGCGTAGAGTTATTAATAATATCGCCGTCCCGCTCTGTTATGTCCCGCGCGGCATCCATAAGCCCTGATTGGAGGAGCGATGCCGCGCCAACGGATTACAATAGTTGTAAGTGTGAGGCCCGGAGCATCCACTCCGAGGGATTGTACGTAGGCTTTTATGAATTTATATGTAGTCTTGTATGTGGTAAAATATCCAAGGGACATTTATAAAGGACTTGATAACTCAATCGAGAATCGGCAGAGAGCTGCCTACCACACTCAAGAAGAAAATGTGACGCCAAGTACGTGTATTTTGGCAGCTACATTTGGGAGTAAATCCTTGTAGGGTTACCATCTTAGACCATATAATTATTTAAGATCAGGTCTGATTGATGATGATGATGAATGATGAAGCGTATAAAATATTAAAACCAGTACCTATGAAGGAGTTGGAGAGGCCTATGCCCAGCGTTGGGCTAATTCTGACATCCGATGATTAACGTGTAAATTCGTAAATATTTATCCGAATGATAAATTAAAAAGGATTATATTTAACAAATAAGATAGTTACTAACAGATGTCGCACGTGGCCTGTGTTTCTCAAACGTGTATCTAATATGTATCGAATTATTTTGAACTAGCTAGCTATTACAAGAAAGTTCATACTTATCGAACACTTGTTTGAAAAAGTTTCATCACAAAAGAGTGTCTTACCTTTCTTTAGAGATAGAAACTATTTAAATTTAAATGTTGTCTAACACTTATCTAAGTTGACAGTAATTATTTGATTGCCGTGATATATTGTATTTCTATTTGCCGGCAAAAGACGTACTCGTAGTAAGTTATGAATTTCGTGGGTATAATTAATTTGGAAAATATGTATGGATTAAACAATTTTAGAGAGTCATAAGTAAATCATAACTACTACCACATGATATTATTGACATTTGACAATTTATTTAATCTGTGATGATACTGTCGTACGATTTTACGCATTTTGACATGATATATTAAATTGATATATTGCTTATTTCAACAATGATATAATTTTCTTTAACCGAAAACCGGTAAATAACCAATATTACTTAAAATAAATAGATTTTTAAAATGACAATCTGAACAAAAATATTATTCGTAAATACAAGCTGTTTCCAAATTGTCTGTATGTAATGAAACGGTTTTGAATGTTGGGATTGAATTGAATTAATGCTATTTAGAATTAGCTAGTTAAAGACTATTTGGACAGTCTTATCTAATAACGTATTTTAAATATATGTTCTACAAGGTTTTAAAATTTTAGACACTGTTTAATAAAACTAGTGTTAAAGGCGGGCTCATTTTATTTGTTGTAATAAGACCGTAATTATTTACTTTCATATACTGCAAAAGCGGAGTGCAAACAGACCGAATGATTTCTGAGTTAGCCATTCGCGTAGTGAAGTTCACTTAAAGAGGTAATTTTACGTAGATTATTTTTAGAACAATGACTCTTCGGAGTTTAAATCTGTAAATGACGAACACATGTCAGTATGTGGTGAAGCAGTCGTACACGGTAGAGCTTGTATCTATAGAATTATATGTACTAGGTGCCAGACCCCGTTTCGCTCGGGAAGAAAATAAGAACAAATATTGCCTTTTTAGTATAAAACTATGCAATGAATTAAAATGGCGACCGAATGTCAATCTGTCAATGTTTTCGAAGATCTCCATACTGTCCTCTATCTCACTCGCTATGTTATTTGGATATTTTTAACCCAACTGTTTCACATTTCCCTACAATTTTTCAAACATTTCCTTCATACATTCGCCCTAAGAATTACAAATACAACACAATCCAAATTTCAAATATGACTTCTTTAAAAGCCCATAACTTGACAAGTAAAGGTGATAGAAAAAACAAATTGTGTATTCACAGTCATACTTACTAGAAGTATGAAAGTGGACGCATATAAGTAGAAGTGAAGGAAGACCGAAGAAGGTATGGATAGATTGTGTGAAAAATGATATGTGAATAAAAGGTTTAAATACTGAAATGACGTTTGATATGGGAGAATGGAAAAAGAGGATATGTTGTAGCGACCCTACTTAGGTGGTATAAGGGTAAGAAGATGATGATGGTGATAACCTACTAGAAGTCCAGTTAGGCTGAATATGAACGAGTTTCAGAAGATCTCCTTTATTTTGTTATCCACTTCACGTGAAACTGCCCCACGTATTATATGTATAAATCTTTGGAAAGAACTATAAATGACAGTGAAAATAGTATCAAGTTCTATCGCATCATCATCAGCCTGTAGGAGTCTCACTGCAGGGCCATAGGCATCTTACCGAAGGAAAGTATGGGGATAATCACCACGACAGCTCAAAACGTATTGGTGATTTCAAACTCGGAGATGTTCACAATTCTATATTTTCCCACATGCAAGTCGTACTACTAGAACATTTCTCAGCTTCATAGTTTAGAAGAACTAACAAACAGAAACAGACGCTAAAAATGACTATGTTTTATAACATAAATGGATTAGTCGAATATTTACTCAAAGTGATATCGCAGTATTATCGGTTTAGCGATGCATTTAATCGTATTTTCCTCTCATTTTATTTTCAAAGTACAGCTACAGTTTCAAAGCTTTGCCTGATTGATTCATCTATTTCCGAATGCTTGTGTGTGTAATACGTAATTCGGAGAAGAAAATCGTTTTATGAATCATTAGGGCTTGGATGTAGTGTAAATCGGGAGTACACAAAAGCCTTGTGCAAATATATAAATAATTTGGCTTAATATTTCGATGAGCCGCGGGCGCCTCACATCAGCCTTGGGATTATTTTGTAATACCACTATAAGTGGGAAAAATATGTAACTGTTGATTTCTCTTCAGTTACTACAACGGTGTGGACTGAAATAAATGAACTCATACACGGCGGCAAGAAGTCCCGCTTCCAGCTCCCAGGGTAGGGAGCCAGGCGAGCGCAAAGGCCGCCGCCGAGGCCACGGTGCGGTATCCTCTGATCATCCTCAGTGCCACAATAAGCTGCGTAGCGCGCAGCGCCCTTATATTAGCGGCACCAAGGGCGTCAGCCCACACCGGGACCCCGTAAACGGCCGTCGCCCGCACAACTCCCATATATAGTCGGCGGCATCCGACACTCGGCCCCCCAATGTTGGGGAGCAACCGGCCGAGTTTCGCCGCAGCCCTCGTAATTCGTGGTCTGAGCCCCGAAAAATGAGGCTCGAATCGCCAGCGCCCGTCCAGGGTGAGGCCCAGATACTTAATCTGACCCCCCACCCTGATACGGGCGCCCTCCACCATTATGTAGGCCCCAGATGGTGGCCCTTGCCGAAGCCCGTGAAATAGAAAGGCTTCGGGACTAACAACCACTCGCCACTAACAACTACATGCGACTATCAACTAACAATAACGATGATCAACCGCCCGCGACTAACAACAACACGCCACTAACAACTACGTGCGACTATCAACTAACAATAACGATGATCAACCGCCCGCGACTAACAACAACACGCCACTAACAACTACGTGCGACTATCAACTAACAATAACGATGATCAACCACACGCGACGATCAATCGCATGCGACTCGAAATAAAGATAACATAAGGCGTAATAGCTTTTGCTCACAGGTTCGCTCGCGTTGATGCAGATTACCCGGGAACAGTATTGTTTTTGTGAATGAAAGTTACTCTATGTTATCTTCTGTATCCTTGATAACGCTTTTGCAAAATTTTATGGTGAACAGTTGAGTAGTTAAGGTGATAAAGCGTAACAAACAAACACACAAACATTCTTGTTTATAGTATTAGTTACGATAAGAATAAGGAAGTGAGGATATCGTTCAGAGCTAAAATAATTAACTGAAATAAAATAGCGGCAAAACAACTGAACGTCACTTCTATCAATGTTTTTGAAGACCCACCTACTACTGCCTTCTGTCTCACCACTCGTTCACTTTTTATATCGAGATTTTTTTTTACCCAAATTTTTCATTTTTCCGTCAAAATTTTCAAAGATTTTCTTTCATACAAGCCTTGTCCTGACAATTACAAACACTTTGATAACTTATTTAAGATATTATTCCATACAAACAAACAAACTATTTTTTGTGCTAAATAAATATTACTCTGTAATAAAATACGAATTAAATTGGTCAGTTAGTTTAAGTATATGCTGTTTCGTAAATTGCTACTTCGACCTTGTTATAATGTATTTACCCTTCCATGAACTGGTGTTCAGTACTCATAAAAGTAGCTTTGCTGTATATATCTGAACCGATGATGGCTTAGGGAACATAGGCGTACTACGTGACCCATGTTTGATAAATTTTTAGCCCCTTCCCTCCCTTTGGTGACCATCCGTAGTACATATACTACCACCTCGGTCAAGGAAAACACCGGTTGAAACTATAGCATCGTGGTAGGGATTTTTCTAAGTACGCCTGGCTAGCTACCGCCCTCAAGTTGTAGATCTCTTATCAAACGTCTATGGGTGTGTTCCCTACTGTTGCACACGAGAGCCAGTCGCGCTAGGTTTACGTGTTTACTATCTCATACTCATGTTCACATCATCATTTAACATTAGGTGTGATTGTGGTCAATCGTATAAAGTATTTAACAAAATATTACTGCACTAACTGAGAAATACTATGTAAAATTTCTATATCTCAGTAAAAGTCCCGTCTAAATCGGTTCAGCCGTTTCGAAGATAATCCTGACCAAATAGTGACACTACAGTTTTATTCAGTTAGTATCATCTATAGAGGCAATTACGTCGCGCGGCTGTAAATGACGATTGTTGTTGTAACTTGGCGCTATATACATGGAATATTTTATACATCACTGATTATGTAACAATTGATAATGTAAATCATTTGCTACATCAGTTATTTGAATTGTAATCGCATGTTACTTCACGTTTAAAATACAACTACATATAATAAAATAATTATTGAGCTTCAGACGTCGTAACGCATCAAAACCATAACCGGGGGTAAGAATGTTGCATAATATGTGAACTAGCACAGACACCCTTTTTTATAATATTCTTTACGCCACTTCGTAAGCACCGCCGGTTATTATTCTGTAACGTAACTATTATCACGCAAAACGTTCCTTTCCCGTGATAGCGTCGTGATAAATAATTCGTTTGAATGCGCATACGCACGAACATTTCGCTTGTTTATTCGACCTCGCGTATGTCATACGGCGCGATATCGCCTCTCGGGTCGGACGTATCGCTCAATGCTCGCGATCGACGTACGAATCGTGATAGAGTTCTGGTGGATTCTGTTTTATTATTTCATTTTTTTAAATAAAATCGTCGATCGCGTTATAAGGCAACTGCTGCAAGGTTTGGCGAACGTTTGGGACTTGGACTTGGAGGATGACCAGTGATGATATGTGACTGAAAATACTATAATTAATTCTATTTATTCAATCTGTGATATTAGTGTAAGTTCTTGTTATTTATTTAGTATAAATTCGTTTTAACATGGCGGAACAATCTGGAATTATAACAATACATCAGGTTAGTGGAAATTAACTCATTTATTTTTTTACCAATCCACGTCGTTTGAATTTACGTTGGTGTATGTGACTCTAATCGATTCCAACAACTTTTGACTAGGAAATTTTGCATGTCTATGTATTTTTCATAAAGAACGTTTTATTATACCTCGTCAATAGATGTCGCTAGGGTATATTTTGTTTTGATTAATATTTATATGAGTGCACGGATAGCGCAGCGGTCATTTCGCAGTGAATGTTGTGGGTTGTAATCCGATGAGGACTATTATTTGTGTGATCTACAAGTGTTACTGTAAAGTTTTCATTGAAATATCTGGTCTGATATATAGTTAGGGAGTTGTTTTTTTTATGTAATTTAAAGTGGACGATGACTATTATATTAAAATAGAGATGCATTAATGAATGAAGCGATGAAATGCATTTTTTTTTTACTTTATAGATTTTAGCGTTTGACCACAATCTCTTTGATGTTAAAGGACGATTTGGTCTAAGATGGTATACACGCTATAACCTAGAGGGCGGAACTGTGTCTCAAGTACAGCTACCGGAATACCTATAATCGCTTGAAGACAGGTTTACAACTGAGTGTGTTTACCAGGCGGGCTTAGAAACAGCCCTAGCACAGCACGCTTTAGTTTTATCACTGATGTTTTTCTTCACCGAAAGCTTCGATTAGAACTTGAGTCGGTCGATACGCTATCAAATAAGCTATCCATCGCTTTAAAACTAGCTTGGTGTATAATATTAAAAAAAGAGCATTCAATACTAGAAAACTCCTAAGTCATTTACATAATTAAACAATGAATATTCCAAATATTTGCGAATTAATTAATATGAAGATTAAAAATTTAGAGAATGTATGTATATAAATTGCCAGAATAAAAATCACGTATTGCCATGCACCAGGGCCGTAGCTACCGCCGTAGTTTTGGTGCGGGACCCTCGAGTTATATAAGCGAATACTCGTAAAAAGTTACCCATAAATTCGAAGTCTTGTCGAGTTAAATTAATAATAGAAGTATGGAAACAACGTTAATGGCTCTTTATTCTAGGTCTAGGTTTTTGGTCACACACAAATCGTGAAAAGTACAAACTAATCCACCAGGATCGACATTGTACAAATTGTTTCCGCCAAATCGTTCGTAGTTTTGTCTGTGTGATTATGGAGTGCATTACTTGTTCTTGTACGATAAACTAGATTTTACCCGCGACTTCGGTTGCGTAATCTAATAAAATATGTATCCCTCGGGAAGAGCCCTTTTGCGAATGGAACGTATCATATGTCCTTTTCTGTACTCCTGATAACGTGTATACAAAATTTGATGATGATTTGTTGTGTAATTACCTCATGAAGGTGTAACATACAATCATTATCACATTCGCGTTTATAATATTATATAAGGCTCGTTATCGCTCGCGGCTTATCTCGCGTTAACGTAGATTTGGCTTGTCCTTCAGGAGTACGACTTTTTTCGGTTTCAAAACTACCCTATGTCTTATTCTGTACCCTTGACAACGTTTATCCAAAATTGGTCGTGTGAGTAGTTAAAGTGTGAAAATGTAACAAACAAACAAACTCATTTTCCTTTTATTAGTATTGGCTAGAATACAAACGATAAGCGCATTTAATTTTATTTACATTCGGTAAGGAAATAGTATTCATCACTTTATTATTATTTTTATTGTATATAATACTAGGATCCCACGTCGGCTTTGTCTGAGTTTGTTACTTTATAAATTACGACACTAAACATCTTCGTGTAAATAACTAAACTCCAAACGTTTAGTGTATTATAAAATGAAACTGTTACAGACACGTAGAAAGATGGCTGACATAATGTTTATATTCAAATGATTACACGGTTTCATAGAATTTCTTCAAAAAATACCCTTCAGTGTAAAGTTATTTTAGTTAATGTTATAAATGCGAATAGAAATGTTTGCTTGTTACGCTTTCACGGCTTAACTAAACAAGAAATTACCATGAAATTATAGATTCAGGTTGTCAGGGTTACAGAAAAGGGTGTAGAGCGTACAATTTATCCAGAGAAAAAATACTGTTCCAGTAGGATACAAGAATATATTTTACGGCATTAAATCGTATAAAGTCGTAAGCAAAAGCTAGTACAGCGATAAGACCACAGTTTGTACTAACCATATAATGCTTATACAACAGTGTAGAATAAAGTTTAAATAAGAAGTTACCATCCCTTCCTTCCCGACCCCCCCAATGAATTTGAACTCCGGGATTCCCCTTTAACACTAGTTACGGCCCTGTGTTACACATACTCGATTATGTAGACGCGACGACAATATGTTGACATAAAAATAATTGACTTCCTAATTGGCACTAAGTAGGCACGTTCAATGTCTAATGTAGAAGTGTAATGCACGTATTAAATATAGTTCAAAGACTTTTGTATCTATATACAAAGGCATGTCATATCGTCGTATCAACGTTGCTAGCGTACATTTTACTATTACTAAGTTTTATATTGTAACTAGCGGTTGCCCGTGACTTCGTCTGCCATTTGTATCTCTATAAATGATGCCACCATCTTTTTTTTATCGTGGAGAAAGCCGTCACGTAGGGTGCTTCAAAAAGATTTTTTTATTCATCGGAACCAGGGTCTAATATTTCGTTTAGGTATAAAAATGAGAATGTAAAGAGTTGAGCTTTTAATTTTAGTATTAAGATGCTCTGCATCGGACTTTACCGATTCGATTTTTGTCACTAACGAACGATAGGTCGTACTGTAAAGTTCTTAACATATTTTTGTAGTGAATTGAACGCAGTTAGGCAAGCTTAAATTCAGTATAAAGCATAACTGTTGCGCAATGGAGCCGCCTGGGCCAATCTGATGGACCTTTAGAGCTTCACCGGGCTAATTGGGCGAGCGCTTAATGCACTCAATCGCCTGGCAACGAGCTCAAGTATACCAAAGTGGCTGAACCTCGGTTTGAGATGTTGTCTTGAAAACAACAACATGAATCTTGCTAAGCTAAACATATCTATGTACGTTAGTGAATCACACATTTGTACTTGTATAAATAACTGACTAATGTTTACATGTACTTAAACTGACTAATCAAGTTCGAAAAGTAACAGGAAAAAAATAAAACCCTTCCACTATATGGGTACCTACTATGTGTAGGTATGTGAGGGTGATCCGTGTGTGTTGAGTCACTGTATCACGTTAGCACCATACTCGAGGGCTCCACTCCGAGGGACGGACCTAGGCTCGAGATGTTACGCGAGGGGTCGCGACGAGTCTGCGGGATCGTGTATAAGCCCCTGTCCACGGTGGCGTGGGTGTTAAAGTTAAACAGTTTAAAGGGATCGGATATAAGCAATGTTTTAAGGCGCCAGCGCTTGGATCGAGATACGCTATTGGCGGGATCTCGTTGATATATGTATTCACAATTCGGCCTCTATCGATACTTCTCGGTGTTAGGTGACCAATTCCCTCTAGTACCGTGATACTTCGCATCGCGTTACATGGCCCGCCTACACTTTAATGAATCCGCTCCTAAAGAGAATAGCGTTATATTAGTGTAAAAACTAACGATTAGCTTCGCAAGTATAGGTACTAAGTTGATATATAATTCAGTTTGAATGAGTTCTATGTAAACGATACCGCGGGATCCCGAGGTCATAAAATTAACATACAAAGACTGAAAAACAAGAAAATGATGTACACAGTCGAGTTTATAAAATTAAAATCTAAAATATTTTAATCATTGAGAAGGCGCTTATGAACGTCAAAAATACTAACGGTTCGGACAAACAATCCAGTCATCGAGAAGAATCGGCAAGAAACTCGATCGGGTTTAACTTTTATAACATATATACATGTATATTTTTTAATACATTTCATATTACAATCGTTTTTAGTGGATGCACAGAGAGGATTCGATTCTAGACATCACAATCGTTCACATATTTAAACACACTATAATAGCCTTTTGACATTAAAACCAGTGGCGCTTGAACTTACAATCCGGCAAATCGGTAATGTGCATTGGCACTTTGTTATAAGACCTAACACTGTTATCTAAAAAACTGTTGCTGGTTTTACTGAGTTTGAAACATGGGACGACCAGTTTGTCACAGTTTTTTAGTATCTAAAGCATGCCGGTCTTTTGCAAAATTTAGCTTTTCGAAGATTTTGCGAATATACATTAATTTATCAAGATCGAGACAAAACTGTTGCTGGTCTGACTGAGTCTGAAACATGGGAGACCCTATTTGTTATGTCATATATAAGAGAAGGTAACCCATTTCATTAAAATTATGATTAATTATAACTAACAAGAAAATAATTCCGATACTTGTAATATATATGTAAGTATATTATGTTACAGTTGTTAATTCGTCCTTATTAATGCTATAGATTCGAATGTGAGTTTGTTCATTTGTTACCGGTTATCGTGAAATTTTGCATTCATTCAGAGATAAGTATTGTTCCCGATTGGTAGGTTAAATCTATGTTGACGCGAGCGATACCGCGTTCTGAAGCTAGTTTTAAATAAATAAATAAAAAATAAAAACCGAGACGAAAACATTAAGTTCTAAAAATAAAGCGAGCAAATTAATTATAACTGTCAATCCCATGTACAGTAGCGGCACGCTATTATGGCCATTTTGACGTTTGTCCGCTAATGAGGAATAAGTTAAACCCTGGGCTGTCCAAAACCATAAGGTTTAAGTTCCGTACATACGAATGTAGAGCTAATGAGGCACAGGTCAACAGACTGTTAGCAGCATAAGCTTAAAAAATACCTGATTTATTACAAAACATTGAAAAATAACAGATGATGTATTGTAAAATTCTAATTTTTATGTTAAATATATTTTGAAATTACTTTTTCATTTTTATGAACTTCTTTACTAAACTATGTAATTTACAATGTACGAAGTTGTGAAGTGAAAAAAAAAATTAAAAACATACTCCGCTATTTTGAGATCTGGGTCTTAAAAAATCAGCCAAGAGGTTAACAACTACGTTTGAAGTACCTAATTACTGCCGTTTATTGTCAATAGTGATATTCACTTTGTCCTAAAATTTGTCGTATGTGTTTATTTTCAGGACTCAAAATTAATTTAGTACACTGATTTCTAAATTATATGTATGTATAATTATATACTATATATCTATGTAACTACTATCTAACTGTACGAGTATAATATAATCCCGCGAACATGTCGTTTCACATTTTTAGTAACTAAAAAGAGGTCCTATTGAAGGAATTCTTGATGGACTATAATTATTAGTGTACTTATTAACAAATTACAACACGACTCGGCATTTTTTTTAAATTTCTAAATTATATATTTATTTATATATATATCACTGCCCAGCACGACTATCATCACCGGCAAACTCGCTCCAATGCTTAATGCAAAACAAAGCAGCATTTGATTATATTTATTACGAAAATAAATCAACATTTCACGGCACTATCGTAGTGTGTCAAAACGGCCATCATAACGCGACACTATTATAGTCGATAATGTATTGATGGGGTTAAGTGTCCGATTTATAATACATTTTTTTATGCCAAAGGGCAGAGCAAGCAGGCAGACAGGCCATTTGATGTTAAATGGTTACTGTCGCTTATGGACAACTGCAACACCAGAGCCATCACTGTTATGTTGCCGACCTTGAAGAGCGGGTTTTAATCCCCTTTTGAAAGCCCCATGTCATAGCCCTCCGTGGGGGAACGCCGTACTGAGTTACCTATTCTACAATGCTAGCGTACGCATAATAAAGCTTCCAGAGAACCTTACGGTTGTCGCCATTCTGCTGGGTTTTAGGATATGAGGATGTGCAACAACCAGCCAGCGGCGGGTTGTGCGAGTTTGGAACGGTGATGAAAGCACCATATCAAAAAGTCCGTCAGAACACTCTCCGAACATACGAAGCCGAGAGCATTAGCTGGTTTCTAAATAATAATTGACCCAATGCACTAAAGGACTCTCGTAATGATTAGCAATGCATAGCATAAGTTAGTCAGAACGTTTGCTTTGGAATCATGAATTAAATATATCACGCGTCGAATTGTTTCACTTACGACATTTGGTGACTATGTAATTGTCGACGTGGAGCTGTGTTGCAAAAGAAATACATACAAAAGACATATATATTTCCAAAGATATACGACACATGAACTGAAAAAGTCGGCGTTTTAGTCTTGTGTGTGGAAGCTGCATTCAAGCTATGATGGCATAGTTGATAAAGTGATTGGGTTTTTTTTTCGTACTATACGCTGTTAGCTTGAGGAGCCTTAACAGCTTCACCGGCTTCACACAGCTAAAGTGGCCGAACCTCGGCTTGGGCTGTTGCCTCGGATGCAACAACGCCAATCAATCTAAGCTAACCTAGCTAAGTTAATCACAAAGTGTTGGGACAGTATATATAGGATGGAATCCTTGCGAATAAGCTGCAGAGCCTAGTAAAAGAAAACGTCTCTATGAAACCATAGCATGGTGATACGGCTTTTAGAGTTAGCTACCACCCTCAAGTCGAAAATGTGCCGCCAAGCAACTGTTGGTGTGTTCCGCCAACTGCACTTGGGTGCCGGTCTCCCTCTAGGTTTAACGTATTTACCATCTTAGACCACATCATCATTTAATAATAGGTAAGATTGTAGTCAAATACTAAAGCCTATAAAGTATGTTTAAAGAATTAAAATCAATTGCTGTATGTATATGTAAGCGCATCTCTCTAGAACGACGGCACCAGTTTGGTTAATTCTGTTTTTGTTGTGTCTGTAATTGTCATGGCAAATATTTGTTCGTGTCTCATATTAATTCTTATATGTATCATTAGCTTAACTAGTTTAGTAAGATTCACGTTGTTGCATTCAAGGCAACAATTCGAACCGAGGTTCGGACTCTTTGGCACCCTTCAGCTTGTTGACAATCGGTTGACCGTCAGAAGCGCTAAGCGAAGCTGTGAAGGACATTTAGGGCAATCAGGTTCGAAAAAAAAAACGTCCTTGTTAACGTATAAAATAAAACATGTTAATCACTTCAGACTATAATCGTATGAAGAATTTTCCCAGGTTTATATAACCAACGAGGCCAATCAGTATTATAACCTTATGTGATTGAATGCCGATAACAACACTTGTATAAACAAGAGTTATAGTTAATTAATAGAACGCGTTTAATTACGTTTTAAAAACGGCAATTAATTTTATTTCACACTAGCTTTTGATCGCGTTAGCGTTCATTTGATCCATCCTTCGGGAGCAGTACTAATTTCTAGATGAAAATAAGCCTACGTCCTTTTCTGTATCTCTGTAAACGTGTGTGCAATATTTCGTGATGGTTTAGTCGAGTAGTTCAGGTGTGAAAGCGCTACAAACAAACTCATATTCACATCCATGTTATATTATTAATAATAAGCATAGTCTAAATGTTAGTCTGATGTATATTCACTCTAAAGTGTCTCCATCATCCATGTCATCTTCACTACATAGTATAAAACAAAGTCGCTTTCTCTGTCCCTATGTCCCTATGTATGCTTAAATCTTTAAACTACGCAACGGATTTTGATGCGGTTTTTTTTAATAGATAGTGATTTAAGAGGAAGGTTTATACGTATAATAACATAAATTAAATAGTGGAGAAATACTGTTATTTAACGAGTGCGGGCCACGGGCAGTAATGAATAAATCAAAACTACTGGATCGATTTTAATAATTTTTTCAGTGAATGACATAGGCTATATATTTTATACCCGTGCGAAGCCGGAGCGTGCCGCTAGTAATATTATAAATGGTAATATGAGTTTGCTTAATACCACCGGCGGTACACGTAAGCTTGATCTTTATGCCACGTGTACCATCGGTGGTACAAGTTAAGCTTGATTTTTAGGTCATTTGTACCACTTATAACATGTTGAGTAACGAAATATGAAAGCTTACAAATACAATGGAATACAATACAATAAAAGATATACACGGTGAGACTCATTTCTCCTCAACAAAACCGTTTAATGTATGGTGTCGTCATTAGTAAAGTTACTAACGCAAACGAAGTCGCAGGCGGATTGTAGTTTGTTATAGTTTAACATAAAGAGTGAATTGTGCCGATCGCCATTTTGTTTATACATCACCGGTGTATTTAATAAGCCATTTACGAACAGTCGATTCACGCGAAATTGCAAAAGTCGACTTTCGCAGCGAATTATGTCTTCGTGCTGACATTGTTTGATTTAGATATGAATTCTGGTTTTGATAAACTGAATTATCTATCTGTTGGTGTCCATAAATTCTTTTATAGATAGTATTTTAGGGTTATACTACCGATTGTCGATATCTTTCATGTTAATTGTATAAATATTAAGAAGGATAAAGTTTGTGAAGATGTATGGATGGATGTTTGTTACTTTTTTACGTAAACACTAATTGACGGATTTTGATGAAATTTCATAGTAATATATATTAGTTTTTAATGTACATTATAGGTTTTTTATATATATTTGTGTTTCCTTGATCCTCAGACATGATCCGAGTCTTTGTTATTGCAAGTGTCCTTTCTATACACAGTGTATTTGTAATAAGTTGTTGTTTGTGTTACTTTATTAATGTGTGTAGCGTTACAGTTGATAAGTTTAGTTACAATTTTAGAATTAGAATTTATATTATAATGGAAGTTATATAAGATAAATTGTTAAATATAATTAGAAGTTAATAAGATGAAATAAATTACTTAATGTAATTTTACATGTACATGCAATTATGAACTTACAATAATAATCATATATATAAGAATAATAACAAGATAACAACAAAGTTTTTTTTTTATGATAAAAAAGTCCGGCATAAAGAATAGTAATGAATATATTCAAACAATTAACATTACTGATAATTATAATCATACGATTAGCAACACTAAAATTATACATTAATTATTAATAACTGAGCGATTTCCATGATATTATATAGTGATATCAATTACTTACTTATTTCTGACAATAGTAATTTTAACAATGTTTTCCAAGAATTGAAGTAATTTTATAGGTTATAGTAAAAATTTTAAATATAACATCAAACACTTATAACCCTTATTATGACTTTTTTATATATGTGATTCAACCTCAAAGTAACTGTATTTTTGTATAACTTTCTATATATAGTTTAGTAAATTCCCGCCTTCTTCGTTGAGCATTAAAAATGGTAAAAAGTATCGACTACAACTCTTATGCTCCGCTCGGACAAAAAGCTCAATACCCATATGCAAAGATCTTCGGGGACACCGCAGGACCTTAGTTTGGAGAGGACAGCTTTATGCCAAACCCTGTCGAAAGCTTTTGCGATATCAAGGCCAACTGCCAATCTTTGCGTGATGTAAACCAGAAGGTCACCAGCCGAACGACCGCGGCGGAAACCATACTGGCTGTCGCTGACCAACTGGTGCTCTTCGAGAAACCTCAACAACTATATATTGTTGGCTTAGATCACCATTCTTGGGTATAGGATGTATGTTGGCTGTCTTCCAAGAGCTCGGAGCCTGACCAGATGTGTAGCAAATCCTGAACAAACGTACGAGAACAGGAGCCAACTCAGGAGCACACGTTTTTAAAACTATTGCGGGAATTCCATCTGGACCACTCAACTTGTTGATGTCAATGGAAGAAAGAATGCGCCGTATCGCTGTTTGCGTTAAGATTATGTTGGACATTGAATAGGCACACCGCGGGGTGTTTGGCGGTGATACATCCCCATCGTCTAACGTCAAATTTGATGCAAAGAGGTTGCAAAAAAGATCTGCCTTTTCCTTTGCAGTATGAGCCAGGGAATTATCAGTTTTACGTAAAGGTGGAAAAGACGACTGGCAGAAATTCCCATTAATAGCCTTGGCAAGCGATCAATAAGCTCGACTTCCAGAAGGATGTTTAGCTAGGCGCTCACCTATCCTACCAACGAAATTAAATTTTAACGTAGCAATTACCCTCTTCGTTTTTCTGGAGACCGCATTGTATTTTTCCTCGGGTGTGGAGTGTTTGGATTATGATGAACTCACGCTAAAGTCCATTCTCTGACGACCGCTGCCTTGCGGTCTGTGGCTTCAGAGCAAGGGCTTATTGAACCACGGCTGGCTCTTACCATCAACTGGTACTACCGAGGATGGAAGCAATCCACTCCCTGCAGCACGACTTGAGTAATAAAGTCAATAGACTCAAAAGTACTAATATGTACTTTTCTAATTCTCAATATTTCTTAATCATTTTCATTCTTAATTGTGCATAAATAATAAAAAAACACTTCTTCATAGTAATTTAGCCTAAAATGTATCAAATGATAATAAAAAATATCAAAATTAAAATACAAAAATTACGACATTCGGTTATTCTTCACAACGTATGCACGGCGTCAAATTACCGCGGCACGCGTTGCTAGTAATTATGCTGCGTCGCTAACATTAGTAAATATGAAGCTACAGAGACAATACTTTTTTATTACAAAAAGTATAAAATAAAAATATATCGAGTAGTTTTTGAGTGATGTGCGTGCAACTGCAGACGTCTATCATTTTATTTGTATAGACAGATTTCTGAATACCGATATCGATACTGCCCCATCCCTAGATAGGCCAAGTATTATCTCATAACTTGATATCAGTTTCACTTGACTACGTCACAAGTACCTACTTATATGCTATCAGTTTTATCGTCGATGGCTTTGGTTTTGCGGTTATGCAACACGGAATATTTCGTGGAAGTTTCACGTTACATTCCCGGTTGAAAGGTTTGTCTAATGGTACTCCCACATCTGCGTGTATCGCCACGAACTTTTATCTATGGTCGTTATAAATACGGATGTGAGAAGACATTATCGCTATGCGTTACGAACTATCGGGTTGCGTGACGATAGACACAACACGATAACTGGGCCGGCGTTTTTTATTTACATCAAAGGAGTTTAGTCCACGTAATTTCGAGTTATTGAAATGACACAGGTGTGGGAACGTTTAATGTGTGCTTTTATTTGAATGAATTTTTACATAATTTTAACGCGTCAAGTAATTGAACCTTCGTCACGCACGTATGGAACTAGCTTAATAAGATGAGTTAGAAGTTAACTTATTCTGATCGTTCGTCGTTCCCGTCCGATCACCAAAGTTAAGTAGGACGCGGTCAGTACTTGCAGGGGTGATCGCCTGGGAACACCGCGTGAAGTTGGCTTTTGTTGTACTTTTAATTCAATTTTTTCCCTGGTTCTGTTTTGCTGAGCGCAATTTTTAATCTGTGATATTTTCTAGGTTATTCATTAAAATGATATTCTGTTAAGGACAGTTTTCAACTACATTAAATGATTAATGTAACTAAACTATTTAATTGGAAAAGAATTAATATTATTTAAATAAAATACAGCATTGAAAATAACCGATTACTTTGTCATAATATGTAAAGGATAAAAATGATTTATGCTTCTTTGATTTTCATGGATTGTGAATATCAGAGTGCCAAAAAATGAATTTAAATAGCTTAGATATTTATGACGTCAGTTTTGGACATGTCATCCACGCGAACCCATGACGGATCGTTATTTACAAATGAAACCGTAGTACATGTGTGTTGAAATTTATCGCATAAATGGCGTATTTATTGTGCGCAGATATTCAAGGAAATCTCCTTTGAACTTGTACAACTTACTCCGATGTTGTCGTGTAGAACACTCCCTCATATTTTTAACTAACTTTTTCCGCGACTTTGGCCACGTATTTTTTATATATTCAATTTGAAAAGTATCCTACATCCGTTTCCAGCTTCTACGTTACGTCTATTCCCAACTTTATTGCCACCGGTTTAGATGCTTTGTTGTGAAACAAGAAAAATGTCACAAAATACCGCCCTAAAATAAATTATTATTGACCACTATATATAATTTAAAATCACACACAAATACACATGTATATTTTTGTATATCCACTGATAGAAGACACGTGTTGCAGATTCATATATATTTGAATAAACTACCTAGAAAACTTGACAGACAATTACCAACCAATTTAATGGTGTCGGTGTGCGAACACATCGTAGTAGTACACTATCATCATTTCCAAACGCGACAAGAGAATGAGAACTGAAAAAAATCTACTTTAAAAAATGCACTAGAACGTCTTTGAGTACAGTTAGCAAGTACGGTGTCTATTATTTACCAAGTTGGCTTTGTTGACTTTGGTATCGTACAAATCGTTAGTTTATAGCCTAAACACATTTAAGAAAGATAAAATTGGAAGCTGTTTAACCGTGCCTAAATGACGATACTTTTCTCATTCGTTTGACACGGTGTTTTTTAAATTTTTTAGAAATTAATTATTAAATTAAATTGGATCTGCATCGTTTAAGGAGATGATAGCTCGATTACTGTACTACCGTGTCGCACTGGTTTGATGTCCGGCGCTTGCCGAGGTCGGTTATATTGACAGATATCGAATTAAAATGTTGTGTTATTAGAGTTTATCATTTTATTTAGAAAAAAAAGATTTAGTATGCATTTATCTGGTGTTTGTCCTCAGATGCGGCTGCATCGTTGTGAAGGGTGTCTAGCGGCGTGCGGTCGCGACGGCCGCGCGACGCCGCTCTCCACTGGCCCTCGATTTTTGCCAAGGTTTTATTTTATTACTTCGTCTTGTTTTCTTTTATAATATTCATATTTGTAACAAAACTCAAAAAGGATCTCTGATAAGTTGTTGACATCTAAAGACTGTTTTGGAATGACGCGTATCTCATAGTGTGTGCTTCCAATCTAAACTTTTCACTTCAGAACACAGCGTTACTTATGAGCACTGCTACTTCGAAGCAGATATAGATTTATTTCATTTTATAAAAGTCTACCGGCTCGCTGCAATCTCATCTGATGTTAGTCTTCGCCGGTATTATTTTGAGGATCCTTGAATGTGATACATCGAAGACTTCATTTATGCATTTACGTAAAGTCCAGTTAAGCACTGTTTTCATAATATTAGATTTCATCCATTTTCATCGGTGTTCATATCATTTGGATCACAGATCATATCATTTGGATGTAAAAAATAACTTACAACTTAAGATTTTACTATACAAATGTGACAAATATAAAGTAAAAATAATTTTGCTATATCTTTCTCTTTCACACGACAGGAATAAGTTATTAAAGAAAGCAAGACGAACACCTTATCCGTTACTCAGGACAATGAGTCAAGAGAACTGCATGACGAAAATGGCGGAGGCCGGACCGCCGACACCGCCCGATAATAATGCTCCTCGTGAGTTACATTTATATATATCATATATACACTGCATAGGAATGTATAGGAAGTTCTCTCAAACACAGTTGTTTGTCGAAACCCAATAAATTTACCATCACCAGAAATGTTTCCAGAAGTAATTGGCTTTAAATTTGTGAATTATGTTGACCAGAAGTGCAATGGCCTGGACACAGCTATAAACATTTAGCGACCGATTTTCGACTTGCAATTTATAGCTTACCAAGCAGTTTTTGGATAATATCCAAACACCATGTATATACTCTCTTATACATTTCCTCTGGTATCATGTAGAAATTGTCTGTCTTTATCCAGTTATTGATTGACCATAGTTAACCAAGCAACCTTTGGAAAATACCCAAAATGCGCATTCTCTTATATCACTTACTTCGGTATCATCTCGAAATTGAGTATCTCTCCGGTGTTTAATGGACCATATTTTATTTTGGAGTTTTGAAAGAAAATTTATCCATTACCATTTGTCTCGTCAACACGGTGGTATTTATGTACTGATCATTTTCCCCAGCGATGCCCTGGTTCGGTATGGACATCGGAGGGACTCTGACGAAGCTCGTCTACTTCGAGCCGAGGGAGACAAACCGACGGGAACTTGATAAGGAGACCGAAGTCCTGAAGAACATAAGACGCTATCTCACGAGGAATTCAGCCTATGGGAAGACTGGAAGACGGGACGTCCATTTGCAGGTCTGGATCTCGTTTCCTTAGAGAATGGGTATCTAAGTATTTTAAAAATTAAACTTGTAACCTTAAATTACATTATGTATTACGTAAATTAAATTGAATACGCCAAGCCTTCATCTTGTAAGATTGCTAACCATATAATAAAGACAGCAATAGCATTTTGTCATAGATGGGAAAGAGACACATGCATTATATTGTAAGCTAAATAGTTAATGACAGTTTTTCCGCTTTCTTTAAACTTATATTTTAACTTTTGAACATAATCTCATCTGATGTTTTAAATGACTATCTGCTTTAAGATCAGATGCTCGAAATCTGGAGAAATATTGGTTTTTGCTTTACCAATTTTATTAAAACGCTTGATGACTATCTTCAGATGGAGAATGTGACGATCAGAGGTAGGCGAGGGACGCTCCACTTCATCCGGTTCCCGACATCGGAAGTGGGTGCGTTCCTCCAGCTGGCCAGGTCTAAAGGCATGGCTGATCTCGTGAATACCATATATGCAACAGGCGGAGGCGCTTACAAATTTGAAGAGGATTTTATTAAGGTAGTAGCATTGCTACATATTGTATAAATAAAAAAACCCACTTGATTCTCAACCAAATATAGTTATTTGATCATAAACTAAATATAGCTTTTTAATTTTAAAAGACTTTTTGAACAGTAATTTATTTTTTCCAAATTCTATATAATCTTCTGGAAATTGTTTTTTTTTTTCTCGAAAAAAAAGTTTAAAGTAAATTCATTTTTTTTTCTTTGAAGTACATTTCATGAAATATCTTTTTTTTAAGTTATGGCTATTTAAAATAAGTAATTTTTCAATACATTCATAAGTATATTATGGTTAGGTAAAAAAATTTGAAAAACGTTTTCGTAGGGTACAAAAATGTAAAAAGTTTGAGAATAATCTCAGGGAGTCGGAGTCAGAAGTTATTACAGGTTAGGTATTACATTGTTTGTTATTTCCGATTTTTACTGGTTTTTAAAATAGTAGTTGATCAAAATTGAGTAATAAAAAAGATGTCAGTATCGGCCCTATATTATTGAAGTTAACCCCTGGACTGTCCAAAACCATAAATATTTAAGTTCCATACAAACGAATGTAGACCTCATGAGGCACAGGTCAAAAGACTGTTAAGCTTAAAAAATACCTAATTTATTAGAAAACTGGCAAAATAACAAATTATGTACCAATTGTAAAATCATAATTTTTATGTAAAATATATTTTTTCATTTGTACAAACTTTTTTTTACTAAACTATGAAATTTACAATATATCGTATATTGAAATGAAAAAAAGAAAACACATAATCCACCATTTGAGATCTGAGTCTTAAAAGATCAGCCGAAGGGGTTAATTTAAAAAATATCAAACTGGCAGCATTCTAGACATATTGTTTTTTATAAGAACGTTAGTGTGTGTCTACTGCACTGAACGTAACAGTAAAGGCAATGCAAAACTATGCATATTCACGAATAGGTGTTTTCAGAGGGCACTACACGTTGTCTACTCCCAAAGGCACGATACAAACTGACAACTGTTTATGACAACAATAGTTAAAACACAAACTAATATTTATTAATACTATAACTGTCAGTATTAGTTTGTTGGCTTGTGACTCTTTATTCCATGTTCTAAGGGGCAAAGAAAAGAACATAGGGTACGGTTAATTAGAAAAAAAAAGCTGTTCGCGAGAGTAAAATATATAATCAAGGTAAAGAACGACACAGGCTTAGTCGGGTGTACAGCTAGTATGAAATATTTTCCCAGGAGGTGAACATGCGGTTGTCGAAGATGGACGAGCTGGACGCGCTCATAGCCGGCGTCCAGTTCGTGGACTCCATGAATCCCCAGGAGTGCTACTACTGGGCACCTCCAGAAGAACTTCCGGTACACCAGCAAGCCAGTGACTCTGTGAGTATTTTCTCATGCTTTGCAATAATATATAAGCTGATAAGTTTGCCTGTGATGTATATCTGTGTCTATGAAACCATAGGTTATCAAAGTTATTAGCGTTGTATCCCATTTTTGCAGCGCACAGCCCCCCTCCTCTCCTCTCCGTAATCTATTTAATAAGAATAACATATTGTGAATTACATTTTAAGAAATATGCTATTAATGTAACACCAAAATAATAAAGGATCTAATTTCTGAAAAAGATAGACAACGACACCAAACACTGGATGTTATAGCGCAAAAAGAGTGGGTATCATTCTTGTCCGGGTCGCCGGACCATTCACATCTATACAAATTGTCATATGGTCTACTATCACGCTCAGTTGGGGACATGTATTAGTTCATACCTTAACACGTCATTCAAAAAAAAAAAGGTTCGTAGGTTTTTGGTGTTTGCGACAATCTCTTGTGATGTCGTATGTATGTAAATGTCGATGTGATCTAAGGTGGTAGTCACGCTAAATCTAGATGGCGACCGGCTCTCAAGTGCAGCTGCCGGTACACGCCTATAGGTGCTTGGCGACAAATTTTCAGGGTGATGGCTTTCTAGTCGGGTATAGCAAAAGCCCTACCACCAAGCTATGGTTTCATCACGATGTTTTCCTTCAACGGGTGTTTCGGCTCATTCGCAAGTTTTTTTATATAGGTCGTTTGACCACAATCTCACCTGATGTTAAAGGACGATGTGTTCCTAAATGGTAAACCTATTCAACTTAAACTGGCTCTCAAGTGTAGATGCCGGAATATGCATATAGATGCTTTAATTATAACAGATTTTCAATTTGTAGGTGGTAACTAACTAGTCAGGTGAGTTTCGAAAAAACCTGATCTCTAATGCTATGGTTTCACCGTGATATTTTTCTTCACTGAAAACTCCAGCATCGAGTTTACAGATCTTTCTAGAATCTATAGAATTTAGGATACTTTTATTGGTGTAATCAGCCGCCGTATTCCGAGGTCGCTCTCAGTCAGTACGTACGGAAGCCGTTCGACTTCTCGGCGCCGTATCCTTTCCTGCTGGTCAACATCGGCAGCGGAGTCTCCGTGTTGGTCGTGAACTCTCCCGACAACTACTACAGGGTTAGCGGGACCAGGTGAATGCTTCTAACCATTAACTATTTTATAAGCTTGACAACATTTATATATATTAAAGACTGACTGATTGACGTGGCTGGTTGACATGACTAACTGGTGAACGTAATTGACTGATGTGACAGACTGACTGATTGATTGACGTGACTAACGTGAGACAGATTACCCGATTGATTGACATGATTGACGGTGTGACGTGACTGACTGACATGTCAACGCATAGCCCAAAGTACTGGGACTAGGGTCTTGAGAATTTGCCTGCAGGTTCCTTTTGTACTATAGCAGAGCACTAAGAAAGGATTTTTTGGAAATTTAACCCTTAAAGGTTATGAGAAAAACTGATGAATATATGAAAATCCCTACTTTTTCAACTTTGATATTTAGTTGTTTCAATTGTTTCATAGTTTTTCAAATTACATAATGTTGTTATATAGTCCTTTATAAAGATACAAACGCCGTTTACTGCTACAGATAGTATCTTAATAGATACAGGCGTTTGATTACAATCTCACCTGATGTTAAAACACGATGTGGTCCAAGGTGCTAAACACGCTAAACCTAGAAGAGGACAGGCTCTCAAGTGTAGCTGCCGGAACAGATCAATGCGTTCTTAGCGACAGATTTTCAATTTAAGGAGTAACTTAAGATAGCTACTTTTCAACTTTTCACACCTAATGAAATTTACGATAATACTGATCGACCATTGTCATTAATTTAAACGGATATAATCGACAAGAAAATTACTGATGCCTTCGGTATCTTGTTATCAATTGTGTAAGTTTAAAGCATTATTTTATTTATTAGTGTCATAATGATCACTTGTAATTGTATAAGTCAATAATGTAAGTTATATCAGTGGTAACACAAATTGGATAAAGACTTTCGTCTCGACCATTGACGATACTATAGATTATCATCAAATGATGTCTTTCTAGTTTGGGGGGAGGGACGTTCCTAGGGCTGTGCTGTTTGTTAACCGGCTGTAGTAGTTTCGAAGAGGCTATAGCCCTGGCTGCATCAGGGGACAATACCACGGTGGATAAGCTGGTCCGTGATATCTACGGAGGTGATTATGCGAGGTTCGGACTGCCAGGGGACCTGGTGGCTAGCAGGTCAGTTGAGTAATCGACCTTCTTAATATTTCCCTCCAATTTTGTTGGTTTTTTCATAAATATATTCAGAGTCAGTGTGTATTAAAAATATTAAATGGGCCAGTAGCTATAAAATTGAAATACGAGGTTAGTGAGTATCAGAGAGATTATAATTTTGGTCATTGAGTAAAAGCTTTTTCAAAAGCAGTCGGATATGAAAGAGTTAAAATTCCAATAAAAACTCCATGTTATTAACCAATTCGGAAATGAAAAGTCATGATGTAGGTCACCTCAATTTATAATTTAGAAGCTAATACTTTCAGTGTTTAGAAAAATGCATTTTTTTATACAGGCTTATAAGCATCAATACAAATTAATCTTTGCTCAGTGGGGGTATAAAAGAAAATATTCGTTTCACTGAACAACATAGAGGAAATGTCATTATATTCAAAGTTTAAATATATTAATTGTTTTTGCTAATACTAACTAAAATTAATTAAGTCCATATTTACATCTACCTTTTTGTTTAGACGTGCTAAACAAGATCGGTGTTTTATAAATCGTCGATAACGATATTTTTTCTATACTTTATAGGTTTTTAGCGTTTCACCACAAGCTCATCTGATGTTTAAATGGCGATGTGGTCTAAGATGATGATCATTATAAAGCTAGAGGAGAGACTGCTTCTGAAGTGCCACTGCCGGAACACACTTACAGGTGTTGGTGGCAGATGGTGGTGAAGGGTGAAGGGTGGTAATTAGCCAGATGGACTTAGAAAAAGCCCTACCACCATGCTGTGGTTTCATCACGATGTTTACTTTCACCGGGCGATCCAACTTAGCCGTTGTTGTATAAATGATAAAATATCTAGGCCGTGTCTCGCCAGTGATCGGCGATTATATATCTGCCACTTATTGTCGTTATGTCGGAGTACTGAAAGACAAGCGTGATAACAGTTTCGGGCACATGTGCTCGGTGGAGAGACGCTCGAAGATATCCCGGGAGGACCTCGCGCGCGCGACCCTCGTCACCATCACGAACAATATCGGATCCATCGCGAGGCTCTGTGCCTCTAACGAACACATCGAACGGGTCAGTTTACATCTTTCTATTATTCTAACACTGTATCCTAGTGGTTGAATGGTTTAATCGGTGGAACGCAGGTTCGGACCCCGGAATATACCAACCAATTGGTAACACTAACTTCGCCTGACGATGAAGAAAAACATCATGAGGAAACCTGAACCTGAGAGATGTTTTTGCAGTACCACCGTATCTGGGGAAATATAAGAGTTCATCGAAGTTTCAAATCGGCAATACGTCGTTGGCTAGCGTGGGTGATTATGCCCATACTTTCCTACGGAGGGAGTATGACCCTGTATAGGTATCTTACTGACTGAAATGATAGGGTATCTTTTTATGTATATAGATGAAATCATATAGGTTTGCCATTGTGCGCGTATCGCACAAAAACTACTCGATGTATTTAGATCATTTCTTTTCGATTATAATTCTAAGACACTTGGTCTTTACTTAAAAAAATAATGATCAAATTTTGTGCATTCTGCGATATGTAGTATTATAGTATAGATTGAGGTACTCAGCTGTTTCTCTTTAATTATTGCTATTCCTTAGGTGGTCTTCTGCGGGAATTTCTTACGCGTGAACCCTCTCTCGATGAAGCTACTATCATATGCCATGTCTTACTGGTCGAGGGGAGCTCTGAAGGCGTTATTCCTCGAGCACGAAGGGTGAGTTTTTCCATGTTTTAGTCTATATTATACCACAACAATGAAGTTGGAATGTTGTCACCAAGCACCTGTTGGGGTGTTCCGATAGCTGCTCTTGAAATCCAGTTGATCCTCTAGGTTTAGCGTGTTTACCATCTTAGGCCATATCGTTATTTAACATTGATTGAAATTGTGGTCAAATTTTATACCCTGTAAAGTGTAAACAAATGGCTGGTCCTAGAAAGCTGATAAAACGAATATTAAACTCCTGTATAATGGTTAGCTTCTATCAATTTCTTCCTTTGTTATACTTCTTAGACACTTGGTCCTTATAAATATTATGATGATAACTTTATTCAGACTGTTATTAAAGTTTTAAAAAGGTACGATTAGCAGTACGGCGTTTAACGACGTGTCTTACCTTGCTATGGAAAAGTGGAGGAAGCAGTGTTGTGCTTTTACCTCTCTACAACATAATAAACGACGCAGACGATGTTCCTGGTTTCAATTAGTACAATATAAGAAAGAAGAGAAATTTTCAATATTTAATTTATTTAAAGATACTTTGGCGCCGTCGGATGTCTCTTACATCTGGATGTGGAAAATCACAAGAAGAACAGGCACAGGTCGCCTCAGACTGGAGACTGCAATCAGGCGGATAGGTGAACTCGCCTATGACTTCAAAACTGACGACCGTAAAGTCGTTAGTCAAACTGTTAATAACGCTATCAGGTCTTTTATATTTTATTTATACAGGTTCTTAGGGGATATGGGTGTAGTTGAGAATGTTCGTGAGGGTTGAATTATGTTTTCCAATCGCTACTAAACAACGAATCGATACAGTATATCGATCTGTGACACTATAAAAGCGTGACTCGATTTTTATCTATTTATCCGATCACCGAAGTTAAGCAAAGTCTGGCGCGGTTAGTACTTGGGTAGGTAACCCGGCTGGGAACTGAAAAAAAAATCGATTTTTGAATAATCAATCTTATAGAATCTTGATTTTATTCATGAATCGATTCAACAGTACAATATTCGGATCGATTTAAAAAATGTTTTTTTTTTCGGCATGAATCGCAATATATTTTACAGTACGACCGTGGAATGATATAAAATGGCAACGTACGGCTGAACGTCAATACTCTCAATCGTTTTGAAGACCTCTCTACTGAATTCTGTGTCATTCACTGACTCGCTTTTTATATGGAGATTTTTAACCCAAATTTTCTCCCATACAATTCTTGCCCTGGCAATTACAAATATAACAGAGAAAGAATTAGTCATATAAGTGCAGCCCTACTGAAGTGAGGCGCTTACATACATTCTTTTATTTATATAGATATTGTTGTCCCAGACCAAGAGAAACAAGCGGTACGGATTACATTTAGCGTTCAACCAGTCTATTAGTTGTGTGAGAATGTCAGTGGGTATGAAATTAATTGTCTTTATTCCCAATGACCCAAAAGGACTGATTCATCCTTAACATAGCGTAACTTAAAAGTTACAAATTCATTTTTGATAACAGTTCGTCTTTCTAATAAAATGAGTCATTTCTTTTATTTAATGTTGAGGTCTAATAAAAAGTTTAACGTTGCTTTACAATCTGAACACTCTTCAGAAAACTTTGAATACTAGATTTTAATATATTGAGACCGTATCCTACTGAATAGGGAAATTGCTGATCCGATGTTAAAGCCTTAAATTTTTCATCGCCACTTCATTATACATTTTGAGGTATCAGTAAATAAGTCTTGGTAACTATGCAAGTTCTACAAAAAATAATGAGATGGCGCTATATGACATTGAATCATTGGCTATAAAAGAATGTTTTTGTGCGTAAATTGCGTTTATTCATGGAAGACACTTATGTAGATATAGTTCAAAAGTAAAACCTTAACTGAAAAGAAAGTTTCATCCAAATCGTTAGAGCCGTTTACGAGATATGTGAAATATTTGTTTTATATATGTATATACAAATAATTGTTCGTTTAAAGTTACAAGTATGATATTATTGGCTGTTTGTTGACGGGTCGTTGGTTAATTGTATTTATATCTATGTTATTGCTGTGAATTCTGTTTTAAATAAATAGAAATAATGGCCCTTTACTCTGTTTGTATGTATTCCTCGCTTTTTGACCGCACTGAATATAGTTGCGCGAAACGCAAATTTAGGTATAAATACGTATTATATTACAACATGTATAACATCGAGATAACTTAAGGATAAATAAATGGCAATTTTAGATTCGTCTAATAATATTTTAACTTTGTTTTGTATTAAGTTGTTGACTGTGTTATGCGTAAACCTAAACTTACAGCTATATTCAGAGCGGACAAAAATCATTGATGTGGACTGTAAATTGATGTTTATGGTTAAAACAGTCGATTTTTAATTAAAACCGAATTGAAAAAAATATATGAAAATGTTTGTACTAATGTTAAAAGGTCATAAGAATTTTTAAACAATCGGAAGTATACTCTCTTATGGGAATCATTTATAGCACTTCAATAATCCCAAGATCCGATAAGTCTATAGTTCAAAATGGTGGTTCTGAAAAAAGTCGACATACTATAGAATAAAGCTATTATTATATCGATTTTATCATATCGATACTGGTGTAGTGATGTGTTTTCTGTTCATATTAATGTTTTCAGCACAAAATAAGACTATATTCTACTTTAATACAAGCAACTGTCCGTGGCTTCGGCTTTTAATTAAATTAGATGAGGTTATTCAACTTGGAATCCATTTATTCAAGTTTAACTACATTCCACAGAGATGTATGTTTTTAGGTAATCGATTAAAATCTCGAGCATAAGATTTCTGTGACGACATGTGTGTTTACCTTTTTATTGAGTTTTTACTAAAAGTACAATGGGAAAAATATAAATGGCTACTTTGACATTACGGAATTATTTAACAAACATGAAATTCGTCCCTGATTTAGATGGACAAGTCGTGGATCTATATTTATTTAGTAAGTTCTAGATTTTAGTATTGATTTCCACGAGTGATATTTAACCTTGACTGTTTTAGAAACAACATCTGAAATATTTACATTGATAACGAATTATTTATCCATAAACAGTTGCGGTAAATAGTCACAATCAATTCTAAAACTTTATGTTAAATTTTAATGGAGCTTGAAGTATCTAAAATGTTCATTGCGAAAGTTCTAGAATTTACTGTTAATTGCATTGCATTCTATTTAGAGGATCGCAACCAGCTAGTTCCTACTGGTATGATATTAGCATCATTTTATTGACTTCAAGTAACAATGGAAGGTAGAGGTAAATAGACACAATCGATTATAAAACTTTATGTAGAATTTTCGAAAGTTCTAGAATGTTGTATCAATTTTGACGAATCTTATTCAAGTGATCGCAACCTATTACCGGTTTATGTTATACGCTCACACCGGTATGGTGATCTTAACATTCTAGATTCTTCTAGGAACGTATAATACCGTTAGCTCGAGCCCGATATCTAATAATTTATCGATAAAAAAATAGAGGTAAATAGTCACAATCGATTTTAAAAACGGTATGTTAATTTTATGGGGTTTGAAGTGTTTCGTTTTATTTAATGCAGGGATATATTTTGAATTTTTTTTATTGGTTTATCTGTTATGGTTGTCTAGTTATGTAAGCGCGGACGAAAGATTTTTTTTTTAAATTATGACGGATGAGTTATATTTTATATAATGATTGGTAATAAAATAATCTATTATGTTTACCGTTTTTTATTTTCGTACTCCTTGTTAATGTCATTAGTTAAAATATGTACGTCAGTGTTTGTCAATCTTTTTTATGACACGACCCCCTAACCTTCGCTGTTTCTAACTTGTATTTTTTTGTATGTTAGAAATATTCAACATAATTTTTATTTATTTCCGTTAAGCATCCTTTAAATACATAATGCAATCAGTGAAATGCAAATGTGATTCATAGGTATTCTTTTAATTTAGTTTATTTGTATTATGAATGAATGACCTTTACAATGCATATTGTTAATAAAATACTTTGTCTTGTATTTTATTGTTTTTATTTTATTTATTACTAAGGCTTTGCGACGGACACGTTGAAAAACACTGATGTACGTTAATAGTCGGTCAGTGAAATGAACCGTTCAAGTGTGTTTCGCAAAGTGACGTGCTCAGGTGCACAGTAGAGCAGCTCATCTAAAAGAGCGTATCATTCGACTTAAACAATTATTAAATCTGTAATCTAAAACTTTATTTTGGGACTAAAATCTAAGGATTCTATGTTAAGCTATTAAATCTGAAAAATCGAATACCGTCTTGGGATTATACTTTAAATTTACGTTGATTCTCGTCTCCGAATCTTTTGCGTCAACAGCACGTCTCATGTATGTCAATTGTCTCAATAATTCTATAAGTTTCCTGCATAAATCGTTTCTTCTACTAGGCTTAGTTAAAGAGATCTTTCCACCATTTTTATCCAATAACCTCTCCAAAGATATCAACCGTTTCTTTCTAGGTCTCTTCTGTACCACGTAGATTGGTATTTTCCCGAAGCGTGATTTCCTTAACGCAGTATTTTCAAAATCGGATATTTCATAATCATTATGAAGTATTTCCAATGGTGTGACGAAGCTGGCGATTCTTAAATGTTTATGCGGTTGTGGTAGAACTCGACTGTTCACGGGAGATGGCGGTGGTAACACTTGAAAAGAAAACGTGTATAGTCAGGGTACAGTAACGAAATTCTTAACGTAAAGTAAGTAATCCAATGAAAGTTTCAATTAATATTAGAAAAAAAAAACACATTTAATTATGTGAAAATATTAGTAAAGATTTAATTGCAACACTAGCATGCACACGCTTACATACATTAGAAAGAGAGACAAAGTCGCATGGAGGGTGTAATCGACTCCTTTTTTACCCAGAGGAAAATCCTACATCGTGTATCCCCGGAGGACAGCGAGAGGGTTATGCCGGACTTCTACCGACTTAAAACCCATGCGCGTATGTGTAACTCCGCAACTCTGACCACGCTCTCTGGTGACCCCGTAGATGGTCAGACGGGGAACCTCATCTCGTGAAGAGACTATAAATATCTCTTCTGAACTTCCTTCAGAAGCAGCGGCTTATCCCGTACCTCTCCAACACCACTTAACTCCTACCGCAGACTGCGTTAAAGAAATTCTTTCCAAAAAATATTTTTGTTAGCTGTACGCAGCTACATGTAGGCGTGGCTCAACAACTACATAAAAACATATTGAAAAGTTTCGGTGAGATTTATGATATAAAATAAACGACTATTTGAATCATATACAATCAAAACTAGAAGAAATATAATTTTAAAATACTGCATGTCAGATTCTATGTGTGACTGGACTTCATTTCTTAAGAACGATTGTCTTGAAATACAATGGTTACCAGTGGCATAATTATACCATCTGAAGCCTGTGGCAAATTCATCAGATGGGGCTCCAGTAAAAATCACCACGTTGTAATTTGATTTTAGTAAATCACTGAAGTAGGTTAGCCAACAATATTATTAATATTGTGCGCATCTTTGTTAAATATTTAATCAATTTCATTTTCAAAAGCTTAGTTTTTACATATTTATAATAAAATAACAATTAAATTTTAACAGTATATTTATTAATAAAAATGTTTTCTCCAAACTTTCTGTTTCGCTGAAGTATCAATAATATCATCAAAGTTTAAATATCGGACCATAGAATGTTCAATAGACAAACTATGTAGTCTGTCTTGTACCACAGAGTTGCTTAAATCAGAGGTTCCGGAAGTTTAGGGGGTTAGGGGGCCCGTGGAATTTTACCCGTTGTGCCTCCCTATGACTACGCCACTGGAGGTAATATAACGACTTGTTAAAATTCTGTTTAGCTCCGCATCAAATTTGTGTAACGCGAGCTATATATGAACAATTAACTCTTAAGGAGTAAACTTGTATACAAATAAAAAAAAAAGCCGATTTCAAAGTCATGCACCAGAACGTATTTGACCATAGTTAGGTTTCCCAACTTTGGATTGTTATAAGCATAACTATATCATAACCATTATACATTTCCTTTTCGTTTAAAAAAAATACAACCGAATTGGGAACCTCCTTTTTGAAGTCTGTTAAAAATGAGTAGACGTTATTTTTATTCACATAATACATGCAGTAATTTATGAAATTGGACTATAATGTTAAAATGAAGTACGAAAACAGGATTCTCAAATAAATCTTTGATATTCATTAAAATAGGTAAAAAACAATGATTGTACAATTTTTCATTTCAGATAACTCATTCATATTCACACTCAATTATAAAAACAACTTACATGTTGCAAAAATTAGAAAAGGCCAAAATTTAATCATGGCCGCCTATGACGTAATGATACGTTCTTTTAGACTAGTTGTTTAATTGTTGAAATTTTATAATCAACAGTAGTCGAACGTGAAATTAAATTTCTACGGAAGACTTACATATGATTTTTTATAGTTTTTCTTGGAAAACATAGGTATTTTACAGATTTTGAAATTGCAATTGGTAGCTAGCTAGGCGGCAGCTATTTGTAAATGTTACTATGCTACGGTTTCACCACGATGTTTTTCTTTCACCGATAGTTCAGGCTCCATGCAAGCTAATCGTTTTAAAAACTTCAAATATGATGGCACTTGGAGATACCAAAAATTGATAATCTGAAAATTCTGCTACATTCTACGATCTATGTGGATATATATGGATGACTACCATTTTGCTTACGACAGAGCACATGCTATGAGCAAAGAGAAGATCAATTCAAGATAATTTATCAACAACCAGCCCATGAATTGTACATATATCTCTGTCATACAAATCCATCCATACACACTGTAACTTTCAGTTAATATTACTTTTTTTATCTTAAATTACATTTTTCTTTAATTGTTTGTATTGTATTTTTTCGAAGACCATATTCTCTACCGGTTGTAAGAAACAGCCAAAAAATAATTCAGATAAAAGAAATAACAATTATGAATTGCGACCACCAGCTTTTTATAAATAAACTATAAATAAAGCTATTTTATTAGGACATAGACGCCGCTACAATATTGTTGAAGAAAAGGCGTTCTCTGGTATGTATATCCCAAAATTCCACTATACGAATGTAAGATAAAATAAATAAAAAAAACCATTTGAACCAAATTTTATTTGCCTATTCATATAACATTATATTCAAATAAAAAAATATAACAATAGTACATCTATGTAATATACAAAAATAAACTTAAAATGAAATTCCTACTTGCGCAACATTTATTTCATATATGTATGAAATAGTTTTATTTACTAACATTATTCTTCTATGTTATTTCATTAATTTACAATTCTGTTTAAGCAATTAGTTTTAGTTACAAAAATATTCCACGATTACTAAAAACACTAGTTTTAAGCCGCGGTGGCTTAAAGGCGATGCTTTCGGACACTGCACCGCGACATGTCAATTGAAGTGAATTTATATGAAAAAAACGTTTTGTCATTATTTTATTGCATACCTGTATACTGAATATTTGTAACTATTTTGTTCTATAACAATTATCGATAAAAAATGATAAGTATTCTTTTCAATACAATCCTTCATTTATTTATAAATAAATAAAATTGAATTGTATGTTTCTAATGTCAAAATAAAAACAATTTTCAAATTTCTTTCCCGTCTGTTTGTTTCGGCTTATCTCAGGAATAGTTGTACTGATTTTGACAGAACTATTATTATTTTTATTTTAGAAAAAGTATGGTTCCATGCAAGTGAAACAAACTAAAGCATGCCCAGCACCCCGCGCATCATACATGCACTATCTGTAACCCCCACCCCCTTACCTGTAAATAATCACTTGCAAATTTCTTTAAATATGTGTTTTTTTCATTGATATACATTGATATGTCTTTATATTAGAAGGAAGTATTATTTAAATATATAATTTACGTATATATAATTGGTCCATGGAAAGCCAAAATAAAACTCACGACCCGCTTAAATGAGATCCATTGTCGTTGAAACCCAATTGCTTCTCATAAATACCCATTTTTTTTAATTATACTCGCTTACCAATTGTAAACCTCCATTTTTTCAGTTCAAGCACCATGTCAAGCAGGTTTTAATGTCTAAAGGCTGTTTATTACAGGGTGGATCAATAGGTGAACGATGATGACGTTTGGAAATGACACCCCTCTCCGTGCATCCACCAAAACCGAATGTAATTATCTATGTTTATAACTGTCCTAAAAATATGAGTTATATTATGTTAGACGAAAAGATAAACCAGATTGATTTTCTTGCCGGTCCTTTTCGATGACTGGGTTGTTTTCCGAACTGGTGGTAACTTTAACGTTCATAAGCGCCTTCTCAAGGCCTAAATTGTATAAAGAATTTTTGTTTTTTATTTTTTTGTCACGCCAATGTAGACTCCCGTGGACCCCTCGGCGTTCCCATGGATCACTTTGGGAACTAAGGCTTTATTAGTACATCACAAAATACAAGAGAATATTAATTAACCTCTTTTTCTTTGAACACAACAAAAGAAAAATTCTAAAGCCGGATACAAGTCCAGCGTTTATCAACGCAATGTTTCTGGCGGAAGAAAAGGACAAAAAATATCTAATTGGGGACAGAGAGAGAGAGATAAAGAAAGAACTAAGTTACAAACTGAGAAGGACAGACTAATCTGATAAAGCAAGTGTATAGGTAAACAACGAAAGTGACAATTATTTTTAGTAATTGTTTTCAGGACATTTCTTTGTTGAAATAAAAGCAAAACGTATGGGTTTTAGATTTTTTTTAAGAATAAATTTTCTAGTATTATGATTTTTTCCGTGTCTTTATAACATGGTATAGGAAACAAAACATTTTTTCATAACAATAATATAATTAAGGGTTTAATAACAAAAGTGGTGAAGACCATAACACACAATTATCTGTGATTGATTATAAGAACATTATATACAGTTGTTGAACACCATTTTTCTTTTTATGCAAAATACACTTTAAAAAATATCAATGTTGGTATTATATGGTATTTGTCACGTTTCTTACTAAAACCCTGATATACTCTTAGCAAAATTATTGTTTTTCGATATTTATTAAATAAAATGAAATGGACTTCAATTATGTTCGATTCCAGTTATACTTTATTGTATAGAAAAATATATCTTAAGTCACTTCATATATACATACATTTAGGCACCAGTTTACTATTTGTTCATTTTTTAACCATCTACCGTCAAAAGTAATTCGTTTACAGTCAAAAATATCCCCAACCTACCCTCGTAACACGAACCGAGTGGAAGTGTATAAAACGCGTAGCGTTATGGAAAGGAGAGGATTGGGTGAGTGCCTTAAGCGCTCTCCTTAGTAGTCCGGTGAAACTATAGAGGCCTTGCCAGGTCAACAGTGTAGTCAGTTCGAAAACAAAAAATAAGCGAGCTATTCTTGCTTTGAACATCGGACCGTTTACATCTACACGGAGTTACTGAAGTATCGTTTTTTTTCTTTTGGAAATAAAATAGCTGCCAAGACATAGGGTACCATAACGAGTAGGGTCTCATAAGTGAGCTAAGCTTCTAAAAAGTTTGTGTATTTTTAATGTACTCTTTTATTCATTTACACTGGAATATGATAACACTAATATATTCCCGTTTATCCCATAACTATCTATATTTAATTATTCTACAAAGTTGTAATTTTACACTATCAACTTCTAGCATCGTTGATTGTCTCTGGTACAATGACTTCTAGTCCGTCCAACTCTTTGGTTAGGGTGATCTGACAACCCAGTCTCGAGGTATCTGTGAGACCGTAGGCTAGATCCAGCATGTCTCTTTCTTCGTCACTAGGTTCCTCTGGTAACCTGGAAGAAATGTTATGTATAGTTTGATTACAAACACGCCTCATTTAAGATGGCTTAAAAATGACTGTACCGCAAAAAAAAATCAGCGCCTTCCTTATGCATACAAAAAATAAAGAAATGTAATAAGCAATTATGTACAACTGGATTGCAACCATTACATTTAAACAACCGCAATAGTGACATGTTAAGGCGTGTTGCATTCCGTGATAACTAGATCTCACATCTTCTACGTCACATATATTACACAACACTTAAAAATCACATATATTACACAACACTTAAAAATAAAATAACTGCATCAAAATTGCGTCCATCGGAACCTCTTATATAACTACTATCTATGAAATGACCAGTACTATAGTTTTTATAAGCAATCATAAATATTTCAGAATATGATTTTAATGTATGATGACCGATTTTAAAAGTTGAGGCCAAAATATATAACAACTCTTGGGAAGTCCTATGAAACATACAAATAATCATAATGACAGACGACGAAATTTGTAACTTGTAGGACGACCATCGAATTATCGTGTCTTCCTACAAAATTTCTGTTACGGGAGCTATCAAAATGCCTTCGATACCAACTTACCGATCATAATCCTGTTGTTTGAGAATTACATGACAGGTGGAACAGGTTAGAGTTCCTTCACAGGCTCCATAACCTTCGATATTCAGGTCATTGTTGACAACGACGTCCAGAAGAGTGTCGCCGATTTTAGCTTCAGTTTCCAGCCGTTTCCCATCGTTCAGTACGAAAGTTACTTTCACCCTGCAATTTGGTTGCTTTCTTATCAAATTAAAAAAAAAAAGATGTAGTACCTAATGCGATCGTACATGTACTTGACTTAACATGTACACGTTGTACATGACTTTTTTAAGATATACAAACTGCTTTGATGTATCTTGTAAAGTTTATCCAGCGTTAGCAATGTAAGCGAAATACAGACTCCTCTCGTAGTAATACTGATGAATTTCTGACTAATGAATTTCACCAAATGAAGGGGAGATAATAGTGAAACTGATGTTTCTTCGGGTAAAACATATAATATTCTTAATCTATAAAATTAAAGTAGTTGGGAATGTTACAGGGTATGCCAAGGTTCTTGTAGTTTTAAGATATTAAGAAATTTATATTATAGGGGCAAACGAACAGGTGGGTCACCTGATGGTAAGTGATCACCGTCGTCCATAGACACTAGCAACACCAGGGGAGTCGCAAGTGCGTTGCCGGCCTTTTCAATATGTGGGCCTCCGGCGCTCTCACTGACCGAACGAAACGCAACAGTGCAACCACTGTTACTCCACGTCGGCTTTTCTGTGAGAGGGTGGTACCCAGGGCGAGCCGACCCATTCATGCTGAAGATTTACTGTACTGTATACTGAAAACTGAGCTATTGTCGTCTATAAACAGTAGTCATATAGAAGGATCTAATAAGAAGAAACAGATACGCTGTTCGCGACATTTTGATCGGTCGTATAAAAATGGTTGGAATCGATACGCATTGCCCAAGCCAGTGGTTATTAAGAATCGTAATAGAGAGCACTCTTTGCAAAATAGTTGCGAGTTAGTCGAAGCTGTCTCATATATGCACACTTCACAACCTACAAACTTACAAAAACACAATAGTGAAGTACCAGTACATATTTATTTATTACCTTATTGCCACATTAACGACACTCTCACAAAATATTATATAAAGCTAATTGCTCAAAAAGTTCAAGACAATGTGAAGCGTCTTGACAGATGTGCAAATCTTGCACCATATTTGATTGCAGCACTATCTCAACAAAAGAAATTAAATGCGATTTAACTTTAAATATGAATCAACATGCGTATAACTTAAATAGTTCAGACCGATATTTCGAAAGAGCAATGAAAGATATATAGATAATACTTACCTAGGTGTTATGCAGAGTGTGTAGGATTGTATTATCATCGCGGTTATATTTTGCCATCATAAAGAAATAAATAAAAAACTATGTCACGACTCATGGTCACCCCATACCTACTGTGACGCTTGTTGTTGTGACTTTAACATAACGTACTTGTGAAACTTAGCAAATAGGTACGTTGTTTAATTCGCAAGTACGTTGTTTACAGAGACTATCACTTTGATATTCTAAAGTAAATACGATTAGAGAGAGATTCTAAGTACTAACAAAATAATATAATTTAATTTAAAAAATTGAAGTGTCTGTTTGTATGTTCAAGATAACCTCTGAGATGACTGATGTTATTTTTAAAATCCTTATACTGGCAGAAATAGGACTTTTCAGACTACTATCTAGGCTAAATATCACTACATTTTTTCATAGGGACTAAGCAGTAACTGTATTCATAACATAAAGTCATTAAAAGGGTGCATGAGTATTTTTATTTTATTTTAGTCTATGGCCCCTGTGGAAAATTCCACAATTCTGCCAGTGTCATGTAGATTTTTATCAAATCCAATGAAAGAAATAAACAAGATATTTGAAGTTGATTTAGACCACCACCACATATCTAAGATATATTAAAAACAGTTCACCATTGGATTAGTAAGTTCCTAAACAACTAAGTTAGTAAATATATATATAATTCAAGTATACACACATATTACATAGTATATAAATATAGGGCAACAATTAAATTATAATTGTATTGATATTTACATAGAAGGATAATAAAAGGAGTGAGGGTTAGGGAGAGGTGGAATTTTATACAGATGGGAAGGGACAACTCCTGGGGTAAAACAAATACAGCTCACAATTAATTTCAATAAATCACATTTTCTAAAATTATAAGCACTAACTAGTGTTTCCATCATTTGCTACAGAAAAATGAGGCTTAGTGGAGTGGAATGGAATGAATGGGAAAGCTCAGAACGAATGAAAACACCTTGATAAAACCATAACATGGTAGTAAGTTATTTACTAAGCAAGCCTTTCTAGATACCACCCTCGAGTTGAAAACCTATTTCAGAAACTGCAATTGAGAACAAGTCTCATAGGTTTAGAGTATATCCTATATTAGATGACATTATCATTTAACATAAGGTGATATTATGTTCAAAGTCTACAACCTATATACTATAAAAAATAAATATGTATTAGTCAGACATATAATGGGCATCAGGGATATAGTTTAACTCTTGAAATTCATAGTGAATTGTAAAAGGATAAAGTCATATTGTATTTATTTACTATTTAAGTACAAATAGATTATATAGCATATAAAAGTAACAATAATATGAGAACTTTGTTTATTTAATATTAAGATAAACTATAACAGTAAGGAGTACTATCTTAAATTAAAACATGTTTTGCAATTTTGTGTACATTTGATTGGATTGTTTTTCTGTTAATATAGTTTTACACAATTTACTAGTTGCAATTACTAAAATTGGGTACAAGTCTGCAGTGAATAATGTTTGAATAACACAAATTGTCTAAAAACTTGTAAATTATATTTTAGGGTAACAATTATGTATAAGTTGAAATTAATGAGCTGTGCTGTGCCACATTTTGACACAATCTATATTACATAATTATACTATCTACTCCACCTGAGCATATGAATATATTTTTGAATTATCTTATATGTTTCTGTATAGGTGGGGTGACAATAGCTATACACATTAAAGAAAAAAAACTGTTGAACTATATCTGGATAGATGGTTGGCCATCTGGGCTGCATAACATACAATTGAAGATTGTATTCATTTTTATGCTCACTCCAGTAATGAACAGTCAATTCAACTTTTAAAAAAAACTTCACAGATTATACCAAATTTTGATTACATTTTACATAACAAATTCTAAATAAAAAATTAAATAGACATGTTACAAGACATAGACAGATATGTTACTCATCTGCCCTCAACAGTTGGTGTAAAAATGTTGGATGGTAGGGTTCATAAACAATAACTAGAATTTGTGTACTAAAAAGTTACAATATTTATTTTATTATTTGGTGACAGACAGTATACCTAATGGTAAATATATCACATACAAAATATAAAGGTGACATTCAAGAGATTTGTAATCTTCTTGAATGTCATCATCAATGCTGCTGTTTAGCTGGTCAACAAGCCTCTCAGCAACTTGACTACTAACTGATCCCATGACATGGCAAACAAAAGAATATATCTAAGATGAATTTTCCAAAATGGACATGACCCAGATCCCTGGATGTGATATGGCTAAGTATACACTGTGGCTGTTGTTACACTATATATAGTTGTCCCAAATCAGCTAGATATGATTGTCATGTCCAACCAGCTTTAATTTTTATTTTTCATTACATTCTAAGTAGTTGTTTGCCCTTGTTACAGAAAATTATAACATCTATCAAGTTAAATAACCTATTTACTACCTACCTAATTAAACAATGTTTTTACAGTAAAACCAGTGTCAGAATAAAACTTTTGGATAAAAAGTGCATATAGATTTTTTTACCTATACCACATCAACGTTAATTCCTTTAATGTAACGTCATGACCTTGATATCGTCTACAAACAATTAAAATTACTCTTCATGCCAAGATCACATATAATATTTGCATGTGTTGTAAGTAGTGAAATAATGACTTACGTATCGTTTTTCAAGGCCAGTTTACTAGTTGATACGGGGACAACATTTCTATAATTACTAAAAGTACTCCCTAATCCGTTAAACTTTAGTAAATAACGTATGTTGGAGCCCGATAAACTTTTTAAACTTCTGAACATTTTCGATATAACGAGAGGCTGAAATTGCTGAATCACTGTTCCCCAATAGAATTCTTATTAAAATATTCAAATTATACCACCTAATAAATAATAAGAAGCAGAGAAAATATAAACATCACATCTCGATATCAGGAGGTTACGATTACGACACGTTCCGTTTCTCGTGCGCTCAGAGACGTGTCATAAATGTCAGAATATATCAACATTTAGCATAATATAGGCAATAAACACATATTATATGATAATATTTTATACATACATATATGCGATAAGTAGCCATGTCAAAAAGTTACTGTTAACATATATTTAATTTTTTTAACTACCTTATTATTACAGATCAACAAATAAATATTCGTATAGGAACTATTTAGTATTTATTTGTTTTTAATAATTTATTCCTATTTAATTATTAGTCAGTACGCTAGTTTAATTTGTATTAAATATTAAAAGCGCAGTTTTAGATCGGAATACTGTAAAAATAATATATACTAATATTCATAATTTACTCAATGTTCATTAAAGCTGTATTAAATAATATTCCTCAGAGTACCTGGGTTAAAAAATGTGTTATGTCATTCTATTGTCAAAATTGTGAAATAACCAATTTTGAAGTTTCTGGATAAGTCATTCACTTATTGTAGCAAATAAATTTGTTTTCTACATTTACTTATAAAAGATTTCATAATTATCTCATAAAAATTCAGTGTAACTAACAACTACCATGTCTGAGAGGTTGAGAAATACGATTCAAACGACAAATGAGGATATTATTGAGGATTTGACAAAAGATTTAAAATCGTCTCTCGGAACGATAGAAAACAATGAAGGACCTGTTGTAGACACTGAAAGTGGTGCTGAAGAGGTTCCTACAAACCCCCAGAGCTCTGGAGATAAACCAAAGACAGGTAACTTTTTGAACCATTGAGGTTTCTTGTTTTTTTTTTACAGTTAAATCACTTTATTAATAGGATACATTTAAAACATCATGCCATGGAAACAAATACATTTTGAGATTTTTTTCATCAAAAGTTTCTAGATGTTTATGTAGAAGTCGTCTATCATTTATATCAACTTTATACATGATTTGCAGAAGGAAATATGTATACAGCAGTAGATAATTAAAAAAAAATATATATGAAAAAGATTAGATATATAAATAAACATATTAAAATAAAATATTTGTAGAATGAGTATTAGTTCATGGGAATTTAGTTTTCATTTTAATCAAACAAATGCATTCTGTTGAATATATAGATAGTAAAACTAAATCATCATCACCCCTATCCTACCTAAGTAGGATCGGCACAACATGTTTTCTGTTTCCACTCTCACCTATCAGATGTCATCTCAGTATTAACACCTTTTTGGTCTTGCTCTACTTGCTATATCTGTCCACTTTCAAACTTAAAACATTTCTTGTTACATGACTTTCATCTCTCCTCGTGATATGCCTGTACCATGCTAACCTATTATTCCTCAACTTTTCAACTTTTCTGTCACTGGTGCTATTTTCAAACTTCCTCTGATATACTCATTCTTTTTTTTTATCCATTTTTCCTTTCAATTATTGTGATGTTTTGTATGGACCTAAATTAATGGAATGAACATCAAAAGCAATTTAATGTTTGCAAAATGTATGTATCAAATTCTGTTACAACATACCCAAAGTTAATATTTTGGGGATTATTAATAGTAAAACTATAGTACACTTCACTCTCAATTGATAATGCAGCAAAAATATGTATTTCAAAAGAAATAATGATTTAAAATTTGTGTTTCAGGCATCCCTCCTTCAGATATTGATGACAATTATGATTATATAGCAGATGAGGATAAAAAAAGTGATACTAGTGACACAGATTCCATTGATGAGGTGTCACTCAAAGATGCAGAGGTTGATCTCACTGATGAAGAGAAGGAGATGAGAAGGAGTATAGCACAGGAGTATAAATTTAAAGGCAACGATGCATTTAGAGTGGAAGATTATGAAATGAGCATTGAAAAATATACGGAAGGTTTGTATATATATATTTTTTCTTTTACTGACAATATTGTTTTTTTTTGTTAATTTATTGATTGCGAGCTTTTGCTCGCGACTTCAATTGTGTTAATGTCAATTTGGTTTATCTCTAGGCAAAAGTACCATCTTTTCTGTGTTTCGTTTTCGCATTCATAATATTAAAAAAGGTTTTCTCTTGGCATTGTTTCAGAAACCTGTCTTTTATGACAATGTTGTATCACTGTAATTTGTTTTTATGCCATTGAAAAGTATTAACTTATTCATTTAAAATTTTTTTTTAAAATGTAGTCAACCATCAACACCAACCTGTAAGTAATCCACTGCAGAGCCATAGGCCTCTTTCCGTAGGAAGGTATGGGCATAATCATGACGTAATGGCGATTTAAAGGACTGAGAAATCCACAGTTCTATATATTTTCCACATACTTTGGTACTACAAAAACAATTCTCATCTACAGGTTTCATCACAATGCTGTCTTTTAACATCAGCCAGTAGTGTTACCAATTTCAACTAGTAAATATATGTGTATTCCGAAAAATTCGCTAGTGCACGTCGGGGCTCCTATCTGTGAATATGGTGGACCTGGACCTGGTGGTTGCATTAAATGACAATGTTTACCATCTTTTGTTGTTCATTGCAAATCTCTTTTAGGTTTAAGTATCTGCCCGCTACAGTTCCCACAGCAAAGGTCAATACTCTATTGTAACCGAAGTGCGGCTAGGATGAAACTTCAGAAGTACGACAAAGCGATAAAGGACTGCACGAAAGCCATTGAGCTCGATGAGAAATATTTAAAAGCTTATCTACGGTAAGTATTTTTCACTATGATCACCATACACTAATTATTGTACTTACCATATTAGTAAACAAGGTGGTATTGTATCTTAACCCGGCTGGGTCCATACCACCAATACAAATACCAAAAACTCCATCATTATGACTCTTGTTTTGTTACGTTTCGAAATCGGGCTTTATTTCTATCCAACTGTTGAGTGGTTTAAAACCAGCCTCGGCAGCAACAACTGCAAATGAATTGTTGATCATTTGGTGGTCACTGCTATATTCATAAAACTCTGCTTACCATCAGATATATTGCCGTTTCTTTGTCGTGCATCATCCACAGTCGCACTATAATTTAACTTCCCCCAAATTATATTATTGTAGACGGAATATGTTAAAGTTAAAGATAAGTAAAGATTCTGCTTCGAATAGTCATAGCTCTATCTATACCTATCAGTACTTTTAACATGATTAAGTCTCAAAAGGACTGTATTTTGATTATATATAAATTACTACCACCGTCGAAGGCTTTCACATAAATACGACCGAAATTTAAGGCAAGCTAGCAATTCTCCCGGTGATATAACGGCGGCGAACTATTCGTATCCCTCCTCTACTTTAAATAAAACGTGCTTGTATCCATGTCTGCGAAACCACGGATCACATCGCCGTAATCGGGCGGTTAACTTTTTTCCCGTACACCCGCCGTGGCTATCTTCGGTAATGTCTCAAATCGATCCCCCGGAGTGGAGTCCTCGAGCATGTTACTAGCGCGATATACACTGCACCCCACACGCATACAGCAGGGCACAGGTTCTGTTTGTCTGTTCCTTTTTGGTTAGTTATCATTAGGCATAATTGAGCAGAACATTTCTCAGGTGCAGTTTTCCTCACGTTGTTCGCCTTCACCCGTCAGCCGATAGTGTTACCGATTTAAACTAATAAATGTCTGCGAATTCCGAAAAATTCGTTGTACATGCCGGAGTTCCAATCTACGGACCTCGAATTAACATTCCCGAACAAAACACTCGACAACCACGATTTATGTGGTAACAAAACTTCTACTCATCTGGATATCTAGCGATAAATAGAAATATTTACATTTTCAGGAGAGCACAGTCGTATGAAGCCAAAGAGAAATATGACGAAAGCTTAGCGGACTTCAAGAAAATTCTAGAATTGGACCCTTCGAATAAGGAAGCGCTGCGGGCAGTAGACCGTCTCCCACCCCTAATAGAACAGAAGAACGAGCAGTTAAAGACAGAAATGTTAGGGAAGTTGAAGGATTTAGGAAATATGATTCTCAAGCCTTTTGGTCTTTCAACGAACAATTTCCAGATGGAGCAAGACCCGGACACCAAGGGATATAAAATAAACTTTAAACAATAGAATTCTGTATTTATCATTGCGTTAGAGAATAAACGCTTGACGTAATATAATCACGCTATATGTTCTCTATGTGCATAAGCAGAGATGTGTCGTAGCTTAATATCAGTCAATGTTCGTTTAAATTGCCCTTTCGCTTTGATATGAAATAGATAGCAAATAAAATAACTTTTTGCGTAATCCTTCATAAATTGTATATATGTTGTCTATAAAAAAATAAAAATCCATTTTACACAGTTAAGTTTTAGTTTTTATATTTGCTAACCGAAGATAATTATGGCCTTTTTTGGCTGAACTGGCAATTGCCCAGAAGACCCTTTTTTGTGGGCTTAGGAATTCAAACCATAGAATTCTTACAACGTTTGACAAATAAAGGTCTCCAGGACAGGTGCCAAAACTCATTAGATAAAATATATAACGCGAAATTCTATGTGTCCAGACCCCAACTCCCCCCCTCCCCTTCCATAATCCCGCAGTCACGTTTTCTGCGACCTCCCCTATCAATATTGTGTCACGAATGATAGATCCCCGTATATTTACAAATACATACATAAAAGGTATAATTCATGTATTTAAAAATATGAAATAAACGACTTTCTATTGTCACAGTAAATGTAATTTAAAAAATCGAGACAAACATTTGACAAAAATGTTTCATGAGCTTCGAACGTCAGGTTTCCTCAACTAGTACCAAATAGTTAATAATTTCAATGCTTCAGTGTTCTCTAACAATACGCTGGGCCTCTTGTTAGAACTTTCCAGAGAGTTTTTGCGAATTCTTGAGTTGATGTAATTATTTCCCACCCATTACTCTCGTCTACAATAACCAAATTATTTTACGTAAAAAGCCAACAATATTACATGATATGGCGTCGAACAATGCAAGTTTATGATTAAAAAAACACTATATGACAGACAAGAGCACATCGAAAATCCTACACGAAAGTTCTAGGAATATTTAAAACTTCTTTCTGTTATAAACCTTCAGTGTTCTTCATTTCTGTCTGTTAAAATAAAAAAGTAATATAAACTTTTTGATGTTCCAATTTCGAAGGCAAAGAAAATCACGTTCTGTCAAAACAATATGTTATGTAGTATATCATAATTTTGTTCTTTTCATACTTAGATATTATATATTTTTCTATGATTTTAAAGTTAAATTTACTGTAATATGAGTTTTATGTGATTATTAGTAAATATATACGTAAGTCGTATTTGTTACTATTTAAAATGCTACAGAGCTCCAGAGTAGGCTGAGTAAATGACGAGATAAGCTGGACAATGTTAGTTTGAAGATTAATAGAATAAAAACAGAACATATGTACTGCGATTTCGGTGGGCCATCCCGTTCTTGTAGTCCGGTGAAACTGTAGCGGCCTTAATAAGCCAACAGTGTAGTCAGTTCGAAAAAAAACCATCTCGTTTTTACCTTATAGCCGTAAATTGTTGCTCCAATTTCCGATACCTCGGTTCATTGATCCAAAACGACGGTGGCATAGACAAAGACATGAGGAATAAGATGAAATGGCGAAAAGTGTCTGGAGTAGCCCACAAATGCCCTTGAAACTTAGCTGAAGGTGTATGCAACTATTATAAGATCAGTTATAGTTTATGGATTTCAGCGCTGGGCTACGATAGAGACGGACTGAGAGAAACTTACACGTGGTAGTGATGCGAATGTTAAACTAGATGTGTGATGTAACTAGAGAGCTTAGATTAAGAATGAGTGTATCAGAGGAAGAAAGGATATGAAGGAGATGAAAATTATGTAACTAAAGTAGTTTTAAGTATGAAGGTGGAGAGATATAGGAGTAGAGGAAGATCGGAAAGGTATATATAGATTGTGTGTAAAATGAAGTGTATAATAGGTGTGAATACTGAGATGACATCTGACGGGGGAGAGTGTAAGAGGAAAACGTGTTGTGTCGATCCTATTTAGGTAGGATAAGGGTAAGAAAATGATGATAAACGTAAGTTCTATTTGGTTTGTTTACTTTTACCTCAAAAAACCGAGTGTCCAGTTAATTTTGTTACTATCAAGATTATTAACCCAACCATAATTTTATTGACCCCTCATTGTATTTATTGATATTATTTGATAAATCTCGCAGGTGCTTACCGTTGTAAAGGTAATAAGACACACAGACAAAATACATACGGAATTGTAGTGTAGCGAGTTGGTATCAGTGCATCGTATTAGTCAATTAGTAATAGTTAGAGCTAACTGAGAAGATAACTTATTTCGCCCTAAAATGCACTATTCTGTGTTATTGCAATTACAGATCAAAAATGGCGAGTTGCCGACGGACACGCAAGTACGTATTTACAAATTATTCTTCAACAATCAATTAACTTCGAACCACGGAATAAAGAAAGAAGACTTCGAACGATTGAAACGAGTTGTGTTCTTCTTTATTTTTAGCGTGGTTTTTGTTGCGCTTCTAGAGTGAAGTGAAGAAGTTGAGCGAGCGAAGTAGTATAGCGTAACCTTTATTTATTAGAGCGGAGCGAAGTGTACAAGTACTCTACAGTTCTCGCCAATCTTTTCCAAACAAATTTAAGTATAAATACATATTATATGTATAACATCGAGACAATTTAACAATAAATAAAAATCAATTTTAGATTCCTATAATAGTATTTTTAACTTTGTTTTGTATTATACTCTTAACTGTACTGTGCGCAAATCCGAACTTAGGCTATATTCTGAGCGGTAAAATTGACGAAGGGTTGTACAGAATACTAGAGATGCGAAATGACGAGTCTATACAATTGATTATCCAAATTTTCACAACATAATGAAACTAGTAGGTCCCGAACATTTTCATTACCAACATCACCTTCCTTTTCTCTCTTTAATATCGCATTTATGAATCAAATTTTTTCGACAATAGAACACGTCGATGGGTGGTGGTGGACTCAATTTTCTCACGACAATCGAAATGAATCTCAATGGTTCCATAGAGAGTGAAACAATTTTCGAATTGATTTTATATACTAATGGGTGTTGTAATCGCTACTTAGTGCAAAGCGGACCATAAATTGACATGCTTTTTTGCTTCGCTTTTCTTCTTTACTGCGTTGCTCTATCATATTGAATGTCCTAGGATAATAAACACGGTGCTGAACTCGCTAACACTGCCTATTAGATAAAATTACTTTAATAATCTAGTTTAGGTACTGTTTTGTACTTTATAGGTTTTAATGTTGGATTACAGTCTCACCTGATGTTAAATGATGATGTGGTCTAAGATGGCAACTATCTAAACCTAAACGGGTATTGGCTGTGCAGTTGCTGGAATACACCTATACGCGCTTGATGACAGATTGTCAAATTGAGGGCGGTAGCTAGCTCTCGGTGAAATTAGAAGGAGTCCTACCACCATGCTACAGTTTTATAACGATGTTTTCTTTACCTAAAGCTTCGTTGCATTCGCAAGGATTCGAACTTATTTCAACAGACGTGTTGTTCGTAATAGCCATTTACCTAATATTAATAATAATACTATAATATTAATGGTACACTAAATTACTATTAAGCATTATGTTATAATAAACTTATTCGAAAGTACTTTTACCTGTTATTTTATGAAACGTTCACTTTTCATTACTTTTAAATATATTATATACATATGTATTTTGTTCTCTGTTTTCAGACTGTGCAAAACGTGAGTATATTATTCTTATTCTTTATTGCATTTTCTTTAATAGCTTTTTGAAACACTATTATGTCTATGTATAATTACAACGGGTAATGAAATCTCTATTAGACTCACAACTGTGTTTATAATATCGATAACGAGCGATATCGTGTCAATATGTGTGTTGTTTTCCCACGCCTTGATGACTCATCGTATTGTTTTATCTTTAGAACGAGTTCGAATGTCTTGAGATATTTCTATATATGTCATCAGTATTCCGATGATATATATGTTATGTACATATCGTGACAACAAAATACTATCCTAGTTTATAGGCTGCCACGAAAGAACTACCGCCAGCAGATGAGTGAATTTTTCATAAGTTTCAAATACCACGAAGAAAGGGGTATTTTATTCGAATAGCGTTTTGTTGCCGTTTCTTCTAATCGTTAGCCGGTAGTTGTTTTGACGTACATAAACGCCTTCTCAGGGCCTAAACTGAATCAAGTATTTTTGATTTGATACTAATATTATTAAATGTTATACTTCAAAGTTACCTGGAAGATATTGTTTAGCGATAAATGAGAATATTATAGGACTGGGAGCGCTCTGATACTCTATATAAGTAATTTAAATAACGTATAGTAGCGTTGTTTTTGAATTTTGCGCATGTTTAGTCGCTGCCGCAGTAAAAGTGGTCGGTTCAAGCGCTGCCAGTCGTGCGACAGGAGATACCGCGTGCGACAGGCCTGCTGTCGTCGGCGGAGAAGCAGCTGCCGCCGACGGCGAAGCCGAAGACGTTCGCGCAGTCGTCGTCGGCGGTAACGTATAATCTAAACAATTAAAATTCAACCACTGAATGTATGTAAGCGCTTCGCTTCAGAATATCTGCTCCGATTTGGTTAATTCTTTTTTTTGTTGCGTTTGTAATTGTCAGTACAAGGTTTGTTTGAAAAATCATTCGGAAAAGTGAAAAATTTGGTTAAAACGAAGCTCCATTTAAAATAGTAAATGAGATAGAAGACAGTTGGGAGATGGTTGGTCTTTATAAATAAATTTAATAGGTGCGCTCCAGATCATGAGATGTGTTTCTGGTCTGCATCTCATGGGCCGAGTAGGGAGTATGCAGACGCTTTTGAAAACAAACTATATCACTGTCATTTCTGTCTATATCGGTCCTTTGCGCCAGATCAATAAAAGAGGCTGATGGAACCGTACTAGTAGGTCCGACCAGGTGTGATGCGGTGAAAGTATGAATAAATAAAAATGGAGCGGTGGGTGGACTTGCCTATAAATAAATAAAATTATAAAGATCCCAAATAAAAGGCATGAACTAACCTGTAAACTCAGCACCTCATACGGAGCAGCGGCGTCTCTGAAACTCGCTAAGATACTAGATTTAATAAGTCAGCAAATGTAGCCCAAAGTCTAATTTATTATATCCCTCGCATGGGTATAATGTATTGTGGCCAGCGACGTGGCTATATCATTTATGTACCCAAATGAAATGAAATAAGAAATAGAATGGCGAATTTCAAAATGGTAGCCATACACAAAAATCTGTTTAGGCTTTTTACGGCATTTGTATAAAAACTATTTTTTTTTAACTCTTATGAATATTCATTTATTTAAATGTCTAGTTGACAACACTATTGTTGTGAAAAAAAAATTTTTTTCGAACTGGCTATACTGTTGACCTGGTATGGCTTCTACAGTTTCACCGGACTACATTTGTGAAAATTGATTTTGATAAAAAAATTTAATAGCGAAAGTACTGATGTCGAGTTTCGTTATAGTGTTACATTTGTGGACAGCTATCAATGGCGGTGTCGGTCTCGATCGGGGAAATTTAAGCGTTGTCGTCGATGCGATCGCCGCTACCGCGTCAAGCGGCGGTAGCTATGCAATCGTTTTATTGGTTAGTGAACTTTATCTTTCATTTGTTGAGGCCAATGGATACGTGTTCTTTAAGCCTAAATTATTACTAGCTTTTAGAATATAAATTCGTAAATGATCTTTTATTTTATAATCTAGTAGCAGCCGTTTGTGAGTTATATCTTTATTAATGCTGACACTATAAATTATCTTCAGTGCAAGCTAAGATATTTTTAATATGGCAGATATTTTTTTACCCTTACTTGACCCTTGTCATATATTTTAGCAAATTTAGACGATATCTTTATTTCTTTTGGGGTATAAGCTATACTACTGTAAAGATTCATTAAAATCCATTTAGTAGTTTTTGCGTGAAATAGTAATAAATGTCTATTCGTTCTAAACTATTTATTTATTTTGTTTATTGGCCTGATTTTATAACAATCTAAAATAATGGTGGCTCCTTTGCCTCTTTAGAAAGGTTTTGAGACGACTTGAAATTTAAGGGTTTTTAAGTGACGCCGAACATGTAACATAATATGTAATATACATGTAATGTAATATATATGTAATCATAGCCTAGTTTTTATAATTTTATCATAAATGTGTTTTGTTTGAGTCTATATTGATAAACAATATTGGTGGCATTTTGGTTAGTTTAGTTTGGTATATATAACTAGCTGCTACCCGTCCGTTTCGTAGAACATGAAAAATTGTAAATGGTCAATCCAATCCAAAAAAATAAGTAACCTAGACCCATCTACGAAAAATTCCTGATCGAATGACCATAGACCAATCCAGATACGTTCAGTAGCTTTAATGTGATAGGACAACACAGGAACTGTATTTCTATTACACAAATAGATATAATGCCACATACATTCTAACATCTCTGGAACTCTTTGGAACGTTTAGTACGAAACATTTAATCATTAATACTCTTCGATCAGGAGGATTGGTGTTAGTACTGAGAGTAACCTAAAATTTATGTTCCTTGTTGTCGTTTTCAGGTGTCATAGTGTTGGTGTATCGCTCCTCTTAGTATTTGAGAAATTGTCTGTGTATTTGAAAGTAATAACATATATTTTTTATGATGCAGATTTGTTTTATTTGCTTTCCGTACTCTTTAAATACGATGGAAACGTCCTAATATACCAAATCAGTTTATGAATAACGTAGTACTGAAGTAATAAACATTAAAAAAGTACAACCAAATTGAGAAACCATTCCCTTTTGTTGTCGGTTGAATTGAATTGAATTGGTAATTCTATTTCCGAGTTTGTGAAACTAATTCACGTTTGGTCAGACCGTACACGTTTATTGTTAGTGACATAAATACGGATATAACACTGAAGGGCTTTTTATAGGTAAAACGATGAATCATTCCGAACAAAAGAAAACATTAGTAATTTCACTGAAAAACACTCATCGATTGTAGAGTGAATAAAGCAGTAAATATTTTGTTTGACTATGATGATTTACTATAAACTGCGGTACCGTTCCTCCAACGAATAATCGTAATAATAGAAAAGTTTTTATTGACTTATACATTTATTAATAGTTTATAGGTTTTAGCGTTTGCCTGCCATCTCACCTGAAGTTAATTGACGATGTGTACTTAAGATAGTAAGCACGATAAACCTAAAGGGGCTGGCTCTTAAGTGCTATAAGTACTTGCTGAGAGATTTTTAACCTGAAAGTGGTACTAGGCAGTTGGGGTTAGTAACAGCCCTACCACTATACTGTTTGCTACGCTATACTGAATATGCTATTTCTATATGATTTTTTTATATTTGGTTTTACTATTTTTGTTTTAAATATGTACGTTCCAAAGATAAACCCCATCGAGTTTCTTGCCGGTTCTTCCCAATGACTGGGTTGTTTTTCGCGCCGGTGGTAGTTTAGACGTTCATATGCGCAGGGCCTAAATTGTATTAAGTTTTTTTTTTATGCCAAAGAGCAGCAAACAGGCAGACGGCCCATCTGATGTTAAATGGTTGCCGTAGCCTTTGGACAACTGCGACACCACGGGCATTACTGTTGTGGTATCGACCTTGAAGAGCGTGTTTCAATCCCTTTTTTTAGAACCCCATGCCATAACGTGCTGGGTAACTCATTATTATTAAATAAGTTGACCATGCTTTTATCAATACAATGGGCACTTAACAAAGGATATGACTGCTTATTAATTAATTTTTACGTTGATTAGCCTTTGAGATATCGAGTGAGTGCGCTTTTTATATGTCTGTAAAGATCACGCATTCACAGAACTACATCTTTAATGTGCAAACTGTCAAAAAAAAATCCATAGTACAATTCGAGTTTCTTTCAACGTAGTATCTGAAAGAAGTAACTAGTAGCCACATTTATTTCTACTAATTTAATTAAAACCAAATGGGAAATGATTGATAAGGAACTGGTCATCCCATGTTTCAGACTCAGTAAGACCAGTATCAGTTTTTGGGGTAATAATATTGTTAGTTTTTACCACAAAGTTTCTAAATATTACCCATTTGCCGGACTGCCAGTTTCAGCACCATGTCAAGAGTGTATTCGTGTCTAAAGACTATTATAGGATGGATTAACATGTGAACGATAGTGATGTCTAGAATTTTAAAACCATCTCTGTACATACACTAATAACGATTGCAACTTTAATGCATTATAAAAAGATGTGCGTTCAAAAGATAAACCTGATCGAGTTTCTTGTTGGTTGTTCTCGATGACTGGGATGTTTTCCGAACAGCTGGTAGTTTGGACGTACATATGCGTCTTCTTAGGACCTAAATTAAATAAAGTACCTATTCTTGATTTTAATTGTTTTCTCATTGAAAAAATAAATTTAAATGAAGAATGAGCATATCTGAAGAAATTTGAGAATAGCACCAGTGACAGAGAAGTTGAGGAGTAATAGGTTAGCATGGTACGGGCATATTATGAGAAGAGATGAAAGTCATGTAACAAGAAAAGTTTTGAGTTTGAAAGTGGACGGATATAGGAGTAGACGAAGATCGAGAAAGGTGTGGATGGATTGCGTGAGAAATGATATGTGTATATTCAGATGACATCTGACAGGGAAGAGTGGAAATAGGAAAATATGTTGTGCCGACCCTACGTAAGTGGGATAAGGGTAATATGATGATGAATTGTTTTCCCGTTGAAAATTAGTCCAAAACATTCCAAGGGCGTAGTCATATTACAATTCGTAATATTAACTACAAAAGTGGATACCTAACGGCGTTATCAGCGAGCTACATAAATGCTTGGCTGATCGATACAGCGGTTTCCTAGAAGTATTTTTATCTGATAACGTGCTACATTTTACAAAAAAAAATAATACAATTTTCTGTAAATTATACTATACGGTAACTGATCTTATCAGTAAGAGAATTTATGAAGGAAATAATATGTATCACATTTTACGCTGATCGTGACGTAATCATTTGTCTTTTTACATCCGTTTGTGAGAAGTTCCAAATAATGAGGTCGGAAATTAATACTGACTCATTCTAATGACATTATTGTGAAGAAAAAACTTTGTAATTTTTTTGTAAGAATATTGCGCGCACGGTGGTCTTTCGTGATACGACATACTAAATAGCCGTATGTAGGAGTGCAGAAAGATAAAAAATTGTGTGGATTTTCGGGTTGTAGAGATTTAACTGAACATTTTCGGCAAATTATACGACTTAGAATGCTAAAATTTCGTTTTTAAACATTTCAAAAGCTGAGCACAATATTTATCTATATCATTGAATCATTCCGAATCGAGCCATACTCCGAGGCCGAATATGATGCGACATACGATAGAAGGACGAAAAATTTGAAGCGATGTAAAAAAAGTTTTAATTATGTGAAACTAGTTGCCCACCCTGGGATTCACACGGACGTAGTAACGATGGAAATGATACTAGATCTTTCTTTTACAGTACCAAGATGTAATTAAATAAAATGGTAATAATAACAAATGAACGTCAGTCTGGTCGATTTTGAAAATATTTTTGAACAAATAATCATCTTATTGTCTTAGTCATTTTTAACATAGAGATTTTTTTAACCCAAATTCTTTAATGTTCCGTTATACCTATATTTTCTATATTCCTATATTCCTATATTCCTCTATATTTTGTATATTTGTGTATTTCCATATTGGTGGTGTTTTACGTAATATAGTTCGGTTATTATGCACAAGTGAAGTGGATGGGAAATAATACCACGGAGCATGCATTCTGAGATGCCACCAAAACTCCGTGGAAAGTTCTAATAAGGAAACCACCATCTTCTTAGAACATTATAATGATCACAAGACACTTACTTGGCAAAATCTTGTCACTTGACGCTGGCTAGTGCACAAACCGTGCCGGAGCCAAAAAATAAAAAAGAAGAAGATATACACTCTTTGACGAAATAAACTCAGTAACATTCGAACTTATAACATTAATGAATTGCTGTCGAATTTCTACCACTGGACGGCGACTAGTAGCCATAAAAATTATTTTATAGTTTGACAACAATCTCACCTACTGTTAAATGACGACATATGCGCCCTGTTTATCAAACGTTACAAATCTACGAGATCACATGTTACAAATTACATCCTTTTTTCTTACAAGTTATTGTAAATTACATTTAGCTAAAATACGAGTCTACATACTTCCAAGTTACAGGATACAAGGACATTTCATACAAATCTATATGAACTTGTAGTTTTCATTTACAAGATTTTATTTTGCTAAATTTAAAAATGATTTTTTATCATATTTTATGTCGTTAAGATATAAATTGCGGTACAATAAGTAGTCCAGGTAAAGTTTTCTAATAATTTCAGTTTTGGGTGTTAATAACCTAGTTTAGAGTCAACGGAATGTCTCTAACTTTTTCGTAAGAAGTTACAAGCTACAAAAGTATTTTTGATAAATAAATACAAGTGTGAAAAAGCACTCGTATTACCAGTGATTTCACTTGTAGCTTGTAATTTACATATGTAGTTTTAATAAAGGCATTTCTGTAAAAATATTCTAATTTCCAAAAGGAAACGCTTGTACATACAAGGCTTGTAACGTTTGACAAACAGGGCACTAGTCTAAGATGGTAAACGTAGAAGACTAGACTTAGAAGGGGATTTGTGCTCAAGTGCAGCTACCGGAACATATCAATATGTGCTCGGTGACAGATTTCAAACTTGAGAGCGATAGCTTGCCAGGCGGGTTTAGGAAAAGTCTTACAATCATGTTATTCATTGTTATGTTTTCCGCGACGATAGTTTAGCCTCATTCTAGGATTGCAACTTACGTCTAATTATAATGTAGACTTGCTGGTGCCCGCGACATCGTTCTTATGAAACTGGTTTTCTCATTTCAAGGTATATATGTGTGTTATCTAGAATAATTATCAGCCTATTTTTACTTAATTTTATCGCTATTATTTAACACCTGTGATTCTTTACCAAATTTAAGTTACTTTTGTTAAATTTTATCAATACTACTGAGCACGTATGAAGAAGCGTAATGTTACTGTTATGCATGTTAAATTAAAAGCAATGTTTAAATTATACAATGTATTTTCGTTTAGATATTTTTGTGGAAGGTTTATATCAGGGATTCTCAAACTTTTTTGGGCAAGGTGGCTTTTCCAAAATGAATTGATACCTCAGACCCCCATAGGCAAATTACTTTTAAATCATGTGTATGGGTTAAATACCGAGAAAGTTTTTGATCCGATAATGCTAGTAAGACCATCAGGCCAATAAAAAATAGAGTAAATCAAAACGTGCCTGAAAGACTTGTACCCTCAAACACATTATCTTGCACGAACTTGTCCACGCTTATCGCCTTGTTGAGTTTTTTTAAAGTACAACAACGATACTTCCTACTAAAATATTAGTCATTCTTATGACTAGTTGGCACACGTAACACAACTTATACAGTATATTGAAAGTTTCAAATAAGAACTTTTGTTCATTAATAGGAGTCGATTTTTAGGCCTCGTCGACTCCCAAATTAGTTTTCGTTTATGTCGACGCCTGGGTAAGTAATATCGACTCCTATGTGTATGATATTTATATAAAGTATAAAAACGTCCACATATTCTAATTAAGTCGTAAGGAGTTTTCCTGCTCTTACATTGCTAACGCTGGCTAAACCTTATGAGATACATCAAAATAATGTACTACGGAATTATTCGTCTCATAAACACCTACAATAAAGTCCTTGATATCTATCTATCAATAATAACGCCTAGTAATAATTTTTATTTTCTACATTTGAGAATCCATGGGTCGTTTGTAGTAAATAAGACAAAACTGCAGAGACAAGAAAAATAAGGTGTTACAAGTTTTTAAAATAAGTCAAAGATGTAACAAACATTTTGCTGTTTGAACAGTAATGGCGCCAATAAAGCTCCCTGCGGCACACCGCAGTCCGACGTCTGACGCACTGTTATCATTTTATCAGTTGGCATTATATCATATACCTCTACGCTGAATTTTGAAATACACCGATAAGATATCACGGCAAACATTATAGAATCGCTTCAAATGTGGTTTACATTGAGGGATAAGTTATCGAAGGCGTTGGTCGAGTCCAAAAGGATTTATTGACCAGGGTGTGGCCGTTTTGTGGGACTTAAGAGTCCTACTGTGTGTTGATTTTATATTAAAATACAGTGAAAAAATATGGAGTTGAAATTATTTACATTGATTTTATCTGTGATCGGATATGTTTCGGCACAAAATTGTAAGTATTATGTAATAGTTATAAATAATCTCATTATCTGATTAAGTTTATACTAAATTATTATAAAAGAACATTGTGCGGCTTTGGTCTAATCTGTTGTTATCAATCCGATCAAGTTAAAACTGAAACTAATACTTGTGGCGAGGCTCTATTAGAATGTAAAGAATGTGAAAGAAACATTCCTATTTTTTTTTACAAAATAGTAGAGGTGGTATTTATTGCTTCAAATTGTTCAATAGTTGTTAATAAATATATAAATCTATGACTGGTTTTCTTTTAATGAAACTGTTTTATGAAACTGGCGAGCAGTCAACCTAATTTTAAGTATTCAAAGTTTGTAGCTATAAATAACCTAATAGATGACTGAAGAGCTGACTGACAAATAGATCTAAGATGGTTTGTATGTTGTGTTTCCGTATTAGAACTTAGTCCTAGTAAAACACTACCATTTTCCTCTTTAGATTCTATAGTCACTATATCTCTTTAGGAATATCTAGATATTACGTACAGAAACGCAGCAATGTTGTCGCTTTTCCAAAGTTAGATCCTTAGCACAGATATAGACTGATACTTAGCACATTTTGAACACTTAGCTCTTTGTGGTTATCGCTTACCTCGCACTTTTAGATTCCAGTGCTATAATCATTCTAATTAGATATATTTCTGTCATGGTTTAGTCAGAACGCTGTCATTATTTCGAGTAATTCTTTCATAACGATTCTTGTTCCTTGTACAGAATCCATTCCAGTTCCAGTGACTTTCACCTTCATATCTTTTTCATGTCTCTGTTTATTAATTGACTAGGTGTGATTCTACGGAAAGGAATCTTGGAGTCCATTGCTTGCGCGTTGCAGTAACACTGTCAATAACAACCTCCAATAAATCCACTCAGTAAATACATACATGGGCAGTGTAAGGGATGTTTTTTTCGGTTTTTCTATACTAGGAGTTAATGGAAAATTGTCAGATAAACTAAACACATATATGCATGTATGTACAATATATGTATAGCGAGTTAACTCGAATGGATAGTTAGTTAAACTCGGAGAAAACAAAATCCAAGCCGAAGTCTGGCCCCTTTTACACTCTTGGGTTAGTTTTCATTTCGGCCGAATGGCATCCTCTCTCACTTCTCAACCTTAAAAAGTGGTCAAGTCCTTCAATATAACAGGACTGAGTCACTTCGTAAATAAAAGGTTTATTGGTATTGATTTTTTTAGTATCGTCGATATATGTACGTTGAAAATCTTCTATTTTTCACAGCCCCAATTACTAGGGCTAGGAACTATGAAAGTTTGCACACAGGTTCGATTTACACTGTAGATGAACAATATTGAAGGATTTTTGGAAATTCAACCTTATTAGGTAGTGAACAGGGAGATGAAAAATTGTATAAAAATTCGATATTTGTTAAGCTAGATCTATGAAAATTGGTACTTAGGAAGCAATTGAGAAAGTAAAAAAAGATGTGTTTTATATTTATTCAAATATATATCCTGCATATTTCTTTATATAAATAGAAAAACAAACGAAGTCGTTGATAGCTTCTAGTAATGTTATAGAAGTTTGTTTATCCTTCCAATTGAAATATTTTATTTTTGCATACTAGTTACAGTTTTGTACCACTACCAAGTCGGTCTTCAAATATTTAGGTTGTTAGGTAGTCACTGGCTGATTCAGAAACGCAATAAACTAAGTCACTGTGACGAGATCCAGTTGAGTCTTACCAATCTTGGTTACTATAAACGTCGGCTTCAAATTCCCATGTAGTATTATTCCCCAGCAAAGTTAAATAGATGGTTTCAATATATTCTCTTTCATCCAACGATCCAATTCTATTTTAATAACAGTATGTCATTATGTGATTCACTGGCTCGCCTTACTGTTATCTCACTTATCTGTAAAAATATATAGATAGGAATTCAAAGTCATATGACAACAGCAAGCGACAATACGAATGCAATTCATGAAAAGGATAACTAGGGCGTTGTTTTTCATACATGTGATAACTCTTGAGTTTTCGAGAGTTCTACTAAATTAAATTACAGTCAAACCTGGAAAAGCGAGAATTCGCTCATGGAAGTTTTTCTCTCAAGTTTTTTGCTTATATAAGTACAGAGCTGGCTTCTCTTACTTACAGGTTTAAAAATACAGGAAATAAGTATGTACCGTATAGGTAGAATACATCATCTTTTCTATATACTTTATATAGATATAATATACACGTGTTGTACATATAAACCTTCCGGAACAAATTCTCTAAATTATAGTCAAACCGTACCAAAATCCGTTGTGTAGTTTTGGACAACCAAGGAAACACATAGACAGACATGAAAAACGATTTAGTTTTATTATAAACTAAGGTTACTCTATATTTTATTTATATAATGTTTTATATCTTAATTTAAATGGGATGATAAAATTCGTCACCTTTTTGAAGTGAAGCTTCTTATGACACGGTAGGGAAAAAAATTCGTTACCCGTTACGCGTTAACCGTAACGTACATATTTGTGTGTATTGTGTTTGGATCATCATCATCTTACGCTTATCCCATCTAATTAAAGTCGGTATAACATGTTTTCCTTTTCCACTCTCGCCTGTCAGATGTTATCTCAGTATTCACATCTTTTATACACATATAATTTTTCACGCATTTTCCATACCTCTTTCGGTCTACTTCTACTCTTGTATCCGTCCTCCACCTTCTTATTTAAAACTTTGTCTAGTTACATGACTTTCATCTCTACTCATAATATACCCGTACCGTGCTAACCTATTACTCCTCAACTTCTCTGTCACTGGTACTATTGTCAAACTTCCTCTGATATACTCATTCCTAATTTTATCCTTTCCGGTTACACCACACATCCATCTTAACATTCGTATCTCTGCCACGTGTAATCTTTTCTCATGCGTCTCTTTCGCAGCCCAACACTCGGATGTGTGGGTCTAGTAATATATAGTTTATGAGCATACTTAAAATATATAATTTAATACATATAAGCCAAAGAAGTTTCACTTCCTCCACGTGTACATACAGATACACGAAAAGTTATTTTATTTCTTAAATTACTATCAGCATCTTTAAATTTGTAATTTCAGAAACATTGTTATTAATAATTATATTCGATTTCACCTTTCAGATAAAGTATGTATCTCATCATCTTCAACAAACTTATGCCAAAGCCTCGAGAGGGACGGCAGTCAAGCCACATGTCAGACTGTTGAGACAAGGTGAGATTCTATGAATAAGTTTGTAATGGTTTCTGTTTATCTGCCCACTCCTGCGCATGCGCACCACACCGTTTACCACACTTCACACATCGTCAAACGCGTAGTGCTTATAAAAATCGTAGTTTCTCAAAACTGTAATAATTTTATATTACACGACTAGTTGTCCACCCCAGCTTCGCACGGGTGGGGTAACTAAGAAAATGAGACAAAATCTTTCCTGGTTGTAATGAGTCACGTGATGAAGTATAATGGTAACTAAGCGTCAACCAGTCAATTCTGTCAATACTTTTGAAGGTTTCAATTACTCACTTCTTTCTTTATTCAGAGATTTTTCAACCGAAATATTTTACTTTTCCGTACGATTTTTAAATATTTTCTGTTATACAAACCTATATAAACATATAAATACATATACATAAACATATATATACAAACATATATAAACGCGAGCGAAGCCAGGGGCAAAACCTAATTGGACCATAAACTCTACGACATTTGTCTCAGACTGAATTGCTACTACCATACATTAGATAAAACGTCCGCAATAACGATACTCTTAACATGACGCGTTGGATCAGACAATGTACATCTAATAATCAAGCGGATATAGTCGAGTGTCTGTACCTGATAGGATAGCAACCACTGTACCGTCACAGTGGCTCTATTTTTAATTGTCATATTTGAAGATCATCCACTCTATATCCAGCTTACTGCCAAGTTCAGTGCTGAATGCCGGTTTATTCGCAATAATATTTCTATATTGACAGAGTCGACTGCGCCCTGAAACTGTCCCGTAACGAGGCTGACGTCGGCTACTTCTCCGAAGAAGAGATGCTTCTCCTAACGCAGCAGCAACCAAATGATAACAGAGTTATTGCCACTATACGGGACGTCAGTCGAATGGGTGAGTTTAAAACTAATAATGCACGTAATGTAAAACGTGCAAAGTAAAACAATGGTGAAATGGCTTTGGTAAGCTCCTGTCCGTATGTTTTGGCAGCTATACTCGAGTCAGTATCTCTTCAGCGTAATTATCTTGGACCACATCGACGTTTAACATTAGGTGAGATTGTGGTCAAAAGTGCCTGAAACCTGTAAATTACAAAAATATATTGATTCCACAAATTGTCTAAGAATCTTGATACTTGAAATGATTTCGATATTATTTAATTAAAATCTTTAAGGTGACAAGACTGCAGAATATTGTCTAAATTTTCTTCCTCTTCTTCAGAACCATTCGCCTTCGAAGCCGTAGCTGTCGTTCCCTCTAATCACAGCGGTGGTTTCGAGGGCTTAAGAGGAGGACGTTACTGTCACCCTGGTCTTGACCAAGTCGATCTGCGATGGTCTCCGAGAGTGCTTAGAACTTTGGAACAGCTGGTATGTTATATTTGCAGAGTAGATTTTTATTGAAATAAATCGAAATAGTTGTGACATGAACCGACGTTGATCGATGCGATATGCAAACACGTCTATAAATTGAGCCATCATCTCTAATAATAATACTAAGGAGATCATCTAATCTTAGAGACTATATTGTAGTCACCTGGCTACAATACACGCTGGAAATAAGTTTTTAGTGAGACACTGTTTATTAAAGAAATTAATTTTGACGCCGATAGATGGCGCTTCTCATTTTCAGAACAAGGTATGATTTGTATCTCATTAAAACATTAGGTCATTTGCTGGATTATATGTGTTATCTTATAAAATAAAGTGTTGAAGTCAGTGTTCTGTGTTATAATTGGAACAGACACTGTATCGTCTTTTGTAAACAGCGTGTGCATACTTAATTGTATATGGTTTTATTGGTGGTACTTGTAAGCAAAGTACTGAAACCACGAGAGTTTAGAGATCTATAATTAATCTACATTTAATTGTATTCATAAATTTTCTAAAAATGTTTTAGACATCATGCGAACTACTTCAATTTAACCGTTTAGTCTTTTTACTGCACCATTTATAAATATAACTTAATTTTTATGAGTCGAGCAGCAGAAATATGGACGCTTAGCGCTGGTTTCATTATCATTACGTCAGCATGTAAGGGACGCGCTGCAGGGCTATAGACCTCTTCCCGTAGGAATGTATAGGCAAAATTACCACCGTAGCCTACGACTTATTAGCTATTTGAAACTTCGAGGAATCCATAGTTCTACGTTTTCTCACGTACGGTGCTACTACAAGGACATTTCTCACATTCAGGCTTCCTCTCGATGTTCTCCTGAACCGTCAGCCGATAGTGTTACCAATTTGAATTAGTAATTGTACACAAATACTGAAAAATTCTTTGGTACATACTGGCGGTTGAACCTGTAGGACATTGGATTGATATTCAACTGTTCAAACCACTTGCTCACCACGACTTATACCTTTAGTTTATTATGAACAATGTAGTAGATTACTTTAGTATTTGTTGATGTGCAGAGCGCACGCACCGATCGCTGTCCCGATGTAAACACCAATGGGAAGACGGCTGAAGAGTTGGAGCTGGAGAATATTAATGGATTCTTCTCAGCCGCTTGCAGGCCTGGCTCGTGGAGCGCCAATGTGTCAGTCGACGCTAACCTCAGTAAGTATTTATCGCTGTCAAACCTTACTAGCATACAAACTAAGACATTATCGTTTCAGTGACTAGTAATCCACTATTAGCCGTTTTCTTCTTTCTTCTACTTTGGTAACCAATTTTTTTTACTCAACATTATCACTGTTATTATTAAGTGGAAATTATATTATAGTGTGTCTTATGATGACTTCGGTGTTTCAACAAGATGGCGGTCTCCTTATAAGAACACTCCAGTTTGTTGTTATTGTTACATATTACTATTTCCCACTCACTTCAATTTTCTACAACAATAGTCTATATACGGAATGTAGGGTTAAATAACGTAAGATCTTGAGTAAATAATTCAAGCCAGTACATGATCAAAAATTAGCCTCATACCCCATAGAGTATTTCCATTGGCAATATTTTTGAAATCATCTTTAGCCTTCGTAAGGGATAGCTCTTTAGAATTCATTTTTAAGTACTTATGTTTTTTTATATGGGGAGATTCTACTTAAGACATCCACCTTCCTGGGGAAAGAGTGGGTAGTGTCGGACTCCTAGCAATTAAAGCTCCACGGTGTACCGTCTGGTGCGCTAATGGGGGTTACGGGATCGCGTGAACATCGAGCAACCTTCCTATCTCCATTTACTACATAAACCTACCTAAGAACTGGTGTCTCAAAGTTCATGCTTCTATACTAACAACATTGCGCTGTCTATCAGTCAGTAATATTTTATCAATTAGATATTAGATTACCACTGAAATCAATTAAATCACTTACTTATAATATACGCTTAAATAGTGTCTTGTGACTTCAATGTCCTAATTGGTTGCTCGTTTGCTCTTCCAAGGTAATCTTGTATCTTCTTCACTTGATAAAATTTTCACCTTTTTGCAGAGTCACGTTTCCCCTCTATGTGCTCGCTCTGCGGTCCCTCTGGTTCCTGCTCGGGCTATAGCATCGATATGGGTCCGAATATCGCTGGTGTCAGGAACGACAACCGCCACATCCAAGCCCTTGAATGTCTGAGGTCTAACTCGAATGGTACTGCCCCAGCTGTAGCGTACGCTGCATGGCAACACGTCAGAGAATACTTTACAGTGAGTGTTTTCTTCTTGAACCTTATGGGATATAAATCCATTTATCAATTTGAACCCAATTAGACCAAGTATTTGAAAGAGACATATAGATCGGTTGCATTAGTACTTAAGGCGATATACTCGTATAACGGAAAGGAAACTGACGCGGTCTTATTTAGTAATTTTGGCAAGTAATCTCTGGGTCCCTTAAGGACAGTAATGCATCCCAGAAGCATTGAATTGCTGTACAAGGATTACTCTCTTTCACATTTTAAGGTTTAAAGTCTCAATATATACTTAAGGCTGATTTAAAAGTAAATAGTCCAATTTATGAAGTTATTAAGTTTTTCGCTGTTCGAAGATTGAAAGTTCTTCATATAAAACAATTGAACATGCATAGAACATCCGAGGAAAAGAATGCTAGCTTCTGATAACAATCTTATCTGATGTGAAGTGATGATAAGCAAAGTATAGTGGAATATATTTCTTAATGATAGGAGGTCAAATCGGTAGATGTTTAGCAAGGGATACTCAGTTTAAAGATATCGCTTACAAAGCTTACAATAAATCAGGGGTTCTTAAGCTGATAAGGCTATGGAATACTCATTAATTAGAAACGGATCAAGAATGCTGTAATACTAACTAATATTTAAATCAGAATGTGACTTTGTTTGTTTGTCATGCTGTCACAATTTTACATGCATGTTCTCTACGATACAGATGGAATATAGGGTACTTTTCTTCCCGACAAATCTACAAAATCTACATTGACGAGACCAAAACCGCGGGCTACAGCTAGTTTTAAAGTAGTAGTATGCACTTTCACAAGCTTCTTCCAGTTAAAATAAACAGTAATTAATCTACGTCCTTCTTTAGATCGCAAGCTATTGTTTTAATAAATATCGCGGTTGATTTACTTTCGTATTTGTAATATTCATCATCATCAGTCTATAACAGACCCACTACAGGGTCATAAGTCTCATCCCGATGTAAAGTATTGACACCACCACCACCACTACGCCAGTCCACGAAGTATTAGCGATTTCAAGCTCTATATTTCTCCCACATAAGGCGGTACGGTACTAAAAGAACATTGCTCAGGTTCCAGTTTCTTCACGATGTTTTCCTTCACCGTTAACCGATAGTGTTACCAATTTAAATTAGTACATGTACGCGAATTCCGAAAATATCGTTATCGGTGGATGCCGGGGTTCGAATCTGCGGACATCGGCTTGATATTCCACTAGTCAAACCACTAGATCTCCACGTCTGTGTTTGTATATTTATAATTTATATTTTTGTAAAGATAAATAAATGTGTGCGCGTGCTTACGATACTATGTGTCCTTCTGATTTGTACGCTATATAGCCAAGATTACTCAATAATTTTGATTGGTGGCTTTATCGTATTTCCAAGAAATTTACTGTTGGAGTCGCTGTATTAGAGTTTTTTCCGAAGTTTTTCATTTTATATTCTTTGGGCTTTAGTTGCGTAATCCACAAGACGCACCATCATTCTCCCTGCTCTGCCCTGACGGCACTCTCCAAGCGCTCACCACCGAGATCTTGAACAACTCGACATCGCCGTGTTCACTAGTCAGGCAGCCTTGGGGAGCTATTGTGACTTCAACGTAAGTATATTTACAAAATTTCGTAATAACATAATATACTAGCTGATTCTTCTGACTTCGTCTGTGCTGTTTATTTTCTTAACAACATATTCTATGTACAGAGGTGAAAGCATAAGCAATATACCGCTTGCATCACATTTAAGTGGTGGTATAAGAACACAACTCTGAACGCGTAGTGCTTCTAAATATTGTAATTTTTGATACATTAATAAGTTTATATTAAATTAAGGTGTCTTGATAATTGTTTTTTTTTTTGATAAAAATCGAGTTAGAAGTTAAATAAATTAATCAAAATCTATGACATAGTTTTAGAGTGTTGCGCGCACAACGGTAGCAACTGAAACCCGCGACTTACGTCTGCGGTAACCTTCACATGCCCACTTCACCACTATAAGGACATTTGCTGAACAAAAATGAACACGCGTTTAACACGAGTTTTACTAAGCTGTGCCTATAATTTTAAAGTTATTGAATGCATGTTTAAAATACTACAAAGGCGTGTCCCAGCCGTCTCAAGCTAAACAGCTAGGCTAAGTTGTTTATGCAAGCAACTCTAAATAGCATTAATTTAATTCAATTTAATCATTGAAAGATGTTCCATTATATTCAGATACTTTGCGAACTTGAATAATTTTTTTGTTCAGATCTATATCGTGACATTTTCCCAACCCAGTCGAATACAGGTCGCTATCATGAAATATTATTATCATTCTTTTATTTTTGACAGAGCCTCATCAACTGCGTTGCTTGCTAACTTGCGCTTGTGGTGGCCAAACGGTGCTGACCCCGGCATGAACACGTGGCAGTCTGTCCTGTTCACAGCGCTCGCTGGTGGGGCTAACGCTCGTGTCGTCTTCCAGGATTCTCCTGTTTCTCCATCCAACTATACAACCCCGAGTAAGTTATTTTTATTTTAAAGCTTTTAAGTATGACCATTATTTCACCTAGTCTAATGCGTGGAAGATACTAAACGCGCCAAACTAAAAAAAAATGTGAAATCTTAAAAATTACTACGCTGATTCGTAATACGTATAATGCTCGGACCAGATGAAGTATTACTTAGTTACAATATACAATGAGAAAACAGCGAATATATGTAGTACTCCATAATGGTTTCTATCTCACTCCATCATCGCTTCGACCGATGCTATCAACTCTGTGCTTCTATATAAAATTGTCAAATTATATTAATGTTTTAAAGTGACAGCTGAACTTATAAAGATCTCTGTACTCTGTTCTATCTCGCTCACTGAATCACTTTTTATGGTGTATAATAGCAAATAAGATTAACCTAAAGGTGAAATGACTCCCAACTGCAATTTCAGTTCCAGGTCACTCGTATTGATGCCAATTAAGCCATCATCGCTTCTAAAATCTTTAAATTTATTGACTTTTGTGACTCCAAATCGTTTTTTTGTCTCCTCAGTTCGCACTGTCCCGGCTATAGATGCGACAGGCAGTTGCCTGCCAGCTCGCCGCTGGTGCACGACCTCCCCTGCCGAACAGAACAAGTGCGCGTGGGTCCGCAGCGCTGCGTACACTCTCGGCCTTCAACCTTATCTTTCCTGCCAGCAGAGGAGTTCCGTCTTCGACTGCTTAACTGACATCAGAGACGAGCGAGCTGATTTTATCTCCACTCCGTCAGACTACGGTTACATCGCTAGACAGTAAGGAATGCCTAAGGCATATTTTTGAAGTGGTTTAGTAAAATTTTCATGAAGGAAGACAATATTATGCAAAATACTTAGTCTAATACCCTGAAAAAAACTTCTATCTATCAATAAAAGTTTCGTCAAAACCGTTCAACCGTAACGGAGATTAACTTGGATATATAACACACACATCAATTTTGTTTATTTGTATATATTTTGCTGTTTTACGCTTATCAAGTTTTATATTTAACGACGATAAATTCCATACAAACAAATGTGGTACTTTATCGATGCGGACAACGTTATTTCGTTGTAAGAAAACAAAAACTGAAATAGAGAACAGAAATAAATAGCAGTCATCTGTATCTAAAAGATATGTTAAGTACGGTAACGTAGGTTTATGGCCAACAGGTGCCATAGAAATATGTAATTAATGTACGAAGAATTAGGTACATTCGCGACTTTGCCAAACCGTTATTTTTTTGCCAACCATTCTTCTAGTAGATTATTACTACCATTGTCGAGTGGATAGCAAGTTTCTAGCGATCATTTCAATTAACTAACAATATGGTGGCCGTCTTGTTAGAACTTTCCAGGGAGTTTTTGTGGCAGGTCGTAATTCATGCTCCGTGGCATTATTTCCCATCCACTTCACTTGTTCACAATAACCAATCTATAATATATCTATAACGTTAAGTTTCTTTTCCCAAAACCAGCACTGAATAATATTTCGAAGTAGTTAGTATATAAAAAAAAGACTGCGAAAACCGGAATTCTTAATTTAGAGGTCACGCATTAAAGATTTTTATTTTTCATATAAATAACACCGGACTCTTTTTTGCTGAATTTTGTAGCTTATAAAGCAATGGGTGTATTCTAATAAGCGATATATGACTTTGTACGAAGTGGAACGCTCTATGAAAATGTTTTTATCATTTATAGATTAACGAACTCATTCAAAAGTAATTCAAACTGAAAGTTACATTTATATCATAATTGACACTTCAATTTACGTTTGTAACGAGTCTCTCAGTAGGTTAAGCGTTTTTAACATCTTAGACTACATTTAACATTCATTCATTCATTTAATATCAGATAATCTAGTAAGAATAAAAAAAGCTATTCTAGCACGCTATTCTGTCATCAACAGGCACTACAGATTGACACCAGTGAAGTTGGTACAAAACGTGAGAGCCGCAGCGTCCAGAGTTGCAGCTTTCGTAAAAGAATCTTCTGCACAACAGAATATAACCAGATTCGAAAACTTGAGAGATAAGAAGGCTTGTTTCCCCGAATACGGCGGTCTTTGTAAGTAAACACTTCGTTCGATTTAGATCCTTAGGTCCTCTAGTGCTCATGAAGTATGATAATTATTTTATTATTATCGAACGGTTTATGCAGCGAACGCCGTGATTGCCTTCAGATGGCAGGATTTTTAAATTACATTCCTGTATGAAGATATTATTATTTTATTTGCTAATATACTATAAATAAATTTGTTGAAGTACATATAAGTACAATGCTTAGATGTCACTACACGGCGCCGTGTAGGGTGGCTCCAGGATTACACTATGCCGGTGTAATGGGAATGCTCGTGTAAGGTAATAAATTAATGTGTTGAGTTATGGAATGCTCTTTTCTCGTAGCTTACGTGGCGTTCGTTCGCGCCGCCCAAGAAAGGAGCGTCATAAGCACCAGTGAATGCGATTACGCCCGCGTTGTTGGTGAGTTCTTCGAAGGAGCGTGTGCTCCGGGTGCCATCGACGCTGCTCACGCACTATCAGACTCCACAGTAAGTATATATAATATTCTACGCACAACCTGATTTATAAACTTCATTTTTACAGATATTGTAATATTTGCAATTTAAACAATAGCTTCTCAATATTTGTATAAGCTATTTTGGAAATATATTTAACGTAATCTAAGTGTATCCCACTCATAACGGTAAACAAACTAGAGATTTATAATTTATCGGGGCAGTCGTTATTATGATACTATACTACCTTATTGGATGAAATTTGATATGAATACTTGGCTGTATATTATGAGTATCCGTGCTTGTTTATCTTTTATACATTAACAGGCGGAGAGGAGTTTTTGGCGGGATCTTAGAATATCATGTAGTGGATTTTCTATTTTATACATAATCCTTATTTTATTTAACTCTACATTTTGTAAAATTGGTGGTGTTTTACGCAATATTGTTCTGTTATTGTGCACAAGTGAAGCGTAAAGTCTGAGATGCCACAAATAATCCATTGAAAGTTCTAACAAGGGAGCCACCATCTTGTTAGAACATTGAATAATCACAAGACACTTGTAATGCTGTTATTTACTCGACAATGGCAGTAATAATCTAGAAGATTGGTTGCCAAAAAATAATACCAAAAAGTATTTAGTACTTCAGTTAGCTCTTAGGTATATAATAATGGAACTGTTATTTACAGAGTTTTAACGCGACAACCCTTTGTACAGTCTGCAAGCCGGCTATAGTCTCCGTCGGAAACTATTCTGATTGTAAGTGATTTAATTATTTACAGCAAAAGAGTTTTTATGTGTATTGCAGTGGCACAGCTAATTAATTACTCCTTTATACCTAAAATGTGTAAGTGGTTAATAACGAAGTACAAATATAAAATATCATTTTTTATTTATTTAATCTTTATTCTACACCATTATACATCTACACTATAAAACATTTGAAATTATGTGATAAGTATAAAAGGCCTTATTGTTAATAGCAATCTCTTTAATAGTCCGGTGAAACTGTAGCGGCCTTAACAAGCCAACAGTGTAGTCAGTTCGAAAAAAAAAAAAAATAGCAATCTTCCAGGTAGCCTTTGGATGAATATGTTTCATGGAGTAGAATCGGGTGTATTTAGGGTGTACAAGTAAAAAAAAAACTAGTAAATACGACATAAATTAGCAGGATACTAATTCATTTAATTCAGACATTACTCTTGATTTTGTTTGTAAACTTAGCCCACGTTAGTAAACATGCACATGCTTTACAAATACATTTGGTCCTTATGTGTGCTGAACCGCATGGATAACGGAGAGTGCTCTGATGAACTTTTTGGTATGGTGCCCTCATCACCGTTTCAAACTCGTACCACCCGCCGTTGGCTTGCTGCTCATCCACATACACTAAATCCTAGTAGAATGGCGACAATCGTAAGGTTCTCTAGAAGTTTCATTTTGCGCACGCTAGGGTTGTGGAATGGGTTACCAGCCACGGTGTTTCCCCAGAGTTATGACATGAGGTTCTTCAAAAAAGGATTGAAACACGTTCTTCAAGGTCGGCAACATAACAGCGATGCCCCTGGTGTTGCAGTTGTTCATAGGCGACGGTAACCATTTCACATCAGATGGGCCGTCAGCCTGTTTGCCCTTTGGCATAAAAAAAAAGTCTACACCCACACACCCATTTTAACTTTTTCGTCCACTTACAAAGTAACAAACTGTCAGTTTCTTGAAAATCATTAATATGGACTTCAGTAAACATACAGTACAACAAACATACAATATCGAAGCAGCCCCGATAATGTCCAGAAGACATTGTTGTACTGAGCACGTAATGTAGAGATTATATGATATCCAGAGACGGCTGGTATAGAAACTGTGACCTGTCATATATGGGTACGTACCCATACTACGTGACTCGTTCAGGGGGGAAAAGGAAGTCATCAAAGTACCATGCTTGGTCACAGGCAGGAGGCGGTGGGACTTAAGTTTTCGTCACGTAGTCATTATCTTCTAGTATATTAAATATATTTTTTCACTTGTAACTATAGGTATGCTTGCACTTTTGTCGTCACACGACACACAGAATATTAATCAAGAAAACAAATATTAGCCGAAATATTATTTTTTTTACTTTCTGTTTGCAAAAAAATATTTTAAACCCTAATTATAAATGACTACGTGAAAACTAGAGGAAATGTGAAGGGTGTCATATACTACGGATGGTCACTAAAGGGCGAAGAGAGGGTTAGAAACTCTTAAATATGGGTCATGTAGTATGGGTACCTTCCCTAATGTGACTTATATTATTTTAAAAATATCAAAATTATGTTATTTAACTCGTTTTTTAAAAAGAAAGTTCTGTATTCAACCCTTATATATGTGTTTATATATGCTTGTTTGTCCGTGATTTTCTCAAATCTACTGGTCCGATTTTGATGCAATTTTCATTGTTGGATGCTTATTTTTTTAATTATTAGGAAAACTCAGAGCTAAATAAATGTTATGAAACAAAGAATGGGTTAGATTGAGGGTCATTTACAAGTTTTCACAAATAGAAAATTTATATTTAATTTCAAATTAATAAAAATTAATATTACCTTACTTCATATAATTTTTCAATAATCATTAACTGGTAACACATTCTGGAGTTGAATGGGTCTTTGTGTTTCTTTATAGTTGTCTGCTCATGGGACTATAGCAACTTGTACTACGGTAACAACGGGTCTCTGGCGTGTTTGGCGGACCCAGCGACCGACGTCGCCGTGTTAAACATTATGAATATTACGAGTGAGTTAATTTTCTGATTTTATTTGAAAACTATATGATACCCGCGACTATGTCTGTGTATATTTTATCAAGAGAGGAAAAATCATAATCACACTAGCGCTTGCCCTACTTTGACACGGCAAGAACACATATTGTTGAACGTGTAGTGCTTATAAAAATCGTTGTCTCTTAAAGCTTTGTATTAAATGAAGATATCGTGTATTTTTTTAGATAAGAACGAAGTGTCTAACAAATGAAATAAACAAAAAAATCAAAATATATTTAGTGCTTTTTGTGCGCAACAGCAGACCTCTAGATATATCTTAATATTATGTTATGTGTAATACAAATAACTTCAAAAGAGAAAGAGATAATCTCAATATTTTGTCCCTTTAAACGTAAACTATCGCTCTGTAGTCAGTTCTCGATTCTTTTATTCGAGCCACCAATATTGGTGGCGAAACTTTCTCACATCAATTACCCACACTTATTAATTATTTCCAGTAATCCGCAATAGTATACAATCTCGAAAAAAACTCCAGATAAATCGATTTATTATGACGGTTCAGACGGAAATAACCTTTATTTGATTTTCACCCACTTCTCGTCTACGTAAATTGACCGATTTTTTCGTCGGTTTTAAATCGATTTCAATGATTTTTTTTTTGCTTTTAACCTTTTAATTATATTACTTCTTTTGCAACATACAATGTGTAGTCAATACCTATAATTAAGACTGCATTTTATTGCCAAATGTATGTATCGAACAGTCCTAGTGTAAGCGTGTAACTTATATTTCCTATTTCAGCTTATTTATCGTCTCTCGGTCTTCAAGCAAACCAGTTCCGTGCTCTTTGCCGTAATAACACGCTGGCGGTGAATCCAGGAGTCACTGTTGACGATAACTGCCTCTTGGCTTACGTGGTCGATGCTGAAGTTCTTTCTAGAAGGTAAACACTTTACTTACGAGTCGTTTTCTTTTTCTCTCTACTTAGTACGTGTGTACAGAATTCCATAATTATCGTTTTAGTAGTCAAGACTTGAAAGCGTAACAAATTCAAATTTATGACTGTATTTGGATTGCGATTTTTGTAACTGAAGAAATGTATCAGGTAAAATATATTTCTTTCAGAAAAAAAATATATAAATAGTTAGTTAGTGATTTTTTTACATCGCCTTCAATTTTTTCGTCCATCTATCGCGTGTCGCATTACAGCTGGCCGCGGAGTAGGGGTAAAGTGAAAGGCGCTCGTTAGAGCAACCAAGGCCAATATGGCGGCGTATATGGTTTCAATTCAAAATTATTTTATTAAATGTTCAGTATTTAAAAAGATTGAAAACGCCTTCTTGATACTCTAAATCGAATAGTTTTCCGAAAATTTTCAAATGTCTACGATCCGAAAAAAAATTCACTTGCATCGTGTTTTCATAATACCACACAACATAAGTTTTTTTAATTTGCATATTTTTAATAATTCGATATATTCATTTTAAACTAGTCTCTGCTGGGGGATTTGTTCGCCTTGTTGTTGATTTTGGCTTAACCCTCGGGAATAGTAATTTTTAATTGCACTTTTCTGACGGTCGGTAGAATAGTTATGACATAGAAGCGTAACAAACATACAGACTCATATTCACAATTATAATTATAGCTACTATTATTAATTCTTGTTAAACCCATAAATGACACTCCGGGACTTATTAAGTTACAAAAGAAAATAATTATATTATGTATAATTTTCAAAAATCGTAGTGGTTTAGTGATTCGACCGGTAAAACATCAATCTGATGTCCGTAGGTTCGAACACCGGGCAACCAATGATTTTTTTTAATTCACATACATTTACTAATTTAAATAGGTAATACTATCGACTGACTGATAAGGAAAACATTGTGAGGAAATCTGAACATGAGAAATGTTCTTGTAGTAGCACCATATGGGGGAAATTATAGAGCTTTGAAAACGCCAATACGTCGTGGGCTGACGTGGTGATTATGCCCATACATTCTTTCGGGAAGAGGCCTATGTTCCTGCAATGGGTTTCTTACAGACTGATGATGGATGATATCGCTTATGATTACTTTCAATTGTAATCGAATTTTCCTATAACAAAGTATTTCTAATACAGAAACGATCCACTTTACAACGCTTTGAACGCGTTCTTCGACACATTGGATGTCTATTTCGGTTACACCGCAGCGACTGGAAGCCAGCTAATCAATTTAGAGATATTCTCGCCGTTCGACGGAGTGGCTGATCTGTTGTTCCGCGACTCTACGATCGGTTTGACAGAACCCACGGTGACGTCATCGCACGAACCCGCGAGGAACTACATAGAGCTGTTCCAACACTTGGACGCTTGTAGCGCCGCGACACCGATAGTCCCGGCTTCGGCTACGCGTAATTTCTTATCTGTGTTCACATTCTTCGTAATGTATTTAATGACTAAAGTCGTTGTCTAATAATCGATTAGTCGATTGTTATTTATTTTTTATCTGTAATCGATTTTTTGACAGTTCTTTTGGCACTTTAATATTTGATTTTTAAACAGTAATGGCGAATAAGTATTGTGTATATTTATGTTGACATTTCGGTTATTTTATCCCACCTTGAGTAACGAAATCGATTGAATTAATAATATACCAATTATTAACACTTTTTTTGAATTGTATAACTGAATAATTTATTTTGATAATAAATATACTTATGGAGTATATATGGAATACACTTCTGTTAGATATAAAATCAAAGTAAATTTTGATGACAGTATAAATAATGATTTTGTTTGTAATCATTACAATAAAATAATGAATAATTATTGCGATATGATAGTGTAAGTAGTAATAAATGTGCCCTTAGTGTAAGTACAGTGGTATAATTTGTATTTTTTTTGTTTCGTGATTTATTAATAAAATATTTTTAATATACATTTTGTATCATTTTTTGTAAACTTCGGCACTTATTGATAATGTCACTAGGTTAATTCCTGAATGCACTTATTACAACGAAGTTTCAAGTTACTGTTTTACAACTACTTTATAAGTTTTGACGATAATATTCTTTTCATGTTAAATGACGATTTGGTCCAAGATAGTAAATACATTGAACTTGGAGGAGGCAATAAATGCTTGGTGATAGACTCTCAGCTTGAGGATGGTAACTATAATAGATGGGTTTAGGAAAAGTCCTACCATTATATTAACCCTTAGTAGCCTGATTTACGAAAATGATTTATTTTTAAATAGCTAAAAAAATCACAGTATTTATTTTACATATTTATTTAGAAAAAAAAATAATTTCGTTGAAAAGAATATTATACAACAGTATAATACGTACAGCCAACCTATAAAAAAAACTAATAGTAATGTGAACATTCGGATTAAAAGATTGGTATCAAAATTGAAACTCTAGGTTATTAAGGGTTAAGGTTTTGTCACGATGGTTACCTTCACCAAAAGCTCCGGCTTATTCGGACATGCCCATCGATGGGGTATCTGTACACAACCACTGAACAATTATCACTTCAACGAAGTGGAAGAAAATGGTGGTAATACTAATGCACGTTTAAATTTTACCATTTGTGAACCATCTCATTTGACGCATTATGCTTCAGTTGATGCTATCCAGAAATGTGACTGAATGTATTGGGTACTATGCGATTGTCAGAACATAACGGGATGATAACTGTAGGCGTGAATCCCACAATAAGCTTAAACAGATATTTCAAAATAAAAAATACTTTATTCAGTTTATGCCCTGAGAAGGCGCTTATGAACGTCAAAGTTACCACCGGTTCGGAAAACAACCCAGTCATCTTTTTATCTTTTCATTAACATATTATAACACACATTTTTAAACTTCTCTTAAATTTGGAAACTATGTATATATTGAAGAACTAATGCCAATATTTGAATAACACCAATCAGTCTACAAACAGAGAAACCCACTGTTCCACATTGTGCATTTTTCCACATACGGTGGTACTATAGGAATATTTCTGAGGATCAGGTTTTACTCACGATGTTATTCTTCGCCCTCACCCGACAGTGTTACCAATTTAATTCACTAAATACACGGTAATTCAGAACAATTTTTCGTTGGTACATGTTGATGTCCAAACTTGACGAGGTGGAGTTGACATTCTACCGGTAAAATCATTCAACTACCACGACTCGACTCAAGATTCGAATGGTGGATGCCATTGAAATTTTCAGGGTTAAGTACTTCCAAATAAAACAAATGAAAAAGGAAAATAGATTTATATTTAAGTTACAAAGTAAAGTACATTACAACTTTTAATACTTCATAGTAATACAGAACACGAATTAATTCATTGAGACATCGCATACAGATTATACGAGTCGCATCATAACCTGTGGACGATGTCTAATGAAAATAAATTTTACAGTATATTAAATAATGTTTATCTATTAAATTAGTATATTCGAATCCGAAGAACTATTCAATTTAATTTCTTCCCCTCCTTTTCATAACCGAACCACAAGCGTTAGACTTCGGAGCCACAGTTTTACAGTAAATTCTATCTGGCCACGAACTAAAAAGTTCGCAACGTCTTATTTATACCACACCGTGAAGCTGTAGAATAATCTTTCGGTAAGTGTGGTCCTTCCTTTCTATGACATGGGGTCCTTTGAACGTGACGGCAAGAGACATTTACGCAGGCCGGCATGACAGCGGCGACTCGCGAGGGATAGTTTTGTATCTCGGTGGTCACCGTTGTTTTTGGATCATACTGTGCCTACCATCAGGTATAGGGTATACTTTGCTGTGCTACATTAAAAAAAATCAAATTACTTCGAAGCCAACAATGAAAAATACGATTAATCATTCTAAAATCACTACCGTGTTAATTAAATATATTTTCTTTAGCTTACTATCAATCGAGATGTGTTCAAAGATATAAATATGTTTATATAATGCAAACATCACGAGTCAAGAACACAACCTTAGCCACCGAATTAACTACGAATAATAAATATTAAGAATGGAGATCACATAGTTATTTTGACCTAATCGTATAGCAGTAAAATGATATTTTTATCACTGCTATTTCACTAGTGATAAACAACGCGAAAAAGGAATTATGACGCCAGTAACTTGTAGCCAAGCAAGCGTTCTCTGCTATATTGGCTATAAAAAAATCCCTCACAGAGCACCCGCCATTGACCGACCTTTTTTTAGTCCGTTGAAATATATAACATGATGAGAAATAGCAGTGATATAAATTAATAATTATCTTACAACAAATCATCATAATAAGTTTTCAATTCATCTCAAAAATAAAAATGATACATGAAGTGATCTACAATTATACAATGGTAAAACGGTACAAAAAAATTCACGCTTTAAATAAAAATTGCACAGCAAGATAGGTGGCGCCAGTGTTACTCACGTCGTGCGTGGAAAACCTACATGTTTTCTTAATATTAAAATACTGTTACTGAATATTCACCTGAATTATTTGATATAGTTTGTTCACTATAGCTCTAAATAACTTAATAGCAAACATACAATCATAATTATCCATAGCATTTCCGTAAAACAAGAAACTTTTCACAATCAAATATGACCGAACAAAATCATAATCCAATATGGCCGAACAGAATCATAATGAAATATGGCTGAATAATTTATAACCAAATATGTTCGGCCAAAATCATAATCTATACGATTATATAGAAATAGTGATAAATTACAATTTTCATTAATATTAAACATAAGTATTTTAATTTTCTTATTGTAGAAATCTCTGGAATGTTGTGACGTCAATTATCATAAGTAACTATTAATTCTCAATGTATTTACATTTTGATCAAATTCAACGGGTCTGAGTCGGTTTGCTTATGATATCCATTAGTGTCTGGACTTTGTTTAGAACTATGGTTCTATTTTAAGCTTGGTTATAAATATAACTACCGTGGCCACTTAACGTGATGCGGATTACACACCTGTTTGCAATTTAATATTCATCACAAAATCCATAGAAACTGTCAATTGGAGTTCATAAAAAGTTTATTGAGGAAAATGGACGATTTTTTTTTAATATCATATATACACCCACTTATAGAATACATTTAACTTTTGGAAAAAGAATTATGAAATCATAATAAATAAATGACCACATTTCAATCCTTTATTATTATACGCGATTCATTTGTAAATGCCTAAAAAGATCATGTGATATATACATTTTTGTTACATTTTCATGTAAAAGTATTTATTTATCTATATAAATAATATTACTCATGTCTTTTATTACCGATATAATTTTATTAGTCTTCATTTTCAAAAACGGTCTCATTTGTTTCATGGTATCGACCGTCGAGCCGCTGTCAGGTGTCGAAACTACGAGGCATGTACCTGTGAGAAAAAAAATTGTATGCATGTATATTGTATGTGTTTGTATTGTTATGCACCAATTTGTATTATATTTTCTTATTCCGTTTTCTATGTGTACATATTGAAATGTGTGTTAGGTATTATTATTGAGAAAACTATGGGTTTAGTACATGTACGAGTATGCCTTTCTCTTTCCTTTGTATGTTGTATCTCACGTGTTAGTAAATTAAAGGTTCTGTATAATTAATATTGAATTACCGGGGCGAAACGATGACTTTATGAAGCGATATCGTGTTGTCTTGTTATGGCGGTAGAAGGTAGTGAGTAAGAGCCTAACACTACCCACTCACTCCCACGGTAGGGTGGCGTGTCCACACAGAATTTCCCCATAGGAGGTTAGGAATAAAACTCGAGGCAGCCATAAGGACTGCCACAGAAATCCAAACTCAAAACAATGTAATAGCCGTAAGTCCTTTTTTTAAAATTTTAATTGAAATTATTAACATTAGTCTGGTTTCCACATCTATTGGTACTCCGAGCAATAATTATATACAGTTTATTAATTAATCAAACATATGGTGAGCTGCACAAACTCAGTGCAAAATATCAATATTACATGTACACAATCCGCTAAATTTGACGTAAATTATGCATGAGCATGTCGAAGTCATCGGTGACGGGAACCCGAAGTTTTTCCCCTACCAAAAATCGTTCAACGCGGCAAAATAAGTTTTTACTTCAACATTTACGAACTGGAAAAACACATATAAAATGTAGAAAAAGGAATGCAGAAGAAGTTAACGGATTTCTTTAAGTGAATACTAGTGTTAGATTTTTTGTTCTCTTGCTTAAGTATTTATGTCTCATTCAAATTAATAGTTATTACCGCACTTATAGTGTACTTTTTAACCCTCTATAAGTAAGAAAAGCTAATCCTGTACTTTTATAAGCGAAAAGCTTGGTTTTGGTGTGAAATCTGTATAAGCAAAAAAGAGATTGCGGTTCCTTGAAGTCTCGCTTATCCAGGTCTAACTGTCCAATGACTGTCAATCGTACTCACCTAACACTGTAGTCGTGTACGTTGAAGACCGTATAGTGTTCGTTCTGGAATACCGGGTAGAAATGTTCCACCGGCGAGCGGAGGAGTGTTCGACACACGACAGGCCTCGCCTTCAACGAAGGCATTTCTACATCCCATATGTCTTCAAAGGAGCAACCCTTACTGAAAGTCATTATTACCGAACTTTCTAACTGATCATTATTATAATGTCCCTCGACACCGTTTCCCGACTAGCATGAATTTTTAAAGTGAAACATTTTATTACATCGCCTTAAATTTTTAATTCCATCTATCGCATGTCGCATTACAGCCGGCCACTGAGTGGGGGTAAAGTGAAAAGAGCTCGGCAGAGCAGCCAAGGCCAATATGCGCCGGGGCAGCTCAATACAAAATGATTCATTGATTGAAATAAATATCGTGCTCAGTTTTTAAAATGCGTCTATCATCTGAATGATTGTATTTATTATGTATTACGTACTCTAATACGCAATTAAAATGTATAGCTGGATATTATTCCTACTATTGATTTCCCTTTACCATTCCACGAAAAAAGGTTGCACTTGCATCGCGGTTTCATAAAACCACGCAACTTTTTTGTTCACTGTTCCATATGATTTTTCATATTTTCCCCTTTCATATAAATCTTTCCCTGACAATTACAGACACAACAAAGTAAAGAATTAGGCGAATAGGTGCAGCTGTTTTGAAGTGAAGCGCCTACATACATATGACAATTTCTTGTTAGTTACGTAGATAAGCTGGTCTTTGTTTGAGGAAAGATACTCACCTGCTTCTGCCGTAGCAATATTTATTCTCGACGATGAGGTAAGTGACTCTCAGCTTGTTCATCTCCTGGTATAACTCTAGTGGCGTTATCCTACTATACATTTTATATACTGAATACGCGCGTTCCCTGGAACAAGGTATCGAATTTATCGTTACATTTGAACATTTTGAAGCGATGATATGTTAGTGGTGGATAACGTGTTTGAACACCTCGTCAATGGACGTAGTTTCGAATCCTTGCGATTGAGACGGAGCTTTCACTGACGGAAATCTTGCATGGTGGTAGAGCTTTTTGTAATACCCGCCTGGATAGTTACCACCATCGAGTTAAAACTCTGTCACCAAGCACCTCACACAAGCTACTTACGGAAAAATGGACGGTAGATTCTAGACTAATAGCTGTTTAATTTAGACATATGCACAGGTGAATCCTTCAACACATAGTAATATAATCAATCCTTCGCTAGTTGTATGTGGAGATCTTAATTTGGCCCTTACTCTTTCATCTCTATGACGCTCGACTTCAGTTTTGGAATATAGAACAGATAGCAAATTGCAATGTGATATATTGTAAATGGAATCTCAGATGATACACTATAGCTGTTTAGTTTACGCAATATATGCAAGTAAATCCTGCAATAAACAGCAAAATATTCCATCCTTCTCTAGTTGTATGCGGCGATATAATTGTCTCCTTCACTCTTTCGTCTCTACGGGATTCGATATAAGGTTGTACCCTAACAGAGGAGGTAAACTTCAACATAATTAAAACTAATTTAATAAATATGTTATTAGTTTATTAGTTAATTTAAGGTACGAATATTATATAAAGCGTAATACTGTAATTGGAGGGCTGTAATAAATGAAGGGATATTTTGGTGAGTGTCCCTAGTACTTTCTTCTTTCAGTGAAGTAGTAGTCCATAAGAAAAGTAATTTTTAAACTAAATAAACAGTGTTAAAATCTGTATACTATTATAGTTTTGATTCTGAACATTTGATTCGAGTCTATAAAATACATATTAAAAAGGTTATACAATATGAATTTCATAAATCGTAGGGGTTGATATTCTAATTTAAACCTATTAACTCGGATAAAAATAATAGAAAATGAATCTAATACCTGGCTTCGATGTGTTCGTAGTGCGGATGCGCCACAATAGGCCTGCGCGTCGACAACATAACGGCAGCCAGAATCGGCATCGAACCTGCGAACGCGCTAGTGACGCTCGTCTCACGCGATATCCACTCTAAGAGCTCCTCCTGTGGGATGTCGCTAAATTCTCCTGCGTATAGAAGGAGAAACTTGTTGATCACTTTATTAGCTAATATCGGCGACTTCGTCCGTATCATTTATTACTACATATATTGTATGGGCAGGGGGAAAAAACATGCTAAAATTACATAGTGCTAATAAAAATCGTAGTTTCTTAAGACTTTAATAACTTTATATTAAACTAAGATATCGTGAAGTTTACATAACGAGGTGTTTATATATATAAGTGTTTAAGAAGTACAACTAATAGATCCTATCAGAATGTATTGAGTAGTTAGTTCATTTTATTTACAGCATTATCAGCCTGTAAGAGACCCATTTGCAGGTCCATAGGAAGAGTCCTAAAGGAAGGTATGGGCATAATCACCACACCAGCCCACGAGGTGTCGGCGATTTCAAACTTTTAGAAATCCACAGTTTTATATTTACCCCACATATGGTGGTACTACAATAATATTTCTCAGGGTTTTCCTTCTACACGACGTTTTCGTTCACCATCAGCCGATAGTGTTACCGATTTAAATTAGTAAATGTACACGACTTCCCAAAAATTCGTTGGTACATGCCGGGGTTCGAACTTGCGGAGACTGAATTACCATTCCACCGTACAATAGAGTCGATTATCATATTTGAAGTGGTAAGATAACTGCTACTTATTTTATCAGTTAGTTAAAATAGAAAAAATAACAATATAAGAAGAGCACAGTCGTATGAAGTCAAAGACAAACATGACAAAAGCTTAGCGAACTTTAAGAATCTTCTAGATTTGGACCCATCGAATAAGGAAAAGCTGAAGGCAGTAAACCGTCTCCCACCGCTAGTAGAACACGAGAATAAACACTTGCAGAAATAAATATTAGGGAAGTTGAAGGATTAAGGAAATATGATCCTCAAACCTTTCGGTCTTTCGACGAACAATTTCCAGATAGAGCAATAACCGAAGACCAAGGGATATACAATAAACTGTGAGCAATTGAATTATGTCTACTGCAAGAACATTTTTATCAGGGTTTTCTTTCCACACGACGTTTTCCTTCGCCGTCACCCGATAGTTTGACCAATTTAAATTAGTATATGTACGCGAATTCTGAAAACTTCTTCTATATTCGTCGGTTCGAACTTGCTGAGATTAGATTGATATTGCTCCGGTCAAGCCGCTCGACTACCACGCCTTTTGGATAAATTTATACAGACAACCAAATTATCACGTTATAGTGAAGATGTAGACTTGGATAGGGTTAGGGATATACTAATCCCAGAAATGTAAAATCAGGTTACTTTGTGGTTGATTTTCATATCAAGATAGGTTGTTATTAAGACAGTTATTAGAAAAAGCCATATTATCATGCTATGGCTCCCTAATGAAATGTTCTTTATCTAAAAGTCTGGATAACTGATTGAAAAAATTACAATACTCTTGTTTGTCTTTCTATAAATACTTAAAACTATATATAACTTAACTTAAAATTATATATATATATATCCAAAATTGAAGTGTCTGTTATTTATCCAGATTATCTCAGAAACGGCTAAGCCGATTTTGATATCATTTTGACTCTATAATCATTACCCTTTTCTATAGAGGCTACACAGTAATGATAAAATTAAAATAAAACATGTAACTCCCGTGATATAAAAGAAAAAAAACATTTGTACGAAAACAAAGCCGCGGACACTAACTAGTATATAAAGGAAAGGACTAAGGATACTTAAAAGAATGGAAAACGTACCTATATGCGACATTTCTTCCAATACGTTCTCGATTAGATCATATATGACTGGCCAAATAGACAACAACCACAGGAACGGTACATACTTAAGATACGACTTGGGTATCCTGTAAAGACAACGTAACTTAAGCTTAATGTAAAGTAAGTAATCACATTAAAAATTGAATTATAAGTTACATAAAAAATAATAACTAACAAATAAGTTTTAATGATATTTCCACGATCTCTTCAGTATTGAAGTTAGAGTAGAAAGAAAAAGAGAAAACCAATTGGGGGACGCGTAACGCTTTTCCTTACGTGACGGTTTCTACCAGTCAACTCCTACCGCAAACCTCGGCAAGGAACTTCGTTCCAAAACATCTATTAATTAAGACTTTCTTTCGGTTCGTCATTTTTCGGGATTGACCAGTATATATTCAACTGCTGAAAGGCTTCGCAGGCCTTAAAAAAGTATATACACGTTTTTTTTCTTTTTATATACTTTTGTACGCACTTGAGAAGTTATACTTCTATAATATAATAATTTTAAAGCGATTCAAAAGTTAGAACGACGAAATTAAATAGTATGACTAAAAACATGAATAACGAACATTATGTTTAAAAGAAAAAGTATATATATATAACATTCCAAGAAACGTGTTATCAATTACCTTCATGATATGTTACGTAGGAGCAAATTCCGTTTCAAGCTAAAACTATTTTCATAGTGTATTAGATCGCCGTTAACAACTTCCGTTTTAAGCGAAAACTAACTTCATAGTACACTACATCGGCGCGTGCGACTTCCGTTTCAAGCTACATTCACACTTAGAGATGTCTCACCACGCGCCACGCACCAAAAGAAGTATAACTTCGCAAAGCGCTTGAATTTTCGGTGAAGGAAAACATAATGAAGCCATGGTATGATAGCATTTTATTTTATAGTAACTGCCTGGCTTTTTTTTCGAACTGACCAACGCTATTGACCTGTCGAACCATTAAAGCTTCGGCGGGTTTGGGGCGAGCGTTTAAGGCACTCGACAGTACGGCAATTAGCTCGAGGGTGTCAAAGTGTCTAGACCTTGGCTTGGGGTGGGGTGGCGTTTTGCGTACCAATATCGCGGATTTGTGTATCGAGCTACAGTAACCTCAAATGCTGTAGATACAAAAGGCAAAATTGATATACTCACAGGTAATAATTTAAATTCGCACACAGCGAACACACGACACACATCTGCGGCACCAGCAGCATCTTCAACCTCATCACCATCATCGCCATCACGCCGTAGACCAGCATCTGTGATATGTTATAAAATATCGCCGGATCCACATCCAGACTCTTCATGAATCCCAAGAAGTCGTCATTTTCATCGCCGATAACTTTATCGCTCTTATCGACATCGGTACGACCTCGGCGCACTTTAGCGTCTGTGCTCTCGATACCGCTGTCGCTTTCCTCGTCTAGCACGTCACTAGTCTTATCTTCCTTCTCTTTCTCCGCCCACCAACATAGCAGAGCTTTCGTCACCGTATATTTAGCAACGTTCAAGATACCCAACGAAACGAATGGTATCAAACACGTATTAATCAAATTCTTCACAGTCGTTATAGGTAAAAAGTCGAAAACTTCAGAGCAAGTATAAATTAGGGTATGGAAGGTATTGTAATCCGTGAATTTCGAATAAAGCAGGTCCCAGACGTGGGAATCTTCTTGGACGTCGAGAAAATCACTTATAACTTTCTTTAAATAAAACGAAAAGCAAAGGACTATCGATATTCTAAGCAAGACCAGCCACGATTCGACGAAAAAGTCGATACGATTCCTCACTTTGATTCTAAACGAACTGAACAGCAGACAATACGCCGATACGACGATAAAGAAGGACGCGTATAACGAAGATTTGAGCATATCGTTCCCTTGTAAGAGTAAGACGGCCATATGCAAACCGCAGAAGTGCGAGTGCAAGAACATATAGAGCGTTTTCAAATCGATTATCCTTAGTTGTTCCATAACGAAGAAGATCGCGGTCTGTGTGAGGAATATAAATTGACTGAACTGCCAAAACAGAAGACATAAGCAGTTCAGGATGAACACAGAAACCTGAAACAATAAAAACGATCTTTGTTTTTCTAGCTCGAAAAAGTGACTACGCTATTCCTACTTATACGAGAGATCTACAAATCTATCGTCAGTCTCCCAACAGGTGGATATACACTAGCCAACTTTATAGCTTGACAAACCGAAGAAGAGATCGATTGAAGATCGAAACAATACTAATGTAGTGTTCGGACACCACGAAGAACGATAAACATTGTGATGAAACCAAAGGATAATGGTAAGGCTTTTAGAGCTAGCCTCGAGTTGAAAATTTACCGTCAAGCAAGTATGAATACATGTGTTCCGGCAGCCATTTGAGAACTAATCGCCCTCTAAATTTAGCATGTCTTAGCCAACATTGTCACTTAACACAAGGTGAGATCGCGGTCAAACGCTAAAACCTGTAGTCCACTGGGTGATCACGGAACGCGAATCACCTGAACGTGACACTATATCTGTTGTTGCATTTGGTTTCAGGTGGACACGGTCGACTCGGATAGTGCTCAAATTTATAGAAGTCACTGTGTTTAATTATTATACATGTTCAATATGCGATGAAGTGGGAGTTTTCCCGCTCCTACTCGTCAAGTGTTGCCGTCGTTATATGTATATCGCTGTGATTTTGTGGAAACGTAATACGGTGTCGTTGGACCTCAACTGGTGCTGGAGCAGTCCAAAATACATGTGTGTGTTGAGTTTGCTACAGCCCAAATTAAGTACTGAACATCGCATTGTTTCTTTGTAACACAGGCTAACCTGAAGCCACCAGGCTATTTCGGTTGTATCGTAAGGTTACACATTCATATTTTCCAAATTGACAATAAAAGACTCAATTATTTCAGTTTTGGCTTAATTTTTCACCCTAATGTAGATTAAAGACCCAGCATGAGTGACATTGTTCGATGGTGATGGACCATCACAATTCCGCTATATACCAGACCATGGATACGGTCATAAAGCCCTCATAATTAAAAACCCAATTTCAGTTACATTGTTTGATGGTGATGGAGCATAATAATTCTGCCCAATTCCAGATCATAAATAAGGTCATAAAACTCTGACAGTGATCATTTTTTAGTTTGTTGCATTTCGCGATCAGCATAAGCCCAGAAGCAGAGAAGGAAGGTCAATATGACAGACGAATGTCATCTCTTTGTGTTTATTTTACTCGGAAAAAGTCCAAATAAAATACCTGCAACTGAAAGGCGGCCCTCCTCTCCTTATCTCTCAACTGGATGCTGACCAACCAGGTCTGTAGTAAGAGAAGGGGGGCTGCGAGATTCTCCCTTTCGTTTGGGGCCCACATAACCCTGGTACACTCGCCGTGGTTAGCGAAATATTGGACAACAGCCAAGAAACCACCGAGGATACTGTCACTGATGAAGAATCGAAAATAAAATTAGTAGCAGCACCACAGCACACCAACAAATAATTCGCGTAGTTTTAGTAATTTAAATTGGTAACAATATCGACTGACGGTGAAGGAAAACATCGTGAGGAAATCTGAACCTGAGAAATATTCTTGTAGTACCACCGTATGGGAGAAAATATATAGAGCTGTGGATTTCTCTGGGTTTTAAATCGGCAAGTTGTGGGCTGGCGTGATTATTAAGCCCATAGCTTCCTTCAAGAAGGGGCCTATGATCCTGCAATGGATCTCTTACAAGCTCATTTGATGACCACAGTTGCAGTTGACATGCTAAATTACGCTCGACTATGTCTTCCTAAATTACATATTCCATAAGTATCTAACTGGTTTGAGTCGAATGAGTTGGAAGTTAAATATGTTGGTTTTTAAGCAACAAAATTTCTTTGTTTAATTTCGAAATTAGTTTAGAACAAAATCAAAAGAATAATTAAATATCCAGCATATCTGAATATTTATCTTATTATTTACAACAAACTCCTCAATTTTCAAATGTCCAATATTGATTGTAAAATTCTCTATGACACTACTCTAAAATTGTCAACTGATATTAAAGATTTTTTATTTTTGGAAATTTCACCAAACACTTTATATATGTGGTCTGGTAGCTACATTTTAGATCCAGTCCCATTCCTGAAATAAGAGTATCTTCTTTGATACTGTGAAACAGAAACCCTATATAGAAAAAATAAATCATTAAATACCTCAGTGTAGCTGCATGCAAGAACAATGCGGCAACATTAAGACCAGCCAACCACCATATAGCTTCCAAATAAAAGAATATTGGCTGGCCTATGCCGACGCAACTCTCAACTGGGCTGAGACCGCCACCACGTTCCACTGTATGGCATTGCCTGAAGGTGCTTGTGTTTAACCATGGTTCGAAGTATCGGTACAGACTACCAATTAACACCTGGTGAATAAATACAATTAATAACATTAACCAATGAACTGTGCTGTTATAGAGATAGTTGATATTGTTTAATATTTCCTTAAATGGTTGTCCTTAATATAAATAAATCAATATATAAATGAAAATAAGAGTGCATGTATTAATATTCGCATGTGAAAAGTTCTTTTTTATGGAGTAAGCATAAAAAAAAACTTTTTTCACATTCTCCCTTGAACTGAATCAAAAGTTCGAACCACAAATCAAATACTATGAATAAATAACATATTATTATTATTATACTGAGAAGAAATACTTTACATAACATTTCTAATGAAACTATATATCAACTAATTTCACGGTGCATTATACTAGCATGCACAACTTCCATTATAAGCTAAAACTATCTACTTGGTCTGTTATGTTGGCATGTGTTATTTTCATTTTAGTTTTACGCCAACACTAAACTAACATAAACTAGCTAAATAACCATAGATGAAATAAAAAAGGTCACTCCAATCTATAAACACATAAACATAATTGAAGTGTCTGTTTGTCTGGGCTAATCCCGGAAACAACTAGATTCATTCTGATGAGAGTTTTCACTGGCACACAGAGGTATTTGCAGAATATTATCTAAATTCCCATTATTACACTACAGGAGCTAAGTAGTAAGGTCTAACGGTGACATTATAACATAATAGTTATATAGTAATCATAAAAAAATATTACACAAATTCAATAGAGCGCGATGCAATGATACATGTCATCTGTCTGTTTTAATTATATAAGTATATGTTAAAAAGATAAACCCGATCGAGTTTCTTGCCGGTTCTTCTCGATGACTGGGATGTATTCCGAACCGGTGGTAGTTTTGACGTTCATAAGCGCCTTCTTAGGGCCTAAATTATAAAAAGTATTTTTGATTTGATTTGTCCCCAATATGTGTATTATGAAACTTACCTCTGGGTGTATATTGAATCTATTGAAGGCATTGACTTCTTTTGGATATTCTACAAGCTTATCATACATAAGCTTTGTTATGCCAGCTATGTATGGTGTCTCCTCCACCACTGTCTTGTAATATGAATAGTAGAAGCCCATTTCCGTGCGAAAGGACATCTCTCTCTCCAATTCTGATAGATAGGAGAAGTGACGGTCATTCTCGAAGAGATGGGATACATATCTGTAGTGAATATAACCTACTGCAAAGGCTGGAAAGAAAATATTGTATAGTAAAAGCAAATTTTCAGTAATAAAGCAAGAAACATTTATTGCACACAAACATTTACAAGTATATACAAAAAATAATGTAAGAAAGTTAACTAAGTGTAGCATGAAGTCAAAAAGGTTTTTCTCTCAGTACAAGGTGCAGGCTTGCTAGTGCAAGTATTGCAGGATTTAATAAATTGAATCCCATATATCAATACATTCTTTATAGTGCAAATTATTCTCTATTATAAAGAAATACTCAGCCTTTAGTAAATATTTAAAATAAATGTTATCATAATTATATTTTTTCTGTAGAAAGGCCTATGTTACCATAAAAAAAAAATTGCATTGACATAAATATTATACCCCACCCTGTAATATGAAGCAATCCAATAAAAGGTGTTGCAAAAGTATGTGTGTGACATATTGTTTATTTTATTAGTATACAAAAGGCTCCAACTAATTACTACTTTGAACTGTAGAAATTTCTAAGAAAAGACACCTGTAGTAGTAAATAGCAGCCTTGATTTTACTATTGTTGGTCTCTACAGGGAATTTTTGATACATCTCAGCATAATAATTTTCAATCCAAATCAATCGCATACTATTAGTTAATCATAAATAATAAATTAATTCATATTATGAAGCAGTAGTAATCAAGATATCATCAGTATTACAAAATACAGTAATAACAATGCAAGTAGAAGCATAATATGACAAGGTACAGAAACTATTCAAAAGTTAAAAAATAAAAGTTTGTCAATTTGTGAGCTATTTATAAATGTGACATTTACATACATTTATGAGAGATGGGATGAACTAATCAAGAATTTTAACAAATAGTAAAACCAACTTTAATAATCAGAACATCATTCACCATAGTTAGGTACCTTCTTAGTTATAAATTCTAAGCTTACTATTATATCAATTAATGTATATTTCTTATTATATTTTGAAGAATTCCATGGTTTACATTAGAATTATAAGATTCAATACAAATGAAATTACAGTGGCACCAAATCGGTTTATAAATGGCTAAGATTTCAGATAATAGTGATAGAAAAGCGACTTCTAAACAGATTAAGATACTAGCCAAAAACTATTAAATACCTGGCAGTTCTTTACAGGTTTCCCCGAAAATATGCAATTTATTAACATGTATCAGTTTATACTTTACCTAATATGAAATGTATGTATCGCTTATTATTATACCGCGTTTAATAATGACATAAAACCTCTTTTTATTTAAACTTTACTATTTCATAGATAAAATTGGAAAACAAAATTGATAACCTTGAAAGTTTTGATTCCATATATTATCATTTATTAAGAGATTAGATCAATTCTATATACATTTACTATCGATTCTAACAAAACCTGTTCAACCTTCGAAATATAACTTATTATAATTAATTAAGTTACTGAATAAAAACTTACTCAAGCAAGTTATGATTATGTATGTTGTTATCTTTTGAACGGGATATGCTTTCGGTTTTGAATTGTTCTCTGCTTTTACCCCATTCTCTTCCATATTTACTTTTTATGTGTGTCACATTTGATTTAATATTTGAATAAATATCATAAACGGAACAGAATAAGTAAACCTCTGTGAAGTAAACCCATTAGTACTTTTGACATATATTTGACATTTGAGATAGCCTAGTGTTGTACGTTTCCACTTACCAAAGTCTAAGAAATTAGTGAAAGTTACAGACAACATTTTAAATCACGATTTTAAATAGTCTTTTTGTGTCTTTTGAGGAACCAAATATATTTACAATTAGAAGTTTTGCAGAACTTCAGTAGGACAGCAATATAAAGTAATATTAAGATAACCTAACAATGTTTAACCTTCGCTTAATATTTTTATACTATTATGATCGGGAGGCTAATAGCAAAAACTACTAATATATTTATCACGAAATATATCTTTTCTGGATGTAAAACATAAACAATACAAATATAGCACATACTTATTTTAGAAATATATTCTGAAAATCTGTTTCGAGACGAAAACTAAGAAACCTTTTTATTTATTAGGTACCATAAACCTTTTTTTTTATTTGTTCTCATATTTTGTGGTAAATTTATATTTTGCAAACTTATGTGTCGTTCTAAAAGATCTTAAGATGGATATCTGCTTGGTTTTCAATGTTTATACCACTGTCATTCTTTTTGAAATACGAGATACATATTTGGATACACATTAAAATATATTAAATTTAATGAGAAGTTTTACTTAAAAGTATACAAAAAATTGTGAAAAGTTTTTTTTTATGTTATAGTGGGCAAACGAATAGGTGGGTCACCTGATGGTAAGTGATCACCACCGTCCATAGACACTAGCAACACCAGGGGAGTCGAAAGTGCGTTGCCGGCCTTTTAATTAATATATGGGCCTCCGGCGCTCTCACTGACCGAACGAAACGCAACAGTGCAACCACTGTTACTTCACGTCGGTTTTCTGTGAGAGGGTGGTACTACCCCGTGTGAGCCGACCCATTCATGTTGAAACCAGTAATAGCTACAGCGTAGCTCTACCACCTACAAAGTACCCTATTAATGTCATTGTCCTTGTAAATATAATCATTATATTTAAATTCGTTTTCTAACCCTGATCAAGGTAAAAATAAAGCCCTCATTCTTTCTAATAAGGAAAGAATTTCATGGCAAATAGAGAAGCGGTACGAGATTAGAGGTCCATATAAACTGTATAGGGTTTATGATATGATCTTAGTCTTTCATATAGAGGATTTTGTATTTTATTAACAATCTAGTGGTATGTGACTTTATGTTTTGTACAATGATGGTATTTTACGTAATACAGTTCAGTTATTGTGTAAAAGACTGGAAGTGATACCATGAAGCATGAATTCTGATATCACAAAAACTCCCTGGAAAGATTTAACAAAGTTGCTACTATCTTCTTAGAACATCAAAATTATCACAAAACATTTATAATATGATTACTTACTCGACAATTGCATTAATAGTCTACAACATTGGTTGTGAAACATAAAATTAAAAAAACTGTATATTTTTGACGTGAAACATCTATAGCGGTGGGTCAGACCGACTGTTGTTGTGGCGACGAGTTACCACAGTATGTGTCGCCAAGCTATATGATAGTATGTATGTATCTAGTACGCAACATCTAATACGATGTGACATCGTATCGCCGTGTAATAATCTTTTTCTTAAAAAAATTCGAAATATTTTATTCGTAATTATGTCATAGTAATCCTTATATGCATTAGGGTGTGCCAAAATAAAACGATATTTTTTTTCACTCTCACCCCAACATATCATAGGATATGTCCAAACAAAAATTCTGTTCCAAGGCCAGCTCTTAATTTCAATTTTAAGAGGTTCTCCGTCGAACTATAAGTTTTTCCATATAAATAACATGGAAAACATGGTTTTTAATAGTTTTTTGTCCTGCAAACTATGAAAAAAATATTTTTCAATAAAATGAAAAATAGACCTCTTTTAGTATTAAATTTAGTACAAAAAGTTTCATTGAGTCGAGTTTCTAATTTTCATACTCGATTTGTTATATAGCTTCGAAGTTCAAATTTACGGTTTTTTGCATTTTTTACCTAAATTGTGAGAGTTAACGTGTCAACTTTTTTATATCATCAATAACAACAAAGTTACAGGCTAATGAATAATCATTTTTTCAAAGTTTTGCTTTTACGAACTGATATATCGATAGTTAAACAGAAAAGTTGATGAAAATTTGTTGACACATCAAATTTGCAACAAAATTAGATGAGTTAGATCATGCAGGTCGTTATTTTTATTTGAAGAGTTTCAACTAGAGCATGATTTTATGAACAAGGATCTAGAGCTCTGGGCTTTTGATCAAAATTATCAAATATGCAAATCGGTGCTGTCAGACATAAAAGTTGTTATTGATCTCGCTGAAAGAGGTGTTGCATTGATCCAGGAGAACAATAATTGTTTGACATGATCTGAGGAAGAGTGCAATATTTATTCCAAGTTATCGAGGAGCATCGTAAAATATTTCCTAACGTACCAAAAATATACTTGTAACTTCTTATTTTAAGAAATAAAAAAAATCTTTCTATGCGTTTAAAATTATGTAATTATCATTTCATTAATTAGTGAAAATTTTAATACCTTTTCTCTTTCGCCCTTCTCCTTTTTCTGATTTCTACCCTTACTAATAAAGTACTACTGTTATTGATTCTCAGATTAATTTCTAGTAGTTTATAATTAATTAATACGTTTTGATTCTGTAATTTCAATATTTATTTCAATAATGTTTTGTTTTATATCTATTTAAAATGTATGCACGAAAAAAGTCGTAAATTATAACAATAATATTGTTAACATATTGAAGCTATAGGTTAAATTTTTTACGAAGGTAAATTTTGTCGTATTGACTGTGCGTTTTATATCTTAACGATATTTCATATCCTGTATTAATATATTTTATAAAATAGTTGAAAAATCATAAAAATATGACTAAATAAGTCTGTAAATTTTAATGTTCGTTACTACCAAAGATCTAACTCATCTAATTTTGTTGCAAATTTGATGTGTCAACAAATTTTCATCAACTTTTCTGTTTAATTATCGATATATCAGTTCGTAAAAGCACAAATTTGAAAATATAATTATTCATTAGTCATTAATAGATTATTCATTAACTTTGTTGTTATTGATGATATAAAAAAGTTGACATGTAAGAGTTAGCTCTTACAATTTAGCTAGAAAATGCAAAAAACCGTAAATTTGAACTTCGAAGCTATATAACAAATCGAGTATGAAAATTAGAAACTCGACTCAATGAAACTTTTTGTACTAAATTTAATACTAAAAAAGGTCCATTCATTCACTTTCTTGAAAAATAATTTTTTCATGGTTTGCAGGACAAAAAGTATTAAAAACCATGTTTTCCATGTTATTTATATGGGAAAACTTAAAGTTCGATGGGACAGAATTTTTGTTTGGACATATCCTATGATATTTTGGGGTGAGAGTGAAAAAAAAATAACGTCTTATTTTGGCACATCCTAATACGCATATTAACTGTACAAAATAATTTCGTTGTTTCATATCTACCAGATGTCCTACGACGGCTCACAATTATCTAAATTATTTTCTTTTTTTTATTACGTATGCACTGAATTACCTTATTTGTAGATCAGAAAGTAGAAGGTGATATATATAAGATCTTCAGCAAACGATGGCCATTATATCACAAGCATTAATTGTCTACGTAAGATTTAGTAAAATCTGAATTGGCATATTGGTACAAAAATACGGAAGTTTTTTTTTTTAATTTTAAACTTCTTTCTTACTCAACATGTATCAGTTCATATACACAGACTGCATTAGGCACCTCACTGGGTTTAATTCTTGGAGGAATTTGATAAAAATGGAATAAAAAACATCGACAAACAATAGGGTATACTATGAAATGAAAACAAAGTTTATGAATTCATTTATAAAATATATTTAAATAATTGAGCATTTGTCATTCTTATTAAAAAAACTATCAAAAACATTTAAGTTAAATAGGCGCAGACAAAGTCTTGTATAAAAATTACAAAGAACACAATACTACAGAATTTTGCACATAATACTTTTATTTATATTCTTATCAATCTTCTTACTAATTAGTTCTTGGGTAAATAACTATCGATAATCGCAATATGGAATTTAAAAGTTTACGTTATAGAATTCACGTTTTTGATGTGAAACATCTATAGCCACACGTAAAACCGATTGCTGGCGTGGTGATGCATGTCGAGGCGACGCGTCGCCACATATAGAGTAATGTAGGCCGCCGCGACGCGGCACCACATATACAGTCTATATGTACACTTTATAGTAGTGTGTGGCGGCGACAAGAATTAAATTGTCACCATTCGAAATATTATTTATTTTATTTTAAATTTTTGTATCTAATAAAAATAAATGTTTAATAAATAAATAGTCATCATTTTCTGGAAAAAAAACGTGGCATTTTATTTTTACATTATACCACATTAATTTGTTGCAATCTGTTTTTTATGCATACTAGTTGTACAAAATAATTTCGATGTTTCACATTTACCAGGCGCCACAGTGTTTTTTTCTCGGTATTACTTTTAAACAATTTTATTTTTGCAATGACGCATTTTGAATGTGAATTACAGCGTACATTAAATAAAAGTGAAAACATCTTATCCATTTGTTTTATACTGTAAATATATTGATATAGGGCTTCATTTTGTAGTATTTCATATTTTTATAGTATTCACTGCTAATATAATACATTCGTTATGTACAGATATACCTTATAATGTGATCTATACAGATTATAAGCTATTTTTCTATAACGTAATTTGAATCCTTACCACAGTGGCACGTCCCTACTGGTCCTTTAGCACACTGCAAGTTGACGTAAATCGATTCAATCAAATTGGCACCAAAATTTTGAAAAGAATAATTGCAATCAAGCTCTTATTAATTAGCTTTCGGTTTCGTCCGTTACGTTATATCCTTGTTAATCAAGTGTCAAAGCCACTTTTTTCAAGCCGATATTGAAGGAAGAAAAATCAATTTTCTTTCATATGCTTTGAAAGGATTTTGTAGGAAATTTATTCCGGTTTCTGAAATCGTACTCTAATTTTCTGTACGACCATTGGTACATTGGTACTAAGATATCGGTGGTTGAACACAAAAGGGATTTTTTATTACATATTTCTGTGACAATTGGACCAAGTAAAATATAAAATAAAAAAGAAATTGAAACTCAATAAACAGACTATCTGGTTCATACGGTAGTTTATCAAAAACATTTTCCGAGCCCGTGGAGCCAGAAAAAGAAGGCTGTAACTTTGGTACTTTTTCACGTTATTTCTTGGGATCGCATTAAAACCATGGTTTAAAAAAAATGGAGAATCAAGAATTAGAGCCTTGGTGCTTTAAAATGTTTTATTTATATTTTCGATACGACCATTTTTGACTTAAATAAAGTCCTGTCAAAAATCAGGGTAAAAATGTCAAATTTTTTTTTGCTCCTCTAATTTTTGTAAGAAGTGTATTTTTGAAAAAGTAAAAAAATATTTGTTCCAATTTTTGTAACGAAATATACATCACTACTTAATTGATTGTTGACACAAAACTAAAAAGTTAAACTTCAATTTTTTATGTACTTTGTGTCCAATTGGTCGTAAATTAGTTTCAAGCAAGTTGGTCAAACTGGCGCGACGTGTTTAGTAGGTAATTTAGACTATAAAAGTTGCATAGTGAAACTGCAAGAATGCAATAATAAATGCTTCATATTAATTCGATTTAACATATAAACATAATGATATAGAAGTTTAGTAGCATAATAAAATAATAGAGAGTAATATCTGTCTGAATTTGGAAGGATGAATACGAGATCTTGTATTATAAATTCGCATACAATCTTTGATCGATAACATCAAAAAATAAAAAAGTTTAAGGGGACTGTTCTCATTAAGTCAGCAAAATTATTGTTAGTTAGTGTTAAAATGAGACTGAGTCTTCTAGTTTATAATACAACCATACAATGAAATACATATAAGCTACTGAACGCCAATCAGGTCAATATTTTTGAATTACAAAGTGGAGGAAAATCGATGTATACTATAGAGTCGTGAGAAGTTTTCGTACGCTTACTTCACTAACGCTGATTAAACTTTGTCAGATACATAGATTATGTAAATTCGAATTGTACAACTCAAAAATGCTTACAAAAAAATCTACGATGGTATATGTTTATCTGCTATGGACAATACAATAGTGACTTTATCTTTCACATGTTACTAAAAGAATAATTGGTCATTTGCGATGCTATTTTGAGTAATATAGCATTAATGGTTGTGCAATTAAACATTTTCGATACGTTGGGCTTTTAATGTGCATTAAAATAGGCCTTGTAGAGTATATCATTTTAATAAATATTTCAGAAGATATCACAGATTTAAAATCATGTCCAACAAAAATAAAAAATAGTGTGAACACTTTTACGTAGCTTCTATGACTTTGATCAACTGTAAATATTAAAGTGGCAAAAATGGATCTATATTAAGTGAGACACTTACGAGTTTACATAAGCCGGGGCGGATCGCTGGTTAAAAACATATGTGAATGTAGGTATCATACAAACATATGAGGATATACCCATATAATTATTTTAATTTACTAAGCTACAAAGGTACTTGTATTGTCGTCAACGTGTGTTGTGTATCAAAAATAAAAGCTCATTGGCGGAGAAAAAAAACTAAGTATTAGAAACAGTCTTTTTTCAAATATGTATAAAATTATAGAAAACGGCATATGCGCCTCTCTTTCTATATGTAAATTTGTAAAACCTCTTTCTACGCGTAAATATAAAAAAAAAATCACAAACCATGTGAGAACAATCACCTTAATGAAACGATTCTTATAAACTAGTCACTCGTCCGCATGTTCTGCTTGATAAAATGTTCATGGCTTAATATTTTAGTGAACGTTGTCAAAGTGAACGCGTTGCATAAATGTTCGTTGTTAGGGGCTGTGGAGACAATGCCGCGTAGATAATAACGTTCTGTAAATCTGTCCTTCTCTGGAAAAACTAGGCCACCGCCGCTGTCGCCTTTGCATAGTGCCGTACCTAAAAAAAAGCTTATGTGTGCTTACGACCATACGATATAAGTGAAAACATATAAACATTAACATGTGCATTTTAGTTCATGCATAGTTATCAATGTTTATATATTAATAAATTATAGTAATATTAGGTTTTTTCATATGAAATTAGCTATTTATATGGGAAAAGTAAAACGAAAACAAATATTTTGAAATTGTATATTTAATCAGTCAAAGTATGTATCGTTATTAACTATGAACTTCCGCAATTTTATAGGTAGTTCATTGATTCCATTGCTAAAAAAACTGCTAGAGCAAGAATCGGTATAATATTTGAAGGCGGTTAGGCATGCTTCATCAGAATTGAATTCCGAAAAGAAGTCGTAATCTGTTGGAGCAAGATCCGAGAAGTATGGTGGCTGTTGGAGACTTTCCAACCACAGGTTCTCTAATTTAGAGACCGTCTGTCGTGAAGTATGAGGTCTAGCGTTATCCTGAAGCAGCAGTGGGATAGAGAGATTGACCAGTCTCGGTTGTTTAACGGTTAGATTTTCTATCATGGTTTGCAATTGTTTACAGTACAGATCTGCCATAAACGTCTGACAAAAGCATTATAAAAATGATATACTTCGCCTTGTGTCCGTCACTTCTTCATTTTGATATATAAATATGTAAGGCGCGGAAAGGGGGGCGGGAGGCAAAGAAAATATTACGGATCTAGACTTTCGGATTTTTTTCATTTGAATCTATTTCTTTTGGCCACGTTTATCCATCATTTACTTTTAAAAAAAAATATTTCTAGAAGGTGGAAATAGGGTGAAAAGTAAAATCGAGGAATAGACAATTTTGGAATTATGCGATTTAATGTATTTAATTTACCCATTCTTTGCTTTTTTGATAAGTCAAATTCTAAGGGTTCGACAAGGGGTGAAAATAAAAATTGAAAGGCATAGAATTCATCATTTTTCTTCGATTGTCATCCCTTAGTTACAGAGATATTTTAATAAGAATGGTCTACACTAGCAATAATCAAATTTATTATGCCTACTCCACGATTAATTTTAGAAAATTAGGACTTATTAAGGTTCATTTCCATACAGAAGGGCATCCTTTCGATTGCCCATCATTTTTAATCTAAATTGTATAATAGACTAATATTGGAAAACTGGGTATTTAAAAGGTTTATTCTCATCCAAAACAACATTCTATCGATTGCCCATGATTTTTCTTCAATTGCCCATCCTTAGTTACTGAGTTATTTTAATAGGAATATGTTGTTCTACATTCTAGTTATAACCGAGTGTACTTTGCTTGCTCCAGTACCAATTTTGTAAAATTGGGACTCTTATTATTACTTATTACAATTATCCTACCTATGTTGGATCGGCAGAACATGTTTACCTTTTCCACTTCCTCTGTCAGATGTCATGTTAGTATACGTATATTTTTTACGCATATAATTTTTTACACAATCAGTCCATACCCTTGTCGGTCTTTTTTTACTCCTATATCCATTCACCTTCATACTCAAAATTCTTCTAGTTACATGATTTTCATCTTTTCTCATAATATGCCCATATCAAGCTAACCTATTACTCCTCGACTTCTCTGTCACTGGTACTGTTTTCAACGTTCCTTTAACCTACTCATGCTTAATCTTATCCATTCTAGGTACACCACACTCCCATCTTAACAATCCCATCTTTGCCACATGTAATCTTTTCTTATCCGTCTCTTTTGTAGCCCAGCACTCGGATCCATTTAACATGGCTGGTCTCACTATAGTTTTATACACCTACGTTTTGAGTTTCAACGGTATTCGTTGGTTAGAAGCTACCCCAGATATCTTTCTCCATCCTTCATTTATTATATTCCCCACATCCTTGTCTATGCCACTGTCATTTTGTATTAATAAACCGAGGTACCTAAAATTGTGGCAGGCTAATAAAGATAGAATAGAAACTAGATGGACCTCCGAAGTCGTAGAATAAATGTTCAATTTTTATCCTACTAATCTTTAAACCAAACTTGTCCAGCTATTCTCGCTATTTTTCCAGCCTACTCTGGATTTCGACAGTATTTTCAGATATTAATGTCATTTATATAACGATAAGTATCTTGTTAGACACAGTTGCCGCCACCACTATGCCCGACCACTGATTGTTAAAGAGTCCTTTGATTATACATTACCGACTCTGAGTGTATGTGTACCTTGAAATGCTAAATTATTTAAAAAAAATGGAATGTTTTCGAATTTGTGCGTACCATTGCCGTATCCAGCGCAGATTTTGTCACTTGTGATATACTCTTTGAAGCCGGCTTGGGCCTGATTGAGACAGTTACTTATCTCGACGTAGGGCAAGTTGACGACTTTCAACACCGGAGACGCCGTACCGTCCTCCGCTGTGAGGCCCCAACCGGCGACCTGAAATGGAAAGATCACCAGAAGCACAAAGATGTCGATGTTTTGATGAGTTCCAGTTGGAGCTGTTCTTCTATTCTAGTAGTCCGAGTAAATATTTATTTTCGTTGAACTATATAAGTTTTATTAGGTTAAACAACCAATGAGTACAGTATGTACCTTTATCTATCTTTATCGTGTAATATGTTTTGTCTCACTTATTAGGATAGCAAGAGATTGTTTGTTTCACTTGTCAAGAAGTGTTTTTTTCTACAGTTTCACCGGACTACTAAAGGGAGCGCTTAGGGCACTCACCCGATTTCTTTAGGCGATCAGCACAAGGGCACACGGTGCGCCCCGGCTTGAACTGTCGCCAAGTATCTCTAACTAAGCTAAGCTATCTATCTTATACATCGCTGCCGAGTGTGGTTGCGGCCATGCTCGGCAGCGAGCAGGTGTGGACTGCAATGGCCTCTTTTTGCGAGGAGGTCATCTCGCAAAAGGAGGCGGCTGATAGGGTCAGAGAGGTGTACCCTCTCAGCGGCCCTCTCCACCAGAGGAGGGCCGGTGGAAGGAGGCGGCGCCTTGCCCGCCTCCTCCCACCTCTGTAGCTGGACCTGAGGGGATGGGTCGGTGGGCCCATCTCCTCATTGCACAGGTCCGGCTGAGGGGCTGCCCTCTCAATACATGCTTGAAAATCTAATGTACGTCCGCAAAAACTTAGATAAGCCAGATTTAGTAAAGAACCGACATAATCTAAATACAAGAAATAATAACAAATTGGTAATTCCATGTTTTAGGCTCACTAGGACCGATAACAGTTTTTTAGGTAATAGTGTTAGGTTTTATAACATAATTCCAAAACACGTTACCGATTTGCCGGATACTAATTTCAAGCACCATGTCAAGCAGGTTTTAATGTCTAAAGGCTATTACAGAGTGGATCAATATGTGAACGATGGTGACGTCTGGATATGACGCCCTCTCTGTGCATCCACCAAAACCGAATATATATCTAAGTTTTAAAAATATGAGTTAAAATATGTTTAATGAAAAGATAAACCAGATCGAGTTTCTTGCCGGTTCTTCTCGATGACTGGGTTGTTTTCCGAACCGGTGGTAATTTTGACGTTCATAAGCGCGCCTTCTCAGGGCCTAAACTGAATAAAGTATTTTTGATTTGATTATGCGACTATATGTTAGGTATATCATATTCTGTGTTTAATTAAGTTTCGTTGCTGAAAGGCTTGCAGGTCGGCATGACAGCAACGACTTGCAACTAGACCTCAAATTTCTCAGTGATTGTCTTTTTTTACACTTTATAAGTTTTAACGTTTGTACACAACTTCATCTCATGTTAAATGACGATGTTGTTAAGATTGTAAACATGCTAACTAAAAGGAACCGGCACTCAAGTACTAGTTGCCGGAACATACCTATAGGTATTTGACAACAGGTTTTCAGCTCGAGGGTTTCTACTAGGGGGGCTTGCTATGACTTTATCACGACGATATTTTACATCGGGCGTTCCGGCTCGTTCGTAGGGATTCAAAACTACATCGATTGATGTAGTGTCAGAACACGATAACTTCTAAGCCATCATCCCTTCATCATCATTCATTTATTGACTCCAATTTGCCTAATCTCCAGGTATAGTATTGATAAACAGTAGTAAAAAAAGGAGACAACTTTCGCATATTACTGGTGCATCTTAAAAGGAGTAAAAATGTAAATACCTTTCCCAATTTTCCTTCTTTAAGCTGAGTGTACTCAAAGTACAAGTCGTAGTCCAAGCAGATCGGTCTCACATACGTCTTGTACTCAAACGGGGTGACGAGCTTTAAAACAGCTATGTCGTCTTGGAAATTCGTCTCACCGCCTTGGAAACGAGGAGGGATATTAATCTCTTTCACCTGTAATTAGAATAACAAATACTTCGTTCAAATGACATATTAATTACGAAGTGAATATCAATGAGACGGCGCAGGTGCGTGCCTTAAGCGCTCCTCTTAGTAGTCCCGTGAAACTGTAGAGGCCTTACCAGGTCAACAGTGTAGACAGTTCGAAAAAAAAGAGACGGTGCGCCCGATGAAGGGAAGCATGGTGATGAAATTATAGCATGGTGATAGGGCTTTCTTTAAGTTCACCTAGTTAGCTGGCACACTCCAGTTGAAAATCTGTGCCCAAGCATTTACGGATATGTTCTGGTAGCTTCATTTGAGAGCCAGTCCCTCTATGTTTATCATATTTATTATCTTGGAGCACACCAGCATTTATCATCAGGTGAGATGTGGACAAACGCTAAAACCTATAACGTATAAAAAAACTACCTTAAGAGACAATTTCTGCGAAATTCTATGGGAGAAGTAATGTTAAGTAGGGTAAAAGATGAACATAAACGTGAATTTTATACATACGTCAGACTTCTGGGCAAATTTGTCTTGAGGATTGTTCCAAGGTCGATAGATCTTCCCAACAGCGACGGCATAGTTCTCTGCCGGAAGCAATTTCTCGATATCGTTCCAAAAGCAATGAGCAGCTGAAATGTTAAATACCCACAACTTTTACGTACAGTGCACACTGTTTATTGCTCATGAACGAAAGTAATCGCGTGGTGAAATATCAAAACCGCCTAGCCTAACCAAATAACAACCTCAACATCTAGGTTTATTTTTTAACGCCCTCCAAAAAGCTTCATTGGGATGGAAAAATGCGAAAAAGAAAAAAAAAACATTTTCAAGAAGGTCGTTTTCTTGAAACTATATTTTTTTTATATTACCCCCTTCTACAATTAAGTAAAATAAACGAGTAAAATTTCGAAAATTATGACAATTGTATCATTTTACCAAAAAAACATTCGGATCGTTTTGTGACACCTGTTGTTTTTGTCAGTAAAAAAATATTGTCTTACTCGCGTTTCATTTTTCAATAAAGGGAAACTTTCGGAGGTTTCGGTAAAACATTATCGACCTGTCTAATACATATAGAATGTACATGACAGTAAATCTTAACACAGTTTCCAGGAATATGATTCTACGCAAGGTTCGTATACGAAATCGGCGTGGCCATATTCATTTTTGGTACTAAGCAGCAACGCTCGTAATACTGTGTTCCGGTTCGAAGTATGTTTTTGGCAACACCAGTTATACAAGCACTGCTAATTCATTTACACCCCTTAATTATTAGTCTCAGTTACACCTGACTCTATCTATGAGCCGACGATCATTAGATCCAAAAAAGGTACTTGTCGGCTCTTTATAAAAATGTAGTTGCATAAAATTGACGACTTTTACCAAAGTTTTTCGATGTAGTTCCATAACGAAAAAAACAGTAAATTTACCTGATATAACGATAGATGTGCTGACCAAAGAACCACCGCAGATTTGCATGAAGGGAGTTGTTGTTTTCCTGTAGATCCCAGCATGCCAAGGTAGCTCGCCATGCTTCGCAGACCATCCGTCGATGACAAGTTGTTCCCCATCCGGAGTCACCTTACCGCATTCTGAAATACGAAATTATATCAATTATATTCAATTTAGGCTCAAAGAAGTTGTGCTCCTATCCACGCTACTTTCCCAGGGTGTATCATATATTTTAGCTGAGGTAAACACTATATTACTACTACAAAAACAGGCAGTTTGAGCAATTTATAATATGAGGCCATGCGAATCATCAAAGGCTACGTTTCAGAAATTCGGTGTCTTAACTCGTCCCAATACATTCTTGATAATCGAATGTTTGTTCGCAAAATTTAGGAAATCTGTATTCAGCAAAAGACCAACATAATTTAAATACTACAAACAATGATAAATGGGTCATCCCATTTTTCAGGCTGACTAAATAAAATAAAAAAATATACTGTACGGAAAACCTAACAGCGTCTGAATCGTGGGATAGTAAATGTATGATTGTTACTAGTATTAAAATCAAACTGGTCTTTTACAGAACTAATGTTTTGTTTTTATTTATTATGCTTTAAAAAAATTGTTTTCTCGATGTCTAAAACAGCTGTTTGATTAGGAATTGTAAACGGCTCCAAGTTTTCATAACGTCTGCAGCGTGACCAAAAAAATCGAAGCGTACGACTTGGCAACAACATGGCTGTAGTATATATAAATTGTATTGTATATAAATATTTATAGTTTCATTCTTCAGGATTAGAACTGAGGACAAATCGTACATAAATAAAACACTTTTCAGTAGAAAACCATGTACGATTTAGACTGGTAAATGTTCCAACACGGATTTTAGATTTTCCACTAACAATGTAAACTCTTTACAACAAAATTTAAGGGACCTAATAATTTATTTTCGTTATAAAGCGTCTTTGTTAGAAGAGTTTCCTACTTTTTTTTATCCTTTTTCTATTACACGTATACAACAAATTTAATCGTCAACAAATAACGCTTTTCTTTTACTGGTACATGTTAATCTAATGATACTGTAGTCCAATAGTAATAATGACACGCGTGTTCTTAGCAATTAAGAATAATAAAAGCAAAGCGGCTAATTACGACCTGTCGATTACGATGTCAATTACGATGTTACGATGTCTTTCTCTGAAATATTAGCACCTCAAAGATTTAGTCGGAGCCTTTTGTAAACTGATAATATAAATAATGATACTGATAATCATCATCATTATCAACAAGGTAAAAGATCTACTACAGGGCCATAGGCCTTTACCCGAAGGAAGGTATGGGCATATTCACCATGCCAACCCACGATGTATTGGCGATTTCAAGCTTTGAGAACTCCACAGTTCTATATTTTTCCCATATACGGTGGTACTACAAAAATATTTCTAAGGTTCCGGTTTCCTCACGATGTTTTCCTTCACCGTCAGCCGGTAGTGTTACCAATTTAAATAACTAAATGTATGCTAATTCAGAAAAAATTCGTTGGTACATGCCGGGGTTCGTTCTTCACCTACGGACATCAGATTAATATTCCATCTGTTAAACCACTAGGACTTACTATAACCTGTAATACTGTTTGATAATGTAATTATGTGCTAAAGTCTGAATAATTAACGTATTTCTTAATAATAAAGAATGGCAGAGGTAATATCTGTTACCTGGAGGATCTTACGTACTACGAATTTATCAGCAGTTAATCTTCTTGACAATTTTTAAATATGAGGACGCCATTATTATTTAGAATCACGTAAGATACCCTATAACATAGTATTGTCTACTAATCCCTACAAAGTTCCCTTCGATCTTGATTCTAATATCAATCCGTGGAACATTAGGCAAGGTAAATCTTATGTATTTTGTTTTATCTGCATTTAGCAATAAATTATGCAATACAAACCAATGATAAATTTCATTTAAAGTATTATTCGTATATCTAACCTCCTGTATCTACCCTTTTCGTTTAAATATAAGTGAAATATATTCTGCAAGAAGCACCATGTCAGCAGAGTTATCAATCATTAGTGATAGATCAATTTAACAAAAACGAAAACGGCTCTAAATTAGAGCCTTGCGGGACGCCAATTCGTGCTAACGATCTTGTAGAGTTTATCCCACATATGCTAACTTTTTCATAGCGATCGTTAGATTAAGAGACTAGAATATTAAGACAAGCTCCACAAACACCATAGTGTTTTAATTTAAGAATAAGCGTACTATGGTCAACGCAATCAAAGGCCTTAGAGAGATTATAGAACACACCACAATTGGTGCAATCAGCTTGTGATTCCTAAGAGGCCCTTAATATATGATTTATGAGCAGTTGCACCAGCGTCGGTAGTAGATTTTGATTTTGTGAAATAAAACTGTCGACCATTCAGGAACATTTGTGCTTATAAATATTCTTTTAATTGCTTGAGCATAAACTTTTAACAATTTTACTTAACGACGGGAGTTTAGAAATAACTCTATAATTCCAAGATTATTTTTGCAGTCTGATTTAAATAAAGGAACCACTCTTTAAATTAAAGGGAGTTCCTATTATTATACATTGATTAAATATTTCAGTCAAATGTAATTAAATATTGACAATTAAGGACTACACTACTATTACCGACATTTACCATATTTATTCGGTGTGTTTCAAAATGTAATTGTTTGAAAATGTGACAGGCACTAATAGATGTAAAATTAAATTTATAGATGGAATTATATTTTTAAGAAGTGCAGTGGCACCGTTCACTGTTGTATCCAGTATTAATTGTTGCAATAATTTTCTAAGTATACCTAAGCTTGTGAACCATGTGTTACAGAACTATTTCTCATATTTATTATAGTTTGCTAATAGGATGGAGGAACGGGATAGAAACAAATCAAACAAAAATTATTAATGAACATAATCATTATTTTATTTTTAAATAAGAAATATTACATGAAAAAAATTCCATCCTATTAACATATTAATAATTCAGAAGTGAATTCAGGTAATAGAAAACCTTTAAAATATAAACTATAATAACAACATTTTTTTTATACAATATAAAAAATGTAGATAAAATTTTATTCTAACTAATGTTATAAATGCAAATGAGAGATTGTCTGTTTGTTTGACTTTCTAGTGTTAACTACTCAACCGATTCTCATTAAATTTTGCATATACGTTGTCAGGTGTTAAGAAAAAGGTTCACAGGTTTGAACCCCGGCATGTACGAACGAATTTTTTGGAATTCACATACATTTAATAATTTAATTGGTAACACTATCGACTGACGGTGAAGGAAAACATCGTGAGGAAACCTGAACTTTAGAAATGTTCTTGTAGTATCATCGTATGTGGGAAGAATATAAAATTTGAAATTGCCAGTACGTCGTGAGTTGGTGTAGTGATTGTGCCCATTCCTTTCTTCAGGAAGAGGCTTATGGCACTGCCAGTGGGTCACTTTCAGGCTGATGATGATGAACCTTTCATTCAGAACAAAAGTACTATTCCAGAAGTTTAGGTCAACCCTATTATACTGTGTAATATTGGTACTATTTATCATAATACAACTTAGTAATTGTACACAAATGAAAGGAATAAGAAAAATTAAGTTTCTAGATAGTTCTGTCAAGCAAGTCATTTTGTTAGAACAGTGACGTCACAACAAGACACTATATAATTACTGACTTGGTAATAGCTATAATAATCTCCAATAGAGAGAGTTTGTTATCAAAAAGAGAAACGGGAATTCTTGAAATTGTTAATGTAAAACATAACGATTTTTATATAATTGGCAAAGAACCCGTTCTTAATAGTTTAATTAAAAAAAAATGGTAACTTATAGCAAATATCTTTACTCTATTGTATGTAACATAATACACGCTAAATAAATATACACATAGATAAAAAACCATTACATAAATTTACTAAAATGTACTTACTATAAGTGCACAAAAAATATAACGGTTACACCATAACAATCAAATGACAAGTCATATTTGAATGCAAATATTCAATATCAAAAATATAAATATTGAACATTCGGCTAATGTACGTAAATAAGAGTGCGACATAAAAAAACGTCGCACGATATTCACTTCAGACACTGTAAAATTTGAGTGCCGCTATTATATGTATTCGGCTGTAAAAATGTATACTGTTAACAATTTGTGTAATTGTATTGTTTTGTAAATGTAATTTTTTTTTTTTTTTTTTTTTTTTTTTTATATAAGTTCGGCAAAATGACTGTACGATACCTGATGGTAAGTACGGTACAGTCCAAAAACAACGGCGACTGTCGGTGTTAAATACCAACGGCAGTCGTCGTCATCATGCCGACCTGCAAAAGTGCCTCTTCACGCCTCGTTTGAAGGACCCCATATCATAAGAGGGAGGGAACACACTAGTCGGGAGGCGATTCCACATCTTTTAATGCTTGACTACCAATTTCGTGTAGTGTTACATGTTTCTTCACTACATAGTATAAAACAAAGTCGCTTTCTATGTCCCTATATCCCTATGTATGCTTAAATCTTTAAAACTACTCACCGGATTTTGATGCGGTTTTTTTTAATAGATAGAGTGATCGAGGAGGAAGGTTTATATATATAATAACATAAATTAAATAGTGGAGAAATAGTGTTATTTTTTAAGGTTACTACAAATTTAACGCGTGCGGGCCACGGGCAGTAATGAATAAATCAAAACTACTGGATCGATTTGAATCATTTTTTCAGTGAATGACATAGGCTATATATTTTATACCCGTGCGAAGCCGGAGCGGGCCGCTAGTGATAATAGTATGCTATTATTTGACTTTTCGACCGGGAGGAAATGACAGATGCTGGGCACACCTGTATCGTGAATGAATATTAGTACATAACTCTTAAATCAGTATTTGCTTAATTATTATGATAAAAATGTACAAATGTATAGTAATGTAAAATGTAGTATGTATTTTCGCTTAAATTTCATTGATTGCCTACTTCTAAATGTTTTTGTTATGGAATATTGTCTTTATTCTTTGTACAAATGATCACATTTATAAATATATATATATATATATATTATTTATAAATAAAAATAAATAAATTTCAAAAATATTTCTTTTTGGATTGCAGTACAGAGCGCGCCTCACGTACGTATTTACAGTGAACAACAAATTTTGTTAAATTTTTTTTTTTTTTTTCGAACTGATCTACACTGCCAGCAATAATGCCTTCACAGTTTCACCGGACTACTAAGGGGAACGCTTAGGGCACTCAGCCGATTGGTCGATATAGATAACATACCTACACCTTTTTATTTATAATATCATTGACTATAGCCTCAACCTTTATTATTGCATTATTTGTCTCTTAGTTATTAGCGATTGAAATCTGACGGTATTTCGTAACTTAAAAGTTTGACCGATCTTCAATATACTTATGTTTTTAAAATTTATATACTCGTATACCTTTATTATAAATGCGTGCAGGTTATCCAGTCCGAAAATAAATTTTCTATAGTACCCGGCATTCGATTCGACATGTCGGGGAAAAGTGTCGTGCGGCTAAACGTGCGGCTAAGATCAGCTTGGTTAGGTTTTGTAAAGTACTCTCCTCTTTCACACAGCGCAATGACTGCGATAGACAAAGATAACGCTACACAAAACTGAACATAGCCGACTATCTTGGTCTTCTCCCCGAGGTGCCAAATCAAAAGTCGGGTACTGTAAAATGGCCATATTTATAAGGTATACCTATATATAGTATGCGCCACTGTATGCCACACTATTACCATTTTAGTTCTTAACACGATATTCAAAACGCTCTTTTTCATAAATGTATTTTTAATTTTCGATCTTACTTTGTAAATTCTGTATTTTTGGGTATTCAGTATCTATATGTATGTATGGTATAGCATCTGTTTATTTTTTTTTTCGAACTGAGTACATTGTTGACCTGGCAAGGCCTCTACAGTTCCACGGGACTACTAAGGGCAGCTCTGAAGGCACTCACCCCATTTTATATAGGCGACCAGCTCAAGGGCGCACGGCGCACCTCGGCTTGGACTGTCACCGAAAATCCCGAGTCTAACTAAGTTAAGCTAAACTAAGCTAACTATTATTTCATACATACATGAATTCGTGAAACATACACGTGTACCAGGCATGTATGTTTCACGAACTTATACATGTATCTTGAATCTGACTACTAAGTTAATCTAAGCTAACTCCGTTCGTAAAAGGGATAAAAAAAAAACAAACCCAACCAGTATGTGTACGTGCATGTGTGTATGTGCATGTGTGTGGGGTGATCGGCGTTGTATTGTAAAACTAGTGTTTGAAAATTTATTCAGTGTCACTGTAGTCGCGCGAGCAACGTGCTCGAGGACTCCATTCCGGAGGATCGGACCTCGACTTGAGCCGCTGCAGAGGGGGAATCTGTTTAGTTATAATATAAGCTATGCTTACTTTGAAGTTAAAGGGCCTTGCATGCAATTGTGTTCTCGTATTTATACAATATTAACATGATACTTTTTAATCTAAGGTGATTATGTGTCCTAAAAGAACCAATTAAATTAATTTTCTAAAAATAAATAATGTATAGAAAAAAAATGTTCAAGGAACTTTTAACACAATAAAACTAAATTGTATAGATAATATTTGGATTGTTAGCTACAAGTTTGTAGAGACACATAGCTGATAGATAACGTCACTACAATTTTACTACAACGATTAATGTGAGATACCAAAAACGGCACTCTGAAAAACCAAGTGTTCTACGAATACAAGATGTGCACGCATTAGTCGAATCAAGAACACACATGCTACGTGCAAACTACAAAGTACAAAGAAACAATTACTGCTTATGCCTGTAAGTTATTGTTTTCACTGTTATTTTATTCTCCATTTTATAGTTGTATTTAATTTTTATAGTGATAATTCCTATCATCGAATATTACTTGTACTTTACCGACTGCAATCCTTTACACGTGTTCTGTTTTTGTTTTATTTAAATATAGCTGCTCTGCTCAATAAAAGAATACTGGTAAAGTAGCTGTCAAAGCGTTTACTAGTCTACACCAACGGAATCAGATCTTTTATTTATTTCCAACCTTACTGATAATAGCAGCGAGGTAGTTGCGCTATCATGTCACGCTAAAAAATCTTATATTATAAAATTTAGATAAAACAAATTATATCCCTGTATTCTTATTATCTATAACTATAAGTATTATCTATAATTTTAATTATTATCTGTACCCCGTAATACATAACTACAAAAAACGCTTTATAAAGAATTAAAAAGTAAATCACCAAAAACATTATGGCCGTCGTTCAGATGCGCGTTCTAATTTCGCGCCAAAATAAATATGGAATATATGATTAGCAAGTTTGAAATGAGTACTACGCGAATGATATAATGGTCTATGAAGGTTTTTAAAATAGTTTAAATACATATTGATTATTCTTTGGTTGAGCAATTTTCAAATAAATAAAATTGTAAATTTTACTATTACAATTTAAATTACTATTTTATGAGTGTAAAAATCTATCTTATAATAAATATATTATTTCCCAATTACATTTTGCGGCAAAAGACCAACTTTTGTACTAATAAAAAAAGGAACTTCTAAACTCTTTCATACTAAACTAACCATAAAAGCTGGTGTTAAGGGCTTAAACTGAAGTACTTATGGTTTTATTTGTACATTTTAATTATAAATATCATGTTTATACCTTAGTCTCTAAAAATAATCACGTCTTGCAGCCAAGTATTCGAGTTTAATGACACGGTATTGTTTGCTAGGGTTATATTAATTGGCGAACCATTTCCCTTAGTAACATTACCTTTATTTTCTAAAACCTCGCCACCTCGTTCTGTCACCGGTGTACTATTATTACCAGCCATTCTCCAATCATTAGGATCGATAGCATCATAATCAATAGCATTGTTCTCAGTAGTGTTTTCAATTTTACCTTTCAGTTTTATTACGAACAGTGTATTGAAAGCCGCTGATATATATTTCTACCTTTGTCTTTGATTAGAATCGTAACGTTAGTGCCGTTTTTTGCCAAACCTGGGAGACACGTGGCGGTGTAGTCCCAATCCCCGTTGATGCAATTCATGTAGTTGAAGTTCGTCGGAGTGTAGTAATTGGGTGTGTTGCAAGTAGGATGGACCTGGGTGCCGTGGGGTTCGTAGTTTTTGCACGGTCTGAACCCCCTGTTGGTTCCGGTGAGTATGCAGGAGTATTTGACGCTCGGGTGAGTGTTTAATTTGCAGAATCCTGGAACAAGTTTTTAATGTAATAAGACTTTTGTCGAAGATGATGAAGATCGGTCAGCGCGGAAAAGATAAGATATTGGTTGAAGAAGGTGATAACTAAGTTTACTTATAACTCTACATTAATTAGGGGAAAGCTAGTATGTTAATGTAGTTAATACTCACGAATGCATTGAGGTATATTCCGGGACCACTTTCCATTGATGCAGAACACGACACCCTCTTCAGTAGGCCCGTATCCTGACTTGCAGGTAACATTCAACTCCAGATTATTGAACCCTTGTCCAGGTGCTGCGTTAGGCGCGTTTGTTACTCTATAGCTGCCGTGTTCTGGATATTCCGGCAAGATGCAAGGGCCGATCGATTCTGGTCTGTAGATATATATTTTTTAAGTGGAAAAAATTAACAATGTAGTAGATTGAATGCGATCATCTAATGACAGTTATGCTTAATTGACGGGGAAAGGAATTTAGTATGGATTTTAACTTTTGTTTTTCCTGTTGACTCCAGGGGCTCTACAGAATCACCGGACTACTAAATTATTTTATCCACGTAATAAAGCTAATCGTCGTTGTATAAGAAAATGTACAGTCCACGCCAAACTTTTTGACCGCTCCGAGTATAGCTACGCAGAACAAAAATTTAAGTATAAAAACGTTTTATATTATATGTGTATATTGAGGTAATTTAAGGACAAATAATCACCCATTTACACAAATCCCTATAATTATATTTTAACTATGTTCTGTATTAACCCCTTGACTATAAATAACTTTTGACTATAAAAAACCTTGCATTAGCCCAATCTTACGGCTATATTCAGAGCGGCCAAAAATATTGACCAGGACTGTATAAATTGTATATTGGTGCTATTATTTGATAGATGAGTTAATAAATATTCGACATTTATTAAGATGGTTCTTCATCTTATAGTGAAACTGCGATCAACCCTGCTGTCTCATTTAAAGAAAGTTTCAATGGGTTCTTTATTTCAATATTCAAGGAATAGGTATGAATTTTATTTCACAAAACCTGTTACAATAGATGTTAGGTTCCACTGACTTTCAAATAACTCACTAGATGTGAAACTAACATGCACAATATAAGAGAGCTAGAACTTTAAATGAATTCTAGTTACAGGAACAAAATTCGACATTTAAGTGAAATTATAAATTTAAGTACATTTTTATTACAGGTTGTATTAAGGGTAAAAATAATTGAAAATATCAAATTCAGATTGGATATTGTTATATTTGTGGCACATTCGGTAGACGGTTGAGATTCTGCAAACCATTGATGTTAGGAGGGTACTGAGATACAAATGTACCCGATGCAAATGAAGTCACAATTTAATTTGTTTCAAATTTTAAATAGGAAAGATAAACCCAATGTAGTTCTTCGGGATTGCAAGGAAATTTATAAGTACAGGTGATTTAATTCTCCTTGAATCTGGGGGTGCTCTAAAATTGGTGAGCGCTAGTCAAATCATTGGTATATGAAACAATGGTATAGCTGGTCTTAAAGGTTCCTAAATCCTTGAAGGAAGGACAGGAAAAATGAATTTACAGTAGAATTGTATCATGAGTTCAGAGGCACGACATCTAAGATTCACTTGGAGTTAGGGACATTCGATATCTTCATGATGGATCCATTATGAACCACTTATTATATATATTTTAATTGTAGGGTAACATTTTACGATTTTTTGTTTATACACGTCAGAGCCCCAATAGGCTGAGGATCCCGTATTAGTATAGTATAAACACAACACTTTTTCTCTACGGCAATAAAACATATAGCAGTTATGAGAACAAGCCATAATCCATTAAAAACCTAAACCTAAAGCGTACCATTAACGAGCCAAATAGAGATGGCATACAAAGCTGAAGTAGTCGCTTGATTGATATTTATTTCTATGTATAATGCTAAAGAGCAGGTCTTCGAAAAAGGGCAATATGACGTACTTAAAAATAGCCAACGTTTCATATCAAATACCCAGATACCCAATCCGTGTTAAAACCCCTCTACGTTTATTCAGTAATGTATTAAAAACTTGTCCTTTCATGAATCGAATATGCAGTACTTACTTTTTGGTTGGTACGACTGGCAGTGTCTTATCACAAAGTTCTGCGGATTCATCCGAACCGTCGGCACAGTCTGTTACCTGTTAATATTAAATGTCTGAATCTAAATGCTATTTGAATAGAGTTCTATGCTTGATAGGTTTTCTAGCTTTTAATCACAATTGCACTTGATGTTAAACAACGATATAGTATACGCTCTAAATCTAGAGAGAGATTGGCTCCCCAAGTGCAGTTACCGGAAAATACTTTATAGTTGCTTAGAGACAGATTTTTATCTCAAGAGTAGCTAGCAAGGCGGGCCTATAAAAGACCCTACCACCATACTATGGTTTTGTTATGACGTTGTTCTTCACCGAAAGCTTCGGTTTATTTTATTCAAACCTCCGTCCATCGACGCGGTATCTGTCAAACCTCTATCATTCAACTATTTCGAATGTGTATTACTATCCTAAACACTTATTCGTCGTTTTGTGTTAGTAGAAAACGTGTAATATTCCATCCAAACAGTACTACTGACATCTATTTCTGCTGGAAACTAACAGCTCTAAGTTCCATTTTGAAGGGTGTGGATGGCAACATATTTTGAAATACTAGCCATTCCAATTTACTTCGCAAGAGTAGGGACCTACAGACACAAAGTTAATACCCAGTGTATATATATGATTTTGATTTGATAACTGACTCCTTTACCATGGCTTAACTGGCTTAGCATGAAACCAAATTTAACACCTTCGTTCTTCGATTTGCCCTCTACGACAACAACTATATCATTCTCATTATCACATAAGCATGTAAGAGACCCACTGGAGGGACATAGGCCTCGTCCCGAAGGAAGGTATGGACATAATAACCAAATTAGACTATGAGGTATTGACGATTTCAAAGTACAAGAAATTCATAGTTCTATATTTTACTATTTACGGTGGTACTACAAGAACATTTCTCAGATCTAGGTTTCCTCACGATAGTTTTCTTCTCCTTCATGCCAATAAGTGTTACCAATTTAAATTACTTAAATGTTCGCGCTTGACCACCATCATAACTACAAGTCTATAATAACTGTATACTTATATCGACAACCTTAAGAATGAAGATGAACGAATGTAGACGTAAAGAAAGACCGAAGACGGTTTGGATGGACTGTGTGGAGAATGATATATGTATAAAAGTTGTGAATACCGTGATGGCACCTGACTGAGCAGAGTGGGGGAGGAAAACATCTAGCGCCGTTCCTATATGACTATAGATTAGGATAGGAAAAAAGGTAAGAAAATAAAGGCTTATGTCGAATGCGACTTAGAATAGTAAACTACGATGTTTACTGGATATTTCACTTACTTGGTTACAGTCGGCTCCCTGATCGACGCATGCGCCGTACGCGCATTGAAACAAGTAAGAGGGGCAGCTCATTCCTGCGCAAGCGTATACCGTCTCATCAGACCCGTCCGTGCAGTCTACAGCTCCGTCGCAGCGATTTGCAGCTAATATGAAGCGACCATCTTGACATTTGAACTGCCCTCTGGTGAGTATCATCCAATATTATTTGACTTGTCTTATAACTAAACCTTTATGTAGTTGCACTTAATATTTTCCCGATGATAAAATTTATATATATATATATATATATAATATATAATTATAATAAAGAAAACGACAAACGTATGTAATATTTATTGTGGTGGTGACCCAACTATCAAGATACAGGGCAACCTAGTTTGGTACTTAGAGGGTCAAAGAGTCTGTATTCTGTCTCCAAATAGTGTAAAGTTAAAATATAAATGATTAAATAATTAATTGTAAAATATGTCTAATAAATAAAATTTGATTTTAGTCTTGCTATTCTACTGATCTTTAGTTACTACATTATATAAGCCCGAATCATTCAGACAAGTTATATGAAGAGTATTTATTATATAAAAACTACTCAGATACAAACATCCACGGATACTTTACCTTACTTCCTCAGTTTCATTCCTACATCTCGGTAGCAGCTCGTCTGAATTATCCGCGCACTCTTGTATACCATTGCACGGAGCAGTTCCATCGACGCATGCTCCGTAAGTACAACGGAACCAATTTGATTGACATCTAGAATTTAATAAGGAAACGATGTCGGTCCGGGGTTTATGTGCAAACACCACATCGACCGAGGTAGGTTCGAATAAGTATTTGTGTATGAGCCAGAGCTTATGGTGAAGAAAAACATTGTAATGCAAGCGTAGCATAGTGGTAGAGCATTTTTTCTAACTCAGCCTTACTATCTACCACTCTCAAATCGAAAGTCTGTCACCAAGCCCTAATACAAGTGTTATAGCTGCTGCACTTGAGAGTTATTCCTTCAAGATTTAGCGTTTTTACCATCTTAGTCCACATTGTCATTGAATACAGGGTGAAACGATAGGCAAATGCTAGTGGTTAAAAAATAGTGGAACTTTAAACAACTCTCACCTGAAAGTCAAAGAAAATATAATAAAATAAATTATATAAGGGAGAAGTGAATTGAGCTTGCTAAAATAAAACTAACGCCATTAAACAGACAATCGCCTTGGATGTCGCAGTGGTAACAGAATAAGAAGTATTAAAATTATAACATTAGTAAATAGACAAGGTTTAGGAATAGAGTATAGAAGATTAAAAAGTTAGGTGAAATACAACTAAACCAATTAGAATACACGGATGGAATTAATAAGGGTGTTATGGCTTATAGAACCGTCGATAGAATTTTAATTTTATATCGTTATTTTTTTGGACTCGATTTTTATGACAACCTACTTAACTTAGGTCTTATTGCAACCCAAATAAATTACAGACGTCTTGAATATGAAAGACGAATAGTGTAATAAAATCGATTACTAAGCTGTAGTGGGGAATGTTTGCAAAAAAATGCTAGCTCAATTAATTGATGTCTTAAATTAGTTGTCGGTTTGACAAGATAGAGTAAACAGCTTTGAACTGACTGCATTTGTAAACAAATACTTGAAATCAAAACATACCAAAAATCAAGCGAATACAGAAGATTAAGAAGGAAATTGGTTGGGTAAGTAACTTTTTACTAGAGTTGTATTGTGTTTACCTTAAAACTCCTTTAATATATTTTGGGTTGTAGCGTTTGGCCACAGTTTCACTTGATGTTAAATAAAGCCGTGGCTTAAGATGGTAAATCCATACTGACTGGTTCTTAAGACCAGATGCCAGAATATACCGACAGATGCTGTTGTGGCCGTATAAAATTAATCGTATAGTAAATAGCACGAGTGAAGGTAAGGAATACATCTTGTTTGGTCACCAGCGCGCTCGCGTCGGCCAGTTTCTTTTGCTGTCGTCGTCTGTGAAGTACGTATCCTTTGAGATGCTCGCTGGTTTATTACGGATTACATACGAGCATTCGCATCGCAATCCGTCGGAGACAACCAGCGGCATCATAGAAAGGACATTATCGGTGAGTGCTCATAGCATATGTTTTCTTATTCTCGTTGAGTTTTAGCATTCGCCATATTCGTTCCGAAGATGATTTACCAGTTAATCAACCAGATGCTTTACGATAGACTTTCAACTTGAAGAGCTACTTAGAGAGAGGCCTATAATAATGCTATGGGTTCATCACGATATTTTCTTTCACCGAAAGCCTCGGATAATTGCTGGAAACAAGCCTACCTCGATTGAGTGATATTCGTATACTCTACCATTGAGTCTTCATCTTTTCGACTACTGTAGTTTCAAAATGAAAGTGCGCTTTGTTATTTTATTTATTCTATAAAATTTTATAAATCAATTGTTGTAATACATACTGGGTATTTCTGCAAAGCGGATGTGTCTCGTCACTTCCATCAGCGCAGTCGACGAGACCATCGCATTTTCCGTCGAAGCTTATACATGATCCATCCCTGCATTGCCACTGGTTCTTACTGGAACATAGGAATACTTGTATAATAATTTATATCCTAAATAGACAAAATCCTCGAGCTTTACACCATTGTATACACCCTTTTTTAGAAATCTACAAGAATTGACTGTCTGTCTGTCTTCAAATTTACGCTTAATTTTAACGTTATTTTGTAAATGTTGAATCAATAAAAATATTTTTTTAAAACATATAAAATTATACTGTAAGCAGTTATGAATATCTATTGAAGTAAAATAACCATAGAAATCGACGCGGTAGTCACATTCGTTGCCTTGGTTACCGTGTAACATGCGTTGTAAATATAACAAACTGGCTGCAATTCAAACTATTCCAAAAAAGCATTTTATTCTTCATCATTATCAAGTATAACATAATTCACTTAATAGACATACTGCAGGTCCCCTAATACCTTTTCTCGAAGAAAGGTATGTGAATAATCACCACGCCAGTCCACGACGTATTAGCGATTTCAAACTCTGAGGAATCCACAGTTCCATATTTTCCACACACACGGTGGTACTACAGGAACACTTCTCAAGTTGAGGTTTACCTCACGACGTTTTCTTTCACCCGCAGCCGATATTGTTACCAATTTAAATGAGTAAATGTACACGAATTACAAAAATTCGTTGGTACATGCCGGGGTTCGAACCTGTGGATATTGGATTGATATTCCACCGGTAAAATCACTCGACCACCGCGAAAAGAACAATAGTATTATAATAGCTGTCTTTCAGAGATTATATAGATGTCTCTAAACTGCTAAAGACACTTTATTGAGATCCCAAAAGACAGACAGCAGTTTTTGGTGGCATCTTAAACTGTCATGTATCAGCTTTTATTCTTTATTAATTTTATGTCAGTTATTTGAAGCTGTATTGTTTAATATTGGTGGCATTTTGCAAAATATAGTTTGATTAAATGTTAAATAATAACAAGGCTATGAATAGAAACTCTTTGGAAAATTCCGACAAGAGCGTCACCATTTTGTTAGACCAAAGGAATCATCACAAAACACTGTATAATTATTACAAATTTGATAATGGCTTTAATAGTCTTTGATAGTGAGAATTGGTTGACAAATTACAATAGACATCTTTAAGACATTTGTGCTGAATATCAACCGACGCTGAAGAAAAACAATCTAAGTAAGCCTGTCCGTATAGGAAATATTCTAGTTGTGAGATTGCTTAATGGAGAAACAATAAACTATTAATTTATCAACTATTAAAATGGTTTATAAGTTGTGAATTGGTGTAATGCTTAAGTTCATTAGCTCGAGACATAACCTTTGACCAGAAGTACATAAAAACATAATAGTTGTTTAAAAAAATATCCGCTATAACTTACCGACAATTACGGGCTTGGCGTCTCGTTCGATTTAATACCGGATCTTGGAAGAGCTGATTGCTGTAACACACAAAATATTTATGTATAAAATCATGCTATTAAAAACGACATGCCAAATATATCTGACTGGATTTAGCTCGCTATACTACACGGGTGTGACACACCTCATAGTGACATTATATGCCTTAGGTGAAATACACACAGCAATACTGTCACTGTGAGGAAAAGATGCGCAATTAACGAAGTCATAAATCGGAGAAATATCGAAATATCTGTAGTCTGCGCTGTTATCGAAATGCATCTAATTGTTTTTTAGATTAAGTGTAAGTTAAGAACAGAAGTTGATGGCCAAACAAAAATATATGTGTGCAGTTCACGCGCGATAGAAGTGAAATTTTTAAAACTGATAAAATATTCATATAAACGATACACGTGAACAATACACCACGCTAGTTATGACAAATTTTCGTGAGATTTCCGCACACACACAGCACACATACGTCCAAACGCTTGGACCAGAGCAGGTATCATTTAGTGCAATATACAACGAGGAGACTGCGAATATAAGAAACTCTGTATAATGTATTTTATCTCATTCTTTCGCACGTTAAATCCTATAGATGTATATATTGTCCTCTTTTTAATGGCGCTTTTGCGTGTCATGGAGTGTCAAATTACACCGATGGTAAAGAAGTCTTCAATTCAGAAATATTTAGTCGGTAGGAAATTCAATCGGAACCAATATTGTTTGCAATCGTACGTAAACAGTTTGAAACTATAGTGACACGCCTGTTAATTTAGTTTTCATTGGTTACAAAATACGAGAATGTTATTGGAATTGTACTTCTTTTGGTGCATTATGAGAGTCAATTATTAGCTTGAAACACGAAAAGATTTTATATATTCATGAATTATTAAAGCAAGGCAACATCTGGCTACCGGGTCCGATAGTATTTTATAAATATACTTACGACCCAAGACCACAAAGGGCTTCATCATCTCCAGTAGAACAGTCTCTGATACCGTCGCAAAATTGATTGAATTTTATACAACTGTTGTCTCCGCATTGAAACTCGTCAATACTGTCAACAAAATAAACATATGTAATAAACAAAACGCTAGGTGTGGAAACAAAGATGGAAGATTAAACACGACTGCACTCATAACATTTTTTTTCGGCCTGAGTATCAGCTGTTGGCCTGATGGGCTTTTAGAGTTTCACCGGGCTATCTAGGATAGTGCTCAGTCCGTTGCATCCATGATCGAGTATCGAGTTAGACATGTGCCTCACGAGGGCGTACATGGGACCCGCGTTTGACAATTTCACTAAGACTAACCAAAAAAGAAAAAAAATAAGAGGAAAAAATACCCTTTCACAATGTATGTATCTATGGTGTACGTATGTACGTGGATGGGTGGGTATGTGTATGATGTTCTAGCAGGCGGAGCGTCACTGTATCGCGCTAGCGGCATGCTCGAGGGTCCACTGCAGAGGATCGAATCTAGGCTTGAGACGTTGGGGTCGCGGAGAGTATGCGGAAGCGTATTTCACCACCAAATCACGGCGGCGTGATCTGTGGTAACGTGATAGTTAGCGTAAGTACGCTCTGTTTGAAGATTCTGGGAGAACTCATAATAATAAAAATACCGAACATTGAGAAGACACAAATTATAATGTAGTACGGAGTATGAGCGGATAGGTGGCGCTTTAAGCTAATCTGGCTGTTACATGACTTGATATATTCTACCTCCAAATATATTGTTAGAACTTCCATATAAAACAAAATGTAATCGTTTCCTTAAGATTTTTTTATCAAACAGTTTGTCAGAACGTTAGATTTGTTGTTGATCCGATAAAGTTTTTTAAAATTAAAATTATATTAGGTGGTTGATATGCCCACACTATACTTTGAACGCAAACTAGTTTAGAAAACCATCAAACGTGGTTAAAAATCTCAACATCCGTGTTGTTTTTTTTAAATAATAAAAAGTACCTGCAATGAGAAGTCCAATTTCTCGTAACCGAAGCCAGTGCACCCGTGGCTACTGAAAAAAAAACAACATAATTATCAAAAATTTTCTAATTTCAATTGGTAACACTACCGGTTCACGGTGAAGAAAAATACCGCGACGAAACCTGAACCTGAGAAATGTTCTTTTAGTACCGCCGTATGTGGGAAAGTATAGAACTATGGATTTATCAGAGTTTGAAATCCGCAATACGTCGTGGGCTGACGTGACGAGTATGCCCATAATTTCCTTCGAGAAGAGATCTATAGCCCTGCTGTATATAAATAAATCGGCAGAGGAAAAAAAATTAAGGACGTCTCCACCTTCAGTTTCTCACCCAATTGTCTTTTTTGTTGTTTCGTAGTTATTACCTGCCTTTACACGACACGCTCTTTGAACGTGAATACAGTTTGGCGCGGGCAAAAGTGCACGTGTAAAGACAAACAATAATGATTCACTCGTAAATTCACGTACGCGCTTTCCCGTTTCGATCTTTCTCATTCCGACGGTGCATGAAAGAGCGTGTCGTGTAAAATCAGCTATTGACAAGCTTTAATCAATAAAATGTTGGACATGGTTTTTTCCATTCCGTCGACAAGTCGAAACCTTCATTTCAGGAGACGTCTATAATATTGTTATACTCTTTGTCGAAAAACCATCAATAAGATAAACGATTTAAGAGTACTTAACATTTGATTTTAAATAACCTTTTGATCAAACATCGACGCCATCGAAAACAAAGTATTAAAATCTCTAAGATTTGTTTCATTAGTTCAAATTTATTAAAACTTTTAAGATTCTTTATTCTGGACTTGCCCATAGTCGTCACCTCGAATATGCTCGTCAAGTATGGAACCCGAATTACGAAATCTATGTTAACCGTATTAAACACATATAATATCGATTTCCTTGATACATTCAATACAATAACAAACAAAATTATGGTATTTTTTCTCATCTTCAAGTATAAACATATTCTCCGAAATTAGGAACGTAAACAAATCGCGGATATACCGTATGGTACCGCATCATTAAACAAGGTATGTCGTAAAGGCATCGGATCTATATTCCATCGGTCAAACCACCAAACCAACACGATTTCTTTTCTCCTGGCTTCGTTCACATTAATATAAATTTGATCTATATCTCGGGGATAGTATACATATTTGTGTGTAAAAAACGGCACTCGGAAAACAATCAACTATAGAAGGTGAACGTAGAAAATCCCCTCACAATGCATGAGTATTATTTCTTAGAATTATTTGCATTTAGAACGGTAAAACCGATTTATCAACGCGTTGACGTGGATATTGATCTCCAAGCTCTAAGAAATATTGTACTATGTTATACCAGTATCAATTTCATTAGGTTTAGTTATATATTAAGGTCCTAAAATTGCATAACGAATTTGCCGGATAATAAGTTCAAGTAGGTTGTTGATAGGCTTTCGATGTTAAAAGGCTATATAAGATGGATCTTTACGTGAACAATGGTGATGTCTGCAAATAAGTACCCTTCCTGTACATCCTCTAAAGACCATTGTGACTACAATTATTATAATCCTAACCACAATATATAAATTCAAAAATTACTATAGTCAATTTAGACCCTAAGAAGGTGCTTATGAACGCCAAAACTATCACCTGAAAACAATCCAGTCATCGAGACGAACCGGCAAGAGACTCGATCTGGTTTACCTTTTTAAAATACAATTATATATTTATAATACATTATACTTTACAATGGATTTTAGTGGATGCACAGTGAGAAGTCTATTCCAGACATCACCATCGTTCACATATTGATCCATTCTATAATAGCCCCTTGACACCAAGACCCGCTTGACATGGCGCTTAAACTTACAGTCCGGCAAATCGGTAATATGCTTTGGGACTTTGTTACTAAAACCTAACACTATTACCTAAAAAACTGTTACTGGTTTTACTGAGTCTTAAACATGGGACGTTCAGTTTGTCACAGTTTCTAGTATTTAGGTCATGCCGGTCTTTTACGAAATCCATCCATCCAAATGCAAATCTTAGTTTGTTTCATACGTTATCATGCTTTAAATATTCAAACGTTCGTCATGGGATTTTGCGTATACGTCTTCAGGGGTACAAAGAAGGCCTATATGAAGGTACCCTCATGGACAAAAAATCAGCTGTATCCTAAAGACACAACAAAAAGCCATCGTCACACGGTGTTCCCAAAAGGTCATAACTGACCGCGTCCGACGTTGTTTTACTTCGGTGATCAGACGAGAACCGGCGTTTTCAACACTCTACCCGACATAGTGTTCACCCCCACTAATTTTCGCGACGCAAAAAGGTTGCCGATCTTCTGATCAAAGCCCTTCCATAAGGAGTTTCACTTCAAAAATGTAGGTTATGTTCCCAATGATATATTAGGAGTACTAAAAAGTACATTCAACCCGTATAAAGTCCGGATTCCAAGGGGTAGTACAAACCGAATAAGAGCGTCGTCATGGGCGAAAGCTATTAGTTTATAATAATTTAACAAAGCAACTATCGTAATTGGAAACATATTTAATCTGCGGATAGTAATAACAATCATTAAAAAAAAAGAAACAATAGATAATTATTTGGTGGCTTTTCTCACAAATGTCTTTTGCTTTATCATAAAAACGATTACTATAAGAAACGTCAAACCTAATATATTACAAGAATAGAATTATCAACAGTTAATTATTCAAATCAAAATCGATTAATATACAATTTAATAAAACCGTTTGAAACGAGTTCTAATGGCATTTTAAACGATTAACAATTCGTTCCAATTATTTGAATATACCATCTTCAATATCTTATAATCGTATCTCGAACACATAAAGTTAAAACTATTGAAATGAATCTTAGGGAATGAGAAATAATTTTACGTAGAACTCACAGACTCCCAGCCGCTTCGTCGGGCTTTAAAAAATATGGCAATGGGTCAGTCGATAACAAAAAATAAATAGTAATATAATAATCAACAGCGAAAATTTTTACATCGAATGGTCATAGCCCTATCTATGCCTACGCCTCAAAGGAATTACGGTTTAACCGATTTTAAAAAGCAGGAGAACCATAATTTGGTAGTATTTTTTTGTTTTCTCATAACTTCGAAAATTGTTCTTTTATCGGAAAGATGGTATATTCAAAGAGGCCCCCCCTTCTAATTTCATTAGCATTGGACCTTGGATTTCGAAGATAGACCTAGGAACTCCTCAAAATCGATTTGGAAATTTATAGTGATGTAGGTAGATGTTGGTAGGTTTATGACAAACCAAGACTAGTTACGTACCTAAATATAGTCAAAGATATTGTGGCGACATTTTCCAGAGTAATCTTTATTGAAGTCAGTTTTATTTATTATATAATAAAATTATTATCACTATATATGTACAGGTTAAGTATAATAACATTTTTATGTAAGAATCAAGTTTAAAAATCTTGTTTTCCTTGAATGATTTTGCAATAATCCGGTGACGCTTCGCAATATTTACGCTTTACGCTGAGGTATTTCCGAGTTATCTGACCATTATTAGGATTATGGGATTTGTACGAGATAGTTAGGCAGTAGTATGTGATTTTTTGTAGTAACCCTGTACAGTGTCGTCTGCATTGTGTCTTGTAAAAAGCTACAGTACAATCCAAACACAACTGCGAACAACAAAAACTTCTTATCCATACCGAAGCGCGACATACTAAAATACAGTCATTATGACGGCTTTTTAATTTTTTTAAGTCACGGTGGTCTATTGGTTTGACCGGTGGAATATCAATCCGATATCCGCAGGTTCGAACCCCGGCATTTAACTACTAAATTTTTTTTCGAAATTTGCGTACATTTACTAATTTAAATTGGTAACAACATCGGCTGACGGTGAAGGAAAAAGTAGTGAGGAATACTCACTCCGAGAAATGTTCTAGTAGTAGCACCGTATGGGGGAAAGATATAGAACTGTGGATTTCTCAGAGTTTGAAATCGCCAGTACGTCGTGGGCTGTCGTGGCGATTATGCTCATACCTTCCTTCGAGAAGACACCTATGGCCCTGATGTAGATCTCTTATATGCTGTTGATGATGATGATGACGACGACGGGTTTTTTACCATATGTATAGTGGTAGTGTCTCAGATTGGTACAAGACTTTATAACTATGACTAAATTATTGAATTACAGAACCCTAGAGTTATATTTAGCTCGAACAAAACTTTTATGATAATTGATATATCTTAGTTTATTTAAATAGTTACTTAAAATAGACTTGGTTGCTTGCAGCCATGATGACTTAGTAGTTAGCGTGTTAGGATATCCGATCGGTGAGCTGGAGCTTCCGGTGAAGGAAAACGTCGTGATGAAACCATAGCATGGTGGTAGGGCTTTGTCTAACCGCGCCTGGCCAAATACCAGTCTCAAGTTCAAAATCTATAGCATACTTTAGTTTTAGCGTGTTTACTATCTTAGACCACATCGTAATTTAACGTCAGGTAAGATTGTGGTCAAATGCTAAAATCTACAAAACATAAAAAAAAAAATTAATTCAATATACTCAGATTCTTATTTTTTGTTTTTACTCCACACACAATGAAAACATAACGAATGATGTCTGTCTTTTTCTAGCTAGAAATGACGCCGTGCGTTAGAAAGAAACATCGCTTTTAAATGGCGGATATTTTTTTGTTCATTACGCTTACGCTATTATTATTATTATTATGTACATTTTTAATTTATTTTCCTCTTAACCTCATGTTTGTGACGGAACTTGTTTTTAGTCTTTAACAGAACTGGATCTAAATTTTGGGAGGTCTTTGGATAACGTAGGGTCAACGCTTAATTTTCAATATTTGTATAACGGAGATATACTATCTGACGTTCATTATTTAATTATATAGACTTTGGAATTATATAGTTTCTATACAGAATACATTTTAATCTGCTTTCAAACGATATATAACATGTTACAAAAACTTTCAATAAATTATCTACACAATATATGTGGCATATTTAATCCTACATGGAATAATCCTATTTATTCCTAACAAATTTCGTTCGAAAAAATAAAGAGATTTCCACGATATAAATATTGTGTTTATGTTATCTGTATTTTCATTATAATCGGTGTACGGTATAAAATTTGATGCCCTTCAGCGCCACCTATCGGCGAGTTATGTTAAAAGACATAGCATAAAATTCTTCCCCAGGAAACACTTTTTATAATACATGTCAGATATTTTATTTAGTCTCTAACTTTATTCATAAAATTTATCAGAAAAGATGCCTGAAAAGGCAAACATTCACGTCGAAACATTGACTATTTTAAAAATGAAACAAAAATAATAACTCACCGAAACCAATAATAACTAGTAAACTCGCGAACGCCATTGTAAACAGGAAAATATAGATCGCACAAATATTAAAAAAAACCTATATGAACACAAAATATGTTTTTAATTAAAACATTCTATTGTAACATACACAACACGGATACAATTTTCAAATAACTAACGCGACTAAATTACTAATTATTCCTATATATGATTCTCAATAAATGTAATATATTAGCTTAAATTTATACAGTGGAGTGATCGACACTCTGTGGGAATTCCACCACGTCTGTCCGCTATCTTGTGATACCAGAGCATAAGGTGGCATTTCCCTTAAACCATACCGTTCAGATTTTTTCTCTCGTACTACGACTCGATCAATGCCTTTGTTCGTAGTATAATTTGCGGACCTTGAACATGTCGTCTGACGTTGTTTAGTTTAATGTAACTTAAATTAATCTTTACTGTACATCCGATAAATCTTTCCAATGTGAGAATTATTTCAAATGGTTTTTTTATTATAAGAAATATTGGAGTCATTGGGGATTACGGAATTAAACAATTTTTGATGTGTGTTTATGCACACACACACACACACAACAGTAATGTAAATGTATGAAAAACCTGATATTGAAGTTCATAGAATCGGGGTGAGTGCCCTAAGCGCTCCCCTTAGTAGTCCGGTGAAACTGTGAAGACATTATTGCTGGCAGCGTAGGTCAGTTCGAAAAAAAAAAAAAGAAGTGCATAGAAATTCTTTACTGTTAACATAGTTTAGACTTCATAAGACAATATTTATGAAGGCAAACTAAGACAGTTTTAAACACCAAATGAAAATTATTTACATCTTTTTAACCACTTTATATTTAAAAAAAAACGTATGGACATTTGTACTTAAGTATGCAAGTAAGAAGTTATAAATTTTTAGCTTTAAAAAAGACATTAAATAATAATATTTTGATTAAAAACTGTAATTAACTTTAAAATGCCTTAAAATTAATCTAAACATATAATCAAAGGTTAACGAGACGAAGCCCGTACGTGAAATATATTTAAGAAAAAATACTCTTGAGGTTCTGAGAATCAATGACAGAACGCATTTCTATTGTTTTTAAAATTGTTGTCTGTCTGTCGTTTGTACGCGCATCACGCAAAAACTACTGGACGGATTTTGACGAAATTTGGTATGTTGATCGATTATACACATATAACATATAGGACATGTTTTACGTATATATCGCTTTCGTATATATATTCGTCTTACTTATAAGAAAACACAAAAGAGAAGCAATTTACGCAAAAGCCGTTGGACAGATTTTAGCATTGCTGACTGTTTTTTGAGTGCCGCACCTTGTATCGAAAGTCAGAATTATACATTAATAGTATGAGCAACTACTAGACATTGTAGTACCGCGCCACGCATCGAAGAACAAAATCGTTCACAAAGGGTCTATGTCGAGATTTGATACGCCTTTTTATCTATGATTGCATTAATCACTGTGTTTAGAATTGAAATTCCACGCGTGCGCAGTAGCGGGCACAGCTACTTTTGTATAAATCTAAAAAGAAGTAGAAAAACGATTTATCAAGTAGTAATGTAATAATAATAATTTATAGTGTAAAATAAAAACAATACATAATAACAGTTGAATCTGCAAAGCCACTTAAAAAAGTTGTAATATAAAAAAGCACTTTCATGAGCACTCAATAAATTATCATTCACTACGATATATAATTTAAAGCTACACACAAATACCCATGTATATTTATTTATGTAAGTAATTTATATTTTATTATCTCCACTGATAAAAAACACACGTGTTGCCGATTCATATATATAACTACCTTGAGCTACCCCAGTTCTCACGAAAACTTGACAGACAATTACCAACCAACTTCATAGTGTCGCGTTAAGGTGTCGGAGTGTGCGCGCATCGTAAAATTTACTTTCATCATTTTCTCCAAACGCGCCGAAAGAAGTGTAACTTCAAAAATTACTCAAGATATAGATTCCTAGTTGGTTTAATTTTTATAAAAATTCACTTTTCCGTACCATCGATAAGTCGAAGCCTTGGTTTATAAGTCTTTATTTGTCACAATTTTCTATCCTTAGATCTATTAATTTACAATATTAGTACACTCTTTGGCAAAAAAAAAAATTCATAATACTCGGATTTGAAAATTAAAAAAAGGATCTATTTTCAACCATAAGTACATATAAAAATTCCAAGCATAGTAATAAAAATTTTATATACACTTGAAGCTTATACTACAATATGGAATAAAGTAAGAGAATTCTAGCATCCACTATTTTGAAGAAAGACATTATATGGTCACGAAATCACACTACAAATAGGAAGAAAATTATGGGAAGTTACTAGGATTTTTATTGGTATGGCAATACTTGAGTAATGACCGCGAAACAGGTCCAATGAGGTTATAGCAACAGATGATATCAGGAAAAGGTGAATACCAGTATCTTGATTTATTGACCCTTGCTAACAATATTTCATCAGGCGTTAAAAATTATAAAACGAAAGAGAGACGAAATTAATTTTTTGAATAATGACTTTGCATAATGACGGGCAGTCGAGCAAATATTATTATGTAAGACGATTTATTTCTAAACGAATTATTCTAAGAAATGAATGCCTTTTAATATTGCTGAAATTTTTCAATTATATCGCGGTTTTGGGACTTCTAGCTAACGAAAATAAGTTCTTCTTGTATTGTTCTTGGGAATAAAAACAAATAAAATCAGTTCAGTTTTACGTAAAAGTTTAACTAACCCCTCGAAATAGGTATGCCAAGGTCTTTTTTTTTCTTTTTTTATTAACTTTGGGAAATCCATTATGGATACCCATCCTTCCGGGGGAGAGAATGGGTTATGTCCGACTCGCACGGACTAAAACCCCACGGTGTACCGACCACCGCTTTAAGTTGGGGCGGCATGGGACCGTGCTGAGCTATCACCATGCCGCCCCCAGCGGTCAGCCCGGCGAAAGATGACCGCCGGGCTCCGTCCTTATAGGGAGGTACACAGGGTACACGACCAGCTACCTCCTCTCGTCCGCCGAACCTGTGCAATGAGGAGATGAACTTGTACACGGCGGCAAGAACACCCGCCTCCAGCTCCCAGGGCAGAGAGCCGGCGAGCGTGAAGGCCGCCGCCGAGGACACGGTGCGGTATCCTCTGATAGCCATCAGTGCCACAATGCGCTGCGCAGCACGCAGCGCCCGCACATTATCGACACCGAGGGCATCAGACCACACCAGGGCCCCGTAGATGGCCATCGCTCGCACGACTCCCATATAGAGTCGGCGGCACCCGGCACTTGGCCCCCCGATATTGGGGAGCAATCGGCCGAGCGCCGCCGCCGCTCCTGCTATACGCGGTCCGAGCCCCTCAAAATGGGGCTCGAACCGCCAGCGCCCGTCCAGGGTGAGGCCCAGATACTTCATTCGGGGCCCCACCCCGATACGGGCGCCATCTACAACTAAATGGGCCCCAGGTGGTGGCCCTCGCCGAGGCCCGTGAAATAATAGTGCCTCGGTTTTATCGAGGGCCACCCTAAGGCCCAACCTTCGGATGCGCCCGACCACGACGGTTGTGGCCACCGTGGCCAGGCGCACCAAATTTCCCCATTCCTCCCCCCGGGCTACGACTAGGGTGTCATCCGCGTAACATATAATGCGCGCTCCGGTGGGGAGCGCGCCGCGGAGCACCCAGTCGTAGCCCAGGTGAAATAGGTATGCCAAGGTCTGTATTATGGAAGCCTAAGTTATAGGCAAGAATCAAAACAAAAAGCGTCACTAAAAGTATTTTGCTTTATCGTGAAAACAATAAATACAATAAATAAACGTCAAACATAAGAAATAAAAATAAATAAAAAGAGAATTGTATACAGTTAACTGCTTAGATGAACAGTATTCTAGACAACTTAAAACAGTGATAGACTTGAAATGAAGACAGTTAAAATGTATGTCAAATGCTAGGACTTGTAAAGTAAAATAAAACCATATTCACGCGAACTGAGTAATGGAAACCAGCTAGCTCTTTATACAATAAAACTTCGTAGCAGTGATTTCAAATTACTGTGAGTTACTAAAAATTGGCAATGAAATCAAATTCCACGACTCCAATGAACTCAAGACGGCGATAAAGCAAATAAATGACATCATCATTGCAACCCAAGTTAAGGCACCGAAAGTTAAGATAGCGAATAATTAAATCGCGATATATATATATCTCTTTCATTCAGTTAATGGGAGCGTTGGACGGTAGAAATTTTTTTTTTTTTTTCGAACTGACCTACACTGCCAGCAATAATGCTTTCACAGTTTCACCGGACTACTAAGGGGAGCGCTTAGGGCACTCACCCGATTGGTTTTAGGCGTACATCTCAAGGGCACTCGGTGCACCTCGGCTTGAACTGTCGCCGGATTCCCGACCTAACTAAGCTAGCTAAGCTATCTATCCATACAATACACATATATATGAATTCGTGAAAAATGCATGTGTGACCATGCATGTTTCACGAACGTATATGTGTATTTGGTATCTGACTACTGTGTTATGTGACCTATTTCAGTCCGAAAAGGGCAAAAAAAAACAGCCCACCACTATGTGTACCTAGGTGTAACGAACGCACTCGGCTCAGTGACGCACTAAATCGTGAATAGTCGGCTCCAATCGTAATCAACCACGTTTACTGTCTCACATTACTATCTCATAAGAAGTGCATCGTTCCAATAACGACAAAGTTCTGCCTTTGTGTACACGTCACACAAAAACTACTGGATAGATTAACTTATTTTTTTTTTTTCTAAATCCTTATTTAATATACTGTAATGAAAGTTTCAGAAATTGCGATTTTTATAAGCGCTACAAAAGACTAAATAAATGTTGTAAGTAAAGTATAATCTTTGCTTTAATTTTTTTTTATATGTTTTATTTTAAAGATAAAATATATATTTAAAATAATGACCAACGCAGACGAAGTCGCGGGTATTAGTTAATATTTTTATACTCTATGTGTTTTAGCGTTTAATCACAACCTCAGCTGATGTGAAATGACGATGTAGCCTAAGCTGGTAAATACGTTAAACCTGGAGTGTAGCCGCGTCTCAAGTGCAGCTGTCAACTATAGGTGCTTGGCGACATATTTTAAACTTGTACGTGTTACCCTACAACCAGATACAATCTTATATTTTTATTTAAAACGGACAAAGTCGCAGATAGTTACGGGTATATTATATGACATACAGATCTATCGGCACTCCGAGCAATAATTATATACATTTTTATACAGTTTACTAATTAATCAAACATATAAGGGGCTGCATAAGCTCAATACAAAATATTACATGTACACAGGCCGCTATACTACGCGTCAGTTAATAAAAGAGTAATTGTCTAAACTGGCAATTGAATTGTAAATGCGAAATAGTATGTAATGATAGCATGAGAGTGAAAATCAAAATATTAAGTTATTCTGAGCCTTAACTTTTCGACTGGTTTCAATCCTGTGTTCATCCGCTTATATATTTGAATTACGGACGATTCATTATTCACAAACATAAGCAGATACTACTTCAAGTGTTAAATGTTTATAATTGTAATTCATAATATTACATTATAAAATGTATAGTGTAAAGATAAAAACGATATCAGCGTTTACAGTAATCTTAATTGGTATGTTTTATTTATATCTTATTCAATAATAACAATAATAGTGTTTATTAGGTACATATCCAGTCTTAAATAATTATTTTAAAAAATGTTTAAAACTTCTAAATATATATAATTATCGCGATGTAAAAAGAGGTTGTAATAAAATTTTATTTAACCCCTCGGTTTTTTTTAAGAATCACATTTCAAAATGGCGGATGATTTTTCATGTCGCAACATCTTACATTGTAAATTTCATGGTTTAGTAAATAAAATAAAAAAAATCAAAATACAAAAAAATACATCATTTGTTATTTATTTTTGATTTTGTTATTTGATACAAGATATTTCGAAGATCGACCATTGCACAGAATTTAAAAACAGGGTGTGTTGTAAAGACACATGATAAAAGTGAAACTTCTGTATTACAGGGAAACATTTTAATTAAAGAAATACAACAAAAAGCCAACGTCATGCAATATTCCCAGGTGGTCACGCATCCAAGTAATGTCCGCGTCCGAATTTAGTCCAGTGAAGTAATAAAGTCCCATCAGGCCAACAGCGTATAGTCGGTTGGAAAAAGAAACTACGCCCGGCGTTGCTTAATATTCAACCCAACAGTGTTTATCCCTACCACTTAATCACTATTCGTTACACAAAAAGATTCTCAATCAGAATTTCAAAGCTCTCCCATAAGAAATTTCACTTTAATAATGTACTTAGAGAAAAAAACTAATGTTTTTAAATAATTTCAGTGACGTCATCAACTCTAATAGACGATGTCCGAGCAAAGATGGATTCGTAAGTCGTATTTTATTACTAGCACCTAGGCGATCGAGATTCGTTCGATTCGTTGACGCAATCATGGATTTAGTATATTAAATATATAAATAGTCAATTTAATATATTAAGTTCATGGACACAATAGTTACTTTTTTACTATTAGGTATGTCATTATATTTGGATAATGCTTTACAGCGCCATCTAACAAAATATGAGGTTACCGGTAAATTCTCATCCTTTTGTCCATAATGTTAGTACGGCAATAATTTATGAGATGGCGCTATAGAACAGAAAAATGTATCTATTATGGAGTGTAGATGTAAGGAGAACCGTCTGGTATGGGGGAATATTTTGAAAAAGTGTCCATCTCTAAGCACTAAATAACAGTTCAAAAACTCTGTAAAATGGTGCTAGTATAGGCAAAGGGTATGGTTAGTACGAAGTAATTTTGTAAATATAACGGCTGTTAGGAAATTTAGAGTGATAGAAATTTTATGAAGGTTGTATTATACGTTTAGTGATTTTATAATGAGTACTGTTATAAAACTTTTTATAATAATTGAACGATAATTAATCCTGTTGCTACTATAGTATCACCATAATTTAGCACATTTTCATACAAAGACGATTCTCCTTACCTTTACACTCGATGTAGTCTACGTAAACAAGATTCAATTGCCTATTGTATGTAAGCATATAATTTCAGAATGGCTACACCTACTTGACTAATTCATTTTTTGGTACGACTTTCCATTAGCGTCCGTCGAATTGACGGTGGGGAGGGGGATGGGAGGGAAGGGGATGATCAGTACTAACACCCCTTAAAAGGAAAAATTGCGGAGCCCCCACCTTTTCGAGTTTTTAAACTTTTAATTCCCAGGAAAAATTCCGAATTTCTGTATCTATTTTGACTCTGCAACGTCTCCGGCTCTCCCTACGCGCCTCCGGCTCTTTAAAAACACTCTAGGGGTAGGACAAACTCGTCCCAGGTGGAGTCGGGGTCATTCAAAGAGGTTCTTTAACATAAGTCGAACCTAACCTATTTTATTTGTTATCTCAATAACAACAAAAATGGCGTCAGTTTTACGTTTCGTTTCACAAGCCGGTTAAACGTCTTTACGAGTCATAAACTCTACTCATTTTAATTTTAATAGTTCGTAATGAAAATAATGCTGTAATTTAATATACATAAACTGTAAAATATATGTGTGTATGAAAACTATTGAAACAAGTATAAAAAATAAATATTTATGAAAATTTATAAAAAATTATTTAACTTATGACAACATAACCGTAAGTAAAACGAAGCGTTCAATGGCGATATTTCGCTATAATCTGTGGTAAAAATTACGTAAATATTGCAAAAATAGTTGATTTTCAATAAATTTTTTTTCAAAAACTACGCGTCTCCGCATGGTGAAACTTTGTGTGTGTTCTTATATTAATGTAATCTATCTATAAAAAAAATATCAACGCCCAACTCGACGGACGCTAATGGAAAACTGAGCCCATTTTTTGATGTGTTTGTAATTATCAGAAGAACGTTTGTATAATAAAAAATGTTTAAAGAGTCTTAAGAAAAAATGAACAAAACAGGTTATAAAGCTCCATATACAAAAGTGTGCGAGTGAGTGACACAGGAGACGTTGGGGATATCTTTAACAATATTGACAGATTTGACGTTCAGTTGTTGAGTTGCCATTTTATTTAATTAGGTACATGGTCGTATTGTAAAGTGTAAATTTTGCGAAAATTATAATAATTGCATATATTTTTTAAAGGAAGACAAACACATATATGAAAAATAAATAGTTTCTCGATATTCATATGTAGATGCTTCTAGGGAGTATTTAAAGTAATCTACATGGAAAGTTAAAAAAAACATGACCGACCATTCGAAAAAAAATATCGACTTGAAATTATTAGAAGTGATGATAGCTCAGTGGTAAGCGTTTTCGAGCACCGCGTCAATCGAAGTAGCCTCGAATCCTTAACATGAGCTTTCAACGAAGGAAAACATCGTGAAGAAATGGTTGATTGAAAATCTATCAGCAAGTATCTATGAGTGTATTCCGGCATACATTTGACAGCTGTAGTCCGGTGAAACTGCAGCGGCCTTAACAAGCCAACCGTTTAGTGTCAGTTCGAAAAAAAATAAAAATAAATAAAAAGCCTTAGAAAGCCAGCCCCCTTCTAGGTTTAACGTTTTTACCATCTTAGACTCCATCGTCATTTAACAGTCAGATGTGATTGTAGTCAAACGCTACAACCTATAATCTATTAAAACGAATTTATACTTAGTAGTCCGGTGAAACTGTAGCGGCCTTATCAAGCCAACATGGTAGTCAGTTCGAATAAAAAAATAAAATAATAATATGTAAAAAAAGAATGGAATGGCAAATAAATCATTTTGAAAATAAAAAATAATCTTGAGTGAACCCTAAATAATGTGTCGAGCTGATCTTTAGATGAGGCTCTTAAAAGATAAAACATATTATCATATAAATATACACCGGAAAAAGGAATATTTTTATTGGCCACCCTAAAATCTCTAGAACCTTAAAATCCCAACACACTCAGCCTTTTTACAGAACTCGATAGTTATGTTCCGACATGTCTCTAATCATATAAGCAATTCTACACAATGTGGTAATGCGTCAAACCCTTTGAGAATGTTCCTACCTGGCAGTTTGATGGCATCCGTTATCTGTTATTTACAGTTTAGGTATCGCATTTTAAATGATCTTTTTAAGTAATTTCTAATTTAAAAAACAGAGTTTCTTACTTCTTTTCGTCACCATCGTAGTCATATTGATCCACTTTATAATATAACCCTTTGACACGAACACCCGCTTGACATGATGCTTAAACTTACAGGCCGGCAAATCGGTAATATGCTTTGAGACTTTATTATAAAACCTAACACTATTACGTAAAAAACTTACTGGTTTTACTGAGTCAGAGAAATGGAACGACCAGCTTGTCACAGTTTCTAGTATTTAGATGATCATGCCGGTCTTTCACGAAATCCAGCTTTTCAAAGTTTTTGCGAACATGCAATGAATTATTAAAATTACCGTTATGGTTATTTCAGAGAGTCAAAAGGCATATGCGTATTACCGCCATATCCAACAAACGGATATTATGTGTCGTCTATTGTAGTTGGAACTCCGGGAGTCATAGTTGACGATTATGTATTGAATGTAACCTGTCTACCAGGTTACAATTTGGTCGGTGTGAGACAGTTCTCATGCCTCAACGGTTGGACGTCGGGTTTTATGCCGGAATGTCTTCGTGAGTACTTATTTTTAAATTAATTTCTGATAACTAGTGGTCTAAATTTGACAGTATTTATATATTTATTATTACCGAGATTTTTTGGTAAAGAATGTATAGATATTGCTCTTCTTCATTTCATTTTCTCTGCGTTGTTTTATTATCTGATACTAGGGAAGTCTTCAAAATCACATGGGAAATAAATAGTGTATGATATATTGGTAGGTTTATGAAAATCCTAGACTAGCTTGGTACCTAACTATGGTCAAAAACCTTCATCATCATCATCCTAACCTTATCCCACCTAAGTAGGGTCGGCACAACATGTTTTCCTGTTCCACTCTCCCCTGTAAGATGTCATCTTAGTATTCACAGCTTTTATACACATATAATTTTTCACTCAATCGCACCCTTTTCGGTCTTCCTCTACCTTTATATCCGTCCACTTTTAAACTCAAAACTTTTCTTGTTACATAAATTTCATCTTGTCTAATAATATGCCCGTACCATGCTAACCTATTACTCTTCAACTTCTTTGTCACTGGTGCTATTTTCAAGCTTCCTCTGATATACTTATTCTTAATCTAATCCATTCTGGTTACAGCACACATCCATCTTACATTCGCATGTTTGCCACATGTCATCTTTTCTCATCTGTCTCTTTCGTAACCCAGCGCTCGGATTCATATAACACGACTGATCTTATAATAGTTTTATACGCCTTCCCCTTGAGTTTCAACGGCATTAGTGGCTCACACACTACTTCAAACACTTTTCGCCAATTCATCTATCTTGCATTTATTCTATTCCTCACGTCCTTGTGTATGCCACCGTCGTATGGTCAAAGACCTAGAGGTGATAATAAATCATGGGACAAGGGTGTTAAGATTTGCACAGTTACATTTTACAGAATACTAGATAATCTCTTTACTGAATATGGCATATTTTTGTTGTCAGCCTATTGTGACGCGGATAAGCGAACTCAAGTCGTGAGCTGCGATGCAAATGCCCTTCGCTGCCTTTTGAACACTAGCGTTGTAGTCGAACCTGTAAAGAAATCTAATGATGAATATGGTGAGTACGTTGTTGCAGTGTAAATCGGCCTCCGGATTTTACTCGCACCACGTCTAAAAAAATTACACTTAACAAGAAATTATCAATTCCTGACTTTTGCTCGCAGTTTCGATCGCATTAATGTAGCTTAGTATAGATTTCTTAATCGTTGAAAATATGATTATTGACCTGAATTTTTGGTATTAGAAAAACTTATGGGTTCGCGTCAGCGATGACGTCGACATGCTCGTAACGTATTGCGCCAGACTAGCGGCGCGTAGTATAGCGGCCTGTGTACATGTAATATTTTGTATTGAACTTATGCAGCCCCTTATATGTTTGATTAATTAGTCAACTGTATAAAAATGTATATAATTATTGCTCGGAGTGCCGATAGATCTGAAAATCAGACTAATGTAATTATTTCAATTTACAAAATATGAAATGTAAATAGTTCATACTATAATTGATCTAAAAGTTCAAAAATGAACACTATATGAGTTATTCAATTGTTTTGAGTTTTCGCTTCTATCAGCAGTCCTTATAAGTAACTACCTCTGTTTTATTTTATACTAGGTACTCTATCTCCTTTCTTGTACTCCTAAGAATCTGTATGCAAAATGTCAACACGATCGGTTGAGTAGTTAACGCTTGAGACTTTAACAAATAAACAAAGAAGCAAGCAAACAAACGAACGAACGAATGAATGAACGAACGAACGATCGAACTAAAGAAAACTCACAATCGCATTTATATGACAATGTTTAAGAAATTCGTTCTCCGGACAGATTGTGGTGAGTTGGGCTTCGTGTTCTCGCATGTTGTTGCTGGTGGTCACAGTGCTGATCCGCTGGAGTTGCCGTGGCACGCTGGTATATACAGAAAAACAACCACACCGTACATGCAGATATGCGGTGGATCTCTCGTCTCAAGCAACGTCGTTATATCAGGTAAAGTTCACTAATTATCATGTGCAGATATCCGGTCGATCGAGGTAAGTTCCCTTATGAATGAGTGGAAGTGGTAAAGGCATGATGAAACCATAACCTGGTGGCTTTTTCTAAGGACGCCTATCTAGCTAGTTGCCTGGTTACTTGTTTGTATGAGTAGCCCTGTAATTTCCAGTTTCACTCTGTGATATACTATTATCGTAGATATTTTTTAGGGATTTTATGTAACCTAGTGGCACTTCTTGAGAGACTAGAGTTACCCATATGTATGAGTGGAACAGAGAATAAAATGCTGTTTGGTAGTTAATAAAGGCAATGTAGAGTGGTCTCTTGAACTCTTGGTATTTTTCTATCAGCATTTCTAACGAATGTATGTGATCCACTATGGAAAAACCTCTTCTAAAGCCTGCCTGGTCAATAGGTTGGAAATTCTCTGTGCTTTCTTTTATTTTTTGTCTGTTATTGAAGAGAACAGTTTATGTAGCAATTGGGTCTGTTGGACAATTTTGTAAAAAATTAAATTGCCAACAAAATTAACTTTTACATTTATTCAACCAACTTACCAATATAAGTTATAATGCAATTACATAACTATTTACATTATATTGCAACTACATAAATTACTATAAGAATAAATACAATACAACGGACCCTTTTCTTTTTTTTGTGTGTGAATTGCGACCCTAATCGTTATCACAAGCATTAAATACGGTGGAATTGAGAATTTTGAAATAAAAAATACATTTGGTGTACGTGTATTTTCGATGGAAAACCTTTTCACGCTAAGGTAAATTACTTAAAATTAATATTAAGGGCTCAACTTATCTAACCAAATGACTTAAAAAAAATAGTCGAAAAATAATCGCCCTGACATATATACGAACATACATATATAATACTATTTTATTGTTATAATATGTAATAATTAAAACGTAATTGTTGACGACTAGAGTCAAGAAAACACGATTCAGCGTTATCATCCTCGAGCGCGACGGTTCACTTTCGTTCACAGTGCAGCACACCTTTTAAAATCTTCACATCAAAAATAATGGAGGCATGAGTTTCTCAAACATTTACCGATCTGGCCATTCAACGATGCATTACTCAGCACATTAATAATATTCCAGCTGCGCACTGTTTCTGGAACGATCTGGAGAAACTTCAGCCAGCTTCGAGGTTTGCAGTCGCCGTTGGCAAGCTTTACCGACCGTGGAACAACGAGCGAGATCTTCATGCTCAGAAATCGGACGTAATTAATTTAATTCCGTTTTTCTCACAACTATTTGAACCCGAAAATATCAAAGCACATAGGTAGGTTTGATGAATTGGTGATATCACCGAAAGTATTTTTTTATGGAATGACAAACATACATACTGGTTCGGCGCAAAAACATTATTAGAGTAAGTGGTTAGCTGGGACTTAGTAGCACCTGGGAAGGTTTCAGCTATTGAGCTTCCACGCTATTAGGGGATGTCAAGTCCCGCTTGCTGCAGCGAAAAGTCGCTGCAGTTTTTTTAACGTATAATTGGTGAAAAATACTAATGTAGTCACAGTCAGTGTGTTGTCGTTCGTGGTTGGAATACAACGTGCATAGAGACTTATTATAGTATTACCGTACCGCTCCTGAAATTACTCAAACCCACCCTCACCGACGCAACAGGAATAGCTGTCTTCGGCCTTTGGTGAGTACTTTATAGTTCCGCTAATTTATTTACTTTAATAAGTGTTTATGCGCCTCAGCCCTTACGAACAACATATTCAAAAACGAATTGTTCAAACCGCGCCTGGGCTATTTACACGCCTTAGGTTTTACAACAAAACACATACCATCCAAATGATGCAAAGTGGCCACAGTAGCAGTACTAACCACAAATATGACCACAGTCATGTCAATAAAATAACATTGTCTTTCATTTTCCATCGTACTTTTCAGACCTGAAGACATTTATGTCGACCCTAAATAAGTGGATAAAAGAAAAACTGAAATGCCTTTTTTTGGCGTAACAATGAGACACATGCCAAACAGGTTGATAGAAGAGAGAAGAAAATTATTGAATGTGATATATACTTCATTTAAAATGTATAATACCTTTAATTCATAGGTTCAGGATATAAAAATCCCAGTACGATTCCGTGGTAGCGCAGCGAACTTCCAGGATGACATAGCTATTGTGATAGTTGCATCCAGTTTTACGTATAATGAACATGTTAAGCCAGTCTGCCTGAGCTTTGACCATCAGCTTGATGAGAAACAGTTGAAAGAGGGAAACTATGGAAAGGTAGGTTGAACTATGGACTAGAATTTTGCTGACAATATATCCATAACCTGTAGTCAATGACGATGTGGTGTAAGATAGTAAGCTATTTATGGGAAAATACCTATACTACGTGACCCGTTCAGGAGGGGGAAGGAGGTCTTCAAAGTACCACGCTTGGTCACAGGTAGAAGGGGGAAAACCATATTTCTAAATTACTTCATGGAAACTAGAGGGGTGAGGGAGCCTTCTCATATACTACGGATGGTCACCAAGGGAAGGGAGGGGGCTAAAAATTCGTCAAACATGGGTCTCGTAGTATGGTTACGTCCCTAAACATATAGGATAACTGGTTCTTAAATGCAACTACCAAAACAAACCCATACTTGCTTGCCGACAGACTTTCAACCTGAGGGTGATAGCTAAGAGGCGACAGGTTTTAGAAAAAGTTATACAAATCATGGTAAGGTGTCTTCAGAACATTTTCCTTCTCCGATAATTCCGAGTTAGTTACTGTACTCTGTTGTTACGTTGTGTTTTGTGATTGGGGGCAAATGAGCATGCAGGTCACCTGGTAGTAAGTAATTACTACTGCCCATGGACGTCTGCGACACGAGAGGCATCACAGATGCATTACCGGCCTTTGACAAAGAAATAGGCTGGTTTATTGAAGGTTTGTATGTTATATCGGTCCAGAAACGTCACTGCTAGGAATTCATTCCAAAGAATCGATGTACGTGGAAAAAATGCATGTGAAAACTACATAGGAGACGATTTCCAACCATCAAGATGACATGGATGGAACTTCGATTTGTGGTGAGCCGCTTGATAATGGAACACAGCAGCAGGCATCAATCCGAACAGTTTTTAGGAACACTCTCCGTGATAGATTTTGTAAAATGGTCAAAATGACGCAACATGCCTAGGAAGCGCTAAAAGGTCAAGCGTTAAGGAAAACACCCGGTTGCCGACGATTCGAGCCGCTCTGCATTAGATTCATATAAAAGAGTATTGTGGTATGCTCAGGTGCAGAAATGAGAACAGTATTCCACGTTTAGGCGGATTTGTAACTATGTCTATATGAAGTTATATCATTCCATCAGGTCGGAGGGTGGGGACTCACAGGTGAAGAGGAGAAAGCTTCCCAGGTACTCAAAGCTGCTGATTTACCTTACGTGGATATACTTAGATGTATCACTGAGAGTCCTCCAGACTTCACGGCCTCTATCACTAGTGATAAAATCTGCGCTGGATACACTAATGGTATATAACTTTATTATTGTAAGTTATAGTGGGCATAGTGCATTACTTTAGTATCACGGTTCTTCGACATAGAGCTGCATAACCTTAAAAATAAACCGACTTCAAAAAAGAAGTGGTTCTCAATTCGGTGGTATTTTGTATTGTTACTTCATAACATTGTCATTTATCAACCGATTTGGAAAATTATTATTTGATAGCAAAGGGGATGTTTTCAAAGTCCATTGACATAAGTAATTAAATTTTAAAGCAACATAAGGGAACTCCTCAAAATTGAATAGTAAATTTATAGTCATTGAGATAGGTTTTGTGATAATTCGAGACTACCTAGCTATGGGTCAAGAACGTCCTAGTGATTTTTTTAGAGAATATGTTTTTGAGGTCGGTTTTATTTATTATACAGTTAAATAATTATGTTACTCTATTATTATTTATTTCTCGTATTTATTTTTACTCATACCGGTCGTCGTCCAATGGTCGTAATTAGACCGTAATTCTTTTTTTTTTGTTTCAATATTATTAGGGTTTTTTTTTTGCCAGAAAGAAAGCCTCGTCGATGGAATAGGAGAACAAACTAAATGTTTCCATTTTTTTTGGTCTTATTAAAGTTTGTCAGCTACCAAAACATAGATAATGAAAATCGGTTAAGAAACTGAGGAGAAAATGGCACTGAACTGTTTTATCTTGACCTATCAAGAGGCAGCAAAATATATTGGTTTCTAAAAATGGCTTTAAGAATGTCTTTAATGTTTTCAAATAAAATAGATTTCTGTGTACAAATTTCTATAAAAAAACAATTGAGGTTAAATAATAATGTGCTTTGTTTGTTTTTTTTTTCACATATTTTTTTTTCAAATTCTAAAATTCTCTTGTATCTGTATAGCATACTAATATACTATTTTATTATATTATATATTAATATACGATACTGTTAATTGTAAAATATGTATATATACTTCCCGCATTTAAAATGTCATTACTATTGGTAAAATTAAAAAAAAAACATAATTCCCTTTCATATTTGAGTTTTGGCATTCTAAACACATTAAACTTGGAAGAGAACTGACTCTCGAGTACAGCTGCCAACTCACAAATAACAAAAACAAACACACCTTTAGGTGTTCCATAATAGATTTATAAATAAAGCTGGAAGTTAATCAAACGAGTAGTAGAAAAATCCGTACGACAACGCCACGATTTCTTCGGGACGATTTTCTTACGTCGATGTACGTGGTGTCATCAACGACCAAAAACCATTATCGCATAGAAAACTAATATTTTATAATGGTTTTTAGGAACGACCGTGTGTAAAGGCGACAGCGGCGGAGGTCTCGTATTCCCGGAACGAATCGGCGACAAGATGCGACATTTCTTAAGAGGCATCGTTTCCACCGCGCCGAACAATGACCACGCCTGCAATATATACACATGGGCGACGTTCACTCACATCATCAACCACGAACGCTTCATTCGTAATACGTTACACGCCGGTGTGAATGAGGTCTCGACGCCGTTTGTTAAAGAGACAATATCCTATAGGGGAAATGTCCGTACAGCCAATTTGAATTACCATGCAACAACAAAACCGGTATACCAATGGGCTTAAATGAATTAATCAACTTGGGTTTGTTTAGCTCAGTAATAGAATTTAGTGTGTTCATTTAGCATCGTAATTATTTCAATTGTAAGGTGTTTTGATTTTACTTTCTGGGTAAATATTTTTGAGATTAGGTAACTCTGGACTTAGTATGCGTTGTGAATGATCATAGTACTGATACGCAATACATTTCAAGATTTCCGTGTATTTATTTTTTTAGTCACATTATTAAGGTGCCGATATACCTTGTACCTCGCGTACTTTTAAATTAATTGGTCCGAATTAATTCAAGGCCTACGCAACGCATTGCGATACAGTTTTCACTATAATTTAGAGTATTTATTTTAAAAGTTAAACATGTTTATTACTTTATAGAAAAATAGAGGAAAATCGATTTATTCTAAACTAGTGCCTAAAAAATATTTTTCAGAAGTTTACATTTGTAATATTGGTTAGGGGTTGACTATTATTTACGTGAGGGAATCAGGGGCGAGGTCGAGCTGACTCTCAAAAAATCTGAGGGAGAGAAACTCTCTCCTGGGGGAGGGCGGGGGCTTCGATAAACAACGTGTAATTTTTTCGGGTAAAATTTAGATTAATTTAATGTAAAACAGGATTCTAGATTAATTTATGCAGAAGTCTGACACAATTCTTCTATATATTTTAGTAATTCCCATTTATATTTTTTTACTGTGATTTTAGATTACCTTCTAAATAATGTCAAATACTAGTCTTAATTAAATATCAAGCCAAACGGTGTTTTTTACGTAAATCTAAGCATTAATACCCAAAATATACATTTCGTTGGATCTAAGGTGAGATGAAGATAGCGGGAAGGGGGTCGAGACAAATCTCAGAACATCTCACCAGACAGTGAGGGGCAAGAAATCCTCAAAAACCCTTCACGAAATGTATGGACATCCCCTTACACATTATGTGACACATAAAAATAATTTACTACGAAATTGTACATCTGAAAAATGTTTACAGTAAATTCTATCTCCTAAGAATAACCCAGAATAAGCGATTTTATATTTTACATATTCTTATTATTAATGAGAAATATGATATTTTATGTTTTTAATCGATTATTTTGTGATAAAGTATGAAAAATTGTAAAAGTCATCATTTACCATGTGCGGTTGAATTTTAATCTCGAATAACTTTTAAACGAACTTATAAAAGAAATAATTCTTATATCTTCAAAATTAGTAGATATTAGTTATACTGTTGAATTGTAAACAATAAGTTGATAAATATTCTTCTTATTAAAAATACAGAAAGAGTTGAAGTCTTTAAATTTCGCATGAATTTTAGTCAACATATAAAACTTTGTATCTATATCTGCCAGTAAAAGTCCCGTGAAGATCGATCTAAAGGTTTTGGCGATTCCACTGAGGATACAGCCGCGGGTAACAGCTAGTCTAAAATAAAATAGCGTAAGTTATTTCTTATGGAATCAGCTATCTACCAGTGAAAGTCCCGGGAAGATCAATACAACCGTTTTGGAGATTCTATTGCAGACGAAGTGACTGGTAACTACTACTCTAAAATAAAATAACCTACATAATTTTTTATAGGGTCAGCTATATACCAGTGAAATTCTTCCATTCCAGCCATTTCGGAGATTACCCAGAACAACAAACAGATCAACAAAAACTTAAAAAATCGGATTTTTGTCTTAAGGAACTATTATATCGTCAGTAGAAAAGTTGTGTTCCGGCAGCTGCATTTGAATCGCAGGATTCCTTTAGGTGTAACAATAAAAATGAAAATATAAATATAAAATATGTATCAAATGAGATTGCTGTCAAAGACTAAAATATAAAAAAATGCCTTAAAAGTCTCGAGAACATTATTCGCTTGGTTTTAAGACACGACAATTGGTTCCGACTATCATACATTAGATATAACAGTGGCATTATGTTTGATGTTTTAATAAAGATACTAAAAAGATAAATATGACCGATTTCAATGAAATTTTATACACAATACTCTGCAGTTAGTAGTTAGTTCTATAGCCTAGAAATTAGCAATAGCTCCTGTACAAATTATAAAGTACGAGACATAAATTATTAGCGCATTAATTATGTACGGAGCGGCGGTCACATCTATACTTTTAAGTTTTTGGAAATTCCTCTCGCTGTTGGATGAGTAATGGCTGTTATATGCGAATGTTATAGTATTGTCGAATTTTTTATGTTATACTTCTTTTGGGAAAAAGAAAATGGCTAGGGAAAAATGATGAGAGTAAATTTTTACGATGCGCACTCACACCGTCACGAAAAACCGACACCCTAAAGTTAGCTATAGTCAACATTTTATTTAAAAAAAAGTATGTATGTATTAAATACCTTTGTTCTATTGTTGTATCGTTTTTTCTACAAACGTAGAATAAGCCGAAAGATAAAAGTTTTGAAAAGATTTCTATCTTGTTACGCCAAAGAAGTATAACTTCTAACGCGTGTACATAAGTACATACTACTTTTTTTAACTATATTCACTATGAACTAAGGTGTATTATTGATGTGTTCAGCACAGATTTTATCGATAGTTATGGAGAGTAAGGCCGGAGAGCTCTTAGCGATGCAGTTCTGTATATCCACGTAAGGCAAGTCGACAGCTTTGAGTACCTGAGAAGTTTTCCCATCTTCCCTCATAAGTACCGTATACCTCTCCGATCTGGTAAAATTTTTATTCACATTATATAAAGTCTTGGTATGGAGTAATATTTTCGATTCTTGCATATAAAATAGAATGCTATGATTATGGATCGGGAGTTGAGGTTTCGAATCATAGAATACGCTAGAGTTTTCGGTGAAGAAAACATCGCGATGAGACTGGTAAAATTGTAAGGCTCTTTAGCGCCTCTGAGGTATCTAGATACCTAGACATATTTAAATTGAAATTCTGTCGCTAAGCACATGATGTCAAGAATCTACTCTTGAGAAACAGTTCTCTTTAAAACAATTGTCTCTGAGACTTGGATAGGTAAGAATGAAACGAAGGAGAAACGTTTTGAACTTCTCAAATGCGTCATACATATATTGTGCAAATTTATCCTTGTTTCGGTCATATATTTGACATGTTTATATTTTGATGTAACATTTCTTGAATTATTTGGCAACTGACAATTGAACATGGATTACTACTTTATTGTCCATATTCTGGTTCAACGCCCGACTTACCTTTCCATAGTTTACATCTCTCACATACATATCAAGTTGACAGTCGAAGTTAAGACAGGTTGGTATTATGCATTCGTGTGAAACTGTATGCAGCGATCACAATAGCTATCTCATCCTGGAAGTTTGATGTCCTGAACCTTCGAAATAAAGAATTTATGCATATTATTTGAACTATATATTGTAGTCAATAATTTTCTTGTTACACCTTTCTCACCTGTTACGTCACACTTTACACCTTATAACAACCTTCCTTCGGATCCTATTTGTGTTTAGCCGATGATAGTCAAAGCGTTACACATCTATGCATACTTATGACCATTTACCTCAAGAATGCCCCAGATTGAATTATAAGAGATTGGGACACTTAATACTTTGTGAAAACTCTTTCAGCTTTAATGGATTACGAGTATGCCATCACATTATTTGATGATTTTATGCGCATTGTAATGATTAATCTCAAATCAATGGACGCACTTTGAAATTACCGCGACAGTCTTACTGGTATCTAAATCATGACATGACTAATCATTGTGATTGTATCATAACTCACTCATGCAATGCATCAAGGTGAAGGGAAGTGACTCGTATCAAATTGCGGCCACCTCTTTCACTCAATATTAATTCATAATAAAGTTATGCAAAGTTTTTTGATTTCGATTTCATTCAGGGTACTCTTTAGAGCACAATTTCATACAACGCGCTGGCGTTTGCGTATATGCTCGAGACGACATATGTTATCGGCGTCTCCGTAATCTTGAGGACTTCCATTTTTCTACTATATGTGTACTGGTTGACTCTGGCACAGAGAAAACTATCTACATAGGAGTCTACCGTTCGCACAGTGGAGATCAGGAGACTTCCAGGTTATTTCAACATCTAAGCGAGGCAGCAGAGCTGGCTCAACAACGTTACCCTTCCGCACATTTGGTACTGTTAGGTGATTTTAATGCCCACCACCAAGATTGGCTATTCCCTTACCTTAAAACTGACTATGCTGGGAGAGAGGCACATAAACTCTCTCTTTCATTAGACCTCTCACAACTGGTTAATCAAGCGACGCGGGTACCTGATGTTGACTCACACACTGCTAATTGCCTAGACCTTCTGCTGACAACAGATCCAGATAGATTCTCCATCACGGTCTCAGTGCCGTTGGGGAATTCTGATCACTGTCTGGTTAAGGCTATATCATCATACTCCCCTCCAGACACTAGCCCCAGAGGCATGAGAAGGATATGGCGATATAAATCAGCAGACTGGAATGAGATGCGTCACTTTCTAGCATCTTACCCTTGGCAAAAAACATGCTTCCTGTTTACAGATCCGTCGAGTTGCGCATCTGCCATTACCGATGTAGTGAGTCGGGCTATGGAGTATTTTATACCCTATTCCGATGTACCGCTTGGAGGTGAATCTCGCCCATGGTTCAATTTTAAATGCGCCGAAGCTGAAAGAAAGAAACAAATAGCTTTTCAAGCCTGGGCTGAAGCACGCTGCAATAAATCTCCGGATCTAAAAGACAAAAAGAAAGCCTACAATAAAAGCGCCAAGTTTTATAAGAAAGTTTTGCGTAAAGCTCGCTTTCAACACGTTGGCCGCATTGGAGTCAAACTGGCTTCCTATCCATCAGGAAGCAAAGCTTTTTGGTCTCTTGCCAAGTCAGTCGAAGCTAACTTTCTCAAGTCCTCGCTTCCACCCATGATGAAGTCAGATGGTTCATTGGCTCATTCAGCGGCAGACAAGGCAAACATGCTTGCAAACCTGTTTGCTAATAATTCGCATCTAGATACTGGCGATAAAATTGCACCGTCAATACCCTCGTGTGATACCACAATGAAAGAAATTGTGGTTCGCACCAAGGATGTACGAAAAGTGCTTCGCAATCTAGATGTGAATAAAGCCAGTGGACCTGATGGCATTCCGTCAAGAGTACTTAAGATCTGTGCACCTGAGTTGGCTCCTATCTTGACACGCCTATTTCGCCTTTCTCTGGAATCCGGCATTGTTCCAAAATCTTGGAAATCAGCGAATATCCAGCCGGTTCCAAAAAAGGGAAATCGTGCCGATCCTTGTAACTATCGGCCAATTGCCATAACCTCACTTTTCTGTAAAGTAATGGAGCGAATAATAAATAAGCAGTTGCTGACATACCTAGAGCTTAATGATATTCTCATTGATCGCCAATACGGATTTCGACAAAAGCGATCAACTGGTGATCTGCTAGTGTATGCCACCCATTACTGGGCTGAGGCTATCGAGAGACACGGAGAGGCCGTTGCTGTTTCTCTGGACTTCTCGAAAGCATTCGATAAGGTCTGGCACGTTAGCCTCTTAAGTAAGCTCCAAGCCTATGGAATACCAGAACGCCTGTTGACTTGGATCTGCGATTTTCTGAGTGAACGGATTATACGAGTAGTTGTTGATGGCTGCTCGTCTGATCCCAAGGTTTTAAATGCCGGAGTTCCTCAGGGATCTGTACTCTCAGCAACTCTATTCTTACTGCACATCAATGATCTGCTTATACCCGGTATATTTGGGTACGCGGATGACAGCACCGTATCTGAGAGGTATTTATCCAGTCCAGCGGCCAGCTTACTAGAAACCCTTAATGAGAGAGAGGCCATGATCGAACGTTTAAATAAAAACCTCAGGTTTGTAGCCGATTGGGGTGACTCAAACCTGGTTAAGTTTAACCCTGAAAAGACCCAGGCGTGTCTTTTCTCTACAAAACGGAGTCCGTTCAACTTGACTCCTACTTTTCAAGGGGTTTCCCTTCAAGTAACAGACAACCTCGAGCTTCTTGGGATCCAGTTAACTTCTGATTTCAACTTCGGGCGCTCAATTGAGCAAAAAGCGAAAACAGCTGCGAGAAAACTTGGGATCCTCTTTAAGGTTAAGCAGTATTTCACACCAGAACAGCTTCTCAGCTTATACCAAGCACAAGTTCGTTCATGTATGGAATACTGCTGTCACCTATGGGATGGATCAGCCAAATATCAGCTGGCCACTCTTGATTCCATTGAGCGTCGCGCTCGTCGGCTTGTAGGAGATGAAACGCTGTGGCAGGCAGGAATGCTTAATTTAGAGCATCGACGAAAAGTAGCTTGTCTGTCGGTGTTTTATAGGTTACACTTTGGAGAGTGTGCACAGGAATTACATGACATAATTCCACCGGCCCCATTCCATCAGAGGACGACTAGACGCCGTGAGGGTTTCCACCCTTATGTGGTTGATATTCCCGTGGTTCGTACGAAGCGATTTGCTTCCACATTTATTGCACGTACCGCGAAGGAGTGGAATTTGCTTCCGGCGTCTGTCTTCCCATCCTCCTATAACTTGGGAGTGTTCAAGAGGAGAGTGAACAGGCACCTAGTGGGTAAGCGCGATTCATCATCGGCCTCATCTACACTTACCATCAGGTGAGATCGAGGCCAAGCGTGAGCCTGTAAAACATTAAAAAAAAAAAAAAAAAAATCTATTGGCTTTGCGAATAATAGTTATATACATTTTTATACAGTTTATTAATTAATCAAGCATGGTTGGCTGCGTAGGCTCAATACAAAATATCAACATTACACGTACACAGGCCACTCTACTGCGCGTCGCTAGTCTGGCGCAAGCGCAATAGGCCACGAGCATATCGGGGTCGTTGGTGACGCGAACCTATCAAAACCTACCTTTTTCCCCTACCAAAAATCGCTGAACACGGCTAAAGAAGTTTTCACTTCAAAAGTCACTATCAACGCTTTTAGAACTTTTCAGCGCTGCCTGACAATTTAGGAACATACAAATTCGTGTATTCTAATATAAATGCAGTGTACATATTAACTTTCTAAAATAAATACAATAAATGATAGCGAAAATAGTTTGGGCTCCTAGAAGTGACATAAGTCAGTACACTCAGGTTCATCCGAATGGAACAACGCAAAACAAACTCATTTATTTAGATTAATAATGTTTAATTAAAATGTATATATAATGTTTATATGTTCTTGAGGTTGTAGATATAGTGGTCTATTTGGTTCCTCACAACACTTATTCATTACATCTCTCCCCATTTTTTTTTTCAATATGTTGAAGTTTACTTCTTAAGAATCGATTTTTATATAAAGCGGCCGGTACGAAAAAATAATGAAGAGTAAAATTTAGTGATCGAGAGACAGCGTTACGTTTTTTATACGCAACCTATTGTGCGCACTCTTTCACAAGATGACGGATAGCGACTCATACAACTTTTAAAAACCGAACTTAATTTAGATATTGTTTCTGATAGAACACTGAGAACGACGAGGTCTGGTTCTACTTATTTAAAATGTTTGCTTATTTTGGCGAATTGTCATAAAAATTTAAATAGAATAAAAATATATACATACATTCCTTAAATATTTTCATGGGTGCGTTTATTCGCCCTTTTATATGATATCGGTATTTTTTTAGTTTAGTAAGCCCTTTTTTGTGCCTGTTCAAAGACAATCATTCTTAAGGAGTAAACTCTAGTCGTGCGTCGGAGCTGACTCACACAATTTTTAGTTTTGGGCAATATATTACAGAACAATATTAAATTATATTATTTGTCCAAATAGATCCACGTTGATTAATTAAATGAAGCCATAGGTACACCGATTTCTCTGTAACGGGTGACGCAACGCTGAGACCTAATTCATACCGACGTGTAACGTCTTTCGAATGAAACGTTCGTGGTTGATGACGTGCGTGAACATGCCCCACGTGTATATATTGCAGGCGTGGTCACTGTTCGGCGCGGTGGAAACGATGCCTCTCAAGAAATATCGCGTCTTTTCGCCAATTCGTTGCGGGAAGGCGAGGCCTCCACCGCTGTCGCCTTTGCACACAGCCGTTCCTATAAACATTTATATAATATTAATTTTCCATGCAATGATGACTTTGCGGTAGTTATGACATAGGTTCGATTCCAGTAATAAGGTGTATACAGCTCTTATCATTAACGCGCCTGACTAAATTTCAGTCTCGAGTTAAATATCTGTCATCGAGCTTTTATAGGCGTATTCTGGCGGCTGCATCTGAGAGCCAAGTACTATTGTAAGTTTAACGTGTTTTAAAGCTAAGTATTAAAGGGGTCCTCATAAGAGAATCGTGGTTTTCTTTAAATATTACCGATTTTTAATGACATTTTGAATTCGGCAAATATACATAAATCATTCATCAATTAATAGCCTATACGATACTTCTAGAAATTGTAAGAAAATTATTTACAAAAGTAACAACTTTTTTTTATTACTATTTCATCTCAATTGATTAAATGTATAGGGTTATAAGAACAAATATGAATCTATTTGATTTGAAAATTGATAGCCTACAGTCGTTTTAATGAAATTGTTAAAAACCAATATGTATAATTAAATCAATATGAGACAAATAATTATTGCCTGATAAAAGCGTAGAAGGCCGTAATTAGGGATAGCAACTTCTATATTTTATTGCTAACCTATTAGTACGTCTACTTGAATAGCAAAATTATATACCATTAGTATATCCAGCACAGATTTTATCGCAAGTGATATAGGGCATGAAGCCTGGAGGACTCTTAGTGATACAATTCAATATATCCACGTAAGGCAAGTCGGCAGCTTTCAGCACTTGGGATGGCTTTTCCTCTTCACCCGTGAGTCCCCACCCTCCAACCTGGTGGAATGTTAATTTACCTCATATAGATATAACGTGACATGGCTGGTTTTAAATCTCAAGCTGCCAACGGGAATAGTTGACTGAAGACCGTTATCCAATTGACCATCTTATACTACGTCGTAATTTAAAATCAAGACTCTTATCCCTTTTCAGCCAACTTAAACCCCCTAATTTTTTGCTACAGTCAGTATAAATGCATATTCTCTACAAAATCTCTCAGAAAAAAATTACAAATTTAAAAAAGGAATTAAAAGTAAATATTGCTTGTAAATATTCAGGCCACCCATCCCCCATGCAAAAGAGACAAGCAAAGCCATCCCCATGGACATAATACTTTAACGGACGCTAAAGCATAAAAAGTTAAGTGAAGCTCTTCCCCTGAAAAAACGTCCATTGGTTTCTACTGCGTTAAAGGTTTCTATGCAGTTAACAAGTTCTTCGAAAATTAGTTCGTTTTAATTATTAGTTTTCACAAGCGATGCTTCTCGACAGTATATCTTTTATTTTGACACAATATTACGAGAATTGTTGATGTGATCATATGGATAATTAGTTTGTCGGCCATATTCTAATCCATTGTTTAGCCTACCTTTCCATAGTTTCCCTCTTTCAATTGCTGTTCATTAAACTGATGGTCGAAGCTCAAGCAGACTGGCTTCACACGTTGATTATATGTGAAACTGGATGTAGCAATCACAATAGCTATGTCATCCTGGAAGTTGGTTGCGCTGCCATGGAACCGCACTGGGATTTTTATATCCCGAACCTATGAATTAAAATGTTTACACACTTGAATTATATGTTTTGCTAAATCGTTTTCTTCTTGCTTCCTCTCTTCTGTCTAGGATTGCCGCAACTGTGTTCCGGTCAGAAAGGTTCGTTTGACAATACATATTTATGAACGAGACGGTCCAGTACATTTACCACGATATCGACCTATTACTCACAAGAATGTGTTCCTATTTGAGATTGGTTATAGGCAACGGCAGTGATTGCGTACGGTAAGTCTGTGTGGTACTTCATAAAAAAAAAATTGGTGACGTCACCAAATCACCTAGCATCTATCTATGTGTCAAGGAATGAGAGAAAAACTAAATAAAATTCATTACGTCTGATTTCTGAGCGTAAAGATCGTGGTTGTCATTCCACGGTCGGTAGAGCTTGCCAACGGAGACCGCAAACCTCGAAGCTGGCTGAAGTTTCTCCACATCGTTCCAGAAACAATGTGCCGCTGAAAAATTATTAATTGTTGAAAAGTGCATCATTGAATGGCCAGATAACGGTAATGGAAACATATGCCTGCATGCTTTCTGAAGCAAATATTTATTTAGGCGTATGGAACAGTGAACGCAAGTGAACCATCATTGTCGGGAGAATGACGCTGGATCGAGTTTACTCGGAACCAATCGTCAGTACTACGTGTTATAATAATAAGACAATTTATGTATATTATGTACATATAATATATTATGTACTCTTTGTATATATTGGCGCAAATGCCCGTTCGACCGTCAAAAAGTATTTGTAAAACGAAATAGGAGACGGAATCATTCTCGCACGAAGTGCCAGACTGTTCACATCTGTTTGTCATCATGTCATGAAAGAAGACGTCATACCTTTATAACTACCGCCCCAACTTCAGCTCCGACAAAATGAATCAGTCTAATAGCTCATGTTTTGCTTATTTAGATATTAATATTAAGTTATACATATAAATATTTATAGAACCTAATGTGCATGTATTTATTTATATAAAACATATAAACTTCTATCGTATGTTCCTAAACACACGTAATGTTTTTTTTAATTGGTAAGATTTATTTTTTAACCATAATCTATTCTGATGTTAGGTAAATGGAGGACTGACTTTGAACTGCGATCGTCAATTAGTAGCTACAATCATACTGTCATTTCATCACAATTTACCTTCACTAAAAGCTACGGCTCGTTCGCAAGGATTCTAATTTAGGTTAGTTGACATAATGTCAGAACATGCTAACCATTGACACTTGCCTGATATAACGACGTTGCTGGAGACGAGAGATCCACCGCATATCTGCATGTAGGGCTTGGTCGTTTTTCTGTATATACCAGCGTGCCACGGCAATTCTAGTGGATGAGCACTGTGACCACCAGCGATGTCATTCGACACCACGACACCGGCCTCACCACAATCTGTACAAAGAAATTCCGTAAGCATTATTCAACATATCCCCATTCTAACTTCCTAACTAATGCTGTAAATCAGAGGTCCCCTAAAATTTTTCTCTCGTAGACCACTTCCCATGTTTTTCGCTATCTGTAGTCTACCCCCTCCTCTGCTTACCTAAGATTATTTTTTTGCAAATTTTTCATGTTTAAATATATGCTTTTTTGACGTGATAACGTCTTAACGATGAACGCCGGCTGCACGCACGAAAAACCTGACTCATTGTCATGTTCCGCCTGAGCCGAGCGTGCAAGCAAGAGCGCGGAACAAGCGATAGAGAGGCGCAATCGGCCTAAGCGTTCACCTTGTGACGCACAATTTTTCATAAATCTTTTGACTTATGACGTTATGACTTAAGATTATCGTCCGTAAACCGACTTTACAGACAATCAACATTTTCATTGATGTAGATAGATATGTCTATTTGTTAGAATGAAATATTATTTAAATAAATAGTATGTATACATAGAATTGCTCCATGGAAAGCCAAAATTAAACTCACGACCCGCTTAAATGACATTCATTATCGGTGATCCCCAACTGATTTTCACAAATACTCAATTGTTTTTGTAACCGCTTACGAATTGTGAACCCCTAATTTTTGTCAGGTCAACGTAGAGCTCGTCAGGTCTCCCGTGAACTCCTGGGGGTCCACCTGTATCACTTTGTTAACTAAGGTTCTAAATGTAGGTATGTTTATTTGTGACATTTTCACGTCATCATTATTTAACTGACAAAAAGCAACCAAATTAACCAAACGATAATAAAAATATATAACATTAGTGCGAGTAATGTGCTTCCTTTAAACGCAATGCGAGTCAAATCTGGTGGTCAAATGTTACTGCAACGAATTGTACGCAACGTTCTTCAACGAAACATTTGTGGTTAAAGAAGGATGCAAATGGTTAATAGGTTAAAGGTAGAGGACGACATAGAATTTATACATTACACATGTAAACACTCCCGGAAAAAGTTCATTAATTTATAGTGATAACCGTATCGAAATCCGTCGCGTAGTTTATAACAACTAAAGTAAAACACAGACAGACGTGAAAAGCGATGTGTTATTAGATAATAATCATAATTATTATTATAGATTATTACGAGATTATAATTTTAGAATGATAATAGTTTTACTTGCAGTTTCGTTTGCCTTTTTTTTTATATCATAGGGGGCAAACGAACAGATGGGTCAGCTAGCTGATGGTAAGTGATCACCGCCGACCATAGATACTAGCAACACCAGGGGAGTCGCAAGTCCGTTGACGGGCAAAATTAAAAAAAAAGGTAGATTTGGCCTTAAAGTAGATTTAAACTATTCCTCAGGAGGAGTACTCTTTTTTTAAACGAAAGGTATCCCTATCTTTTCTGTACCCATGATATTGTAAATGCAAAATTTCATGTTAATCGTTTAGTTAGTAACATACAAACTAAAAATTCCCGTTTACAATATCAGTAAGGCGAGAATACGTACTTACCGTATTCAGACCTCGTTACACCTTGCTCTATACCACTCGTGTTCAAAAGACAGCGAAGGTCATTTGCATCGCAGCTTACGACGTGACTCTCCTTATCCGCATCACAATATGCTGGAAACGAAAAAATACCACATTCAAGTCCACTATCCAACGATTCAACCAAACCACGTATACTGTAAGATATAAATATTACTATCAACCGCCCACAGCGACATCTATGTTTGTATATTAATAACTTGCTGATGCTCACAGCTCAGCTCCACACTTCAAATTCCGTAGTCCGGTGAAACTATAGAGGCCTTACCAGGTCAACAGTGTAGACAGTTCGAAAAAAAAAAAACTCTTCAAATTGCAATATAACAAAACAGAAATGTATTTTAAATACATTTGTAGGTACGACACGCGCGCTACCTATTGTTAGTTATAGTACTATATATTGTCATACAGCTTCGTACAAGCAATCAATTAAAAAAGTTCCATCGTTATCTAATGAACAGCATGGGGCAGTTCATAAAATAACAATAAATATACATGTTGTTTTTTTGTACCTAGATAACCTAACCTAAATATATAAATACTAAAAGTATGCCTGATAGGGCTTATCATATCAATAACATATTTGCAACTTCATAGAAAATCAGTATGTTCAGATTATTGTTGTAGATAAATACATTTCATAATTTATTTTTTTACCAGTTGTCCGTTCCGCGAGTAATTTCAATTTAGAATTCTTAAGATAACATGTATATGTTGAATGTTTTACATTTTATTTCACTGTTTTTTTTTATTAAAAAGTCACAGTCAATTAAAGGTAAAGTGTTTTTTTTTATGTTTAAAAAATTATAGTATAACACCTGAGTTGTATTTCATTGAAAACATATACAGATTCGAATGAATTAATTTTGTTTTGACCTCTTTTTTGAAATATCGTATACGTAACGTGATTTTTTTTAATAATTCTACAAATAATTAATTAAGGCTAGATACGTATCTAATAAAAACTGTTATTATTGTTTAATAAAATATTAAAACATACCAATGGAAATCACAGTGAATGTTGAAAGAATTCTTAAAATTACACTATACATTCTTACAATAAAATATTACGAATTACTCTAATTCACAAATATAAACATTTAACACTCTAAGTAGTATCTGCTTATGCTTGTGAATAACCTTCCGTAATTAAAATATATAGGCGGTTAAGCATAGGATTGAAACCATCCAAATAGTTAAGGCGCAGAATATAACTTCACGATATGATTTTTAATCTCGTGCAACGATTACGTACATCTAATTTACAATTCACTTAGAAATTTAGACTTTTACTCTCCTATTACTATAACTATATAAAATGGTACATGATGGTAGGAATTTTCTAAACTCGCCTTGTTAACTCCCACAATCAAATTGAAAATCTGTCGCCAAGCAACTATAGGTGTGTAGCGTGTTTGCTTACTTCGACCACATTCTTTAATATCAGGTGAGACCTTAGTCTTAACCTTAGTTAACGCTGAAAACTATACGTTTAGCATAAACACTAAAAAATAACGCTCGCAGTTCACACACAAAAATGTCAATGCGTTCTTAGGACTACACGATAGAAGTGAAAACTTATAAATAAATACATGATAAAGTTCATACACATTTATAAATCTTTTTATAAAAATAATTTAATAATAATATTTAGATATACATAATATACATACTTGAAATACTACACTGTTTATATATAAAACAGATATAATATTTTTTTATTAATATCATATGAAATAATAAAACACTACATGGATGATGCCCTCGTTGTAAGATAGTAAACGGGATCGATAATGACTGGAGCCAAGTATGCACAATTAAGTACATCACCAACCCGAGCGCGCTTTACGTCGAATGCAACCGAGAGAACCCGATCCAGCGTCACTAACCCGAGCGCGAAGGTTCACTTTCGATAACTATTCTATACTCGTAACGAAGTTCCCTTTCAAAAAAGCATATCCGTTGTTCTTGATTGTCGAACAAAGAAAGCGCGAGATAGAGATATATTGCGCTTAAATTACTCGTCCTTTTAACTTTCGGTGCCTTAACTGCGGTTGTAATGACAGCGTCAATTTCTAGCTTTATCACAATTTTTGAAGTCATTAGGGTCATGGCAATTTATTTCATTGCCGATTTTTTGCAACTGACAATCGTTTGAATAAGGATTTTTGCTAGGAGTATCATTTGGATTATCAACTCGAAGGTTGTAGCTAACTAGTTTGATATTAGGAAAAGCCCTTGGTGTTTTATATGGTTTACTTAATAGTCTTCACTTCAAAACTTCAAAAAACATCACGACAAAATTACTAAACGTATCGGCATACGACTATGGCCGTTTTTAATGAAGAATCTGCTTGTATAATCTATGTATAAATATTAGAAAAATATTCGTGTTTCGCGTTTGTCTATGTTACAACTTCAGAATTGGCAGTATGGATGAACTCCTTCGCCTGTCCTGTTGGACGAATATTATTACTACTGTCTATGTTACTTTAGTTCTTATAAACTACGCAATGGATTTTGATACGGTTTTCGCTATAATTTTATACAAAAATGTGAAATGCTGTAGTACAGGTTTTCAATTTATTGATTGATTAATATTTTGAGACATTATTGCAGATACAGATTTTTCATGTGCGTATATTTTGATAATGAAAAATGTTTATACATTTTTATGGACATTTATTAAAAGTGAAATAAAATATTATAAACCCATAAATGCATAATTTTTGTTTTGAATTTTGGTATTAATTTTAAAACGACAAAAAAAAAAAACTTGCCCTCCAAAAGTAATGTCAACTTCTTCTTTCACACATAAGGTATTTTTAAGGTTCTAACGTGCTTTCGGAAACGCATACACTCAGGTTTTTGAATAAGTGGAAGTGGAATGTAGACAATTGACAACAATATGTATTTAAGGGTTAAGTCTTGTTATATGGATCCGAGTGCTGGGCTACGAAAGAGACGGTTGGAAAAAGATTACATGTGGCAGAAATGCGAATATTAAGATGGATGTATGGTGTAACTAGAATGGATAAGATTAAGAATGAGTATATCAGAGGAAGTTTGAAAATAGCACCAGTGACAGAGAAGTTGAGGAGTAATAGATTAGCATGGTACGGGCATATTATTAGAAGAGATGAAAGTCATGTAACAAGAAAAGTTTTGAGATTAAAAGTGGACGGATATAAAGGTAGAGGAAGACCGAACAAAGTGTGGATGGATTGTGTGAAAAATGATATATGTATAAAAGGTGTGAATATTGAGATGACTTTTGACAGGGGAGAGTGGAGAAGGAAAACATGTTGTGCCGACCCTACTTAAGTGGGATAAGGGTAAAATGATGATGATGCATTTAAGGGTTAAGGTGCATACAAGTAGAATTTTAACATTTTTACCATTGTTATTAAAAAAAATTTAGCAATAAATAATATACTATGTAAATATAAGAATTGTAAACATACTTTAAGTATTTCGTGGTTGTTATTATATCCATATATCAAACGTATACATGGGCGTTCCTCGCCAATACGGATGGTTTGAAATTTTTTTATTTGAATTCCTCAATTTTGTTTGCAATATGTTTTAGTATGCCTCAAAATGGCTATCCTAGTAAATTTTAAATTTTTTTTTATACTCGTGTTCAAAAGATTTGTTTTTTGTCCTGAATTTATTTTTAAATGGTTCGAATTTGATCTTTTTTTTTAAATTAACTTATTGTTTCTACATGTCTTCGATAAAAACAAAAATATTACAATTTTTTATATCAATGTAATCTAATTTAATAAAAAATAAATCATAATTAAATATTACATTTAATAAATTTAATACAAATGTAATAAATACCTGAAAGTTTTATTTAGAAGGGTATTAAAACATATCACAAATTTGAGGATATAATTAAACAACATTGAAACCATTCAATTTGACGTGAAATACCCCTATGTTACTATCGCTCGCCCGCAATTTAATCATATCTCTTGACAATTATACTACAAATTGTCTTCATGTTTTATTTCAAACTGGCTAACGCTATTGGTCTCATAGGCCTTCACAACTTCACCGGGCTACCTCAGGAGAGTACTTACGGCACTAAGCTGTATGATAACAAATTCATAGGTGGCAAAAGTGGCCTAACCTCGGCTTCGGCTGTTGCCTTGGATGCAACAACGCAAACCTTATTAAGCGAAACTAGCTAAACTAATCATACATATAGGAATTAGTGAGATACAAACGTGTCCTAGAATAAGTCTTTATGAACTCAAACATGTATTTTGAATCTCATAACTTGACTAAATTAAGATAACCAAGTTTGGAAAGTATGGAATAAAAAAATTGAAGTCTGCCACCATATGTGTATATGTACACGTATGTGCGTGTGATTAGTGTTGTGTGTGTTTTTGTGTGTTGTACTAGTGAGTGGAAATTTTCAGTGTCACTGTATCGCGTTAGCAGTGTACTCGAGAGTTTCACTCCGAGGGATCGGACCTAGGTTTGAGCCATTGCTTAGAGCGGTCGCCGTGAATGTGAGGTAGCGAAATTAACGGCAAAAATACGGCGGCGTCATCTGTACTTACTGTAACACATAATTGTCTTCCTGTAACTAATACGGTTTATGCAGCATGTTATCAGGAGTGCAGAAATGATCATAGAGTATATTTGATCCGAAATAAATACTATTCACAAAGTATAGGCCAAATATATATTAATGCGAGCGAAATTTAAGTTAGTCATTTACAAAAAGTTAACGAAAGGAACATTAACAACTACTATAGATGGAAACATAAGTAATATATTAACAATAATAGTATTAATTAAGGAAAAAAGGATTGTTCGTTGGGTTTTTCTCGTCAAACCTAATCGATTACAAGAACATAATTACCTACAGTCAAGTATTCAAAGGAAAAGCGATTAATAAGTAATTAAAACAAACCCTTCTAACGATTTGTAATTGCTATACTGATATCAGCAATCTTAGTGACCCACTGCAGGGCCATATACCACTTCCTAGAGGAAGGTATGGGCATAATCACCACTCCAGCCCACGACGTATTGGCAATTTCAAACTCTGAAAAATCCACAATTGTACATGCGGTGGTACTACAAGAACATTTATCAGGTTTGTGGGATGTTTTTCTTCACTGTCAGTCGATAGTGTTACTAATTCAGATTAGTAAATGTACGTTAAATCCGAAAAATTCGTTGGTACATGGGAGGGTTTGAATCTGCTAACATCGGATTGATATTCCTCCCCCGGTCAAAACGTGTGAGAAAGCACTTTGGAGTATTTATCATCTCAGCCTCTAATCCACTGCTGGGCATAGGCCTCACCACACGATCTCCACAGCGTACGGCTCTGTGCCGCTGGTAGTATTAGTCTGTGCGAATCGGACATAACCTATATTCAGCCGCCCGGTCGGTTACCTAACCCACTAAATATCGTAAGAGATTTCCCCAAGTAAAAAAAGTACAATAAAGGTATTACTATATCTGCTTCTATTTATTTTCTTGTACTTATAATCTCACGTGATGTTGAATGATGATGTGGTCTAAGTTGGTAAACATGCTAAATGTAGAGGGGGACTAGCTCTCAAGTGCATCTGCCGGAACACAACTACAGGTGCTTGGCGGCAGATTTTCAACTTTAGGGTGGTATCCTGGCTTGGTGAAATCAGAAAAAGTGCTAACGCCATACTATGGTTTCATAACGATGTTTTCGTTCACCGTAAGCTTCGATGATCGACACAGTGTTTGACATGCTATCAACTAAGCCATCATAGCTTCAAATTGCTTCTATTTTATGATATTAGTTAATATTTCTACTTATATATTTTCATTTAAAATATTTCTTACAAGGGTATAAGTACAATTTTATCATTACACGGCGTCGTGTAATTTGTATTTTTTTTAATGTAATATTTACAGCTGTAAATGATATATACATATAAGTAGCTAACATTTCTTCACGGCATCGCTAGGGTTAATGTAATTTTAACTTGTACCTCGGAATCGCTATTGTCATTGAATGAAATGGACTTATTGTTCTTTTTTATACCCCTGATAACGTGTATGCAAAAATTTCACGATAACAGGTTGAGTAGGTAAATTGTGCAAGGATTACAAACAAACATACACACATACGCGTTTATAATATTAGTAAAGATAAGGTATCACTACAAATTGACATTTAAATCAAATGTCACAACCCCAAAGAAATGTAGAAGATAATAAATTATAAAAATTTCATCATATTTACATCCGAGTCTCGTTCGAGCAGCAGTCGAGTGCACATGTGCGCCCGCTCGCAGCTCTGACGGTCCGTTCGCTTCACCGCGCTCGGCTATCTTCAGTCATTTCCGGCTAATCCGCCCTCGCCTTCCTGCGCTACCTGCGCACCAGATGTTGGCATTCCAACGACTTCGCTGCTGCCTGACCTGCATTGTTGCCGAGTGATTCATCGCCCGGTGCTTTTGTGTTCGAGCGTTTGAAATTCGAAGATAGAAGACATCAGCTGCGAAGCCGCACTTATAGTGTGTTCGTACGGCTACTGTCAATCGTCACGCTCTTTTCAGAGCGACGGTGCACCTCTTTTAGTGTACCATTTAAACAGCACTTTTTGATGCGAAGCCGTGCACACTGTGCACTACGTCGTGTCGCCGTGCAACGCGTCGTGCTTCATGCTGCGCTTCGAGAGTCATGCAGCGCGTCGTGTGCCGTGCAGCGCGTCGTTCTTCGTGCCGCGCCGTGCGTAGATACGAAGAGAGAAGATTTCGCGTCGCGTCTCCCTTTGGCCCGGACACGGATTGTCCGTTAAATTTTAATTAGGCGCACCCCCCTACCCCTCAGGCAGGGAGTTTAGTCATGTCCACCCCTGCGCACCCGCTTGTCCATTCGCGCGACCCGCCGTCCCCTCAGGCACTCGACGATGCCACCCAGATCGAGGATTTAATCCGCTTTCACATGTTCGCGTCTCAAGAAAACCCGCTATTAGTATCCGAGTATCATAGGCTCAAACGCACCTTCGCGCGCGGTGTTAAAGGATGCAAAGTCCCGCGTTGTTTTTAGAAAGGTCCGTTCGCGATTTCGACCGACCGCAATTCCGACGATGATTCCGAGGCCTCTGATTCCGACATGGAGCTCGACGCTTATCACGCGGCCGCAACCGCGCCCGGGACTCCGCCCGCGACCACGTCCGCCGATAACGACGGTTTCACAACCGTCACGCGCCGCGGTAAACGCCCACGCACCGCGAACCCGTCCGATAGCGACTCAGCTGCGGGACTTTCCGTCCCAAAGCAGTGTAATGTAGGTGGCGCTCGGGTGCCCCGAGCCTCTCCCGCCCCCTCTGCCTTGACTTCGGCCCAAGCTCCGGCCGCGGAACCCGCGGTCACAATTAAGAAGCCACGCCCACCACCTCCCGTCACCTTCCGTGACAAAGCCCGTTGGAAATCTCGGACGACCTTCAGTCGAAACAGATTTTCTACAAGTCTGCCGTCAACACCGTTACCGGCATCTCTATTGAGTCTCGACTCCCGATGAGCATCGCCAGCTCACTAAGTACTTCCGGGAGCGTAAACTCCCTTTCTTCACACATGCTCTCGAGGAAGAGCGTCTCCTCCGTGCCGTCATTCGTGGAGTTTCGGCTGAACTCTCTAACTACGACATCTCCGATTGCCTGAACGGTCAGGACTTCCCAGTCCGGAGCGTACAGCGCATGTACCACCCCCGTACGATGGCCCCCTACAACCTGGTACTGGTCACACTGGACCGTACCGTGGAAGGTAAGGCCATTTTTGCGGCTCTGTGTGCGGCCTCTCCCGTGTCTATGTAGAGCATCCTCGCAAGTCCTATGCACCCTCGCAGTGTCACAACTGCCAGGTGTACGGTCATTCCGCCCGGCACTGCCACCTGCGTCCCAGGTGTGTTAAGTGTCTCGAGGATCACTCCACTAGGGAGTGCCCCCACACTCCTCAGTCCATCGAGCCTCCCAGCTGCGTCCTCTGCAAGCAAACGGGTCATACCGAGAACTATCGCGGATGTCCCCGCGCGCCTCGCATGACCCATTCCCGCCGCAGCGGACGTGCGACCCGATCCAAGGAGCACGGCCCACCATCGCGGACGCAACCACCTCCGCCTCCACCCATACAAAGCCTGACCTGCTGGGCAACTCCAGTGCACCGGCATCACCTGCACCCGCGCCGAGCGCGCTCTCTTGGCGCGTAAGGCCTTCCCCGCCAGCTCCCTCGGCTTCTAAAGTCAAACCCCAGCCTCAGAAGGCTCAGTCCACTCCTGCGCCACCTGCCGCGTCTTCAGTATTGACCACCGGTATCGACTGGATAGCTCAACTCCTCTTAGTACACGATGTACAAGAAATACTCGCGTTCAACGCGCTCATTAATAGTACGTCTGAGCTCGGGCTCTAAAACGCGATCTCAGCTTTCCCTGCCGTTGCGACTACGTTACAACGTCTAACCCGCGCCGTACATAAATAAATCCGCGATAAATCAAAATATCAGTTCGAACCCGCGTGTTTATATACATTAGACCGATACATTAGGAACTCGTACGTAATTGTATAGATAAGTTGGCACCGCACCATTGTTCTTTATTTTTTCGCTCGATATCCTCTTAAAAGATGCGTGTTTGCGCCCACGCCCGCGGCTCTCTTTGCTCACGCCGCCGCGAGCGGGGGGTAAAGATACGATCCCGCACACTCGTCGCGGTTTTTCTTGTAACAATTCGAGCCTAGGTTTGTCCCTCGGTGTGGAGCCCTCGAGTATGTTACTCGCGCGAATAAAGTGACTCACGCTTGTTTTTCATTTACCCAGATCACCCCACACACTCGCACACCTAGGTACACATAGTGGTTGTTTGTTTTTTTTGCCCTTTTCGGACTGAAATAGGTCACACAACATAGTAGTCAGATACAAAATACACAACATATACATTCGTGAAACATGCATGGTCATACATGCATTTTTCACGAATTCATATGTGTATGAAATGGATAGATAGCTTAGCTTAGTCAGATCGGGAAATTCGGCAACAGTTCAAGCCGAGGCGCACCGAGTGCCCTTGCGCTCATCGCCTGAACAAATCGGGTGAGTGCCTTAAGCGCTCCCCTTAGTAGTCCGGTGGAACTGTAAAGGCCTTGTCAGGCTAACAGTGTAGGTCAAAAAAACATGTTTGCATCCGACGTTAAGGGGCCGAAAGCTAGAAGAACGAATAATTAACACGATATTTGTGTCTCTCTCACACATTTGTTCAGCAAATGCTAGTGCACATCAGTTGAGAACAATTCATCGGAATATTTTACTTTACAATTGTATACAAAAAAGGGTATTTAAAACCATACAATAGAAGAGAAGACTTTGAAAAATATACATAATATTATACGTGATAATAAGTTAATAAACAAATAAAATATTTATTTTTAAACAATTTAGGTTTACAACACCTTGCTTTTTAACACGTTTTTATTAGTTTCACCTGTATGTTTGTTTGTATATTTGTAACTGACTCTTTAGCCTCGATGTTGTCCTACGTTAAGCCATCAGATCTAAATAAAACTTGGCACTCATGTTAAGCAAATCGAACTAAAAACCGAAAAATAAAAACTAAAAAACACGTTTTTAGAGATAATCAAGTTATAGCATGAGAATATAATTACTGATGAGAAAATTAATGCCACTATTATAAGAGCGTGGGGTGCTTTGTATGACATTTTTAAACTAACTCTATCATATCTATTTCTGCCGCTGCTTTAATCTGAGATGCTCAGAGAGACTACAAGTTCGGATGAAGTTTAGCGCAGACTTTCTCCTCAAAATATTGCCATATCTTGTAATCCAGTGGGTTTCAATATGGACTGTAAGAAAGCCAGTTTTCATGCACGACGAAGTCAATTCTAGATTTAAAACGAATAAAGTAGCGGGTAGTTGAGTGTATATTAAATGACTTAGAATTACTGTTGGATAGGAGAACAAAAGTCAAAATTGGTAAATGCAATATCATTGTGATCGTTATATTGATGGCATTGGAAATGATAACATGAAGTTATTGAGAAGATTAGGGCTCAGAGGTTAGTGTGACTGGACACTGCATCGATTGACATAGTTTCGAATCAATGCGAACGAGCAGGAGATTTTGATGAAGGAAAACATAATAATAATGGTGGTAAGCACTGGCAAGAGCTATCACCTTCAACTTGAAAATCTATCACGAAGCACCTATACGTGTATTCCAGCAGCTAGAGAGAACTAGTCATCCTTAATTTTGCTGAGTTCATTATCTTGGAAATCATTATTTAACTTCTTATGAAATTGTGGTCAAACTCTGAAAACTATATCGTATAAACAAAAATCTGCGCCTTAACTACTCGACTGACTTTAATTAATGTATATATTATATGTCTTTACATTTTATTTATAAACCAGTAACACAGATTATATCATCGGTGTTAAACGTTTACAATAAACTTTAATGTTTGGTTACAAAAATGTGTACAGTAATTTACAAAATTCTCTCAGTGACGACTGTGACCTTGATTGGTATGTTTTTATTTTGATTATAATAGACAGTGATAATAATTTCATTTGCACAAACCTGTAAATCATTATTTTTAAAAACATTCAATATTTAAAAATTCCATACATCATATTTATCGCAATGTTTAGAAACGATTTACTCAAATATTTCTTGTAATAAAAACCCATTTGAAATAATTCTGATAATAGAAAGATTTAATGTATGTACATTGAAGCTTAATTGCAGTTAGATTAAACTAAATAGCTTTAGATAAAGTGGCCAAGATCATCAAATATAAAAATACGAACAAAGGCATTAGTGCTAATGAAGACAAATCTGAACGTACGATTTGACCCCTGGACTGTGCAAAACCATAAAGCTCTAAGTTCCATACAGACGAATGTAGACCTCATGAGGCACAGATTAGCAGACTGTTGGTAGTATAAACTTAAAAAAATACCTGATTTATTACACAACTTTGAAAAATAGCAAATGATAAATTGTAAAATTATTTTTTCATTTACACGAACTTTTTTTCACTAATACCATAAAATTTACAATCTAAGATGTCATGAAATAAAAAAAATAAATAAATAATCTGCAATTTTGAGATTTGGCTCTTAAAATTCAGTCGAGGATTTAAGGAAAATGCGACCTTATAGTCTGGTATCAGAAGGTAACAGATAGTCGGCGGAATTCCCACAGAGTTTCGATGGCTCCACTATATACATTTTAGGTACTAAATTTTATTTATTCATATTCATATGATATACATGAATTATGAATAATGTAGGCAATCTTGTTAGTTATTTGAAAATTGTATCCGTATCGTGTGTATCAAAGTAATAATTTAATTTAAATATATTCTGTGTTCGTATTTTAAGTCTTTTTTTTTGTCCTTATTTGTGAGATCGATGTTTTCCTGTTTAAAATGGCGTTCGTGAATGCGTTAATTTTTGTTGATTTTGATAAATGGTATGAAATGGTGAATTTTTCCACGTTCATGCTTGTCTTTTCAGACTGTAAATGTATCGTTTGACAAATTATTGCAATGATAAATTATATGAGTCGCGTTAGAATTTCGTGAGGTAATTAAAGCATAAAGTGTTTTTAGTGGAAGAATTTTATGAATTTCTAATTTATCCTAACTGGCCGGTAGATGGTACAGTAAACATCAACTTTTATACTGTTCAATCAATAGTTATAAGCATATGGATAATATAAACGCAATGTTTATTTCATGGAAAACTTCTCCTTTATACAACAAATTTTAATATTAGCTGCCTTTAGGACTAATACGCCACAGATGTTGTATAAATAATTGCTTGAAAATATGAGTAAACTGTAAAAAAAAGCTTAGAACGGAATATATCTCAAAATCTGATATTTTTAAAAATTATGCATGATCTCCTTGTTGTTCAAGGACCTCCCAATATTAAAATCCAGCCGTGATTAAGACAAACAACAAGTTACGTCACAACTTGAGGTTAACAGGAAAATAAATTAGATATATCTATATACATAAATAATACCCATAACAAACGAGAGCCGAACCGATCGCGGTGACGGACTGCGCGCGACCTTTTTTCCTTGTGCGAACTATAGTTTTCGATTACGCAATAATACAAGTGTAATAATACCCATATTATTATTCTTGTTTGTTGTGTTTATTGACTTCTCATATTATCTAGAGCGCTCTTTCAAACCGCACCTTTTAGTGCGACTGTACACCACACTTTTGGTTGCGTCCCCCCGCGAGTCAATCGTGGTCACTTACAGGAATACCTGGCGAATAGTTACTTCCCGACGCGGATATGGACATCAACGCGTCCTTATCCGCTGTCGAAAATGATAACATCATTTTCAAAACTGTCACGTACTGACGCGCTTTCTGGCCAGCATCAGCGCTCTACCACACTCGCTTCTACCTCCGTACGGATGGAACCTCTGCTTAGTGACAGTTGCTATTCATGGTGCATCCCGCTCCCTACACCCCGCATGGCCCCGCTTCCTTTAGCTCGTGTGATCCCGCCACCTCCGACTCGCCTCAAGCCCAAGCCCATGCTTTCCGTAGCATCTATCCAGAAGAAGTCGTCCTGGGTGTCTATTTCCTTTTCACTTAATAAGAGGAAAATGAGATATATGTCGGCCCTCAGTACTCTGGCGAGTATTCAGTATCCACACCTAAGGCCATGATTAAGTGTATATTAAATGACTTAGAATTACTGTTGGATAGGAGAACAAAAGTCAAAATTGGTAAATGCAATATCATTGTGATCGTTATATTGATGGCATTGGAAATGATAACATGAAGTTATTGAAAAGATTAGGGCTCAGAGGTTAGTGTGACTGAACACTGCATCGATTGACATAGCTTCGAATCAATGCGTACGAGCAGGAGATTTTTATGAAGGAAAACATAATAATAATGGTGGTAAGCACTGGCAAGAGCTATCAACTTCAACTTGAAAATCTATCACAAAGCATCTATACGTGTATTCCAGCAGCTAGAGAGAACTAGTCCTCCTTAATTTTGCTGAGTTTATCATCTTGGAAATCATTATTTAGCTTCTTATGAATTTGTGGTCAAACTCTGAAAACTATATTGTATAAACAAAAATCTGCGCCTTAACTACTCGACTGACTTTAATTAATGTATATATTGTCTGTCTTTACATTTTATTTATAAACCAGTAACACAGATTATATCATCGGTGTTAAACGTTTACAATAAACTTTAATGTTTGGTTACAAAAATGTGTACAGTAATTTACAAAATTCTCTCAGTGACGACTGTGACCTTGATTGGTATGTTTTTATTTTGATTATAATAGACAGTGATAATAATTTCATTTGCACAAACCTGTAAATCATTATTTTTAAAAACATTCAATATTTAAAAATTCCATACATCATATTTATCGCAATGTTTAGAAACGATTTACTCAAATATTTCTTGTAATAAAAACCCATTTGAAATAATTCTGATAATAGAAAGATTTAATGTATGTACATTGAAGCTTAATTGCAGTTAGATTAAACTAAATAGCTTTAGATAAAGTGGCCAAGATCATCAAATATAAAAATACGAACAAAGGCATTAGTGCTAATGAAGACAAATCTGAACGTACGATTTGACCCCTGGACTGTGCAAAACCATAAAGCTCTAAGTTCCATACAGACGAATGTAGACCTCATGAGGCACAGATTAGCAGACTGTTGGTAGTATAAACTTAAAAAAATACCTGATTTATTACACAACTTTGAAAAATAGCAAATGATAAATTGTAAAATTATTTTTTCATTTACACGAACTTTTTTTCACTAATACCATAAAATTTACAATGTAAGATGTCATGAAATAAAAAAAATAAATAAATAATCTGCAATTTTGAGATTTGGCTCTTAAAATTCAGTCGAGGATTTAAGGAAAATGCGACCTTATTGTTGGCGACGCGCGTGAACTTGCGACCCGCGCCACCTACTAGTTGTAAGGACAACTCGAGACGACGACATTTTTATAGTTTATTTTTAAGATTTTTGCATATTTCCTAATTAATAATTGAAATATTGAATTATAGAAATATGTTTTGAATAGATAGGAATGCAATACACAAAGAATTATGGAAAAATTATGAAAAATAGAAAATCGCATATCCGCGTACGTAAATGTTACGTAATTTATATTTTTTAGTAATAAATAGTGTAATAAGAATAAATAAAACATAGATTTAAGGAAATGTAACTACAGAAACCTGTGTAAAATTGAGTGTTTTTATGATGTAACTTTTTAAAGGGGATTATTATTGATTAGGAAATTATTGTATCATATAGAGTGTACAATTACCTATAAATTGATATATAATATAAAAGATAAAAGTTAATAATTAAATAAATATCGAGCGAAAACCGAGCCAACAATAGTAAAAATTAAATTAGAAAGCCACAAAAATTGGGTGGCTCTCATTATGGTATAGCCTTGAACTACTTAAGCTCCATCGGGCCAGTACAAAATCGTAGTTCGTGCAGTTCCAGTAGTTCCGGATATAACAAGTAGTTCAAGACGCTTCAACCAGTGATTCCATCGGGTGCGTTTTTACAAGTCTCTGTGACGTCATATCGACCGTTGGCTCGGGATCGCCGTTTCTTCGAGAACAACGTGTTTTAATTCGTCGATTCCTGTTCCGAGACATCATCGCCCGGTTCGTGCCGTATAGCACCCCTGGGGAGGCTACTCGACAAACACCGACATCCGACTGTCACCACCGAGACGGGTACCGGCGCTCTCTATTAGACCCAGAGAGAATCTACGCCCGTCCAAATAATATAGAGGGGGACGCCGTCGCACCTATCCTTCTCTAAAGGTGGTAGCGATTAGCGGTCCGCCCCCCCAACAGTTGGTCCTTCGCAGCCGGATCTTCGTGGCAGCCAAGATGCCGGTCACGAGAAGCCAGAAGGGTTCACCGAGGGAGCAACCAGGTGAAACGGAGGCTGCGGCACAACAAAGCAGCTCAACAGAAACGACGTCATATGAGACATATGACACCTCAGCAACGGGTACTACGGGTACAACAAAGGTCACCGAGGCATCCACATTGAGGAGACACAGGCCCACATCTACAAAATCACAACGAAGAAGAAAGGAGCTGGAGGCCCGTGCAGAATTGGCAGAAAAGGAGCTTCGGGAGGCACAAGCGGCTACAGTGGCAGCGAGGCTTCGTCTGGAAATCATCCAGGCGGACGACGATGAACAAGAAGACTCAATTATTGAAGAGCCTACTGACAAGGAGGACCAGGTCAGGGACTGGGTCCGTCAATCGGCAGGGCGTATAGAAGACACCGAACATATAGAAGAAAAAGGACATAAAGAAGACGTTCGGCATATTGAAACCGGTCCAGCCCTCGCCACCAAACCAGAAGGCCAACATATGGAGAAGAGTCAAGAGCATCGAAGCCTAGCCCGAGCCATCGCTGAGGCAATGAAGACCACACAGCAAGGATGGATAGCGCAGCCGGACTACATGCACCACCTACCACCGTTCGAGGGAGACTGCAGGGAGTGGGTGGCCTTCAAGGCCGTCTACGACGACACCGCTCCGCTCTTCTCCGACGTGCAGAATATGGCACGATTAAGAAGAGCATTGAAGGGAGAGGCAAGAGAAGGGGTTCGCAGCCTACTATACTCCGAGAGCACACCGGAGGAAGTTATAGAAGCACTGAGGCGGTTATATGGAAGAGCGGATGCCCTGGTCCTGGCGGAATTGAGTAAAATAAGGAAGCTGCCCGCGATCAGTGACTCCGCGTACGATATATGCATGCTGGCAAGCTGCATAAATAACACCGTCGCAGCAATAAGGGGGCTACGGAAACCGCAATATCTGCAGTCACCGGAAATACTAAAGAGCATCACGGATAAAATGCCTACTATATTAAAGTTCCGTTGGTACGATTACGCCGCGGACAAGATGGATGGAGGGGACCCAGACCTCAACATGATATCGAAATTCTTAAACAAGATGGCGGACCGATGTGGACCTCACGCCATACTGGAGGAAGCAGCTACAAGGAAGCTGTCGCAGAGAAGACAGGCCACGCACACCACAGCGGATATGAAACCGGAACAGCAGGCGATCTCACGAGAAAAGCCAGCATGCCCGCACTGCCAAGAGGGACATCGACTCTACGAGTGTCCGAAATTTCGACGGGCTTCGGTACAAGAAAGATGGAGTATAGCCAAGCAATCACGCTTATGCTACAAGTGCTTACATGGAAAGCACCGCAAAGAAGCTTGTCAACGACCGCCGTGCCGAACCTGCAAACGATGGCATCACGACCTACTACATGAAGAAAAGGCGGTAGCTGCAAAAATAGAAGACAGCAAGAACGTCAACAAGGAGGTAGCTAACAATGTACGGCTACCCGTAAATTGTACACGATCAACGAAAGCCTATCTGAAGATGGTTCCAGTAGAGGTCTATGGACCGGCAGGGACAAGCAGAGTCCTGGCCTTATTAGATGAAGGTTCCACCGTATCACTATTGGATTCGACTGTGGCCGAACAAGTCGGCCTCAAGGGGCCTAAGGAAACCCTTCAACTGGAAACCGTGGGTGGCAAGACAGTCACGAAGATAGACTCAATGAAGATCGACATAAAGATAAAGGGGCTCCACCAGAACAAGAAGAGGACCGTCACTGGGGTTCGCACTATGGATAATCTACAGCTAACACCCCAGCAATTAGAAAAGGAGGTCATCGAGCGCTGTGCGCATTTAAGAAGTCTGGCGGATCACCTATGCTACGAAGAAGAATCTCCCAGGTTGCTGATCGGTCAAGACAACTGGGGGCTTATAATCACAAGGAAGACGCGTAAAGGTTCAAGAAACCAGCCGGTGGCGTCCTTCACCAACTTAGGATGGGTGCTTCATGGTGTCGATGGAAGCGCGTCAAAACGAGTGAACTTCCTATGCGCACACGCATCGGAACGGGAAGACGCACTTGACATGCTCATGAAGGAACACTTCGCGATAGAATCGTTGGGAGTCGCGCCGAAACGGCCGAGTACCGACATGGAGGCGAAGGCCCTCAGCATTTTGGAGGGAACAAGCAAAAGACAAGAAGATGGAAGATTCGAAGTCGGTCTTTTATGGAAAAATGAAAACGATGTCTTACCGAATAACTACAAATTGGCCGAAACCCGATTAAGAGGAATAGAGAAGAAAATGGATAGAGACCTCGAACTGCGGATGGAGTACAACAAGCAAATAGAGAATCTCATTGAAAATGGATACGCAGAAGAGGTCCAGCATGAATCATCGTCAAGACGGAAGTGGTACCTGCCTCACTTTGCAGTCACACATCCTACGAAGAAAAAGAAGAGACTGGTTTTCGACGCTGCTGCCAAATATGGAGGAAGAAGTCTCAACGATGCGCTTCTGCCAGGACCGGATCTGTTACAATCCCTCTTCGGTGTACTGTTACGATTCCGCCAGAAGCCTGTCGCCGTGGTCGCAGACATTAAGGAGATGTTTCTGCAAATAAGAATAAGAAACGAAGACCGTGATAGCTTACGGTTTTTATGGAGAGGAGAACAACGCGAGGACATCCCGAAGGAGTATCGGATGACGTCAGTCATATTCGGGGCTGCTTGTTCACCGAGCGCTGCTATTTTTGTTAAGAACAGGAACGCAGCCGATTTTAAGGAGCAATTCCCGGAGGCAGCACGTGCAATAGAAGCAAACCATTACATGGACGACTATCTCCAGAGCTTCGATTCCGAAGAAGAAGCCATCAAGATAGCCAACGAGGTGGACATCATCCACAAAAGAGCGAAGTTTGAATTGAGAGGATGGGCATCCAACCGAACAAATCTATTGAAGAACTTCGTGAATGAAGTTCAACAGATGGAAGTGGAACTCGGTTCTAAGGAAGAAAAAACATTGGGACTGCGTTGGTTTCCGGCGAGCGACGAGCTAGGGTTCCGCGTACGCCTGAGCAACGCATCCATATCTGAAGACGACCGGGCTCCAACAAAACGTGAAGTAACGAGCATCGTGATGTCTACTTTCGATCCTATGGGAGTAGCATCGCCTATATTGATACAAGGGAAGGTGCTCATACAAAATATATGGAGGAGTGGCGTCGAATGGGACGAAACAATTGAAGAAAAGGACGTCAAAGCCTGGCGCGATTACAATGAAAATATTCAAGTCTTGGAGGATCTCCGCATTCCAAGATGCTTCACGCACTTGAATCACGAGGGGGAGCTGCACGTCTTCACAGATGCCAGTGAGACTGCATACGCATGCGCGGTATACTGGAGGCAACCAAGCAGCAATGGAAGCTACCACGTCGCCCTACTCGCCGGGAAAGCAAGAGTCACTCCTTTGAAGCCGGTGTCTATCCCGCGGCTCGAACTACAAGCCGCGTTATTAGGCACCAGGATGGCACGAACGGTACACGAAGAACTGGAATTGAATGTCAAAACGAAGACTTATTGGACGGATTCCAGTACGGTTCTATCATGGATCAAGTCTGACCCTAGAACATTCAAACCGTTCGTCGCACATCGCCTGGCAGAAATTGAAGAAACATCGAAGCCACGGGAATGGCGCTGGGTACCAACGTCCCAGAACCCAGCGGACGACGCGACCCGAGGCATACCGAAGGACTTCAATAACAAACACCGTTGGTTCAATGGTCCAGCCTTCTTAAGCCAGGACGAAGAACATTGGCCTAAGCCTCGTTCCTTCAAGGCGGAACCAACGGGAGAAGAAAAGGAGAAGCTCACGGTAGCAACTACCAGAGTTTCCACCAAGCAACTCACGCCGGACCCGGAAAGGTTCTCGAGTTGGACAAGATTATGGAGAGCAACAGCAAGAATGCTTCAATTCATCGAGTTGTGCCGGAAAAATAAGGAAGTTATCTGCACATCCAGGAAAATAGAAAAGCTTGACCCGACTTGGAAAAGAACAAAGAGGGGAAAGATTGGTGTAGAACCGAAGTATAACGTCAGGGCACAACGAAAAGAATTCATCACAATTGAAGAGAGCTGCCTAAAAAGAGCCGAAACCTTACTGCTACGAAGAAGTCAGGAAGAAAGTTTTGGAACCGATGGAACAGGCAAGCTCAAGGAACGTCATGAAAAACTTAGGAGACTTGATGCAGTAATAGAAGACGGCTTACTGCGCTTAAAAGGCAGGATCGATGCAGCCGCATATTTGGACACGGACTTCAAGCGACCCGTCGTTCTAGATGGAAAGCACGCGATCACTAAGCTCCTCATCAAGTATCACCACGAGACGTTCAATCACGGAAACCACGCTACCGTGATCAACGAGATAAGGCAGCGGTATTGGGTGCTGGGGCTACGATCGGCGGTCAGGGTAGTGGCACACAACTGTCAGTGGTGTAAGGTGTATCGAAGCATGCCACAACGACTACCCATGGGGAACCTACCGGAGGAGCGACTGCGGTTCGGCGAACCACCATTCACCTGCGCTGCGGTGGACTACTTCGGGCCGATGACCGTGACCGTGGGCCGACGACACGAGAAAAGATGGGGTGCTCTATTTACCTGTCTTACAACACGAGCAGTTCACATAGAGCTGGCGGCATCTTTATCAACGGACTCCATGGTGCTAGCCCTTCGTCGGATGGCGGCAAGGCGAGGTATGCCGAAGGTCATATATAGCGACAACGGCACCAACTTCGTGAGAGCCAACAAGGAGCTGAAGGAATCCATGGAACAGTTAAACATGGAAGCAGTCGCCGCCAAGACCAGTCTCAAGTGGAAATTCATTCCACCTGGGGCACCGAACATGGGCGGAGCATGGGAGCGCTTAGTGCGTTCTATAAAGACGGCCTTAGCCGTTACATTAAACGAAAGAAGTCCGCACGAGGAGACGTTACACACACTTCTCCTCGAAGCGGAGCATATAGTAAATTCCAGACCTCTCGTCGCAGCGGAGCGGGACAGCAACGACGAAGCCCTCACCCCCAACCACTTTCTCATCGGGAGGTCCTGCGGACTACCCGGTATGGGAGGCACCTGCGATAAAGACCTCGTCGGACGGCGTTCATGGAAGGTGGCGCAACGAATGGCCGATCACTTTTGGAGCAGGTGGCTAAAAGAGTACCTGCCCACCCTGCTCCCTAGGCGCGTCGGCGGGGAAGTCACCACGAGGGATCTGCAGTGTGGGGATCTGGTCCTCATTGTGGACCCCACACTGCCACGCAATACCTGGCCTCGAGGAGAAGTGGTCCGCACTTACCCTGGACCTGACGGCCGTACGCGTATCTTGGAGGTACGCACTGCAGGCGGACTGCTGAGGAGACCGAGCTCCAAAGCGGTGCTGCTGGTTCCAGCGTCGACAGGTGAGGAACTACGAGCCACCGACGACTCTGCAGCTGCGTCGCCAGGACCTGAAGATGCGGCGGCGTCGCCAGGACAAGGAGTTGGTGCTGCGCACGAGGGGGAGGATGTTGGCGACGCGCGTGAACTTGCGACCCGCGCCACCTACTAGTTGTAAGGACAACTCGAGACGACGACATTTTTATAGTTTATTTTTAAGATTTTTGCATATTTCCTAATTAATAATTGAAATATTGAATTATAGAAATATGTTTTGAATAGATAGGAATGCAATACACAAAGAATTATGGAAAAATTATGAAAAATAGAAAATCGCATATCCGCGTACGTAAATGTTACGTAATTTATATTTTTTAGTAATAAATAGTGTAATAAGAATAAATAAAACATAGATTTAAGGAAATGTAACTACAGAAACCTGTGTAAAATTGAGTGTTTTTATGATGTAACTTTTTAAAGGGGATTATTATTGATTAGGAAATTATTGTATCATATAGAGTGTACAATTACCTATAAATTGATATATAATATAAAAGATAAAAGTTAATAATTAAATAAATATCGAGCGAAAACCGAGCCAACAATAGTAAACATTAAATTAGAAAGCCACAAAAATTGGGTGGCTCTCATTATGGTATAGCCTTGAACTACTTAAGCTCCATCGGGCCAGTACAAAATCGTAGTTCGTGCAGTTCCAGTAGTTCCGGATATAACAAGTAGTTCAAGACGCTTCAACCAGTGATTCCATCGGGTGCGTTTTTACAAGTCTCTGTGACGTCATATCGACCGTTGGCTCGGGATCGCCGTTTCTTCGAGAACAACGTGTTTTAATTCGTCGATTCCTGTTCCGAGACATCATCGCCCGGTTCGTGCCGTATAGCACCCCTGGGGAGGCTACTCGACAAACACCGACATCCGACTGTCACCACCGAGACGGGTACCGGCGCTCTCTATTAGACCCAGAGAGAATCTACGCCCGTCCAAATAATATAGAGGGGGACGCCGTCGCACCTATCCTTCTCTAAAGGTGGTAGCGATTAGCGGTCCGCCCCCCCAACACTTATAGTCTGGTATCAGAAGGTGACGGATAGTCGGCGGAATTCCCACAGAGTTTCGATGACTCCACTATATACATTTTAGGTACTAAATTTTATTTATTCATATCATGGCGTGGAATCTTCAAAATGTACGAAAGGAATGAAATTGCAGTCATAGACAAATTGAGGGCTAATAGATTATGACGTTTTTCCCATCTTGTCTCAATCCAAACCGCTCACTCATTTAAAATTTGACGGTTGTTTTTAGCAAGTTTGTCGCCATTATAGTTTTGGTAGTATCGAGTGTAGTTACGTCAATCACATATTCAAAATTGTAAAGTTTGGTTGTACTAAACAGCTAAACAATGAGAAATTATTGCTGTGGTCCTAACTGCACAAGTACGCGAAGGAGTGTTAAGTTGTACCGTTTCGCAAAGAATGAGATAGGACTCAAGCGGTTGGAGTATATCAATTGTGAAAAACTCAAAAATCTTAGTTTACGCAAGCTTCACAAAATGTTTGTGTGTAACAAACATTTCGAAAAAAGATTTATAAATAATAGTTTACGTCTGAAAATATCGGCATATCATACCTAATTTACGGATGCCGAAATAAATACTGGAATACCTACTCAAGCTTACGAAAGTTATGGTAAGTCATTTAACACGTGTTCTTTTATATATTATCATACAAAGGTAACTACCAATCAAAATATGTTACCGTTATGGTTTCTATTTATGTTATTTTCTTAGAAAGTTTCGTTTATTTTAGAAAATCAGAACCCTCATCATGATTACACAAGAGAAAGGAAACATGTGGATCATTCGTACTGCAAACTGGAACTTCAAAGAGAATATGTTAAGATTTACATATTTAGTCATACTCATTTATGAAACTTAGTAAAATTAGTAACAACTCAGTTAGTTACAACATCACAATCTAAATATATTGTAATCACTCTTTTTTGATTTCATTGACTATTTTGTTTACAAGTAGTTGTTAACATGTAGTAGAGAATTAATTATTAATTGTATAATTACAGATCAATCACATATGCCTAAACCCAAAATGCCCAAAAACCAGGATTTATCAGGTAAATATAAATTCTATTGGAATAAATATATAGTAATCTAAATGGTTGTATAACATTTAAGTAATAATTTCCAACACCACTGAGAAATGTAAGTAATAAAGTAAGCAGATTTAAAGTATTTTAAAACATTGTTCGTAATCAATTTTTCATATGATACCTGTAACAAAATTTGGAAAAAAGTTATATAGATATATCTACAATTAATGTTATATTAAAAATACTAACGATGACTATTTTTTTTAATATTGGTATTATATTAAATTTATTATTTTATTGTATTCAGATAATAGTATGGCATCTACATCCAAATCTCTAAGGCATACATTTAGTGACAAAACAAATCAGCAACTTATTATAGGTAAGTCTCCTTGATAGAAAAGTACTAATTATGATTACTTTTTTAAGTTTTGATATTTTGTTAACATTACTCTTTTGTTATACGTAGATAACAGCATGCCAGATAGTGAAAAAGCAAATCAAGAACTTCTCTGGTAAGTCTCCATGATATTTTAATATATAATTATTTTTTCTTACAAGTACAAAGTATAAAGGGGCTACCAATGTCTTAAAACTAATATATACTATAAGTTGATATCTCTTTGAAAATAACATTTTTCATCTATGTATAGTCTAAAAATAATTGTGAAATAATTCCAATATTTTATGTACTTAAAGATGGCTCCCTTAACAATAGCTATTAGACAAAATTGGTGAAAATGATGTAAATCTCAAGGATATTTTAATAGCTGTTCCGGAGATACAACAAAAAATTAGAATTTTTGAGTGAATTCGATTTAGATATCTGAAAATTCTAAATGAGTTTAAAATGTCAAAAAAAAATAACATGTTACTAAAAGAGCCAGAAATGCATTGAAGTTTAAAGAGAGAGAATTTCGAAAATTTAACTGTTAAAATGAATCCACTTGCAAAAAAAATCTTGTGGTTACAAGTGAAACATTGTGGAGAACAATGAAGGGCAGAAGATTTAGTGACGAAGAGAAATAAATTGCTCTGTTAAATTATTATTTAAACTTAAAATGGGAAACAGGGATAAATTCACAGATTTTTGATGAAACAAAATTGGAGGCATGAGTCTTTATTTTATATCCTCCCTGTATTCTTTAATTGGTGTTATATTATTCATTAGTAGTTTTTTAAATATATTAGAATTATTTTTTATTTTGATACAAGATATTATTGAATTACTGACCCTAAGTCATACAAAGTATCAGAAGTATAAATATCAGCTAAAACCGAATAAAATATTGTAGCCTTTATGACCTAAGCATAGTTTCATTACAAAATGTAAATAGATAGATTTTATAAAGCCATATTTTATTGTTTTTTTTCAGGTATCAAAGTGGCCACGTGCAAAGAAATATTGCTCAGTAATATTTGATGAGATTGCTCTTGAAGCACGCCTAACCTATGATATGAAAATAAAGATAACCTATATGGCTTAGTAGAATTTGATAATAAGAGTAAATCATTTGCTAGCCGTGCTATAGTTTTCATGATAAGAGGTCCAGTATACAAATGGCAACAGCCAATTGCATTTTACTTTTGTGAGGTATCTACATCTGGGCATATACTAAAAGGGATTTTAAAGGAACTTATTACAGGAGTTATTAAAACTGGATTACATCCTGTAGCTCTGATTTGTGATCAGGGTACATAATTTCAAGTTGCCTTAAATTATTTTAAGCAGGAAACTAGAAGAACACAAATTTTGACAGCTGAAAGTACTGGTATGATCATATCCTTATTTAACACATTGGTTCATTTTACATAGGTCAGTCATAGCCATTAAATAAAATTTAATGTTCAATAAACATGTTTCTGATTATGACATACTAAATTTAGAAATGGGATTACATCATACCCATAGTTGAATTCAAATCAAAATCAATTAATGCAGCATTTGAGTCATGTCATAGTCACGAATCATTGATAATTTTCATTGAAATTGGTAGTATTAGTAAGAAAATGTGTAAGCTAAAGAGTGTGAAACACATTACACCTAGTCTAGATAATATAGTTTTTTTTCTTGTTTTGTTTCATCAATAAAGCTTAAAAATATATATACTTTTATTCCAGATGATACAGTTAACATAAGTGACCATAGTCTTCAGGTGGTTTATGATCCACCGCACCTCATTAAGAGTCTACGTAATAATTTTATTACTAAAAACATAGAATTTGAAGGAAAATGTTCAAAATGGTCAGATATTGTTTATGCACATTTAACAGACTGCAAACATGCTGAAATGCGGCCGCTTCACAAGTTAAATGACGAATATGTGTTACCAAATAAAATTAAAAAGATGAAGGTTAGCTATATGTCAAATAAATATATGTAATACCATTAATTATTTTGTAATAGGGTATTTCTAGGATATCAGTGAAATCTTATTTTAAGTAAAGTTCTTTTTTTGTTTTAATTTCCAAAAGTAGCTAAAATTCAAATCAATTTGGTCTTCAAATCAGTTCAAGAATATACATTCTATAAAAAAGAATAACATGTATGCTTTATTTTAAGTATTAGGGGATAAGAAAAAACAGTTTATTTAGTCCAGACATAATGTGAAATATTTCTAACACAGTTCATAATCATTTCAAATATAATTTATTTGAATAAAATTCATAGCTCGAAGAAATAAAATATAATTTTGAAAATATGTTCATATCATTTGATATTATTATTATATGTGTATAATATGCACCGATTGATATGAATATTGTATATATGAAATATTTTCTATATACTTTCTATAATATAAGCAATATGGAATTTGTATATAATTAAGTAACAAACAAGCATGCAGTCTACCTTATGTTACGTATTCATTATGGTCTTTAGAGCAGTTTATACCTAATATTAGACAAGCTAACATACTAAATGGCGCCAATAATTCATATATTGCTAATCCTGAGAAATAATGCCACACGTGCAGCAGTATGTAGTGCCTATATTTTTATTAGTTATATAGTTTTGTCACAGTTGCAAGTGCTTTATCATATACATCACAATTTTGTAAGTTCATTGCATATTAAATATGATAATTACGTAATTTATTTATTTAATTATTGTTTTGTGCTACTCTTCATTATAAATGTAGCTTGGTTACAAAAATGTAATAAAATATAACTGGAACGTCTTTATTATTTATTGATTTAGAACTTGCATCCTATGAGAAAGATTAATGTTTAATACTATATTGGATTTTTTTACAGCTCATTATGCGGATGGAAGGCAAGTAAGTACAACTTTGAAAAATACAATAGACACAGTTTCCTTTTTTGATAGTGTTTTGACTCCTGTAACGGATCGACAATCTTAATTAGAGACAAGGGCAAACCTTTACGACCAACCGTTACACGTTCCTCAAATCACAAAATGTTTTGGAGAAATGGTATAAAAATATTGGAAAATATACGATTCCTAAATACAGAAGGTAAAAAATAATATTACCATCACAAAAAAAAAATTACAAGCAATCTCAAGAGTATGTTAAATTTAAGGAAAATTTTCAAAGAAACAGGATTTAATATAATGAGCCTTCTTTATTTTAATTCAGACTTCATAGAAAACATTTTGGACAAATTCGTGCATATAGTTTTAGCAATAATAATCCAAATTGCCAAGCATTTAAAAATATATTCCGTTCTCTCTTAATAACAAGGTTTATGCACTTCCACTGAGATAGCTATAAATGCGAGGATAGTACGAGTCAACAAATATTTAAATTGAAAATTTATTTGAACAGAATCAGGAAACAAGGAAGAGGACCGTTGTATCCTCCTGTGAAATTGATCTGACAACTACAGACTCTGATAATATTCAAGCAGAAGCTCGTAAAGAGAGACTGGATATTCATTCACATGCATACTCTGCAGGATGAATTGTAAGAAAATGTATAATAGAATTTAATTGTTCAGATTGTAAGAAATCTCTAACACAAAATAATGAGTCCACTGTACACAAGTGGATCACATGTAGAGCCCATTTAAAACATAAGTAAAATTTAACTCATCCCTTGGAGTATGCCGTGAGATATTTCTCATATATTGTAAAGGAACCAAACGAATATTTGGAATCAAAGCTAAATACGAACTTTATATCTCAAGTAATAAAAAATATTATAAAATCCAAATATTTGCTTGACTTCCTAACATGTGAGACTCATAAAAAAGCTCTTCTTGAATATTTTATTCTCATGACGGCAAAATTATCAATTTACAACTGGTATAACATAATAAAAAAAATTTAAGGGGTGTTGATGTTGTCAGAATGAATAAATAATTACCTTGTATGCAGGCAAAGGCATTAAAGATATTTCAGAAAAAATTAAAGAATAAAAATATTAATAAGTAAAATTATTATTCTTTTCTTTCTACATACGAACTCTTCTAGTCTCAAACTATATACAAGGTAATTGCATATAATATGTCATTTACAATTGAAATCATCAAATTAGAAAAGCCGATTCCTTAGGACTATAGCATTTCTTCTCACATGAGCCACTTCACGATAAACATAACAAAGAAAGTAATATATCTTATTCTCATATTCTACATCTGTAGTTATAAAATATATTTTATTTAAGATATTTTCTCGTCCACGGTGGCTTGTTACAGCTGAAAGATAAGAAGATAAGATGAGATAAGAAACATCACCTTAAAAAGCATTAAACCATGTAAAATATATTTAACAGATTTATTAGGATTTTTAAATAACCTTTATGTCTGCGCTGTTGAATGTAGAAATTTAATGTTTCTTAGATTAGAAGCGCATAAGGGCTAGAGTGAAAAGTGACTTGTTCATTAAAATATTTATTAAAAATATGTTTGCATTTTCATCTTACCTATTGAACACTGAAACAATATTGTAAAATGTATATGTCTTTAACCGTTCAAATTTTATGAATTTGAGAAAACTTTTAGAATTAAAGACTTACGTCTACGAACACAGCACTTATAAGTTATACAATTTTGTTTCATGTCCATAATGTAAAGTGAAATACAAATCATAAAAATTTAGATAACATTTTTCATAAAAAAATGAACAAATCATTTTTCGCTCCAGCCATAATGTGCTTTGAATCTCAGAAACATTATCTTTCTGCATTCAACAGCGCAGACATAAAGATCATTTAAAACCTATAAGAAATCTGTTAAAGATATTTTACGTTGTCTAATGTTATTCAAGGTTATAATTTATGTTTCTTATTGTCATAAACTAATCGGTCTTTCAACTGTAAAAGGCTACCGTGGTCGAGTATATATATCAAATAGAATATATTATACAACTACGAACGTTGAGTTCAAAATTAATTATTATTACTTTCTATCTTCTGTTTGCCGGGAAGTGACTCATGTGACAAGAAACGCTCTGATTCTAAATAAGAACCTATAGGTTTTAATAAAAATTCAGATTTTTGCAGTGTAGCATAATTTTTCAATTCCTGATAATTTTACTTGAACTGAAATGTTAAACCTTTTGTTTTAATAGAACTCATTTTCAGTCATCAGTCTTTTCTTTGGGGTCCAATAATGTAATTAATGAATGTAATAAGAACTGAATAATAAATGTCGAATTAACAACAATTTTGTTTTGTTTCATTTTCAAAATATGCCCAATATTTATTAATCGTGTGGAATTTTATCAGTTAACAACACTTTTAGTGCAAATCTACATAAAAAAGAGCACACAACTGTCACAATATGTTTCTGTTAATCCAGTGATAAATTTAAATTGATAGTAGGAACATTTTGTTATGGCTTTATTCAAAATTAAGAATACAATAATAAAAAGCCTATAAGTAGCCTATGGTAAATTTTGTAACGCCTTTGCCAAAAGTGAAGAGACGAAATTAAAAAAAAAACAAACGTCAAAATCTAAACTACTCGTTCCTTATTGGTTGTATGAAGTTTCCCGTCTGATACGTAGTATCTTCTTAGTAGTTTGTGATTCATATTCATATGATATACATAAATTATGAATAATGTAGGCAATCTTGTTAGTTATTTGAAAATTGTATCCGTATCGCGTGTATCAAAGTAATAATTTAATTTAAATATATTCTGTGTTCGTATTTTAAGTCTTTTTTTTTTGTCCTTATTTGTGAGATCGATGTTTTCCTGTTTAAAATGGCGTTCGTGAATGCGTTAATTTTTATGAATAATGTAGGCAATCTTGTTAGTTATTTGAAAATTGTATCCGTATCGCGTGTATCAAAGTAATAATTTAATTTAAATATATTCTGTGTTCGTATTTTAAGTCTTTTTTTTTTTGTCCTTATTTGTGAGATCGATGTTTTCCTGTTTAAAATGGCGTTCGTGAATGCGTTAATTTTTGTTGATTTTGATAAATGGTATGAAATGGTGAATTTTTCCACGTTCATGCTTGTCTTTTCAGACTGTAAATGTATCATTTGACAAATTATTGCAATGATAAATTATATGAGTCGCGTTAGAATTTCGTGAGGTAATTAAAGCATAAAGTGTTTTAGTGGAAGAATTTTATGAATTTCTAATTTATCCTAACTGGCCGGTAGATGGTACAGTACATCAACTTTTATACCGTTCAATCAATAGTCATAAGCATATGGATAATATAAACGCAATATTTATTTCATGGAAAACTTCTCCTTTATACAACAAATTTTAATATTAGCTGCCTTTAGGACTAAATACGCCACAGATGTTGTATAAATAATTGCTTGAAAATATGAGTAAACTGTAAAAAAAAGCTTAGAACGGAATATGTCTCAAAATCTGATATTTTTAAAAATTATGCATGATCTCGTTGTTGTTCAAGGACCTCCCAATATTAAAATCCAGCCGTGATTAAGACAAACAACAAGTTACGTCACAACTTGAGGTTAACAGGAAAATAAATTAGATATATCTATATACATAAATAATACCCATAACAAACGAGAGCCGAACCGATCGCGGTGACGGACTGCGCGCGACCTTTTTTCCTTGTGCGAACTATAGTTTTCGATTACGCAATAATACAAGTGTAATAATACCCATATTATTATTCTTGTTTGTTGTGTTTATTGACTTCTCATATTATCTAGAGCGCTCTTTCAAACCGCACCTTTTAGTGCGACTGTACACCACACTTTTGGTTGCGTCCCCCCGCGAGTCAATCGTGGTCACTTACAGAAATACCTGGCGAATAGTTACTTCCCGACGCGGATATGGACATCAATGCGTCCTTATCCGCTGTCGAAAATGATAACATCATTTTCAAAACTGTCACGTACTGACGCGCTTTCTGGCCAGCATCAGCGCTCTACCACACTCGCTTCTACCTCCGTACGGATGGAACCTCTGCTTAGTGACAGTTGCTATTCATGGTGCATCCCGCTCCCTACACCCCGCATGGCCCCGCTTCCTTTAGCTCGTGTGATCCCGCCACCTCCGACTCGCCTCAAGCCCAAGCCCATGCTTTCCGTAGCATCTATCCAGAAGAAGTCGTCCTGGGTGTCTATTTCCTTTTCACTTAATAAGAGGAAAATGAGATATATGCCGGCCCTCAGTACTCTGGCGAGTATTCAGTATCCACACCTAAGGCCACCATGGGAAGCGAAGCATGAATATTTTACGTTCGCCCTAAAGGACGGCGATAACAGGTGGTAAGGATTCAAATAATGTGTTTGTGTACGATGTATCCGTGAGTTGCACCTCCACAGGCTTTGAGTTTCAGGTCTGTCTTAGCCATGACAATTTCTTCCTACAAATCTGATTCAGGACGTTCACTGGCATTTGATTTTCTTTTTCTTGTCCTTTATCGCCATTATTGTTACATATATTTATACATTGTTATAAAGCTGAATTACATTAATTGTATATAATCATTTTGTATTGTCATTATACAAAAGTATTATAATATGTAACCTAAACATATATAAAGAGAATTATTTTATTGTAATATAATCACTAAAACCAATTTTAATAACATTACCCTACAAAATTTGACTAGAACCTGTTTGGCCATAATTAGGCACCTAACTAGTCTTGGATTGTCATAAACCTACCAACAACTGAATCAATATACATTTTCTAATCGACTTTGAAGAGTTCTCTGGTGTAGCTTCGAAATCCAAAGTCCAACGCTAATGAAATTAAAATGAGATAGACCTCTTTGAAAATACCCTCTTTCCAATAAAAGAAGACTTCCAAATTGCTTTATAAATGACTTAGTTATGGGGTAACAAAAACAATACAACCGAATTGAGAAGAACCCCTTTGGAGTCGGTTAAAACTACAATTCCTTTGAAGCATAGGTATATAACTATTTTTAATGTCCAACGAAGCGGCCGGGAGTCAGTTGCATTATTTCATATTCGATTCATTTAACAATTTTTGACATTAAATATGTTTCTGAGATAGGATGATGCAATACCTATAATAGTAATACATTTTTAATCGTCTCAAATGCCATTAGAACTTGTTTAAACGGTGTTTTTTTATTGTATATTAATTGCTTTTCATTTGAATAATAAACTGTTGTTAATTCTGTTCTTGTAATATATCAGATTTGACCGTTGTTTTAATATATATGTATATTGTTTTCACGATAAAGCATAAGACATTTGATCGAAAAAGCCAAAAACAAATTATTTTTATTGATCACTATTACTATTAACAGATTATATGTTTTCTACTATAGTAGTTGGTAATGTTCATTTTGTTTACATTTTATAAATCACTAGCGTTTGCGTATGGCTTCGCTCGCGTTATTATAGATTAGAATTATAGCTACGTGAACAGAACGTTTTTTTAAGTAGAAATGTATTCTATGACCTTTTCTATATCCCTGGCAACATGTATGTTTTATTTCATATGAAATAAACTGACATTAGCATTTATAATGTTACTTAGAATGTCATCTGTTAAACAAATAAATAATGAAATCGGCTGATTTTTTAAGACCTAGATCTCAAAATGGCGGATTATCTTTTTAATTTTTTCACAACATCGTACATTGTAAATTTCATGGTTTAGTAAAACAAAATTCTTATAAATGAAAAATAATTAAAAAATTTGACATAAAAATTATGATTTTATAACACATAATTTGTTATTTTTTAAGGTTTTGTAATAAATTAGGTATTTTTTTAAGTTTATGCGGCCAAGAGTTTGTTCACCTGTGTCCTCAAGAGTGGACCTCGTATATATGGAACTTAAACTTTTATAGTTTTGAACAGTCCAGGGCTTACCAATAAAATTACCTATTTTTAAAACCGGCTTGCTAGCATGACTACTATGAACATCTTTCAGTGTAAATGGAATTCGAAATAAAAATAATTTTATAACATTTCTTAAAAAAAATCAGTTCTTCATTTGTCATCCCGCCATTCTGTTTTTCTTTGATATCACAGTTTTACGAATATTATATGTAGTATTTACGAATATAAGATTCATTTTGACACGAACGCAGCACATACGACAAGTAATAACAACGATGTGTATTAATCAGATACCGCAAGTGGGTGTGTTCTAGAAATTTCGATCTAAACAAAAATGACGATGGTTAGGCACAGGGGCGGCCACAGTACCATATCCTAAACGTAAGTTTTGCCAAAAAGTCTGCCTGGGAATACATGATGAACCTCTCATGTCATTCTTTATTGCGACTTCCTGAGACTTAACAATTACTGCAAAGGTGTACTGTGAGGAATTAGAAATTATGGTTGACAATCTCGCTGTCGTGGTGGTCGAGGGGTTTGACAGTCAAATCGACACGACGTCCGCAGTTTTGATGTATAAAAGTGGTTCTCGGAACTCGCCTAAATTCACTAATTTAATTGATATCATTGTCTGCTAACGTTTAAGGAAAACCTTGTGAGGAAACCTGAACCTGAAAAATAGTAGGTATCCCCGTATATGGGAAAACACAGAACTGGTGATTTATCGGACTTTGAAATCGCCAATACGAACTGGCACCACAACGTGTACTGGCGTGGTGAATATGCTCATAGCTTCCGATCCTTACAGTTCCACTAAGGCTATTTGTCGCGGAGATAACCGATTTGGAACAAAAAAGGATCCTTGTGTGTTCAACCATCGATATCTCAGCAACCAATGGTTTTATACAGAAAATTCGAGGACGGTTTCAGAAACCAGAATAAATTTCCTACAAAATCCTTTCAAGACATTTTTTTGCGCTATTTCTTCAGATTGTATAAAATGGTTTCAAAAAACAAGTCTAGAGATTAAAAAATTAGCGTCTTGGAGCTTCAAAATGCATTTTATATTTTCCATACAACCTTTTTTCACTTAGAAACACTGAATCAAAAATCGAGTATACATTTCAATTTCTTTGTGTTTCCTTAATTTTTATTACAAGAATATATGAATAATTTGTCAAAAAAAAATGACGTTTGACGTTCGACTTCAAACATGTAAAATAATTTATAAATTCATTAAAAATTGATTTTGGCAGTAAATATCTAAAATATTGGAATATTTCGTAATAGTTTCACTTTTATACCGACATACTGTTGACTGGAGATTATAAGGAGCAGTACGAAGTGCACAAACCGTAATATTGAGCAAGGATTGTTGATGCCATACGTTTGCACTGCTCAGAAGTAATCCGAAGTAATAGTGGAAAGGAAGTTTCATTTTATTTATTTTAGTTTCTAGCTCTAAAATTGTATTCGTATCTAGTGATTATTATTAGTTTTTATTTCAATATGTATTTTGTTAGGATTATGATTAATTATATTTAGAATATTACTTGTTGATCCCAAAGAGGGTTGATGACAGGCAGGCGGCCGATCGTAAAAATTAAGCCAAAGCATACTTCACAACATGATAAGTATGCAAAGTGGACTAGGGTTACCTCAGGATAGGGTGCTAAGTAAGAAACGAATTCGTGATGTAAGATTGAGATTTGCAAGTTGGAATGTCGGGACAATGACTGGGAAGGGAAGAGAATTAGCGGATGTATTACAAAAAAGACGCATAAATGTGGCTTGTTTGCAAGAGACGAGATGGAAAGGGACGAAAGCGAGAGAGATTGGTGCTGGATATAAATTTTACTACTGTGGGAGTAACGGTAAGAGAAATGGTGTAGGGATTGTTTTAGACAGTGAGTTTAAGAAATGCGTAACGGATGTAAAAAGAGTGAATGATAGATTAATATTGGTGAAGTTATTGATAGGAAAGATAACGGTAAATATAATGAGTGTATATGCACCTCAAGCTGGATGTAGTGAAGTTTTAAAAGAGAAGTTTTGGGAAGACTTTGATGGGGTGATGATGGATATTACACAAGATGAGGATGTATATATCGGAGGCGATTTTAATGGGCATGTGGGAAAAGAGAATGGAGGTTATGAGAGAGTGCATGGAGGGTGGGGTTTTGGGAATAAAAACAAAGAAGGGGAAAGTATCTTAGAAGCTGCAATTGCTTTTGATCTTGCAATAGTTAACACTTTTTTCCAAAAAAGAGATCAGCACCTAATCACATATAACAGTGGTAATCACACCACCCAAATTGATTACTTTCTACTACGAAGAAATAACATTAAAATAGTGAAAGATTGCAAGGTTTTGCCTGGAGAGGTATTAACTACTCAACATAATTTGTTAGTGTTAGATTTAAAAATAAAATTACATCTGGACGGAAGTAAGTCCAGACCCCCAACCAGAATTAAATGGTGTTTGTTAGAAAAAGATGAACATGCGAATGAATTTAGGACAAAAGTTGTTAACAAAATGATAGAAATGAAAGATATGGAATCGAAAACAGTGAATGAATGTTGGAATGAAATGGCGACATGTATAAAGAACGTGGCAAGGAATGTATTTGGTGAAACGAAAGGAAGAGGAAACATAGATAAGGACACTTGGTGGTGGAACAAAGAGGTACAAGAGGCTTTGAAAGAAAAGAAAACAGCTTTTAAGGAGTGGAAGAGTGTTGATGACAGGGATAGCACGATTAAAGAAAATAAGAGAAACATGTATGCAGAATGTAAGAAAAAAGCAAAAAAAGCTGTTGCTATTGCTAGAGCTAAAGTACAAAATGATTTGTACCAATCACTGAAGAGCTCACAAACACAAAAATATTTGTATCGATTAGCAAAAGCAAGAGAAAAGAATACAAGGGATATTATACACGTTAAATGTATAAAAGACGGTGGAGGAAAAATTTTGACGAATGATGAGGATATAAAGAGTCGTTGGAAGAGATATTTTGAAAAACTGATGAATGAAGAAAATGATTGGCCCAGAGAGCTAGAGGCTGTACCGTTAAATTTAGGTGTTGTACAGGAGATAAAAGAGGAAGAAGTAAGAGAAGCTGTGAATGGTATGAAGAACGGAAAAGCAGTAGGGCCAGATGGTATACCTATTGAAGTATGGAAGTTTCTAAAGATAGATGGATGGATGTGGCTGACTTTATTTTTTAATAAAATATTGCAAGAGGAGGAGATCCCAAATGAATGGTACAATAGTATAATAGTGCCTATCTTTAAGAATAAGGGTGATGTACAGGACTGTAATAACTATCGAGGGATAAAGCTTATGTCACATAGTATGAAAGTCTGGGAAAGAGTGATAGCGAGACGAATAAGAGATGAAACTGAAGTTACTGAGAATCAATTCGGGTTTATGCCTGGGCGTTCGACAACAGATGCCATTTTCGCACTTCGCCAGCTGTGCGAAAAATACAGACGTGTACATAAAAACTTACATATGGTGTTTGTTGATCTGGAAAAGGCATATGATCGAGTACCTCGGGATGTTCTGTGGTGGGCGCTGAAAGAGAAAAGAGTGCCTGGGAAGTACTTACAACTTGTCCGTTGTATGTATAGTCAAGCTCAAACACATGTTAGGTCCGAGGCTGGAATTACCGACAATTTCCATGTGGCTGTAGGTTTGCATCAGGGATCAGCTTTAAGTCCTTATCTATTCCTTCTTGTCATGGATGCAATAACATCAGACATACAGGAGGAAGCCCCTTGGTGTATGCTATTCGCTGATGATATTGTTCTTGTTGGTGAAAATGCTGCCGAGGTCCAGAGTAGGCTGGAGAAATGGCAACAGAAACTGGAGAATTTTGGTTTAAAGATTAGTGGGATGAAAACTGAACATTTGTTCTGTGACTTCGGAGGTCCATCCAGTTTTTGTCATATTACCTTGAACGGTGTATTCTTACCAGCCTGCTCCAATTTTCGGTACCTCGGCTCATTAATCCAAAATGACGGTGGAATAGACAAGGACGTGAGAAATAGGATAAATGCAGGGTGGATGAATTGGCGAAAGGTGTCTGGGTTGGTTTGTGACCCACGAATGCCGTTGAAACTCAAGGGGAAGGTGTATAAAACTATAATAAGACCAGCCGTGTTATATGGATCCGAGTGCTGGGCTACGAAAGAGACGGATGAGAAAAGATTACATGTGGCAGAAATGCGAATGTTAAGATGGATGTGTGGTGTAACAAGGATGGATAAGATTAAGAATGAGTATATCAGAGGAAGTTTGAAAATAGCACCAGTGACAGAGAAGTTGAGGAGTAGTAGGTTAGCATGGTACGGGCATATTATGAGAAGAGATGAAAGTCATGTAACAAGAAAAGTTTTGAGTTTGAAAGTGGACGGATATAGGAGTAGAGGAAGACCGAAAAAGGTATGGATGGATTGTGTGAAAAACGATATGTGTATAAAAAGTGTGAATACTGAGATGACATCTGACAGAGGAGAGTGGAAAAGGAAAACATGTTGTGCCGACCCTACTTAAGTGGGATAAGGGTAAGATGATGATGATGAATAATTTGTCAAAATTGTTTTTTTTGTAGTCACATCGGGTGCGCTGGCTTCGGTTGCGCGGAATCAGACTGACAATAACAGGTATTTTTCTGTTTTTTATTTTCATTTAAATTTTAAAAACATCACGGAGGATGAGATTTTTCACCAAGTTTGGTGGTTTTATAAATAACCTGATTAACGTTCAAAGTATTATTCAAAATGTAGTGGTATTTCGACCGCCGTATATAATTTTGATCTATAAACTTATCGGCTTAGGAAGAAATCTTATGTTCAAAAGCTAGATCAGGGATGTCGAATAATATTTATCTATCACTAGATTATTATTACACTGTTTGATAAAAAAAAAATGAAAATGGGATTGATATGTTTTATGACTTATTCATAATGTCTATGTTTGCACACCTACGAATATGCGCACATAGAACGGTCGGAACAGAACAGGCAGTGCAATATGCAATAACAAGACACATGCGCTTAGCAGTGAAATTCAAAATGCTTAATACAGTGACAGTGTTGTGAACAACTTTTTGATATTATATGCCCTCATCACCGTTTCAAACTAGCACCATTAGCCGATGGTTGGTTGCTCATCCTCATACTCTAAAGCCCAGCAGAATGACGAGAACCGTAAGGTTCTCTAGAAACTTTACTATACGTATGCTAGTGTTGTCGAATGGGTAAGGCAACACGGTGTTCCCTCGGATATATGACATGAGGTTCTTCAAAAAGGGAAAATCCACGTTCTCCAAGGTCAGCAACATAACGTGATGTTGCTGTTGTCCATAGGTAATGGTAACCATTTAACATCAGATGGGCCGTCTGCCTATTTGCTGCTCTTTGGAACAAAAAAAAACCTTAAGATCAATTTTGCATTTAAATCATGATGGGGCTAACTCACGCGTACACAAAAAAACCATGAAAATCGGTCCAACCGAGAAAATTATATATCAGCCATATTTTCTCATTTGGTGCTTATTCGATAGATAGTTTCAGTATACTGTGAAATTATAAAGGCTTTGAAGTAAATCGACGTCATAAAATAGTTAAAGTTCTTATTGAATTCCGTTCTCTGTCAATTAATCATATCTATCATCAGATGATAGCAGTAAATATAAGAAATTGTTCATTTATTCCGCTTAAAAAAAATGCAGACCAGAATCGGCCGACTCTTGCATCTTACCCGAATATCCAGAACACGGCAGCTATAGCGTAGCCAATGCGCCTAACGCAGCACCTGGACAAGGGTTCAATAGTCTGTTGTTGAATGTTACCTGCAATCCAGGATATGGGACTGTTGAGGAGAGTGCCGTGTTCTGCGTCAACGGATTGTGGTCCCAGAAAATACCTAAATGCATTCGTGAGTATTAACTATATTAACATACTAACCTTACTAATGTTGGTTATACTTATCCCTCGAGAAAAGTACTTTTTCCTGGATTTAAGATGTCCTATACTCTTTTCTATACTCTTAACAACTTGTGTGTACAATGTTTATGAGTATTTAAGAGCCAAAAGCATAACACACATACAAAAAAGGCTTACATTTGCATTTACAAAAGTAGTTAATATTCATTATCAATCAAAGACTATAGTATATAAATCATACTATTGACCTGACATTCGTTTCACAGCACTACTATTGACAGTATGCCTTAAATAGCTACCGACATCTAAGAACGAGCTATTCTCGCTTGGATCAACGGGCCGTACACATGTCTATAGATACTTCGTAGTTATATTCAATATTACATGATTGCATGTATTGCATGTCTGTTTATAAAGTATATGCGATTATTAACCTTGGTGACTGATTGAATAAATAATAAAGGTGACGTCATTATGAGCAATGTCATAATTTTGTAACTACTCCTTTATCGTTGCTCGACAGATATGTTAAGTTACTAGGTGTCTGTGCCCGCAACTTCGTCCGCGTGGAACTTAATTAAAGAAAACAGTGATTAATAAATCCATCTGAATGTATATCTCTTTACTTGTATATTTGTAATCTGACTCTCGAGATACGTGTGGTACTCAAAACAACAGTTAGCCGTGCCTCAGACACCTGCTTATTTTTATATGATCGACATACAGGCTCTCGAAACTATCAAATGAAACTTATAAATGAGCCGTTTGCTGTAAAACACAGAAATAATCTCATTGTTCTCTATACTCTTCCTTGGAGTAATATTCTTAAAGACAGTAAACCAATAAAACGAAAAGTTTAAGGACTTCTGTTGTGAAAAAGTTTAGTCTGTTGTTACATTCAATGAACAATTTTAGTCTCTTTATTTTTATATTATAAAAAAGAATATAGGTATAATTGTCCTTAAAAGTGATTCAACAACTTGTAATATTTACAACACAATTATTAATTTGAATTTTATAAATTTAATCATAAAATTTATGCAATCGAAAAATAAAAATCATTAGCAAATTTTTAGATTACATATTATAGTAATAATTGATTTAGAAAATGTCTGTTAAACGCCATCTATTGGCATTAATGCATATAATTAATTACTGAACTTCAAAACTTAACTTAAAACTTTGTTGTTTTATCAGAAACTTAGTACTTTACCAGTGATGCTTATTCACACAAACAGACAGACAGACAGATAGACAGACAGACAGACAAACAGATATTTCTAAAAATGATTGAAATGTATTCTATTACTTATTCCAAGACACCTGCAACAATTTTTTTCTCAAAAATCAAAACAGTACAGACACGTCAGACTTACATTCTTATTATATGTGTAGAAGATAATAATGCCAAACGAACGATAGTAACATCTGGAAAAGACCTTTTCTCTGTACAATCTCTGATAATAAGGGTTAAACAACTAAATTTGCTTAAAAATCAGAAGGAGATTTTTGTAAGCTCTTTTTTAAGAATGAGATGTTTTCCTTTTTTCCTTAAAATTTTCTTCTCCTTACTGCACATATGCAGTAAATCATTAAATGTGCTTTCCTTCTTTTAGCATAGGTTATTCGCGAGTTTTGAACCTGTCCGTATCTTGCCTTTTCGACGTTGTCCAATCTTTATTATCTTCTTCGGCCATTATCTTATCTCTTCCAAGTTGTCATCAGCTTCTCCGACCAAAGACATATTTCACCAAAAAAAAATTTCAGGATTCTGCAAATTAGACAGTGACCCGAGCGTTATATACAAATGTATACGGCCCGGTACAAACGAAGAGTTCAGACCTTGCAGAAAGTATGAACCACACGGCACGCAAGTCCAACCGAGTTGCAATGTACCTAACTACTACACTCCGACGGACTTCAACAACATGGATTGTATCGACGGGAATTGGAACTACATTGCCACGTGTATCCCAGGTTTGACGGAAAACGGCAATAACATTACGATTCTAATCTAAGATAAAGTTGAAATATATTGTCACGTTATAGCATGCGAATGTCTCCTTTTAATCATTTAAAAGTAAAGATTAAAGGGAGACGTTCGGATATTACAACGTAACAATATATAAGTGACTATCGATATACTGTTTAGAATAAAACTGAAGTTAAAATTGAAAACATCACTGAGAACAATGATATTGATTATGATGCAATAGATCCCAATGATAGAAGTATAGCTGGTAATGGTACACCATTGACGGAATGAAGCGGTGAAGTTTTAGAAAACAAAGGTAATATTTCTAAGGGAAATGATTCGGCAATTAATATAACCCTTGCAAATAATACCGTGACTATAAACTCGAATACTTGGCTGCAGGACGTGATTATTTTTAGAGACTAAGGTATAAACATGATATATATAATTAAAATGTTCAAATAAAACCATAAGTACTTCAGTGTAAGTCTCTCAGCACCAACTTTTGTGGTTAGTTTAGTATAGAAGCGTTTGTAAGTTCCATTATTTTCTTAGTACGAAAGTTGAACCTGTTCCACAATTAGGAAAGAAATAAAAAGGTGAGATATTGTTGGATGATGGAAGGCTTAAATACTAAAGAAGTGTTAACGATATTTCTATTGAAAAGTTAAGTACATTATAGTTTGGTTCATCGGAGTACCGATCAACACAATTCAATAAATATCAAACAATGGCTAATCTAATTGAAATTATAATAGTAAAATTAACAATTTTATTTATTTGACAATTGCCCAAGAGAAAAAATAATGATATATTTAAAGGTTTAAGTTAAGAACCTTTATAGTTAATTTTGTCATTGGCATAGTGTTAAATTCACATTATTCTATTTCCATAAAAATTTTCGCGCGAAATGACAATTTTTTTTATTCTTTATAAGCCAGTTTGTGTCGTAATGTACTACAGGTTGCAGATAATAATTAATATTACAGATAATATGTTGATAATAAGAATACATGGATAATATTTGTTTCTCTTAAATTTTAATATACAAGATCTTATAGTCAACAATTCAAAAATTATGTGTAAAATATGTAAATAAAAGCTTTATTGTATTTAAAGTACCTTAAACATTTTAATTTTCTTTTGTGTGCAAAATATATTATTAAAATAAGAAATAACGCAGACAAAGTCACGGTTATCAGCTAGAGTGGAAGAATAAAAACGTAAATATTGGAACAATGCATTCCTTGTCAGATAATAAAAGTGGTCGATGAGGACTAGAGCTGTGTATACACCCTTCAGTGAGTCATCAACCCGCATGCGCTTTATGTCGAATGGAGCTGAGTAAGCCCGATTCAGTATCACCGACTCGAATATGACAGCTACCTTTTGTTTACTGATCAACGTGTCCAAGGCAGATTCTCTTCAATTAATTTTTATGAAAATTGAGAGCCTTTTAAAACTACTAAAATTTCTAAATTATGCAGCTGTCTTGAGGCATCTAGCAAAGAATATTATTTAATATAATATATAAACATATAGACACAGCCAAAGTAGTATAAAATTTGATAAGAAAAAAATAGATACAATTTTAATGGAGGAAACAGGAGAACATGAATTCGTCAATTTTAGATTTTGTAAGGTATATGAGTCCGAGCTGCAGTTGTCTCTCTCACACTCTATTCAGCAGTTCGGGCCAGAGCGGGATAGCAATAGACTCCCAGAACCTATCCTAAAATGTAAATCGTGTCTCTTGTTAATTAGTTAAACTCTTACTTCATTTATATTTTATGTTTATTATTCGCGTTTACCGGTTTGCCAGATAATAAGTACATGCACCACGACAAACGGGTTTTAATATCAAAATACTTATTATAGGATGAATCATTATGTGAACGATAGCGATGACTTTAAATAATCCTCTCTCTGTAAATTCGCTAAAAGTAACTGCGAACAACTTGTGTATAAAACATAAAAAATGAATCTCGATAAAAAATAATACAGGATACAGGAGAAAGTTTTAGAGCAACAGTTAGTAGTACAATTAAAATATGGTAAAGAAAACTCGGCTTATTGAAATTACTTGACGTCAACTACATGGCATTGAAAATACCGCAAGACATCTAAAAAACCATGATACATCCTGGGAAAGGAGGACTTTTAGTGACCTTACTTCTACGAGCCTAAATAGAACATCAATTATTTAATTTCCGACTTCAGAATGCGGTAAAGTGGCCCCGAAAGGGGAACAACTTATTCTCGACGGATCACCTGCGAACTACGGTGGCCTGCCTTGGCATGCTGGGATCTATAGTAAAACTACAAACCCTTACAAGCAAATTTGTAGTGGTTCTTTAGTCAGCACAACTGTTGTTATATCAGGTAATTTTCTTTTTGGGCTAATTTCTGTTGTAAGGATCTACGTCAAAACTTGTTAAACGTCGATAATTATATGCATACTGGATCTTTATAAAGAGCCGGAAAGAAATCCAATCCGGATTATCTTTTTTGGATCTGATAATCGTCGACTGATGTTAGATAATCAGTTCTAACTTAGACTAGTAGTTAATGGTTGTGAGTGAATTAGCAGTGCCCGTGTATGTATGTTCAAAAAAACATGCTTCGAACCTGAACACAGTATTACGATCATCGTTGATTAGTGCTAAAAATAATTATGGCCACGACGATTCCATAGAGGAACCTTGCGTAGATTTATATTCGTGGAAATGTATTAAGATTTACTGCAATATACATTCCAGGTGTATTAATCTGGTCGTTTTCCTTTTTCTGAAGCCCTAGAAAGTTTCCCTTGGATAAAAAAAATGATCTAATGAAACGATGTAAGTAAATATTTTGGTAAAATCAAATTTTTCACAAAAAAATTCATGAAATATGCAACTGTCTTAATTTTTGAAATGTTATTCATTTGTTTTACGAAATTGTTTACATCTGAGGAAAAATAATATTTAGCATGGATAATCTAAAGAGAAAAACATGATTAACAAGAAAATGGACGTCATTTTCTTTATCATTTGCATATGATTGCATCATGTGATTAATCGTTTTTTATCTTGCATTTTTCTATCCAAACGAAGCTTTTTACAGAACATTAAAATTAACTTTTATCGACCAGAGTAATTGACCTAAATGTTTAAGTTGTTATTTGGCTAACCTAGGTGGTTTTCTTATTTCACCACAAGATTACTTTCCCTCAGATGCAAATAATAGTATGAACAGTACATAAAAACCTTGACTATTCAACATTCCAGTTGCTCATTGCTTCTGGAACGACATCGAGAAATTGCTTCCGGCAGAGAATTACGCCGTCGCTGTTGGCAAAATATTTCGACGTTGGAACAGCCCTCAAGACAGAAATGCGCAGAAATCTGACGTGTGTATTATATTCATATTAATGTTCTTTTTTTATCATACTGGACATGGTTTCTGTTATTAGATTGTAACACGTTAGCTTAGAAGGGCTGGCGCTGGCAGCCGAAACTCACGATCAATTGTTTTCAGATAGACCTTCAATATTATACTGTCAGCTAACACGTACACTGTTAGCTTTACCTAGATGTTACCAAGGGTTATTTTTTTGTTGGCATCTTATATTACACATACATAGCGAAATTTATAGTATTTTTTTAAAACGCAAAATGGCAACAACGGAATCTATCCTCCTTAAAAACTACATAGTTAAAAACAAATAAGTATGAACAAATAAGAATGTATGTAAGAATGCATGGATTAACCAGAAAAGGATGTGTGATTAATTTATAAGCAGTGAAAACCAGAGTATCGGGTGTACCAGCAAAATCAATACACCACTTACAAGAAATGTGGGCCAGTCAAGAGCCACCAAAAATTTATTATTGCTACTCGCTTTTCGCTCTGCGGCACAATACATCAAGGTGTTCCTTGAGGTCCTTGTTGTCTAAAACATTTCTGAAGAAACTGAGGATCAGTCAGGTTAGAGATTCCACGCATTTGATGTCTAATAACAAACGACCATTACGTTAAATTCATAATGTGTTAGAACAGAGATATGGACAAAGCGTGAAGTAAGCCAGCAAGAACCAGAGCTGATATTGACAAAGAGTTTTTTTAATATATCTAATAGGTTTTAGCGTTTGGCTACAATCTCACCTGATGTTAAATGATGATATGGTCTAAGATGGTAAACACGCTAAACATAGATATATTGGCCCTCAAGTGTATCTGCCGGAACACCCATAGATGCTTGGAGACAAAATTTTAACTCTAGGGTGGAAGCTAACTAAGCGGACAACCCTGCTATGATTTCATCACGATATTGTACTTCCCCAGGCACACCCTCTCATTGCTCAATGTTGTGTCCACACACGCTAACCACTGGGCAATCATCGCCTTGTAATTAAAATACCATTTGAACCAAATATTATATTTGTGATTCCAATTACAGGTGAAAGAGATTAAGATTCCTCCACGTTTCTACGGCGGTGAGACGAATTTCCAAGACGACATAGCTATTTTAAAGCTCGTCACCCCGTTTGAGTACAAGACGCACGTGAGACCGATCTGCTTGGACTACGACGTGTACTTTGAAAATACTCAGCTACAAGAAGGGAAATTGGGAAAGGTATTGTGCACAAACCACAGTGTCTAAGCACATTTTGGTAGTGATACTACGTTCACTAATACTCCATCCACAGTATAATGTACGAATTACATTTGTTCTCCGGTTTTACCACACCGCTCGCGTGTAGCAGCCCGTTATGGCACTAGGATACAACTCGTCTTCTTGTCTTCCCTTTTGTACAAGAGATAATCGCATTTAACGCGTTAGTTAATAGTACGTCTGAGCTCGGGCTCTTAAACGCTATCTCCGCTTTCCCGGCCGTCGCGACCACGGTACAGCAATTAACCCGCGCCGCGCATAAATAAATTCGCGTAAATCAAAATATCAGATCGAACCCGCGTGTTCATACATAATAGACCGATACATTAGGATTTGTTACGTAATTATTTAGTTAAATCGGCACCGTGCCGTTGTACTTTATTTTTTAGCTCGATTCCCTCTCAAAAGATGCGTGTTTGCGCCCACGCCCGCGGCTCTCTCTGCTCACGCCTCCGTGAGCGGGGGGTGAAGATTCGATCCCGCACACTCGTCGCGATTTTTCTTGTAACTGCTCAAGCCTAGGTAGTCCCTCGGTGTGGAGCCCTCGAGTATGTTACTCGCGCGAATACAGTGATTTACACATGTTCTACACTTACACGATCACCCCACACTCTTGCACATCTAGGCACTCAGTGGTGGGCTGTTTTTTTTGCCCTTTTCGGACTGAAATAGGTCCCATAACACAGTAGTCAGATACCAAATACACATATACATTCGTGAAACATGCATGGTCACACATGCATTTTTCACGAATTCATATATGAGTATTGTATGGATAGATAGCTTAGCTAGCTTAGTTAGTTCGGGAATCCGGCGACAGCTCAAGCCGAGGTGCACCGAGTGCCCTTGAGATGTTTCGCCTAAAAACAATCGGGTGAGTGCCCTAAGCGCTCCCCTTAGTAGTCCGGTGGAACTGTGAAGGCCTAATAAGCCGACAGTGTAGATCAGTGCGAAAAAAAAAAAAAAAAAAAATTCCCTTTTGTTTGCTTTGATACACCACTCAAGCGTTATTGAAAACAAATAAGGACTAAACACTGTTGTTTGCCAAATAAATGGGACATACATCATCATATTCTCACCTTTATCCTAACTAAGATTGGTACTGGGTTGGTGACCATCACACCCACGCAGACCGGGTTACCTAACCTATGCAAGTGGACTGTAAAGATTAAATTGGCTGGAGGGTATCGAATATAAATCTAATAAAAAATACATGCCAAATTGTTTCGTTACAACCGGATATACCGGATAAAGGAACGGTGTGGATGGATTGTGTGAAAAATGAGATGTGTATAAAAAGTGTGAATACTGAGATGACATCTGACAGGGGAGAGTGGAAAAGGAAAACATGTTGTTCCAACCCTACTTAGGCGGGATAAGGGTAAGATGATGATGATAAGTGTCTAAAATAATTTTGCCTACCCCCCAACCAATTTATGCCCGAACAGGTACAGCATGTTTTACTCTTCCACTCTCCCCTGTACGATCTCATCTCAGTATTCACACCTTTTATATACATATCATTTTTCATACAGTCTATCTAATTGTATTCCTATTCCACAAACATGTTATATGAAAATGATAGTTTGTAGTAGTATATAGTAGTAAATTATTGGTTTCTTAACCTAATAAGATATACATGGTTTAACGAAGATAAGTATTTACATGGAACAAAGCGAAATGAGTTATAATAATAGTAGAATAGAAGGTCAGTTTCAGCAGGAACTCATCGAATCATCGATTTCTTCATACTTCTGATGATCTTTCCGCTTTAGGCCGCAAGTTGGGGCTTTACAACGGAGGACGGTGCGGCGTCTCTGGTGTCGAAAGAGGTCGACTTACCCTACGTCGAAATAAGTAATTGTTTTGCTCAAGCCGAACCCGGCTTCAAGGAGTATATCACGAGTGATAAGTTCTGCGCTGGATACGGCAACGGTACGCATATATTCGAAAACATTCCTTTTTTAGATAATATAGCATTCCATGATACAGATACATTGAGAGTCGGTTATTTTAGAATCAAAAAACACTAACAATCGGTGGTGGGGCATAGCAACTGTGTCTGACTAGATACTTATCATTATACATATGATGTTAAGTCTAAACACTTAGAAAAGTTGAATTTCGTAAAAGAGCGACATTATTTAAATAATGGTCATCCCATGTTTCAGCCTCAATAACACCAGTAAATAGTTTTTTTGGTAACAGTGTTAGATTTAAAACGAAGTCCCAAAACGCATTACTGATTTATCGAAAGTGAGTTCACCACCACAATGGTGATGTCTGGAATTATTACCCCTCTTTGGGCATCCGCAAAAACAATTGTAACTTTAACTTATTTTTGTGAACACACAAAAACAACATAACGTTAAAAACGTAAACTCGATAGAGTCTCTTGATGCTTCTTCTCGATAACTGGGTTGTTTGTCCGAACCGGTCATAGTTTTGACATTCATAAGCGCCTGCTCAAGGCCTAAATTGAATAAAGTATCATATAATAGAAAGATTAGATAGTATTTCCCATGTTCTCTATTTGGTCATAAAAATATAGAAACAATCTAGGACATATTTCCATCATTCCCAGAGTATTTACGTCAATATAACGACTTGGTTAAAAAAGTTCACATCATAGACATATTTGCCAACTCATTATTTCCTACGGTTCGTAGTTAAGTATGTTCGGCACAACATGTTTGTCATGTCATGATGTATGATTTGACTTATTATGATGTATAATTTATACAAAAACAATGTGGAAACGGAGGAATCGGGATACCGAACGTTTCCACTGAAATTGCTGACTCGATGCCTCGTGCTCCTACCGTGGGACTGAGAACCCGGGCTCCATATGCACTATTCGTCAGCAATTATGATGCGTTGCGATGGCGTAACATAAATATAAACATAGATAAATATGCATGGACTATAATATGCATGTTAATATTTACCAGTTTTCACTTCTATCGTATGGTCATTAGCACACACCCGCTTTCTTTTTAGGTACGACACTGTGCAGAGGCGACAGCGGCAGTGGCCTGGTTTTTCCAGAACAGGACAGATTTACAGAACGTTATTATCTACGCGGCGTTGCCTCCACTGCGCCTCCGAGCGAAAATTCATGCAACGCAAACACTTTAATGACGTTCACTAAAATATCAAGCCATGCACATTTCATTAAGGAGGTGATGCGAACTAGTAAATAGTTTATAAAGATTGTTCCATTAAGGGGCCTGTTGTCACATAATTTGTTTTATTTTTTATATTCACGCAATTAAATTCTGAATTAAATACCTATTTTTCCTTTTTTTTTTTTGTTTATGAACTGACCTACTCTGCTAGCCTGGCAAGGCCTCTACAGTTCCACCGGACTACTGCCTATTTTTCTTCACCAAGGACCTTTCATACTTAATACAGGACACAAGTACACGATAATACACAAACCCAAGTAACTTAGTAAATCTGAACAATTCTGTTACTTATGTGTCGTGGTAAGTGTTTATAATACCTATACTCATATATAATTTTAACCAGCAAACCGCCCCGGATTCGCCTGAGTGCTTTATGTAGCCTAATAAGTGTCTCGATGATATAGGATGATAAATTTTGCTGTTTTGATCAATTATATTATAAGTAAAAATGTGTCCATACAGATATGTATACGTGCTCCGAGTGCGGCATGTTAAAACTTTGCTAGTTAGCAAGTACTGAACTCGAAATCGTGTCAGCGGCCACGGGAGTGCGTGGCGTACTCATTATGTCACCCAAAACTATCATAATACCCTTATGTGTTACGAGATATTGTACAAACTATTGAAATAAAACTTCTACAAATCAAGGTATTATATAACATTCGTAAGGATTAGCATGTGCATGGATAATGTAATATTTTCAAAAAGTAAGTACAATAGATAATGCGACGTTTCTCCTTACCTTACTCGTTACCTCTATTATCCGACCATGTTCAATACAAATAACGTCAGGTACAATAATGGGTAGCCAGGGTTCATGCCACATTGCTTGAAGTAATAAAACCTAAGAAATTTATTTTATGGTTTCCAAATTTAGTGAATCGGATTCTAAGCAAGTGCGAACAAGCGCATTGTGCAATAGTTTCTTATCTATCTTTTTTAACACTTTATATGTCAACATTTGACCACAATCTCATCTGATGTTAAATGATGATGTGGTCTAAGATGGTAGTCAGGCTAAACCTGGGGAGACTAGCTCTCAATTGCCGCTGCTAGAACATACCAACAGATGCTTGGTGGCAGATTTTCAACTTGAGGGTGTCTTTTACATAAGGATATATTGATTAGGCGCCCACTTCAAAAAATATAAAATAGGTAATATTTTAGTTTTTTAGTTGAATCTTAAATTATTTTTGACGTCATAACGTCTTACGACGAACGCCAGCTGCACGCACGAAAAAGCATGACTCATTGTCACGTTCAGCCTGAGCCGAGCGTGCAAGCGAGATCGCCGAACAAGCGATAGGGAGGTGTGATCGGCCTAAGCGTTCGGCTTGTGACGCATCTATCTCTTTTCCACTTTGTATACAAAATAATGATAATTCAGTGATACTAAATCAATTCAATTCATAAAAGTATGCAATATTTCATAAATGTTTTCTTATGACGTTATCACGTAAAATTATCATTCATGAACTGACTTTACATCCAACCATCTTTTTTTTTTATAAAAACTTAGGTTAACTACTTTAAATTAACACAAAAAAATTAAAATCAAGCGAATGAAATATTATTTTATACTTTTCAATCCGACCCTGCACTCTCCGAGCACGTGTACTCGGCCTAACAATGAATAATTAACTTAGTGAATATGAAATATACACAATTCTTCAGTCGCAAATCGCACGAGTGTTCGAACGAACGTCCCATCGCGACTCGTTCCGTGACGTACATTACTTATTTACGCTAAAAATTGTAAGTTAATTCCTTTGCTAACTTACGTTAAAGTTATCCAAAAATGTATTTATATCATATCAAATGTTACAGGATCTTTGATAACAACAACAAACAAAAACTATAGATAATATAGAAAATACTATAGAACTATAGAAAATATAGATATATACTTTATTTCGAAGTCTGGTTAATATATGCACTCTTAAGTTTTTTCCTCTGAGTAATCCAAAAATAAACTAGCTATGCCAGCGGCTTCGCATGCGTTTGTTAATTTCTATTGCTATTATTAATACTTATAACTACTGCAGTGGCATCTACTGGCATGGTTATAGAAAAAAAAAATTATGAACAAGCTTTTACTCTGCCCGCAACTTCGTCTAGGTTTGTGTATTTATAAATTACTAGCTTTTGCCCACGGCTTTGCTCACATTAATGTAGATCTGTCCTACACCTCGGGAACAATCGTAGTTAACACTTGAAATCGTGATAAACATACTCACTTTTTTTTTTTTTTTTTTTTCGAACTGACCTACACTGCCGGCTTATTAGGCCTTCACAGTTCCACCGGACTCTAAGGGGAGCGCTTAGGGCACTCACCCGATTGTTTTTAGGCGAAACATCTCAAGGGCACTCGGTGCGCCTCGGCTTGAGCTGTCGCCGGATTCCCGAACTAACTAAGCTAGCTAAGCTATCTATCCATACAATACTCATATATGAATTCGTGAAAAATGCATGTGTGACCATGCATGTTTCACGAATATATATGTGTATTTGGTATCTGACTACTGTGTTATGTGACCTATTTCAGTCCGAAAAGGGCAAAAAAACAGCCCACCACTCAGTGCCTAGATGTGCAAGAGTGTGGGGTGATCGTGTAAGTGTAGAACATGTGTAAATCACTGTATTCGTGCGAGTAACAAACTCGAGGGCTCCACACCGAGGGACTACCTAGGCTCGAGCAGTTACAAGAAAAATCGCGACGAGTGTGCGGGATCGAATCTTCACCCCCCGCTCACGCAGGCGTGAGCAGAGAGAGTCGCGGGCGTGGGCGCAAACACGCATCTTTTGAGAGGGAATCGAGCTAAAAAATAAAGTACAACGGCACGGTGCCGGTTTAACTAAATAATTACGTAACAAATCCTAATGTATCGGTCTATTATGTACGAACACGCGGGTTCGATCTGATATTTTGATTTACGCGAATTTATTTATGCGCGGCGCGGGTTAGTTGCTGTACCGTGGTCGCGACGGCCGGGAAAGCGGAGATAGCGTTTAAGAGCCCGAGCTCAGACGTACTATTAACTAACGCGTTAAATGCGATTATCTCTTGTACATCGTGTACCAAAAGTAAGCGAGCTATCCAGTCTATACCGGAGGTCGATGCTGAAACCGCGATAGGTGGCGCAGGAGTGGACAGAGCCTTTGGGGGCTGGGGCTTGGCTTTAGGAGCCGAGGGACCTGGCGGGGAAGGCCTTACGCGCCAAGAGAGCGCGCTCGGCGCAGGAGCGGATGCTGCCGGCGCACTGGAGGTGCCCGGCAGATCGGGGAAAGCCTTCTGGCTTTGTATGGGCGGAGGCGGAGGCCGATTCGTCCGAGTCGGCGGGCCGTGCGCCCTGGAACGGGTCGCACGACCGCCGCGACGGTAATAGGTCGAGCGAGGCGCACGGGGACACCCGCGATAATTCGCGGTATGACCCGTTTGCCCGCAGAGGACGCAGCTCGGAGGCTCGACGGATTCGGGAGTGCGGGGGCACTCCTTAGTGGAATGATCCCCGAGACACTTGACACACCTAGGACGCAGGTGGCAGTGTCGGGCGGAATGACCGTACACCTGGCAGTTGTGACACTGCGAGGGTACCTGGGACTTGCGAGGAAGCTCGACGTAGACAGGGGACAGGCCGCAAACTGAGTTGAGGCTGAAAATAGCCTTGCCTTCCAAGGTGCGGTCCAGAGTGACCAACACCAGGTTGAAGGGGGCCTTCGTACGGGGGTGGTGCATGCGCTGCACGCTCCGGACTGGGAAGTCCTGACCGTTCAGGCAATCGCAGATGTCGTATTCGGTGAGCTCAGAGGGAACTCCCCGAATGACGACACGGAGGCGGCGCTCTTCCTCGAGCGCGTGAGTGAAGAAAGGGAGCTGACGCTCCCTGAAGTATTTGGTGAGCTTGCGATGCTCATCGGGGGTCGAAACACGAATAGAAATGCCGGCAACAGTGTTGACGGCGGACTTGTAGACGATTTCCTTCGACTTAAGGTCTTCAGAAATCTCTACCCAACGAGCTTTGTCACGGAAGGTGACGGGAGGCGGTAGGCGTGGCTTCTTAGCCGCGACCGCGGGTTCCGCAGCCGAGGCTTGAGCCGAATTCGCGGCAGAGGGCGTGGGAGAGGCTCGGGGCACCCGAGCGCCACCTATATTGGACTGCTTTGGGATTGGACGTCCCGCAGCAGAGTCGCTATCGGTCTGAATCGCGGCGCGTGGGCGTTTACCGCGGCGCGTGACGGTTGTGAAACCGTCGTCATCGGCGGGCGTGGTCGCGGGCGCAGGCACGGTCGCGGCCGTGGTTTCCGTCGCGGGCGCGGTCGCGGGGACAGTATCGTAGTCCATATCCGAGTCGTCATCGGAATCGAATTCCGAGAGCCTCGTGAACGGGTCGTCCGGGAGATTCGCGAAAGGGTTCGCGGAGAAACAACACGGTATCTTACCGGGAGGGTTGCGCGCGTAGACTTTCCGGAGTCTGTTGTATTCCGTGACGAGTTGCGGGTCTTCCTTTTCGACGAACATGTGGAAGCGTAACAGTTCTTCGAGGTGGACGGTATCATCAACGGCCGGAAGGGCCGGATGGGCACGCGGGGTCGCGGGGGTAGACATGACTAACCTCCCTGCCTGAGGGGCAGGGGGGTGCGCCTAATTCAAATCTAACGGACAATCCGTGTCCGGGCCAATGGGAAAACGCGACGCGACGCGAACGCGAATCTTCTCTTCAAAACTGCACACGGCGCGGCGCGAAGAACGACGCTCTGCACGGCACACGACGCGCTGCACGACTCTCGAAGCGCAGCACGAGGCACGACGCGTAGCACGGCGACTCGACGCACTGCAAACAGTGTGCACGGCTTCGCACCGAAAAGTGCGGTTTAAATGGTGCACTAATGAAGGTGCACCGTCGCTCTGAAAAGAGCGTACGATCGACAGTAGCCGCTCGAACACACTAAACTTCCGGACACACACGAAAATATCCGACAACTGCGCGCGAGTTGCCGAACTAACGGACCGTCAGAGCTGCGAGCGGGGCACGTGTGCACTCGACCGCTGCTCAGACGAGACTCAACATACTCACATTCGCATTTATAATATTTGTAATGATTTTCAGAAAAACTGTAATTATTAGAGTTTACTCCTTAAGAATCGAATTTCATATAAGTTAATATTAGTGACCGAATGACAGCGTTGCATATACGTACACTCGTGCAAAGTCGGCACAGGTAACTAATTAGCTGTAAAAACATTTTTTTAAGAACTCAACTGAACCCTCATTTAATAATATAATTCAAATAAGTTGCGACGTATATGCAGACAGGTATTTCATTTTTCTATATTAATATTTCTACTTGTAACATTATGACAATACAGTTGAATGACCGGATAAATTACCTGAATCTATTGTTAACCAACGAGCGTGACTACAGTCCTTAGGGAATTCATCACCTGTTACTGTCGCACGCTTTTAAAATACATGACAAGATCGTCGACTTTAAATAAAACCTTATAAAAAAATAAATTTAAAGTAAAGAGCATAACGATATATTATGTATATTATAATCGAAAAAATCCTTTATCTGCCAGTTTAATCGAAATCGGTTTAGCCATTTCACGGGTGTCGAAACCCTTTTTCTGTCAACCATTATGATATTTTAATCTAGTACCTATTTAAATTATGTAAATTTTGAGCCGAAGTTCTTTAACACGTCTTACGGTATGAGTCAAATGGTAGAAAACGTCACGTAAGAAAAAAGCATTATTCTCTTTTCTCTGTCCATGCGAAGTCTATTATAATGAGTGGTTGTGTGTATGCAAGTATTCAAAATTCTGGCAACGAGCACCGTGCGTTGCCAATTGTGTTCATTTAGCATTAAGTAAAGTAAAGTATTTCTTTTACGAACTGATTAACCGTTATTGGTCTGACGGGCTTTCACAGCTTCGCCGGACTATTAGAACGAAAGCTTAACACAGTCAGCCGAGTGGCAACACCCACAAGTGTGCCAAAGTGGTCGAACCCCGGCTTGGATTGGTGCCTTGAATATAACAAAGTAATTTGAACTAAACTATCTATGCGAGCTGACATAAACATGCATGTATACTTTAATGTACACCACCGCACGAATGTGTGTATGTGTGCACGTATATGGGGTACAGTATGATGAACTAGTGTATGCAGTGTCACTGTGTCGCGATAGCAACATGCTCGATGGCTCCACTCCGAGTTTGGACCTGGGGTTCAGACGCTGCCGAGGGGGGCCAGCCCGGGTGTGCGGGAGTGAAATTAACCGCCCGTCACACCGACATGATTGGTGGTTAAAATAAAGGTTAGCGGAAGAAAGAGTATAATTCATTGTGTGCGCCTAGGTCTACAATATTTAGTAGCACATAAATGTCAACTTCATAAATTAAACAGCGCTATCTTTTGCCGCACCGTAAAAATAATAAAATAAATTGACGTACACACTAGAAGTTGGAAAAAATGAAACGGTGTAGCTTCTATGACTTTGATGAACGAGGAATATCAAACGATAAAATAGATCTAAATCGATTACGTCGGGAACAGATGTCTCAACATCACCGTACAAGGGTTTAGATCTCGTGGCAGGCCCAAAAAACGTTGGCTGAACGTTGTGATGGCGGACGTGAAGGAGAATGACCTCACAGAAAAGGATGCCAAAAACCGAGCAAAGTGGAGAAAGCTAGGTAGGAAATCAGACCCTGGCACCAAGCCGGGAAAACGCTAAGCAGAAAAAGAAGAGATCTAAATTGATTATAACGCCACATACTGTATTCATACGTAGCCAGGGCGGCTCGCTAGTTAAAATAAATGTTACAGGAAAAAGTCAGTTTAAAAATTAACAATATCATCATGGGGCCGCACGAACGCCCCGTAATTATATCATTTATGCCCCAGTTCGAGTAATCGTTGCATATTTAGGTCGAACCAATCTTTGTACACTGCTATTAACGGTTTATAGGTACAAATTACAATCATATGTAATATAGAAGATACGTACGATAATATAAGAGATACGTTCGTGCAATTAAATACTAATTTAGTTATGGCTCATAATCATCTTCTTATCCTTATCCACCTAGTCACACCTTTTATACACATATCATGTTTCACACAATCTATCCATACCTTTTCGGTCTTCCTTTAGGCCTATACACGGTCACCTTCATACGTAAAACTTTTCTGGTTATATGCTAACCTATTACTCCTCAACTTCTCCGTTACTGCTGCCCGCTATTTTCAAACTTCCTTTGTATACCCATTCTCAATCTTATCCATTCTAGTTGGACCATACATCCATCTTAACATTTGCAACTTTGCCACATGTAATCTTCTCTCATCCGTCTCTTTCGTAGCCCAGTACTCAAATCCATACAGAATGAACAAGTCTAATATAATAGTTTTATACACTTTCCCCTTGAATTTCAAGCGCATTCATGGTTCACAATCTACCCCAAACACCTTTCGCCATTTCATCTACCTTGTATTTATCCTATTCCTCACATTCTTTGGCTTAATGAATCGATGTACCAGAATTTGGAGCAGGCTGGTAAGAAAACTGAGTTAATTTAGTTTAGCTTAGTTATCAGATGCAAAATACATCTGTGAATTCGTGAGGTACACTTGCTTGGTCATCATGTGTATCTCATGAATTCCAATATATATGAATAATTAGTTTAGCTTAGTCAGATTCGCGATCCGAGACACCAATCCGGGCCGAGGCGCGGCGTGCGCCCTTTAGCTAGTTGCCAAAAAATCAGATGAGTGCCTTAAACGCTCATCTTAATAGTCTGGTGGTTCTGTAGAGGCCTGGCCGAGGAATAGCGTAGTCAATTCGAAAAAAAAGAGTAGTAGAAACTACATCGAAGTTTTCACAAATATTCATTTTTTTATTGTGTATAATTTTAAATCTATAATTTCTTCTAAGTAAATAGTCCTAACTAATAGAATTAATTCAAAAATGAGTTTGTTTGTCTCTTTCACACTTTAACTATTCAACCGATTATCATGAGTACAGAAAGGGGCATAAGATAGTTTTTGTCCAGGACAAAATGTACTGTTCCCGAGGGATAAGTTGAACGTAAATGAATGCGCAAATAAAGCCGCGAGCATAGGATAATTTCGTTTATAACTGTCTTTGATTATTTTTCAGTAACATAGCAGACATGTTTTGGAAATCACGAAAAGTGTCACAAGTTTCCGCTTGGATATTATTAATCGTGAATCTTATTGTAATGGTAAGTAGTTATGCATGTTTTTACATTAGCATGGTAAAGTTAAGACACTATATCTCATCTGAAACACAGTAGGCTCTTAATACGACTATTAAGAGAAATAAAATCCATCGCTGGTCATCACCGTCATGTCGGCTTGTAAGTTTATGATCATTACATCAGCCTGTAAGAGACCCACCGTAAGTCATAAACCGAAGGAAGGTATGAGCATAATCACCACGTTAGCCTACGACGTATTGGCGATTACTAACTTAAAAATACACAGTTCTATGTATTCCTTCAACATAATTTCAAGCTATATCTAATAAACTACAAACATTTACAGTTGCCAAGCTAACATTGATTTAAAGTAATCTATAATATTGTTAAGTGTTAATTGAAAATAAACCTTATTTCCATAGTGTAACAATATATAACCTTTTGTCTCAAATTAGTATCATATAACATGGGATTCAAATTTACAAACCAGGCCAAGGTTTCATTAATTGTCAAGGATTTCTTATGGCACTGAGACAAATCCGATATAAGAAGTAATTATAAGAACGAAGGTAATTCTGAACAGTTTACATTTTCTTAACCATTTCATTACAACAATTACAAAAACACGGAAAATAAAAAAGGTCGTAGTAGTCTAGTGGTTAGACCGGTGTAATATCGATACGATGTTCGCAGATTCGAATCGAAAATGACCAGACAATAAAAGTTAAATTATTACTGGATTAATAAAATAAAAGAAAAAATCAGAAGCAAGAAAGTTAGAATAATAACAATTCGCCACATTATGTATTTGTCAGTCATAATTAGCCCAAGATAACGTTTGATCCCCACATGGTCGGTGAGTTTTGGATGATCGCGTACTTTAATTGTATGATACACTTTTTACAGTATTTGTTTTTGTCTGTAGCTTATCTGTGTAGATATTATGTATATCGTTAGAATAAAGTTATTTTAGAGAAATACTTTCATAGTAAATAAATAATTCGTAATAAACATTTATTTATAATGGAGCAATAGTTTCCATAGAACTATCAATTTTCGAAGTGCTAGCTACTAACAATAACAAATATCAACAAGGAAAATTAAAGAGAAAAAGTAACAAAAATAGCTTGCTCCGCCTTCACCTCTCTTACATGTCCTTCTGATACTTAAATTTGTGTTCTACGCATCTACTTCAGATCGGTCAAATAGTTTGACGCGGCCTATAAATGCTAATTATAAATGTTTTTGTACAGGTATGCTGCGCGCTCGCCTTTGCTTTTAGTTTGTGGGTTATTGCATCCCCGAGCTCTCTGTCTGCTATTCTACAGGCCACTGGAGGCCCAAGCTTATCGGTAAGCTTTATTTATAACCAATAACTAAAGATAATCTATATATACAATGATAAACGTCAGCCATTGTGCACACGAATAACACAAAAAGTCCTCGACAGATTTTTATCAAATATTCTTAGTTTCACTGTTCTAAGACACTAGACCCTAGTCCAGGTACTAGTCCTTATCTAGAAAAATTACTAACGTTTTAAAAACTACAATTTGTGTTTTCTTGTCGAGTCATTCTGTAATGGAACTCGCCAGTAAATATCAATCCGATAACTCTTCGAAACACTCTCCGTGGTAGATTGTATCAACGACGTAAGGTGATAGAACAAGCCGTCTTTAAAAATTGATAAAGTTCGTTTTACCATTTTTGTTCCATTAATACAAGCTTGTTATATAGACCAAGTAATAATTTACCTATGAAATAATACATATAGACTAATAAACATTCTATTTATAACATTGAACAACGGTATAAGCTGATATCGAAGCGTTCACGACACCGCTTGGCACGAACACGGTCTCCTATAACATGCAAGCGATTTCGTCTGCCCCAAAAATATATATTTCGTTTTTTTTTTTTCAAATGTTGTTGCTTTCGCCTATAGAATTAGCAATATATTGGAAGAGAGAGGTGGTCGCAATTTGATACGAGTCACTTCCCTTCCCCTTGACCCGTTGCGTGAGCATGATATTCTAAAATTACAAAAATTGGTCCGTTATGACTTAGATGCAAGTCAGAGAGTCGTGTTAATTTCAAAGTCCATTATATGCCTTGAAATTCATGATCACATGCTCTACAAAATTATCAAGCGATTTGATAGCAGACTCCTTCTCTATCAAACCCAAAAAATCAAAGGAACGTATACGAAGATTGTGACAAAGTATTATATACCCTCTTCGTACTAAATCTGGGGCATTCTGGAAGTACTATGTAATGGTTAACGGTATACAAATTTGTAAAGAAATGCTTTACAGACGGCTACATTAATGTTCCTTTTGCGATGACCGATATTATTACCCACCTCGTAATCACCAAGATCCGTTATGGTTATAAAAATTGGTTCCAGGCGCTGCTGCCTCCACATATATTAACGGTGAATCTCGGAGTGGGTGTTAGCGCTGTGGTGGTCATAATATTCTTCATCAGCTTTATGGGATTCTACGGCGCGATTACACGATCGCACTTCTTGCTTTTCATGGTAAGGACCGTGTTTAGATAATCACTGTTACTCACCAATTTGATGTGGGGAGTCCAAGAAACTTGGAGAGCACCAGAGATTCACAGTTTTGGATTTAATTACTATTTCGTAAGTCGTTTATTAGTAAGGAAGGAAGGGAAAGGGATGCGGGGGTGAGAAGGGTACCAAAAAGTCCGGTAAAGTGACCATACAATTAAAATAGTCCTTTTATGATAATCACGCTGCTACGCTTCTTTACACGTACAGTTTTACGGAACAGACCGAAAGCATATTACCGATTTGTCGGACAGTAAAATCGGTTGCGGAACTTTTCGACCGCTTTGAATATAGATGCGTAGAACATAAATTTAGGTATAAATACATATTATATTTAATGTATAACATCGAGACAACGTAAGGATAAATAAATGCCAATTTTAGGTTTGTATAATAATATTTTAACTTTGTTTTGTGTTAAACTCTTGACTGTATTATGCGCAAACTCGAACTTACGCCTATATTCAGAACGGTTAAAAGGTTGACAAGGTCTGTAAGTTCAAGCATTATGTCAAGCAGTTTTAACAGTTTTAGGGTCAGTTACTATGTGACGAATTAATTATGTGAACGATAGTAATGTATATAAATGACACTCCTCTCTGTACATGTGCTAAAATAATAATTATAAATATATTGATCAATATGGGACTTGTACTCGTGACGGCCGAGAGCGGTTTGACCGGTGGAATGTCAATTCGATGTCCGTAGGTTTGAACCCCGGTATATGTATGATTTTTTTGGAAATGACGTACATTTACTCATTTAAATTGGTAACACTATCGGCTGACCGTGAACTAAAACGTCGTGAGGAAACCTGAACCTGAGAAATGTTCTTGTAGTATCACCGTATGTGGGAAATTATAAAATTGTGGCTTTCTCGGAATTTGCAATACGTGCCCAAGTGATTATACCCATACCTACTTTCGGGAAGAGGCCTATGTCCGTGCAGTGGGTCTCTTGCAAGCTGATATGATGTTTGTTACTGACTCTTCGATGACTGGGTTATTTTGTAAACCGATGGTAATATCTCAACGTTCATAAGTGTTTTCTTAGGACCTAAACTAAATATATTATGTTAGATATATTGGCAATGATAAGAGAATATATGGTAAGGCCATATTTGCTGTAACTATGTCTCACGGACATTGTACGATTCAAATATATGTAAATGAACGAAAATTCCAACTGCGTTACTAAGGAGCCATCAACAATTTTAATAGCAAATATGCCTTTTAATTTTAACGCATATCTTCTGTTTTTTACAGTACGCAACGTTAACATTCCTCATGTTGCTTCTAGAATGTTCTCTGATTTTCTACTTTTCTTCAAGTTTCATAGAGGTACGTATCAATTATTCTAGGATGTTTGCGATAAAAGACCTATCTCTATAGTCTATCTATTACGTGAACCAAGTCACAGGCAGCAGCTAGAATACTATAGAATATAATATAGAATCGAATATAACAATTTGATACCCATTTGTATGCATTATGTTAAAAGCTTTCCATTGATGTCCTGGAAGTTAAATCTGGCAAATTATTTCCATGATATTGATAACTAGTTTTTGATCACTGTTTCGCTCGCGTTTATATGAATAATGAAAATAAGATACAACTCATTTTACTCGCTTATAATGTAGTTTTCTATAGATGAAGGAAGTTTTGTAATCGGTTAAGTACTCTTTAAGTTTATCCATTACAAACAAAAACATTGCGAGCTGTCGCGGGACGCCTGGCAGATGTGAAGCACCTAAATTATTTGGTACAAGTAATATGCATAAAAGGATAGTATACGGCAGGAAATAACTATGGCATAATAAAAATAAAATATTAAGAATTTTCTCAGGAAAAAGATGACTATTGCATGGCGACGCGTCGCCACATTTTATTAGATGTTTTGTACTACATATATACTATACTATAGCGTGGCGCGCCACACCAAAAACGGTCTAACCCACTGCTATAGATGTTTCACATCAAAAATCAAATCTTTTCTCTTTAAAATAATACTTTAGACCAGCAATCATCGGCGACTAGTTCGCATTAAATTATGATATAAAAACTTCAAAACAATTAAACACAACCTAACGCCACCTAGCAGTGAGTTACAGTAAAATAGATATTCTTAAAAAATAATCTGGTGTACGAATTTTTTTTTGTTATTGATTTGGAGTGTAGAAGTAAAGAGAACCATTTCATATGGGAAACATGTTGAAAAAGTGTCGCATCTGTACGCACTAAATAACAGTTCGAAAACTCTCCAAAATGGCGCTAGCATAGGCAAAGGGCATGGTTAGTTCGACATAATTTTGTAAATTTAACTTAAAATAACTTCTGTGAGAAAGCGTGGAGAGTAATAGAATAATAAGCTCGGCTTATACCACACAGAACTATCACCTGTCCTAAATGCTTTTATTCGTTTTATTTAACTTAGATATTGGTGTGACAACTAGTTTTAGCCTCAACTTTTATTGTAACAAGACAAACTTAGAATGTTTGGTTTTTTTAAGTCTTGTTTTCTGTATATTCTTCAATTTATATAAAAATAGCTATTCATTGGATGTCGGTACGTTGTTTTTGGCCGCCATTGTAAATCAGTGCTACTGTATTGTCTTATACACTACATCGTGTAGCTGAACGGTGTTGCCAGTTACTCATTTTAATCTATATGTATATATCTATATTAGTCATTTATTTATATACCATTTATATTTCAACAATAAAAAGTATTTCTTTATTTCTGATCCACTGTTTTTTTTATTTAGGCTAATATGTTAATGAAATGGTATTTGCTTTAAAAGAAATGTATTATGTACTCGTCCAAATATTTAGACTGACTATCATACAGTTACACTACAGTCACACTTATACCTCATAATGCTGTAACCGTTGTCCGATTGAGGATTTTTTCCTTCTGTTTCACATCGTAATAATTCTGATGTCTAGAATAGAACTCCACTCGGATCCACCGCAACACCTTTTAATATACTTTTCAATAAACGCAGGTGAAAAAATTTAGAAGACCGTCATCATAATCTAAACGATTGTACAAAATTTAAAACGGGGCTATTTTTAGAACCCCATTGTTTCCGATTCCCACAGCCGATGATTCATCCTTCTTTCCTTTATTTGTAATAACGTATTTGTATATAGAATTTAATAATACAGATATTGTGTGATTGAAAAGTTCTTGTTTCTTTAAAGAAAGGACTACTGGAGAGTGACGGTCAGTGGACTCATTTGCTGCGAGTCGCATTCCGATGTTGTGAGCTTAATAAGTGAGTGTTTTTTTTTTTCAATACTTTACTTTCTGAAATTTTTGGTTCGAATCTTATAGTATACCGACTTTATTCTTTTGGAGTAACATGACATATACTATATAATGATGTATCCCAAAACGTGAGAAATAAAAAAACACTGTCACGGATTTATCGCCATATGTGGTAGGTACAACCAAGTCGGGTACAGGTAACTATCTACCTTCCCGCTAAGTTACTGATTGCTAGCTTTCATCCGCGGCTTGGTTCGCATTAATGTAGATTCGACTTATCCCTCGGGAACATTACATTTTTCCCGGGTGAATGAAAGCGTTGGAAAAATCGTGCGAAAAATGAAAATTAAGATTAAATAATATCCATATAAAAAGTGACTGAGACAGAACACAGAAGGCAGATCTTCAAAAATACTAATAGAATTGGCAAATTGACGTTCACTTGTTTAGTTGAAATTTAAACGTGGACCTAGTAATTATTATATAGCTGGTTGGAGCTGATGGAGTATAGATACAGGGATGAGGCACTAGCACGACGATTTACAAATATGATGTCGATAATTATGCGCAAATACAGCCAATTATAACTCTAGTTCATTAATATTATATCTTATTAGAACTGACGCTGACACTTCAAGACCATGGTCGTGTTGCGGAACTGCGGGTTATCCTGAAAACTGTACTGCGGCTCAAATGTATAAGGAGGTAGGATTATAACACCATAAATTATTAATCTATTAGTTTTTATCACTTTAGCTCGACAAAAAGCTGTAATTGATGAAAAAAACAGCGCGACTAAGAATAAGAGTGATCAAGGGATTTATAATCCATTGTCTGTCGCCGCGCCGCAGTTACGTCATCCTGGTTACAAATTTCTTCAAGTTATGATTGAATTAACTAATATCATTAACAAAAAGCAAATGACGATTCAATGGTTAGCGTATTCAATGTAGCTTCAAATCATTGCGAATGAATCCAAGCATTCGGTAAAGGAGTACATGATGAAACCATACCATGGTGAAAGGCCTTTTTTAAGCTTGTCTGCCCAGCTATTACCCGAAAGTTGAAAAGTATTAGGAACTCACCCCTGCTCATTTCCGGATTCGAACTTACACCAATGAACGTGGTGACGGAACAAGTTAACTCCGAGCCACAATGTTTATAGTGTAAAAACCTGTATAAATGTATGTATATTAGTATATTTTAATATATTTAGTAACATGTCAATTTTTTTTTTTTTAGGATTGCAACACTAAAATAACTGATTGGATTTATCGATACATGACAGCAATATACGCTAGCCTAGCGGTTCTTCATATAATACTGTCGTCCTGCTCGCTCCTGCGTCGATTTCGGAGTCCGTCGCGTTCTAACAGCTAGCATTCACTGAGACATGGAGAAAGTGGTAAGTACTATATGTAAGCTGATAGTCGATAAAATCAAATTGTTTTTTGCGTTTGTGTGTTCCCTTGTTTCTTTTAAACTACGTGATTCAGTTGTCACTGTGCAAAAGATCTGTCTTCCGGAAGGCAAATGGACCCTTTATCATTTCTTTTAATGTCCAACGAAGCGGACAGATATAAGCTTTTTACTGAATAAATTGGAATCTCAAATAGATTTTTCAATGTCTTTCAAAATATTTTTGCAATTCTTAGTCGTTGTAGTCATCTAATGGTTTGACTGGTGGAATATCAATCCGATGTCCGAAGGTTCACACCCCAGCATGTACCAAGATTTTTTCAGAATTCGCGTACATTTATTAATTTAAATTGATAACATTATTGGTAGACGATGAAGGAAGACATCGTGATGAAACCTAAAGCTGAGAAATGTTCTTATATAGTACCACCGTGTGTGGAAAAAATATAGGATTTCTCGGAGTTTGATATCTCCAATACGTCGTGGCCTGGCGTGGTGATTATGCCCATACCTTCCTTCGGGAAGAAGCCTATGCCACTGCAGTGAGTCTCTTACAGACTAATGATAATAATTATTTGTCCGGTGAAGCTGTGAACGCCCATCAGGCCAACAGCGTATAGTCAGTTCGAAAAAAATAGAAATGGTGACTTTAAATTATTTCCACATCTTGTTTTACAAACAATCTACACGTGATCGTTCATTGTTCGGTCTCGAAGTTGAATCAGTTTATAATTTAAAACTGTTAGCAGTAAAATGTGTAACCGACATTTCACAGATCTCTGTACCGTAAGCAAAACGAGGTACAGTCTGCGACACACTCTTTGACTGCTCCAAATATAGATGGGCAAAACACAAATTTAAATATAAATACATATTATATTATATGTATAACATCGAGACAACTCAAGGATATATAAATGACAATTTTAGATTCGTATAATAATATTTTAACTTTATTTTGTATTCACCTCTTGACAATATTACGAACAGGCCCCGAACTTACGGCAACATTTAGAGTGGTCAAAAAGGTTGACGAAGACTGTGTCTTAGTACTTTAATAGACAAACCTTATTATTATGCAGGAGTTAAAAGATATTTCTCTTTCAGAAACGTCTCCAAAAGTCGTACACAGGAAACAATCGTGGCTCAAATCTAGAGTGGCGCCCAACGTGGAACCGACTGATGACGTCCTGATGCTAGTTCTTGGCCGAGGCAAGCTTGGATGGACGGAAAAATGATTTCCAATTTATACACGTAAAATAATTAATTAATAAACTAAGTATAAACGTGAAAAGTTTTGTTCTCGGGAACAAAATATAGTTAAATACAGTAATAGTTAGACAGATATATAGTATATAATTATTCATACATATAATTTAAAAATCACTGTACTAAATTAATTTTGTATCCTGAAATACGATACATTTTACAACTAACTGCGTCATTATAAACAATAAAGAACAGCAATTTGCTCTTTCAAAGGTAGTTATTAATGTATACGAAACTTCATGAGCAGACAATCGTCAAAACGGCCACCATAGCGTACCGCTATCGTAAACACATAATAAGAAACGACGCACGTGGTTTAATTTCTTTTAAGCCGACATGTATAGCCTTATAAGTCACAAATAATTTCTCTATTATTTTTATATTTCGGTAAATCATTAAAAAAAAAGCATTTCATCAAAGACTCATCCGATACTTTCCGTTTCTTGCTACATTTTACTAGGATTAATTCTGCACTCTTAAGTAGTAGTATATCTAATCAAAATGTAAATTGGAGAAAGATCGAAAAATTTCTAATCTACATTTTTAACGAATGTACGTCTCAATGTTAGATTAAATGTAATTGAATAATAAAACTTAATCAGCGTATATATTTATTATTATTTTACAGAAAAGAACCAAGCATTTAAGAAGTAAAACTAAAGACAATTGATCAATTTTTTTTTGTAGGTTGTATAATCTCGAGCGTTACTATGTACTCTTAGAGTGCAGTATTTTGATCTCAATTACTAAACATACCAGCCACCTATCTGTTAAAATAACCAGTAAAAGAAAAGCGTTATGTGTTTATAGAAGAGTTTATTTCATACTTGCTATAGAAAATGGAGAAAAGATAGTTTATGTTGGACACTCTTTATAAAGACCAAAAATGTTGGCTCCTTTAAGTTTCATTGCAAAAAATTTAAACTCTATGGATTAATTTGAAATTTATAAAATAAACTACAAATAAAGCCAAAACAGAACTTCTCATTCAAACAAAGTGATACATAGTAATATACAAGTAGAAGAAAACAATTTATCCATTACTGAGGTCTGAGTATATGTATGTACCCACACACACCTGAGTGTATGTGTGCGTGTGTGTATGTGTTGTGTATGCGTGTTGTGTGTATTTGTGATTCTTGTGTATCAATATATACATGTCCATCCTTTTTCAAATTATCATTCACATTTTAGCGCAATGTAATTGTAATTGAATAACCAATTATATATACTTCCGACCTTCCAGAATTCTGGTCAATTCGACCACACGTTGCTTTTCGTATGATAGCGTTTTTCCATTTTCCTGAAACATACAGAAATGTACCATACCATAAGCATTAAGCATCATTTTGAAACCATCACATCAGCTTGTAATAGAGTCGCTAGAAGATCATAGGCCTCTTCCAGAAGGAAGGCGTAGGCATAATCACCGCGACAGCCCACGACGTATCGCCGATTTCATACACAAAGAAATCCAATTCTATATTCTCCCACATACGATGGTACTACTAGAACATTTCTCAGGTTCAAGTTTCCTCACGATGTTTTTCCTCACTGTCAGCTTGTGCTACCAATTTAAATTAGTAAACGTACGCGAATTAAGTCAAATTCATTGCTACATGGCGGGGTCTTTTAAAAAACGGTCACACAAAATGAGGTAATTGGAAGGCGGAATGATTTATATAGACGGGTACAGTATTAATCCTTATCAAATTAAATACATTAGTTACCTTAAGTATTTTATGTATATAAGAATATATATTTTATTATCAGGGCAGAAAAACGTCCGCCGGGCGTGCTAGTATAAGTATAATTACTTGCGTTTATAGAAAACAAAGAAAAGTCGATTCATTGTAATGAAGTCGTGAAAGAATTTCTCGAGTGCTTACGTTGATAACTCTGTCTAAACCTTATGAGGTACATACAAATCATGTACTACATAATTGTACATCCTAAAAAGGCCTATAAGAAATCCTTGCTGGTAGGCACACATCTATCACTTAAATAAAAACAACAGTAATATTGATTTATTTATAGTGATCATTGAAACATCATTTGAGAAGCTATTTTGAACAATATAATACGATTTATTCCCCAATATATTAGAACGTAAATATATTAGACACGTAATGCATTTAATGTAGGTTAAAATTGCCCTTTACAGTATAAACTATCAAGGAATACCTTAAAACATATCATAGATTTAAAATTGCGCGCAACAAAAGAGCTAATTATTTGTGCGACTTCAGCGTTTCTTCAGCTTTCATTTAATATTCGAAGCACTAAATAGTAGATAGGATAGTACATATATACGTGTCTAAATATTTTTAGATATAGTAAATTAGAATATATAAAAGTGTTACTTTCGTCTCTCTTAGTCAAAGGCCGAACGACGACAGTGCGAGTGATACAAAAGATTACAGCGACTCTCACTTCAACCAATCACTTTTAGTGTTATGTTAAAGTTTAACTTGCTTGTAAATAAAAAAATCTTACAGTCATCGTCGATGTATCATTTTGAAATATATGCCTGAAGATCCTCTCCACAAGGAAATAAAGAATTTCTACAAAGCTGATAAAACTCGCCCCGAGGAATAATCCTGCCGCTCCACCAAATGAAACTGTAAAATAATATCAGTATTAAATAAAAGACGAACATAATTGAAATACTAGAAACAGTGATAAACTGGTCATCCCATGTTTTAGATTCAGTAAGACTAGTAAGAGTTGTTTAGGTAATCGTGTTAGGTTTTACAACAAAGTCCCAAAGCGTAGTACCGGATAAATATTTCAAACACCATGTCATGCGGGTTAGTAAGTCAACATGTGATAGATGATGATTATTACGTGGGGGGAATAGTGCCATTTTCAGTAATCACCATGCTGTTATTGGACGGCCCATGGAGCTTTGTTGTTAAGACGTTCTTCAAAAACGGCGAAACCCGTGACGACGCAAATAGCTTTTCGAGCCCGGTTCGGATTAAATCGTCACGACAATCTACCAGGTCCCAAAACCAAACGGAAATGGATTCATATTGTAAGGGCGACAGGGTCTGCTGTTCCTTTGAAACCAGTCGGGCAAACTAAATTATGCATTATTGGGCCTTATTTTTTTGATTCTGAAGGATTGACTGTCGCCTTGAATTCGGCACGCTATATTGTAACGTGTTGGAGAACTTTTTGCGTCACAAAATGGAAGAGTATAGCGAGAAACACGACACAGACCCTTTCGGGTTTCAAGAAGATGGAGCGCCGGACCATACGATACACGAGAAATTCTGCAAGAGCTCTTTCCTGGTTGCCTGATTTCTTTGCGGAGGGATGTTCTATGACCCACTCGTTCCCCAGATTTGACACCGTGTAACTTTTCCTATGGGGATATATCACCTTCGAACCCTTGAAAATCCGAAGTAAGCAATTGAGGACGTCATTGTTGGAATTTCGAAAGATATCCTGGGAAGAGTGATCGAAGACTTCTTCGAAAGATTCAATATGTGCATTACTCATCAAGGCCGCCACATGGACGGTATAATTTTCTAAAAAAGAATTAAAACGGCAACATACGAGTATGTACCTGTACCTTTTTAGCAATACAAACTTTTTTTTACGTATCTCTAGACATTCTCTTACAATTAACACTTAAAATCAGGGAGTTCATTCTGCCTCAACCTGTTTATATTTGAAGCGATGATGGCTTAGTTGATAGCGTGTTCGGAAACACCGTCAAAGGACGTAGGTTCGAACCCTAGCAATTGAGTCAGAGCTTTCGGTGAAGGAAAAAATCGTGATGAAACCACAGCATACTGGTTGGGCTTTCTCTATATCCGCCTGGCTAGCTAACTCCCTCGAGCTAAAAATCTGTTGCCAAGCACCTGTTCGTGTATTCCGGCAGCTGCACTTGAGAGTCAGTCTCCCTCTACGATTAGCGTGACTACCATCTTAGACCACATCATCATTTAACATAAGATGAGATTGTGGTCAAACGCTAACCTATAAAGTATAAAAAAGAGGTATAGCATAGAGACAAATTAAAGCCAAATAGATGCCAAATTTAGATTCCTGTAATAATATTTCAACTTTGCTTTGTATTAAACTCTTGACTGTATTACGCGCAAGCCCGAACTCAAAGCCTACATTGAGAACGGCCAAAAACATTGACCAGGACAGTAATTATGTTGATGTTATTCATTTCGCGTTCAACATTTTTGGTTCACGTGGCACGTAAAAGTAATCGTCGTGATTAAAGTATATAAAACATTCATGATACTACCGATTTTATTAGTAATTTATATTCTAAACAACTACTTACTACATTGTATTGTTTAATATTAAGTGTTACAGATAAAATTAGCTTACAACCGCGTCTTCGTCCGCTTTATTTATTTTCTTAACAACATATTTTATGTATAGAGAAGAAAACATAAGCACCACACTACTTGCTCCACTTCTCTACGCCAAGAAAATACTTGACAGAGTAATTCCTTAAAAGTTTAGAGACCTTATATTAAATGAAGCTATTGTGATATATATTTTTAATAAGCATCAAGTGTCTGAGAAGTAGGATTTCACTGAAATTTATACCGACAATATATACTAGTAAGACAATAAACATGCAGACGAAGTCGCGAGCACCAGCTAGATTTTGACGCGATAACGTCTTATAAATAGATGACGATCGATCGATGACTCATTGAACAACAAAGCATGACTCATTGTCACGTTCCGCCTGGGCCGAGCATGCAAGCGAGAGCGTGGAACAAGCAATAGAGAGGCGCGTTCGGTCTAAGAGTTCGAATTGTGATGCATCTATCTCTCTTCCATTCCATCGGCCGATGCGTCCGAATAAAAGAAAGAGAGCGGCAGCACACAACCTACACGTGAACTGTTTTGTCAACAGTTTATAAAGTGAAATTAAAAGTTAATGTGGTTTCCATTGTGTATTACAACAACAATTGAGGCAAAAAGTATGCAATTTTCATCAATGTTTTCTTATGACGTTGTCACGTAAAATTATCGTCCGCAAACTGACTTTACAGATAACCAATTTTTTAATACTAAAGGAGGAATCGTTGCACTTATTTTTGTTGAACTTTCATAAAAATCATAGTAACATACTAACAAAAGCATTATAACCCTAACCATTGAAGATTCAAATAATAAACTGAAAATTTAAAGAAACCATAAAGCCAAGTTACTTTACCAAATACCACAACAAGAGGCTGTTGACCAAATCGAGTTACTTTGGTAGGTTTTTTTGTATATTATGTTTGGAATTCAGTGGACATAAAAGCTATTAATGCTCGAAACGCGCTATCTACCACTCTAAAGTTAAAAATCTGTTGCCAAGTTCCTATAGGTCAGACCCCCTGTAGGCTTTTAGCGTGTTTACCATCTTAGACCACAGTTTCATTTAACATCGGATGAAATTTATAGAAATATTTGTTTGTTTATACCACGCGTTGAAGAAGCAGGTTTAAGTGCCTGATATATTATCACTTAAGTTTTCAATTATATGACGATGGACTCCCTACATAACTTCAAGCTCTAGGAAATTGTCAGAAAATAAAAAATTACAAAGCAATACCAATTAAATCCTGGAAGTAGAACACGATTTCTCTGGTATACCTTGTCCTTGGAATCTGGACGACGTAACGTAATGATCCACGCGATATAAAAGGCCCGTTCTCCCTGTATACATACCAAAGAGTTTTACAAACGTCAGATGGGTATTTTTGTAGGGATGTTGGATTATGGGCCCTTATTTTTCAATCCTAAAATTGCATTATATGACCTTATATTGCACAATATTGGTAGTATGTTATGCTATAAATATAATTTGGTTATTATATACAAGTGAAGTAGATAGGAAATAACAGGGAATATAAGTTCTGAGATGGCACGAAGCTCTGTGGAAAGTCCAAACAAGTAAGCCCTCATATTATTAGAACACTGAAGCCATCACAAGGCACCATTTGATATTGGGGATAATATTATTTAGTACAGAGCATTGTTTGCTAATATAAAAAAAGAAGAAAAATCCGTCAGACTTTTCAGGATTGTGGAGACATCTCCCGAAACGATCACTTATTTCGTACTCTCAAACGTTGTTCACATAAAAGGTTTATTTCCATGAAAGCCTTGTTATATTCTAGCACGACATACTTCCATTGTCCTTTGCTCCATTGCTCTTGACCAAATAAATCCTACAGTACATAAATGCTATAGGACTAGACAGGTAGCCTAGCTAGCTAGACTAGCTATAAGAATATAGAGCGATTACAATAAATCATATTGGTTGCAGTGATACAGAACTTTGGCCTAGATAGCCCCTATGTATGGTACCTACAATGCTATTTAAAAACAACCACTAAACTATCATGCCGGCCTGTCAGTTTCCAGCAGCTAATTATATTTTAATATTCTGTCTAATACATTAACGCGACAAACTATAAAGGAGCTATTTAATGAACTTACCACCACGTAGGTACATATCGGTAAGGACCGAGTCGAGTATAGATCCTTACCACTCCGTTTTACTATTGGGCTTGCACAAGTTGACCTTGGGATCCACTTAATATAGTAGGCATGATCCAGTCAATGACTATTTCCATGATCCACAACCCATAGAGTTTTAAATTCCCAAGTAGCCATTTTATACCTTTTTCTGAGAGATTAAATTTTTTAATATACTTTATAGGATTTAACGTTTGACCGCAATCCTGTGTGTTGCTAAATGATGATTTGGTACAAAAAGGTAGATACAATAAATCTAGAAGGACTGGCTCTCAATTTCAACTGCCGGAACACACCAACAGGTGCTTGTGATATATGGTTATAAATTTCAACTTGAGGGTACTACTTAGCCGAGAGGGCTTAGAAATAGCCCTACCACCGTATCATGGCTTCATCACGATGTTTTCTATCACTGGGAGCTCCAGTTTAAACACAAGGATTCTGATCTACGTCTTTTGAAAGTGTATAACTTTTAAGCTCTTAAAAGTTGTCCAATAGTGCATAGTAACGACAAGATGTTGGATCTAGTAGTATCTTAGCGTTTTATGTGAACAAGGCTTGTAAAATAGCTGAAGGTTACCAAATATTATCCTTAGTGGCGATGTCCTTAAATACGGTGTCCAGGCATTGTGCCTTGCATGTGCATCGACTGCCGTTGCTGGTCAACTGACTGGCGTGCACCGCCAAGCAATGCATACCCGACGGGCTGCATGCTGGGCCCTCTATTTACAAAATTTATATAATACAACTGTTACAAAATATCGACCGGCGACCCTTATGAGTGATGCCAAAAGAAATAAGGTATTATTAGAAGGTTTCCATTTTCAGGACTTCAATTTGTAATAACAGTATATATAATCTGTTCATCAATCCTTTATTATGTGTTACTGTTAACTTAATGGTTTTTTTTATTTTAATTTCTGTTAAATGAATATCCACCGGCTGGACGTCTGTTTATCGTATGTGCTACTGAAAATCAGCGCTGCAGTATTACTTGTCGTGTAACATATTGTTGAATGGGGTTGCCAATTATTGGAATTTTTAATTCCTCATGTATATCTATAATTTCATCATCATCATCAATCATCAATCATTTCATGTTTTACTTTGGTTCCAAAAACAAAACTGTTTCCACTTTTTTTTCTTTAATATAATAAAAGTAAAACGTGCTTGCGTCTTTTAATTTGTATTATTAATTAACTTTTGAAGCCCAATCATGTTATTATGAAAAGGATTTTTTGAATGGAATAAAAAAGGTGACAACAGCTCTAGCCTCCTAGGCTTGCACATTGTGTACTTATTTTATATACAATAACACTAAACATACCATTCAACACAGAGACCACTGGAAGCGCAACAAGAAAACCGAGGCTGAAGTAACTTTTTTTTTCGTTGGGACGTCTCGAACAATAGCTTTTCATATATTATAGAACCACGATATTTTTAACTTCGTTTATGATATGTATAACAGAATTCAGAGCCTGAGAATATTATAATTATTTTTAAGGAATCCCTTCAAAGCCACAATAAAATACAGAAAAATAGATTTTTAGTATTTCATAGTAATGGCAAACAATCGTACAAACCGCCTGATTCAATCACCACTACCGATAGACTTTTTTAACACCAGAAGTATAACATATACCTGGTTAATCTCCCAGAGTACCTACTTGTTCTTAGTAAACCAAACAATAATGAAATATTTTAGTTCCGTGTCAGAAGTAGCAGCATTTTTAACTCTTCTTAGAACTGTTATTCTATTTTTAGGTCGTTTATAAGCCCCTATACTCTATAGGCTGCAGTAACAACTTAACTAGCACGCCGATAACATGCTCATTTATAATTTCATATAGTAAGTAGTAAAACAAATATAAATATTTTACCATCGTAAAAGTAATAAAAAGGGCGACATCCACATATTCTTAGAGCATTCTTACTTCTGCAGGATAAACGGCAAGTGTTTGTACTGTAAACCTATGATGGAACAAATTTACAAAATTATGGGTCACGTTTATGGAAAAACCTAGCTTACGAGACGTTGTCGAAGTCTGATATGGAGATAACCGACGATTCTTCTGGGGCTTAGACACCGCGTCGAACGACTTACGCTCAAATACTTGTGAATGGGCCGGTGCTTTCGATGAAGGAAACGCTGTGATAAGCCATAGTATAGTAGTAGGGCTTTTCGTAAACCTATCTGGCTAGCTAAGGACCCCAAGTTAAGAGTCAATCACCAAGCATCTCTAGATCCGTTCCTGCAGCTGCACTTTAAAGTCGGCTCCCCCTATCTAGGTTTAGCGTATTTATCATCATAGACCACGTCGACATTCAACATCAGGTAAGATTACAAGCAAACATTAAAGTATAAAAGAGGGACCAAAATTAAGACGGTACTAGTTAAATTAGATAGGAAAATAACTAGAGAAATGATTATTTTGCGCAAGGCCTTTAGGAACGACATAATTGGGGTGAAGTTTCGGTAGCAGATTATTGAAGCTTATTAAGCATGATACAGCCATATAAAGTTAGTTCACCAGACCTAATGTTAAGTCGACGACGAGGAAGAGTTTTTAATGAACCTAACTTCGCTTTTAGAAGCTGAAGTTTACTTTTCTCGTAATTCAAATTTAGTGGCATCGTTCGCCTTTTCATAAATTAGTTAATATAAGCTAATGCATTATTACTCGACGATCTGCGTGAACCGTCCGAAAGTTACTCTTCATTACCTATTCCCCTACTTCATGGAACGAAGGAAATCACGATAAAATTCTATTGACTATAGGCTTTTCAAGAATAAACACAAGGTAAACCACCAAAGTATTGAGTACTTTTATGGTGTAGGAAGAAGGTTTGAATAATGCTTATTTCAGCAATATTAACTCATTAAATTTTCGTACATATTTTAAAATATTTATGGATGTATGCTGTAACTAGAATAAAAGTCATGTAAGAAAAGTTTTGTGTATGAAGGTGGACGGTTATAGTAGAGGAAGACCGAAAAAGGTATAAATGGATTGTGTGAAAAATGATGTGTATAAAAAGTATGAACACTGAGATGTCATCTGACAAACGAGAGTAGAAAAAGAAAACTCGTTGTGCTAATTTTTGCTTACGTAGTACTCGAACAACCTAAGCTTTGAATTCTAACTCGGTATTAGCTGGGACCCTACATTTGGGAATTAGCCAAAAGCTTTAGATTAACAAGGACATTGACCTGTCTACCTTCCACCAATGGTTCATCCGTATACAGACAACCTCTTCTCTGAGGTGTCAGCTCTCTCACACCTTTAGCGCAGTTTGACTCCATTACACTTAGTTGTATAGTCCGGCTGAGCCTCAGGAACACTTCATTCGATCTTATAGGAATGTCCACAACATCGTACGGAGAATGCGTATAGAACTAGAAGAAACAATAAATTATTTTATTACACTGGTCTTCTATATGGACTTACTTCTTAATGTTAGTGGTTTAAAACATCTCTCGGGAATAGTATTATTTTCTGGAAGTTATCTTCTATTCTTTGCTGTATCCCTGACAAAGTGTTTTCAAAAATTCATGAAAATTGATAATGTAGTAAAAGCGGGAAAATGTAACCCACAAACTTACATTTGCATTTATAATATGCTATGCACATATCCATACCTTTTGTCCAGAAAAATGTACTGTTCCCAAGGGATAGGATAAATGTACATTGACACGAGCGAAGCCACGGGCAAAAGCTAGTAAATGTTAACTCGTAAACAATTAAAAATATCTATTCTTTATATATAAAAATGAATTAATGTTCGTTTGTTTCGCTAAAACTCGAGAATGGCTGGACCGATTTGGCTAATTTAGAACTAGAAATATTTGTGGAATTTTAGGGAGAGTTTAAACAGTGAGAAACATAAATAATAAGTAAAGTAAAATACTGAAAAAAGACAATTTAATGTTCAAATATATACAAAGTGTTCCTAGCTATGAAACATTTGATGTCTCTTATCATTTTAGAAATAAAAAATTGTCATTCGTTGTGAAATATTTGTAGGTGCGTTCAGAAATTTGTCTGTTTCATAGCTGTAGTATGAGGTCCGATCTCCTCGGTTTGTTTTGTTGGAAAACAAATAGTTCTGTTTCAGAAATAAAATTAGTACACGAGAAACCTTTAAATTGCTTAAGTGCATAACTGCGTTGCATTTATAATATAAATAAAAATATTGTATTATTGACCATATTTTACACAAATATATGTAAGTGATACGAAGTTCAACTTCCTCATCAGCAATATTATTCTTATACTAAGAATTATTTTTCACTTTTTAATTAGATTATCTCTAAAAGCGTATTTTTTAGTTTTTTTCAAACTATAATTAATTTTTCGTCTTTTAGTTCAATTTCCTTTAAAACAACAGTCTTTAATATGCATGTCTTGATTTCGAAAACATATTCAAAGCTTTCTATCGCATGCGTAGTTCGAGCACTAGCTCTAACTCTCTTACTCTCATATGAAAAGAAATTTATGAATCCTGGCAAATCTAATCAGGATAATCGGATATTTTGGTCGAATTATTGCATCGTCATGGGTCTCCGACGAGTGTGGAAAGTTTGATTCAAATTTGATTGTTCAGATCGGGGCAAAATCACGATCAAAGATTCCGTTACATTCATACATACAGGTGAAACTAATATAAAGCGTGTAAAAAGAAACGTATGTCCATGAAGTTCAAAATTGGTCAATGTAATTGAATAGTCGCATATTGCCAGCTATTTTGGTACTCTTTTCACTCTTCAAACCCTTAACACTTAGAAAAACGAGCGAGTCTTACAGTAGTCGCATATGATGAGTAACATCTGACATGTTATCCTACTATGAAATTGAGATGAAATATACGTGAAGTTAATTTATGTTGATGCGTTCTCCATCTCTATTTCCCTTTCTCTTTCTCGTCACACACACGCATACATTATGTTGGTTGACAGTACGCCGTAGTACCAACTTTACGCAAAATGAGTTGGCACCATCTCACAGCCATTTCTCGGCCACCGCGCGCGCTCATTGGTCAAATTAAATAGCGTGCACTTCCTCGGTTTTCGTCCCTTTTCCAAAATCACTTCCACAAAAAACATCCAGCAACCGAGAGGAAAGATCTTACACATAAACAAATATTCAAAACTGGGAACCTGGTGGGCTTTCTATGTGACCTGATGTTACCCATCCAATAAGTAATAGTGAATATCTAACAACATGTCTTATAAACTAATATTGGTTTATTTGTTTTTAAACGTTTTGACTACGACCATGGAAAAATGGAAATCTCGCGTTATATTGGAATACAAATTACATTGTGGTACCGAAGCGGCACAAACAATACGCAGTATTATCCACGTGTAAATACTAATTATTAATGTGTAGTATGCACGGTGCGTTTTTGATTGAATCGCTTCCATTCTGGAAGTTTCCTTCAACACGACAGAGCCAATTTTTAACGTAACCTTTGCGGGCAACATTTATAAAGTATTATTTTCTATCCTTCTTTTTGTTTGAGGAAGGGAAATTAACCCTAGGACTGTCCAAAACCATCAAGACTTAAGTTCCATACAAACTAATGTAGACCTCACAAGGCACAACTCAACAGGCTATTGGCAGCATAATCCTAAAAAAAATACCCGGTTTATTACAAAACTTAGAAAAATAATAAATTATGTATTGTATAATTTATGTAAAATGTATTTTAAATTATTTTGTTCATTTGTACAAACTTTTTTAGTAAACTATGAAATTTACAATGTACGAAGTTGTGAAATTATAACAAAAAAAAACCATAATACGCCATTTTGAAATCTGAGTCATAAAAAACAGCCGAGGGGATCACGCATCACACAATTACAATATATATTATGATCTATATTTTTTTAGTTTTTAATTCTTAGTAACTTCGTCCTTATCCAAAAAAATATATAACTAAATCTTCATATAATATAAGGTTATTAAAGTTTTGGGGACTACCAATTTTGTGTTTTATAGCCGTTGAAAAATGGGACAAGCCTCATGATATTTGTTTTTTTCTTCCGTACATAAAATATTTAAATAATGAACTAGGTAGACGAAGTCACAAGATCCCCACTTCAACGCTCGGCCACGGTATTTTTCTCCCAAAGTTACTTTTTCATTGGGAGCTACTTTTTTTCATTCACATCATCCTGTAAGAGACCCACAGCAGCACCCAAGGGCTTTTCCCGAAGGAAGGTATGGGGATATTCACCCACGACAGCTCACGACGTATTGTCGATTTCAAACTTCGAAACATCCACAAATCTACATTTTCCAACATACGTCGGTACAACAAGAACATTTCTCGGGATTTAAGTTTCCTCACGATGTTTTATTTCACCGTGAGCCAATAGTGTTAATATCAACAAAACTTTGGAAGTTTTAACATAAAATTAAAACATTAAAACGATAATGGTTCAGTTGTAAGCGTGTTCAGGACACAGTATCGAAGGACGTAGGTTCGAATGCTAGCAACTGAGTCGGAGCTTTTAAATTTAATGAAACCATAGCATGGTGGTAGGGCTTTTTCTAAGTCCGCCTTGCTAGCTACCACCGTCAAGTTAAAAATCTGTCACCAAGCACCTGTTTGTGTGTTCCGGCAGCTGCACTTAACAGCCAGTCTTCCTCTAGGTTTAACGTGTATACCATCTTAGACCACATCATCATTTAACATCAAATGAGATTGTGGTCAAACGCTAACCTATAGAGTATTAAAGATAATCTATCTCCAAACACCTATAGGTGTGTTCTGAGAGATATACTTTAGTGTCAGTCCCTCCACGTTTAGGTGTTAGACCATATTCGATCGCCAAAAATGGAAAGGATTAAAAGAATCTCGTTTTGTTATAGATAACAAATATATTTCCCCAATTCGGTTGCCTTAGTAATTGCCAGAGAATAAATCAGTAAAACAGAATAGAGAGTCAATACTTACATTAGTAACGTTCAGTACTTCGAATATCACGTAACAAGTCTGCGAGGAATATTTGCATGTGATCGGGTAATTCTTCGTTATATTTGATTCCATATGTCTGCGTGGTAGTCAAATATTATCAGTAAATAATAAAGTCTAGACGTTAGCTCTGTTCGACTGCATCACTCTGATTAGATAGTACTACATAATTGAATTATTTCTGCATTTGTTTTACTCTATAGGCTTTAGCATATGTCTGCAGCCTCATCTGATGTTAAATGACAAAGAGGTCTATGGTAAACATGTTAAGCCTAGAGAGAGACTGGCTCTCAAGTGCAGCTGATGGAATACACCTATTGGTGCATGGCGATAAGTTTTGAAGTTGAGGATGATAGCAAGACATGCGGACTTAGAGAAAACCATGGTTCATTCACAGAAAGTCCCACGTTATTCGCAAGAATACGAACCTATGTCGTCCTGGTTATAAACATACGAAAAGTACTACTGCAATAGATAAAACTTTTTTTTTTGTAATGCCATAAACGAACACATACCCGAATTCATATGTTCTATCACCCATAGTAAACTACATTATCAGCGAGTAACATAGGAGATGTATTTTATATACAAAATCTATGTTAACTCAATGTCGCGATTAAAAGCTAGTATTATATAAAAAGCAAAAGTGACCAAGTGCCTGTTATTGAACACGATTATTTTATTCTTCCTGTTGGAGATAAGGCAAAAAATTTAGTTTTTGGATAATGTCATATAGCGCCATTTCACAATAACTACACTACACTTTACGAGATGGCGCTATAACCTGTAGTAATTAGTTATAATTTTTTTGTGTAATATGGCGTTTTTTAATTTAAGAAAATAATATATATAAACTTAAATAGTAAAAAATTATCTAAGTAATAAATTTGGTCCAAATCGTTAGAGCCGTTTCCGAGATAAACGAAATAAATTTATATATGGAGCGTTCTACGTCAAATCGGATGGTTTGAAAGTTTTTTTTTCATTCCTCAGTTTTGTGATATCTATTTATACAGTTGAACAGATACACATATAGCTATATAAATCAGACATATTAACACAAAATAAAAACAAGAAAATTATATATGAACCTAATATTACTAAACAAACAACAATGGAGAAACTAAAATTTTTTTTTATCAAAATCTATCTAGTAGCTTTACGTGACGCGTGAACAACAGCAGCTACTACACTTTTATTTATATATAGATGAGAATTACTTTCTAATCATTTTTTACAGAACTCACACGATCGACACGTCAGCTATTGCCAACGAGTTGGTAGTGAAACAAGCTCCTGCCTCCGTCATAACCGGTGTCCATTTAAAATTGTTTGCTTTAGCGTCCTCTGATGATATTATCTTTATGGATACCTCTGGCATCACCTGGAACTCAGGACATTATCATCAGCATTATCAGCCTGTAAAAAACCCACTACCGGATCATAGGCCTTTTCTCAAAGGAAGTTATAGGCCTAATCATCACGATAGCCCATAACGTATTGACTATTCCAAACTCTGAGAAATCCACTATTCTATATTTCTCTATATACGGTGGTACTACAAGAACATTTCTCAGATTCAGATTTCCTCACGATGTTTTCCTTCACCATCAACCGATAGCCAATTTAAATTAGGAAATGTGCGCGAATTCCTAAAAAATCGTTGTTACATGCTGGGGTTGAAACCTGCGGACATCGGATTGATAATCCACCGGTCGAACCACTAGACCATCACAACTCACTCAGTCATCACTTACTCAATATACGCTAAATTACAATCAAGACAAAGATATTTAAGTAGGGTTTACAAAACTAGCTGTCCGTCATAACTCCGCAGGGGTATATTAAAGAAAAAACAAAGACTAAAATCTCCCTTTACAGTACGTGGTCGTAATAAAATACAATTGGAACTTAACAACTAGACATCAATTTGTCAATATTTTTGAAAATTATTTTACTGTCTTTTGTCTCATTCATTTTTTTTATATGGGGACTATTTATCCCAAAGTTTTCCGGCCAAAAAGTACGCTAAAGGAGAACACATTATGTGATCGGACTTTGTGGCCGTGATCCAGAGAGCGGGCAAAATCAAACGTGAATAAAATCGCGTGATACATTTACTAATATTAAACTGTACAAAAATAAGTATTATGAGAAGAGATGAAAGTAATGTAACCAGTTTTGAGTTTCAAAGTGGACGGATATAGGGCTAGAGGAAGACCGAAAAAGGTGTGGATGGATTGTGTGAAAAATGATATGTGTATAAAAGGTGTGATTACTGAGATGACATCTGACAAGGGAGAGTGGAAAAGAAAAATATGTTGTGCCGACCCTACTTAGGTGAGATAAGGGTAAGATAATGATGATCTATAAAAGTAACTCACATCGATTACCAGTTGAAAAAGATCCACGTCCAAACTGCGATCGTCTTTAAATGCTGCGTAACCGCCTAGTTCGGACCGGTTCGAGTTGGCGACAACACTGATGAATCTACTGTAGTACGCATACTTCTCATCCATCGGAGACACGTCCCAGTACTTCTTGATGACTCGCTCTAATTTCGTTTGATCGACTCTATCCTTTAATTGATAGCAATAATACATATTTATTTTGAAATAATAATGATGGTTTTTAAAAGATCCAATGTTGGGATTAAGACCGCTTCCTAGGCCACTCCTAGCTACGACGTATTGGCAAACTCAAACGATAAGTCTCACCGGGTGTTAAATGATGAATGGTGGTGTAAGTTGCTAAACACGCTAAGCCTAGTGGGGACTGGCTCTTAAGTATAGTTGACGGAATACACTCGTAGGTGCTTGGCGACAGATTTTCAATTTCAGGGTGTTGTCATTCTTCTATTAAAACGTGATCGGTGTAATATATCAAATTTTGATAACTTTCTAGAGATTTCCACCTTTCGGTTTCTCTATATATAAAAAAAATGTTGAATATTTGAAAACGCATTACTTTACAACTGCGGCAATAGTATGGCTAATTATTTTTGTTGAATATTTAAGTAACGTTAGGATAACGTTTGTGTAAAAGAAAACGTTTGCAAAATATTGAGAGAAAAATTGAAAAATTTTGGTTAAAAAATATCGATACAAAAATTGAGTGTGTGAGTGAGACAGATGATAGTAGGGACAATTTTCAAAAATATTGACAGAATTGACCGATTGAGGTTCAGTTTTTCAGTTCCCATTTCATTTAATTACACAATCATAGTGTCAAGGGAACATACGGTTTCAGTTTCCTCCTTTATACACCCATCCGAAGCTAAGGCGAGTTAAGTATACAATCACGTCATAGACGACCGAGGAACATCTCTTTGTACGTCAAAATGATACATGGTACAACAAAAGGAAAATATAAAAATAAATAAGAAGAGAACTACGTGTGAAGCGATAATGGCTTAGTTGATAGCGTGTTCGCACACAGCGCCGAAGGACGTAGGGTCGAATTGTAGCATCCGAGTCGGAGCTTTTAGTGAAGGAAAACATCGTGATGAAACAATATCATGGTGGTAGGACTTTTTCTAAGTCCGCCTGGCTAGCTACCACCCTCTAGTTGAAAATCTGTCGCCAAGCACCTGTTGTTGTTCCAGCAGCTGCACTGGAGAGCCAGTCCTTCTCTAGGTTTAGCGCGACCACTGTCTTAGACCGCATCACCATTTAACATCAGTTAAGATTGTGGTCAAACGCTAACGTATAAAGTATAAAATAATATATATATACCTTAGGACAAGCAGTTACGGCTGGTAAACTGACTCGCCAAGATCTGAAGTCCTTGTCTAAAGTGACTACGGTTGGATTTTGGTTGTATCTATGCCATTGGTCCCGGGATACACCTACCGCGCCACAAACAGCCACCAGAGTGAGACCAAGCCATAACAACCTAAAATAATTTAAATATTGAGTGTGTGCTTATGACTACATGATAGAAGTGAAAAAAATAAATAAAAGCACATTAAAGTGCATATAGAGCTATCAATTTTTATACGTATTTAAATAATAATAATATTTAAATACGCACACTGTCATCATTATTAACCTGTAATAAATCCACTGCAGGGCTATAGGCCTTTTCCCTAAGGAACGTATGGGCATAATCACCACGTATTGGCGATTTGACACTGATTTTGTAGGTGGTAGAGCTACGCTGAAGCTATTACTGGTTTCAGCATGAATGGGTCGGCTCGCCCGGGGTAGTACCACCCTCTCACAGAAAACCGACGTGAAGTAACAGTGCTTGCACTGTTGCGTTTCGTTCGGTCAGTGAGAGCACCGGAGGCCCACATATATTAAAAGGCCGGCAACGCACTTGCAACTCCCCTGGTGTTGCTAGTGTCTATGGACGACGGTGATCACTTACCATCAGGTGACCCACCTGTTCGTTTGCCCCCTATAATATAAAAAAAAAAAACTTTGTGAATTTCACAGTTCTATATTTTTCCCACATACGGTGGTACTACAATAACATTTCTCAGGTTCAGGTTTCTTCACGATGTTTTCCTTCACCATCAGCCGATAGTGTAACTAATTTAAATTAGGAAATGTATGCGAATTCCGCAAATTTTGTTGGTATATGAGCGGTTCCAGCCTACGGACATCGAATTGATATTTCACCGATCAAACCAACTAGACCACTAGTACACTTTAAATACTATACTGATTATTATATATAATATACCATTATTGGAACGATGTACCCCTTCTCAGATAGTATATTAGGTCGATGATGATTGGAGCCGATGAATCGGATTTAGCGTCACCGATTCGAGTGTGACGAATAATGCAACAAAAGAAGTTTTTACTCCAAAAATATCATATATACCTCTCTAACCTAAATAGGACTACAATCTTGAGGCCAGTCCTTGAATGACAGTTTCAACCACACCTATTAGAGTAACACACAACGAGAGCATACTGGGTTACAGTAAATATAAGCGTAGGAAGTATCTCCGCAGTCCAATCTTGCATGGCTTCTACCACCAATAGCATAGCATATTCTAGAGAATACTAGCTAGTTTATTGTTTATTCAGTTACAGTAACCATATAGTATGCTAGTCTGTATGATGGTATTTGTTCATTTATTAAGAATTAAAAGAACATTTTTTGTATACCAAAGGTCAGCAAATACGCAGAAGCCCCATCTGATATTAAATGGTTATGAACAACTGTAACACCAGGGGCATGACTGTTGTGTTGGTGACCTTGAAAAGCGTATTTCAATCCCTTTTAAGAGATCCATGTCATAATCCTGAGGGAAGACCGTACCAAGTAACATATTCCAGAACGCTAGCATGTGCATAATGAAAGTTCTGCAAACCTTAAGGTTGCACTTAATTTGCTAGGTTTTAAGGAGTATGAATGAACGGCCAGTTAGCGGAGGCAGGTGGAAGTTAGAAATGGTGAGGAGTGCAGCACATCAAACAGTACTTCAGCAGTCTCCATTCTACATCCGCTAGAGCGCACAAAGAGACCCAATGTCTCTGCGATATAGAACAAAGATAAACCTGTTAAAATATTGCCATATGTACTATCCATGGCGAGTGTACTTCTGCATTGTTAATTCTTTATTGATGTAGAATAAATCGTTGTGCTAATTTGCGTTTTCTTCCCTATGGCTAATCTCTCTAAAACTGTTCTATTTCTGAATACTGAAGAAAAATTTAGATCATTATAGGATTCTCTTCAGACGTCACTAATAAATGAGAGATAGCATACTGAGTCATCGGTGTGTGGAAAAAACGTTTCAACTTTAACATTCCGAGTATTCTAAACAAACAAGTTCAAAGTTTAGAGCGTCTCGAAACTTAACATTTTTGCAGCTTTGTCGACGACATAAATCACGTTCTAAAAGTTTTCCAGAGAATTCCATTCTCAATTTTATTAGACACATAGCTGTACGTAGCAGGACAGTCCTAAGTTCGATCCTCCGGCATAGAGCCCACGAAAGCATACTGCCAACGCGATACCATGACACCAGATTGACTAGCCAGCAACATGCATTCCACACACATGCACTCCACATACGTGCACATACATACAATAGGTACATAGGTGCTTGAATCCGACAACGAATTATCAGTACTAATAATAAATCTAGAACAGTCCATAAGAAATCGTCAAAAGTGTAACCGAGTACTGTGTATACAAAGGCTGTGTGAGAGAACGACCACGTTTACCGAAAAACGGCATTTGGTTTTCATCCCTAAAACTGAGAAAGAAAATGAAACCGAATCCGCCATTTTTAGTACGACCATGTTACTGAACAACTGAACATCATTCTATCAAGATTTTTAAAGATATATCGTCTGCCTCAGTCGCTTTCTCTATTTTATATATATAATCTTTTTTACCCCAATTTTTCTCTTTTCAAATACTTTATTTATTTATTTCAAAGAAATCTACAACTAGACATTAAAAAAAAAAGTACAAATAAAATATTACTTTCGTCAATAATGATTTCATCATAATATAGCTTTTTTTTCATTATATGGCTAACCCAAACTTTTGTATATAAAGTACAATACCATTAATCTAATTTATAACTAAATTACTTAACATATAACTGAAAAAAAAACTTTGAAATAAAAATTTAAAATAAAAACAACTACTAGTTACTATACAAAATACAAACAATTTTGTTACTGTCGCACAAATAACAAATAATAACATACATGTGTATGTTGTATGTGAGAATTAATGCATGTGTGATATTTATACAAACCCTGGCCCTAACAGTTACGCATACAACGTAAAAAGAATTAAATAGGTGCATCTCTTCTGTAGTGAGGCGCTTACATACATTTGTTTATTTATTTTTAAAACAATAAACTAACCGTTCCATCCAATGTCGGCCCGCCACAGCGATTTGGTTAAAGCCATGAACACTGGTTTCCCGGCAAAAATCCTTTCCCGTATTCAACAGATACTTCCATACCGACTTCAAAATCCAATTAATTGTCGTTGATTTCTTCTGGTATGTATAATTTGTATGCATTTGTATTGGTACACTGCAATATTGATACTAGAAAGTAACTATCGCGGTTTACTTATGTGAAATCAAAAGCATTATTCATACGCTGTTTTGGACGTTTTTTACCGCGGTTTAGGAGTGGACTGATAGAAATCATCACGTTAGGTAAAAGCGTTATGCCCTCTCTAAGCGACTCTCTCTCTCTGTCTATCTCGTTCTATATTATACACGAGTTTCATTATTTCTATTATTAATTTCGTAAAAATAAACGTTTTTTATTGGTGTGACGTGGCAAAGGCCAATTTGTTCCGCATGGAAGTGAAAATGATGGATTTCCGCAACGGAACGCCTTCATAAATAAAATATTTAAATACTCCGCTATGGTAACCGACTTAAAAAGTAGTTGGATTCTCAATTTGACTGTATTTTTTTTTAATTTCTTACCTCAGAACTTCGTAAAATATAAATCGATTTGGATTTTCTTTCTGTAGAAAAGGTGATATTTTCAAATGTTTCGCATTTTCATTGGCATTGGACCTTAGATTTCGAAGGCACACCAGCGAAATCCTCAAAATCTAATAGGAAATGTAATTGAGATATTATTATTGCCCATATTTTGTTTTAGTAATCAGGTAAGTTTATTTAATTCACAATTAGGCCAGAATAACCTCCTCATCAGTTTCATTTATAATTGCCTAGACGACTATCCTGCATCACACATAATTACAGCCTTTTAAAGTTTATTGATCGTAGTCTAAAAAGTTTGATGTGGATCGCCAGCAGGTCCAGTTTGAGCACCCCTGGCTTATTTAATTTGTAAAAAGGTTTTTTTTTTTTTTGGAGCTGACCTACACTGCTAGCAATAATGCTTTCACAGTTTCACCGGACTACTAAGGGGAGCGCTTAGGGCACTCACCCGATTGGTTTTAGGCGTACATCTCAAGGGCACTCGGTGCACCTCGGCTTGAGCTGTCGCCGGATTCCCGACCTAACTAAGCTAGCTAAGCTATCTATCCATACAATACACATATATGAATTCGTGAAAAATGCATGTGTGACCATGCATGTTTTACGAACGTATATGTGTATTTGGTATCTGACTACTGTGTTATGTGACCTATTTCAGTCCGAAAAGGGCAAAAAAACAGCCCACCACTGAGTGCCTAGGTGTGCAAGAGTGTGGGGCGATCGTGTAAGTGTAGAACATGTGTAAACCACTGTATTCGCGCGAGTAACATACTCGAGGGCTCCACACCGAGAGACTACCTAGGCTCGAGCTGTTACAAGAAAAATCGCGACGAGTGTGCGGGATCGAATCTTCACCCCTCACTCACGGCGTTTTTTTAGTAATAAGTCCCGAATACCGCTTAGTATAGAATACCTATATGACGATTCTAAAAACCTATCTCCCGATGAACGTTTATATTCCTTAACTGTGGCTTACTAACCATCAGCTTTACTTCAATCAATTAACTTAACGGACAAAAATGGACTGTCCAGTTACAAAAGCATTGCTTTATAATTATCGTTCAACATGGAAAAGCATTTATTTAATTGACATTTAAAATGTACTATTACAATAACTACTTAGTAGCGAATAGTCAAGATCAATATTTATAGATACGAAAAACAGCAAAATACTAAAACCGCCAAGGTTGTATGCATTTAGGGTTGTCAACTTTAGAATAAAATTTTCAGAGAAAAATAAGCATGCGCAGAAAACTTGCTGAGACAAGCGAAACAACAATGAACAATAAAATGTTATTTAACCACGGTTTAAAGAATAGTTATCTTAAATACTTGAAATCCATTTATGAAACTATATTATTTAGTATATCAAGGTTATAGAAGTTACGTAAGAATCTCAAAACATCTTTCTTTGCGCGTGCTTTGAAATGAAACTTCTTATAGAAGGGCTTTGAAATTTTGATCGGCTACCTTTTTACGTGATGTAAAGTGGTGGAAGTAAAGGCTGTGGTGGGCAGAGTTTTGAAGTAATTGGATGGGTGACTCAACTGGGAACACCGCGTGGCGTTAGCTTTTTGTTGCGATATTTTTTTGGGTTGCAATACTAGAATCTTGGAGCTTCAAAACATTTTTTAATATGTCTAATACAGCCATTTTTGACTTAGACACAGCCGATCAAATATCAAGTAAAAATTTCAATTTGCTTTTTTGTTGTCTTAATTTTTGTGTAGTATAAACGAAATAAAGAGTCGAAAATAATTACTGCGTAAAAAACGAGGTACGAAGCCGCGGGAAATAGTTAATTTTTAATGCGAGTAGTGACGTCAATTATTCTACATTTTTGCCCAATCTGTTTGAAATTCACCGCAATACTAAGAATACATCCAAACTCTCTTTCTTCCTTGTCCAAACACTGTTTGAATACGAAATAATAAATTAGTGCAAACATAGTCATTATTCTCATATGACGTATCTACATACTTCCAGTGAAAGCGACTTTACAACGTTCTAGATACGGTACGTCCCGGCTATTGACAGAACGATTGGCAGCCCTAATAATTAAACAATAAATTTTATAAACGCGAGGACGTTGTCACTGAGCTGTTACTTTAAAAAACCTTCTAAATATGACTCATTGCATCTTAATTACTATAATAATGCTGCTTAATCAATGAAAAATGATGAGAAGCACCAGTTTGGGTGGAGCGTTTACGGTGTTTATTGAAAACTAAGCCTAAATATGTAATAAATAAGATACGATATCTAATTGCAGCGAGTTAACTTCACGGCCAAGGATTGTATAACCGATTACCGTTAGGAGAAAACACCGACTGAGAGAACTTTATAGAATAGGCAATTAACATGTTTATTGCTATCTTATTTTACCCGAACTAATCAAAGCGTGCGCAAGAGAGACAACCACAGTTTGATGTGATTTTGCCTATATATCAAATAGACGAAATTATGTTCTATTTTATGCTTTATAGGTTTTAGCGCTTGACCACAATCTCATCTGATATTAAATGACGATGTGGCCTAAAATGATAAACACGCAAAACCTAGAGGGGATTGACTCTCAAGTGCAGCTGCCAGAACACACCAACAGGTGGTTAACGACAGATTTTCAACTTGATAGTGGCAGTCAGCCAAATAGACTTTGGAAAAGCCTTATCACCATGTCCAAGTCCGTGCTAGTGTAAAACTATGAACATGTTTGTTTGTCACAACTTGACAACTTAACTGACCACAAAGAAATATTGCATACATGTTCTAAGTTGTACCTACAAAAAAGGACATAGGGTACTATTCATTTATATAACAAGGTTTGTTAATCTCTTATAAAACAACACCCAACAATAAATGTATACTTTACCTATAGCCTTATCAGAAATGAAAGAACTACAATATATGTGTAAGGTTTTTATTGACATAAAGATAATCAACACATACATTAACCCCGCGGCTGATTTTTAAGACCCTGATCTCAAAATCGCGGATTAAGCTTTTAATTCTTTGTTTTTTATTTTACGTCATTATACATTGTAAATTTTAAGGTTTAGTAAAAAAATGTTCATGTGAATGAAAAAATCGTTTAAAAAATACATTTTACACAAAAATTATAATTTTACAATACATAATTGGTCATTTTTGAAAATTTTGTAACAAATCAAGTATTTTTTTAAAGCTTATGCTGTCAACAGTCTATTAACTTGTACCTCATGAGGTCTACATACGTTTGTATGGAACTTAAATCTTTATAGGTTTTAGACACTCCAGAGGTTAAATGTTTTTTTTAGAAAATGACCCACATAAAAATATTAAAACGAACTAAAAAAATAACAATTTCTCTATGACTGTTATTCAATATACAATAAAATCTCAAAGATCATCCCAAATGAATCCACTCAATCTAAATGTTTTAGACAAATCCCAATTAAAAATCCTTTTACCAGGTTTTGATCCTCCAGCCCCAGCAACAACAATCAGCGGCATGAAATGTTCTGCAGCATGTAAAGGATGTGCTTCATTCGCACCAGGCTGCTGTCTCCATGACAAAACGCCTTCCTTCCTATCTTGCTCTTTCTCTGCAGTACAAACTTTGTTAAGATAATCATCAAACTCTTTATTAACTATGTCACCCTGGTAGCTCCTATTCCTGAACTCTTTCATATTGTGATATGACATACCCGACCCTATTACAGTCACACCCTCCTTTCTGAACTCATGCAATACTTTTCCAAGCTTGTAATGCTGTTCAGCATTCTGATTGCTAAGGACAGACACTTGAACAATAGGCACGTCCGCTGAAGGATTTATCAGCATCATAGGGACAAAAACTCCATGGTCCCAACCTCTTTGCGAGTCCAGTTTTGATTTAACTCCTGCGTTTTTTAATGACTCGTGTATGCGCTCTGCCAGTTCCGGATACCCTGGAGCATTATATTTGTATTTATACGATTCTGGGGGGAAATTATAATAATCGAAGTATAAATCATGATGTTTGCTTGAAGATATAGCGACAACATTCTCTTCCCAATGAGCAGTGACCAATATCACAGCCTTGACCTCTTTGAAGTTTATATATTTTTTTATCTCGTCGCGAAGGTACACTGTAAGGCCGATATATTTTTCGTCGCCCAAAATAGGCAGAGGACCACCTCCATGGTTCACGAAGAGTGCAGGAGCGACTAAACTCATTTTTCTAACTCCACCAGTAAAATGGGTACTTTATGTTCATAGACACTAATAATATAAATACTATTTGCACGAGTTAAAGTGTTAACGCTCAGCAGTGACACTGCATAAATGTTAACCTTGGCGCTTATTAATGTAAAACTGAGTAATGGCTTACTTTAAACGAGCACAGTATATACCTACAAACTGGTCACGACGTCAGAATATAACATTTTTAGCTATCAGTATGATAAACTTACTCGCACGATAATGGTCGTGTCTTTGTAAATATATTATAGTCCTATGAAAACAATGTAATCGGTTAATTTACTTTGTAAAGCAGAACAGATAACATAAATTCCACCAATATCTCTGTTCATTTAATATTAACATTTCCAGCGAGTTTGTGTCCGTATTTTTTTGTATTACATACATAAGTATTTAGTTTTTTACCGGTATTTTTCTAAGAAATATAATCGTAGGGAATATATCTACAAAATGAAGTTTGGTTATGTTTGGTTATGTGTATATAATAAAGGTATTAAAGCTCCGTAAGTCTCATTAAAAAGAACATTTTTTTTTTACTGTCGACTCTTTTTAATCTGTGATAATTTCTACGATATTTAATAATAAAATGTTATACTATGAATTGTTATATCAAAATAACTACTTTTTACTGATTGGATATACACGATAGTGATAACAAAAATACATTTTTATTTTATTTTGTCTGTTAGTATGTTCTGGGTAATCTCCGAAACGGCTGGACGGATTTTGACAGAAATTTCACTGACGGATAGCTAAAATTGCAGCGAGTGATATAGGATACTTTATTTTAGACTAGCTGTCATCCGTGGCATCGTTTGCAGTACTATCTCCAAAACGTTTGAACCATTTTTCACGGAACTTTCTCTAACAGATAGAAGAAGTAAATTACAATTATAAAAAAACGCATGCGGAGCTGCGGCCAACAGCTAGTATAAAATATGACAAACTAAACGAACTTTAGAGCATGTTTCTAGAAGAATATAACTATGTTTCTTTTGAAACTTGTGAAAAGATAATGTCGTTATTTTCAATGTAAAGAAGTTGCCGAAAGCAAAGGACATAAATGAAAGAACAATGTATCTATTTATATTTATTATGTAAATTCACAATGTAATCTAAGACGGTAAACTTTATGATGGCAAGTCTAGATGGAGACTGGCTCTCAATTGCTGCTGCCGGAATAGTACCTATAACAGATGGCCGGCAAATTTCAAACTTGAGACTGATAGCAATCGAAGCAGACTTTCCTTCACGATAAACTCCGCTTCTTTCGCAAGAATTCCAGTCTACATCATTCGACAAGGTGTTCCAGGACGCTAACCACGGAATAACAACCAAATATACACTTTTTAAGTAAGACATAAAATACTATCAATCTAAATAACATTTGCAAGTTTTGTAAAATTCTATTTCTAGTTATCTTAACTCTATTAAGTCTTCGTTATATATTATTATAAGCAACTTTCTCGTGATAGGAATGGCAAGTATACACACAGCCATGGGCACCGGCAGCAGGTTGCCAGGTTATTAAGATAGAAAATACGTCGAAAAATTATATCCATATTATTTCGTTGCCATTGATAGGGCCACCGCTATATATTTATAATGCAGTTTATGACTCTCAGATATACTAACACCTAACAACAAGTTTTTCACTACAAACATATCAGAAATAAAACAAAAATATACATCAACTTTTCATTTACTTAAAAATAAGCAACATTTATGTATATTTAAAAATCGAATATTTTGTTTGCTAAATGGACCCCTTGCAAGATGTTACACACAGGATAAAAAGATAGAAAAAAAATTCTTACAATTAATATAATTTATGCTGATAAACATAGGTATATATAAATAATATTTAATATATAACAAAAGCTCAAAGTTCTTCCCAAACGAATCCACTCAATCTAAATGTTTCACCCATATCCCAATTAAAAATCCTTTTACCAGGCTTCGATCCTCCAGCCCCAGCGACAACAATCAGCGGCATGAAATGTTCTGCTGCACGTAAAGGGTGTGCCTCTGTAGCACCAGGCTGCTGTCTCCATGACAAAAATCCTTCCTTCCTATCCTGCTCATTCACTGCAGTACAAACTTTGTTAAGATAATCATCAAACTCTTTGTTAACTATGTTACCCTGGTACCTACTATTCCTGAACTCTCTCATGTTATGGTATGTCATACCAGATCCTATTATAGCAACACCGTCCTTTCTGAACTCATGCAACACTTGTCCAAGCTTGTAATGCTGTTCGACATCCTGATTGCTAAGGACAGACACTTGAACAATAGGTACATCAGCTGAAGGATTTATCAGCATCATTGGAACAAACACTCCATGGTCCCAACCTCTTTGCGGGTCCAGTTTTGATTTTACTCCCGCGTTTTTCAATGACTCGTGTATTCGCTCCGCCAGTTCCGGATATCCGGGGGCATTGTATTTATACTTGTAAGATTCTGCCGGGAAACCGTAATAATCGAAATACAAATCGTGGTGTTTGTTCGAAGATATAGTAACAACATTCTCTTCCCAATGAGCGGTGACCAATATCACAGCTTTGACCTCTTTGAAATTTATAAATTTTTGTACCTCGTCTCGAAGGAACACTGTTAGACCAATATGTCCCTCATCACCCAAAAGAGGCAGAGGACCACCTCCGTGGTTCACAAAGAGTGCAGGAGCGAATGAACTCATTTTTCTAACTCCACCAGTAAAATACTTTACTATGTTCATAGACACTAAAGACGTAAACACTATAAAAACTATTTGCAAGAGTGTTGAAGTATTGAAGTTCAACATGACACTAGATAAATGTAACCTCAGCACTTATAAATAAATAAAATTGATATATATTTTATATGAACTGATACCAAAATAAATACCTACCAACTGATTATGAGATAAGAATATGAAAATTTTAACTGTCATCATGACAATATTTACGTATTTGCTAATAAATTATGGTCTTACAAAAACTATGGACATGGTGTATTTACTATGTAAAGATATTTTTATTTAACTTTTTCCCCCTTTTTTTAAAAGATATCATGGAATCCACTAATATACCCACCAAGAGTGAATTTATTATTACATTTTCCCGCGACTTTATGGTCGTCTTTTTTGTATTAGCAAAACTTCTTTGCAAGACTTCTTTTTTTGTATGTTGTGCTTTTTTTCGGTAATTTTCCAAAAAATGTAATCGTAGGGGAAATGCGTACAAAATGAAATAGGGTTATGTCATTCATGAGTATGTAAAGTCCTCGTCAAACTTTTGGGCCGCTTTGAATTTAACTTTAACTTCGTTCTTGCGCATAGTACAGTCAAGAGGTTAATACAAAACAGAGTCAAAATATTAATAATATGAATTTAAAATTAGCATTTATTGATCCAAGTTGTCTCGATATTATACGTATAATACCAATATATTTTAATGAATTATGTTTGAAGTAGATATTTGCCAATTAAATTCAATAACAGGGATGTGGCAGTATAACCACCATTATGCTAAGTTTATAACATTTTATATGTGAAATGAATATAAGACTCCGATTGAGTAGTCTTATAAATGTTGTAACAGCTAATTTACGAAAATCTGTTTTTTAATTGAACGGGCATATATATGTATACGAGATATACATACATATAGACTGTTTGCAAAAAGTTAGAGAGAAAAATGACAATAAAAATTAAATTATTACTGGAGTAACAAAATAAATGTAAAAACTAGAAGTGAACAAAAGTAGCTGAATAATAAAATAATAGGCAAAGTTAGAATAATAACAATTCGCCACATTATGTATTTATCTTTTATAATTAGCTCGAGATAACATCTGATTACCACCTGTTCGGTGTGTTTTGGGTGATCGCGTACTTTAATTGAATGATCCGCCTTTTACAGTATTTGTTTCTCGCTATAGATATGTAGTAGCATATACTAAGTAGGTATTACGTATGTCACTACCATAGTGTTATTGTTGGTGAAATACTTTCGTAGTAAATAAATAAAAGTAATTGTTCATATTAACAATATTATTTTTTCAATTGGATGGGCGCTTTAATAAGTATCAAAAAGTAACAATAATGAAAATAATACATATCAACAAGAAAATAGGAAAAATGAAAATATCAATAACATGTAATTGACAACAACGAAACTATTCTGAATGCGACTGTACTGCAAGTAACACGCATACTATTTTTTTTTGTCGAACTAATTGTACTGTTGACCTGGCAAGGCCTCCACAGTTTCACTGGACAACTAAATTGATCGTTTAAGGCACTTATCCGATTTTATATAGGCAACCAGCACAATAGGGCGCACGGGGCATCTCGTCTTGGACTGTCGCGGAATATCCCGAGTCTAAGCTAAGCTAAACTAAGCTAACTATTATTTCATACATATATGCCGGGTGCCGTCGACTCTACATGGGAGTCGTGCGGGCGATGGCTGTCTACGGGGCACCGGTGTGGGCTGACGCCCTCTGTGTTGCCAATGTGCGCACGCTACGCGCTGCGCAGCGCATTATAGCACAGAGGGCGATACGGGGATACCGCACCATGTCCTCGGCGGCGGCCTTCACGCTCGCCGGCTCCCTGCCCTGGGAGCTGGAGGCAGGAGTGCTTGCCGCCGTGTATGAGTTCACGGCGGCAAGGAAACGGTTGGGGGAGCCTCTGGCTCCCAGAGAAGTTAAGGCCAGAAGGAGGGAGGGCCGGGATGTGGCAGTGGAGAGGTGGCGGCAGGACCTGGCGGACGCGCGGTATGGGCATTATACTGTGGACGCCGTCCGCCCGGTCCTGTCGGAGTGGATTGGGAGACGCTGGGGCTCCCTGACGTTCCGTCTGGTGCAGGTGCTCACCGGACATGGTTGTTCCGGGGGGGCCATCTCCTCATTGCACAGGTCCGGCTGACGAGGGGAGGTAGCTGGCTGTGTACTCAGTCTACCTCCCTATGAGGACGGAGCCCGGCGGCCAAATTCCGCCGGGTTGACCGCTAAGGCGGCACGGTGATAGCCACAGCTCGGTCCCATGCCGCCCCGACTTAAAGCGGTGGCCGGTACACCGTGGGGTTTTAGTCCGTGCGAGTCGGACATAACCCATTCTCTCCCCCGGGAGGATGGGTATCCATAATGGATTTCCCCACGTTAATAAAAAAAAAAAAAATTATATTTCATACATATATGAATTCGTGAAATATACATGTGTACCAAGCTTGTACCATGCCGTACAGTATCGACATACTTGTAACATGTATCTTGAATATGACTACTTTTTTTTATCAACGTGCGCAAATTCAATTTGTGGATACCCACCCTCTCGGGGGAGAGAGTGGGTTATATCCGACTCGGACGGAGTAACACCCCACGGTGTACCGACTTCCGTTTTGAATAGGGCAACATGGAACCGTGCAAAGCTATCACCATGCCGCCCTAGCGGTCAGTCCGGCGGAAGGTGGCAGCAATGAACACATATGCGCACATTGGCGGCACCGAGGGTGTCGGCTCACACCGGTGCCCCGTAGACGACTATGGTGTCGTCCGCATAACATGAGACGCACTCCGACTATAACTACTAACTCATCTAATTAAACTCAATTCGAAAAAGGAATTACAAAATAAACCCAATAACTATGTGTACCTAGATGTGTGTGTATGCACGTGTGTGGATGATCGTTGTTGTGTTGTAAAAACTAATGTTGGAAATGTTTTCAGTGTTATTTTATTCGCGCAAGCAACGTGCCCGAGGGCTCCATTCCCGAGGACCTCGGCTTGAGCCGCTACCGAGGGTAGCCTAGGCGAACGTGCTAGAGCAAATTTCACAGTCAAACCGTGACGGCGTGATCTGTGATTACAGCGCACACGCTGTTTCGAGGGACGGAGGGTAGTGAAACTTAACCACGTTGCCCCAACCTAAACGGGGATCGGTACACCGTAGGATTTTAGTCCATGCGAGTCGGACACAACCCACTTTCTTCCCCGAGAGGGTGGGTATCCATAATGGATTTGCCCACGTTAATAAAAAAAAAGATGTTTCTGTAAGAATATAACTTTGATTCCTTTCAAGCTTATGAAAAAATATTGGTGTTATGGCCACTGTAAAGGAGTTGTTAAAAGTAAAGGACATAAATGAAATAATAATGTATTTATTTTATTACTGTTAAGTGACAATGATCTAAAAATGATGTTTAGAAACTTACTATTCCAATGGTGAAATGTTTTTTTTTTATATTTTAGACATATGGTAGTGGCCTAAATCAACTTCAAATCTCTTGTGGATTTCTTTTGTTGGATTTGATAAAAATCTACATCACACTGGCAGAATTGTAGAATTTTCCACATGGGGCCATAGACTAAAAATACATACATTTTATTAAGGTATTGTTTGAATAAAACCTGAAGGTGTCTAGGTTGATGTCCAAATCTATTCATCGACTTGTCAATAAATTCAGTATCATCCTCTACTCTCGTTCTATGAATACCGAGCATGCACAGGTCACTTAGTCTCGCATCTCACATTGTTAAGTGATTCCACATCTTGACATGGTAAATGTATTGTTAATACTACATTTTGTTACTGGAATAGTTTAACCAATTGTAATCACCTGATATATAAATATACATGTTATATACATATATAATTTTTTTTTTTAATAGTATAGTAATATAATACACAAGTAGTCTGGTGAAACTTTAGAGGCCTTACCAGTTCAAAAGTGTAACCAGTTCAAAAAAAAAAGATTCTGACAGCAACTCCAATTTTCATAGCATATGAGTTGCATAATCCTTGCTCATTTGAGTACATTGTTTATTATGTGACCACCACTATGTATTTATATTGGAGTTTTTGAATCTCAAATACAGCAACACCCAACCATAAGTTTTTCATTACAAACAGACCAGAAATAAAACAATAAAATCCTTATATCAAGTTTTTATTAACTTAAAAATAAGCAACATCTATATATAAATATTTTGCATGCAAAATGGCCCCTCACAAAAACATTTGATAAAAAGCTATAAGGAAACATTCTTATATTTAACATCATTTATGCTTATAAAAATATATAAATAATATTTAATATATAACAAAACCTCAAAGATCTGCCCAAATGAATCCGCTCAATCTAAATGTTTTACCCATATCCCAATTAAAAATCCTTTTACCGGGCTTCAATCCTCCAGCCCCAGCAACAACAATCAGCGGCATGAAATGTTCTGCTGCTCGTAAAGGGTGTGCCTCTGTAGCACCAGGCTGCTGTCTCCACGACAAAAATCCTTCTTTCCTATCTTGCTCATTTTCTGCAGTACAAATTTTGTTAAGATAATCATCAAACTCTTTATTAACTGTGTTACCCCTGTACCTACTATTCATGAACTCTCTCATATTATGGTACGACATTCCCGACCCTATTATAGCGATACCCTCCTTTCTGAACTCATGCAATACTTGTCCAAGTTTGTAATGCTGTTCAGCATCTTGATTACTAAGGACAGACAACTGAATAATAGGTACATCAGCTAAAGGATTTATCAGCATCATTGGAACAAAAACTCCATGGTCCCAACCTCTTTTTGGGTCCAATTTTGATTTTACTCCCGCTTTTTTCAATGACTCGTGTATACGCTCCGCCAGTTCCGGATATCCGGGGGCATTGTATTTATACGTGTACGATTCTGCCGGAAAACCGTAATAGTCAAAATATAAATTGTGATGTTTGTTCGACGATATAGCAACAACGTTCTCTTCCCAATGAGCAGTAACCAATATCACAGCCTTGATCTCTTTGAAGTTTATATATTTTTTTACCTCATCTCGAAGGAATACTGTTAGGCCAATATGTTCTTTATCTCCCAAAAGAGGTAGAGGACCACCTCCGTGATTCACAAAGAGTGCAGGAGCGACTAAACTCATTTTTCTAACTCCACCAGTAAAATATTTCACTATGTTCATAGACACTAAAGACATAAACACTATAAAAACTATTTGTACGAGTATTGTTAAAGTGTTAAGGATCAACATGAAACCAGATAAATGTAACCTTAGCACTTATAAATAAGCAACATTTATTAAAATTTTACGATAAACGATAGCACAGCACATAACTAACAATTGATCATGAGATCAGAATACGAGGTTATCGAAATTTAAGTAGCAAAGTATAAATGTATGTTTACTCTTCATTTCGTTAAAATAGAGAAGGACAGGAACGAATTTACGGTATAAAAAGTACATTGATATGAAACAATCGTTTTGACACATAAGTCTGATGACAGCTGACATACGAATGACAAATGACAGTAAGCTATTTTCCAACCTTTTTTTTCTTAGTATGGTATCTGCTTATATAGGTAATTTCGCCAGTGTCAACTGTAACAAATATACGTTTTAAACTTAATTGCCCAATATTCCTTATAATGTAGAATAACCTAAATTAGCAAGACAAAGAACAATCACAAAAAAGTAAACTATTGCCTGAAGTCAAAAATCCGCAGAAAGTGAACTAGAAAAATGCTTATAACAAGTGGTACAAAGAATATAGCGGTTTTTGTAGCGAGAGCGTTTCGACGTCCAATGTGTTGTCACATATAATTCATTATAATAGTGACATATATGTAAAATTTTGTCTTCTATTCGAAATGACAGCGAATGTTATTTACAAAAGCGTCTGCATGCTCCGTACTCGATCAATGAGATGCAGGCCAGAAACACATCTCATTATCTGTAGCGCAGTCATTATATTTATTTATAAGGGCGATCCAACATGCATGCTATATTCCTTAATTATCGGTTGAATAGTTTGAAAGCGTATCAATATTTATTACTTAATTGTGTATGTAAATATAAATATCTGTCTTAGTAATTTGTATATTTATCACTATTGAAATTACAGCGCGCAAAAATGACAGTATAGTATTTGATGATAAGTACAATGTAACCTAAAAAATAGCAATTAACAAAAGAGATACAATCCATCGTTGTTAAACTAACTGTTAAGTTGTGGTACATTTATATTCTGGTAACACTCTGATCGTCAATGTATCCTATTGTGAATTGTAACATATTGTAATTGCCTCCTAACAAAATGTTAATAAGTTTATTCTTTTTGTCTTGCATCCCAACACCAACCTTATAAGCTTCTCAGGAACTGGATATGCCATATTTGATTTCTTAACTTAACAAACCGAAAAAATCTCGCACCCATGTACATGATAGTAGAGATCCAATTAAAATACACCGAATAATTACAAAACACGACATGCCTAAACGCGACACCATTGCGGAAGTTTTTCGCTATCCAGTTTGGCATGATTGTTGGGTTTTATCATCAGAATATGGAAGAAAGCTTTAAAAACAAACCGTTTATTTTTCAAAACAACTGTATTTAATGATTTGTGATATACATGAGCGCCGCCAGGATTACTTTCTGGGAAATGCATTTGCATCTACACATTATACGTGCCGGTGGCGAAGGATGGAAATCTCAAGAAAAGGAAACCGATGCATAAAAAAGTTCTTACGTAACAGAATATTAGCTCTTCACTGCCGTAACCGATATTTTTTTATGGCTATTGATAATTAATTGTCTAGCTGTGAAGCATATCCATGCTTGCATACTTTATTACTTAATCCACACCAAATTATAAAACCATAACCATTTTAGTCTTTAAATTCCGTCAAATTAATAGAAATCAGTCATATAATTGAAAATGATATAAACAATTCGCGAGTGATAGTGTCATCGGGTTTCCGCAACTCCCAGTCAGCGACGGTTAGCAATATCTTTTAGGAGGTTACCGTTGGCTTACACTTATTAGTTAATAATCACTAACTGCAATTTATTATGTCACAATAATACAATCACAATACTTTAAAATCGAGCACGCATATACATGCTTCATGTAAATAAATGTATCAACCCATCCTTCAAAATACAATCTCAAACGTTAAAAACCAAAAATACCTACCTGTTAAAACAGTACCATAAACAGAATTTTTAATTTGGAGGAATTATAGGGATAGCCCTTTCTCGCTTCCTCTTTTAAAATACGTATATTCTAAAACTTTTATAAACCGCCGGTCAGCGAGTTATGAACGTCAAATTTATCTGACAGATCAGAGTTGCCATTATCTTCCAAATTCGTATTCGCTGCTAAGACAGATTAAATTGTTGGTTCCTAATTGGTCACCCATAGAGCAAGACGAACTTTGTTAGCTACCTAGAGAAATAAAAGTGATGAGATATGTCACTAAGAAGTGCTTAGTGACATATCCCATAACGTAAATACGTTATGTGCCAATTCTCAAAGGGAAGCCGACGAGAATCGGGTAATATGGACTCTTCGCTACTAATACGTACCCATATAGACGTAGACGTGTGCATGATACAGTCAAAAGTTTAATACAAAACAAAGTTATAACATTGTTATGGAAAGCTAAAATTGAAATTTATTTACCCTAAGCTGTCACAATCTTATATATGTACACGCGTATATTATATTATACTTAAATTTGTGTTCTGCGCACCTATATTCAGAACGGTCAATAAGATTGGCAAAGACTGTAGAGCTGTAGATGCAGTAATAAAACATATGAGCACAGCGGTATTGATAAGCCTCCATAACGGTAACTATTCAAAACGTAATAAACAGAAATTACGCCTTGCCAAACTTACAAAGATATTACAGCGATTTATACTGCGCATGCGTCACTTTCTCCATCCGGGTTGTTGTCGATAGTATACTGCCTACGTGTAAACGGGACTATATAAAACATGATTTATGATTCTACCGTAGCAAAATTTTGTCACTAGTGTGTGTAATGAATTAATGCTGAATTACAATGTCTTCAACATTGCGACATAATTAACAAAATATGCTTAGTGGTTGAATATTAATAAACAAATCATAGAATAGAAAGGGAAGAATAAAATAATCGTTTCGTATATAAAAACTACTCATGACGGAGCAAATAATAGTCACTGATATTTATAAAACAAGAAACACATGCGTATAAACAGCATATTCAAGAATAAGAAATTTCATTTAATTCAAATTATAATCATAGGTATTCATTAGATTTATATTATCTGTACTTTATTTCACGTAGATTAATCGGCATATAAAATCAAAGATTACTAACTATAAACAAATAATTTTTTACTTCTTCATGGATTTATTTAGGTGAGCAAAAATACTGAAAAATACTGACTGAGACCTGTTGTCCATACCTGTCATAATTGTCATTGTTAGTAGAGAAATACTATACAATATACGTGAGCGGATTTTTGCAATAATTTTGTTACGGAATATTAAACTAGTGAAAACAATGTCGTTACGTTCACATTACCTATCACGCGAAATCAACTTTCCCGGGATCTATCAGCCATTATCGCCAGGCGGCTGGCAATCCTAATTGCAATGAATTGTAGTTACCCTACGTGACGACACTGTCAATGCGCTTTCACTTGAAATTTCACCATAAAATTTGCAACGAACGATGTCGTGTAATAAAAACATAATCCGCCATTTTGAGAACTGGTTCTTAAAATATCAGCCGAGAGTTTAAGCAATGCCGGGCGCGTTCATTGCTTGGATTAGTGACCGCCTGGGAAAACCCGCGTGACGTTGGCTTTTTGTTGTACTTTTTATAAAGAAGTTTCGCTTCTTTCGTGTAGTCATAAGCACACACATACAAACATTTTTTTAGTAATATGTTAATAATTGTAGGTTATCTTTATGCTACTCCCATATCTGCGTGACGAAGCTGCGACTTCTTATCGCGTTAAAATTGAGGTCAAAAATAATTCCGATAAAGGCACAGAGTTCCCGTTCCAACACCTGTGTCTCTCCAATAACTTGAAATTAGCGTCCGATAAGTTACTTTGATGTAAGCAAAAATCGCCGGTCCAGTTATCGTGCCGCGGGTATTGTCACGTCAATTATCATCGTCAATTAGTCTGACCATAGTTTTCTCCTTGCATTATAGTCATATCTCAAATGCATAAGTTTTACGTAGGTACTATCTCATAGGTTTAGCAAGTGGTTCCAATGTAAGCGCCCGAAAACACTTTCTTACGACTTCATTAGAATACCGACGTCCAATGTCCTTACTTTATCTAAATACAATATACATGTATGATAAACATAAACCATACGGAAGGAATTCTCTACACGATTTTAAGAACTGTATCTAAATTCGTAGCGTAGTTTAGAAAAATAATGATGTTTTATTTCCCTAAATTTTACCTTTTTTAAATATATAATACAATATTAATATTACAAAAATATGCTGTATATTTTTTTACAAGTATTTATTATTTTTACTTTTTAGTTTTATTTATTATTACAAGTAATAAACATAATAATAAAACAACAATAGTGAAGAAGTTAATTTTAAATCGTAAGTTTACGAAATATGTATGTTATTATACAATTCCGCAAAACGAAAATTTGGAAAATATTAATTAAAAAGTACTTTGAAAATTATTGATTTACACATGATGATTGTGCCCAACAATCCTGCCTCTCTGCTAACAGTACAGATTATGTCACTATTAATGAAAGTATTATATAATCGTAGTGGATTGATTATTTTGAAAAACTATAAAAAAAATAAAGGAAACATACAGATAGATACGAAAAGCTACTTTATTTTAAATATTTATACATTTTTTTTAACGCAAATTATTACAGTATGTCGCTACATATGGATATAGTAGCGTAAATAAACTTTAGAATATGTTTAACTAGAAGAAGGTTTTACATACAACACATATTTACAAGTATATACATAAAATATTTCAAGTCTCAGCATAAAACTGCAGGTTTGCGTGTAACCATTGTAGCGATGTCTTTCTGACAAGACCTGCTACACAAACATTTGGATGAAATTTCGAACACACAGACGAACTTATACTAGTTACAATTAATAGTATGTCAGTGTCATAAGGTGTCATGGTCTTAAGGGAACTCCGTATTAAAATTTCTTGGGGGGGTGTGTATAACTTTCTACCATTGAATCTATCGTGTATTCTACGACGTGTGAATTAGCAATCATTAGTACCTACAAATACTATCTATCCGCATTTTAATTATTTATTTATTCAGAATATACTGTTGAAACTATGGGGTACATTTTTTTACGAATCGAGGCCCATGTAGCCCTGAGTGCCCCTCGCAGCCGCGTGACATTTATACGGCGGTAGTTGTGACTCTGTTTTGAATGCTGAATGACTATAAATGAGTAATTAAAACAAATATTTAACCATTAAACCATATATTTTATTTCTAAAAAGAATTTTAATTAATGAAATTAAAATTATTATAGCGTACTTTTAATATGCTATTAAGATTTTCTCTCTTTCTTAATTATTTGTTCAGCTCTATATTGTTCTCAAATAAACATGTTGTTTCTATCTCTAATTACTTTATCCCTGTTAACATAGTAGGTGATCTTATAATAAATATATGCCTCCTGGTTGGAATAGGAGCGTATACAGTACCTACATTCAGATTCCTAAATGCTATCTTGTTAAAGTGCACTCTTAGCTATACTACTTATTGGAGTTTATCAATCACAGATACACCAACAGTCAACAACTTGCATAATATTATACAGATATTGGAAATAAAATAACAAAATATTTATATCCAATGTTCTTCTTCTTTATTTTTTGTGGCTCCGTCACGGTTTGTGCACTAGCCAGCGTCAAGTAACAAGATTTTGCCAAGAGTGTTGAAGTGTTTTGTGTTTTTTTGCGATAATTATAATGTTCTAACAAGATGGTGGTTTCCTTGTTAGAACTTCCATGGAGTTTTGGTGGCATCTCAGAATGCATGCTCCGTGGTATTATTTCCCATCCACTTCACTTGTGCATAATAACCGAACTATATTACGTAAAACACCACCAATATTATAAAATATTGAGTCTAATAACACAAGATTATGAATAAAATATAAAAACCACTACATGACAGACTAAGATCCCGCCAAAAACTCCATATCCAATGTTTATTATCTAAAAAGCAACCAACACCTATATAATATAACACTAAATACAAAATAGCCGCCTCTAAAATGTCACATATTTGATGAAAAACAAAACAAATTTTTATATTAACGTAATTTATATTAATAAACATATATTTTTTCTGATGGTATACATACAATAAATCTCAAATATCTTTCCAATTGAATCCGCTCAATCTAAACATATCACATAAATCCCAATTAAAAACCCTTTCACCCGGCTTCGATCCTCCAGCTCCAGCGATAACAATCAGCGGCATAAAATGTGATGCCGCCCCTAAAGGTAGTGCCTCCGTCGCACCAGGCTGTTGTCTCCATGACAAAAATCCTTCCATCCTATCCTTCTCGTCCTCAGCAGTACAAATTTTGTTAAGATAATCGTCAAACTCTTTATTAACTATGTCACCCTGGTAGACACCAGTCTTCAGCTCTTTCGTATTGTGATACGACATACCAGACCCTATTATAGCGACACCCTCCTTCCTGAACTCACACAATGCTTGTCCAAGCTTGTAGTGCTGTTCAGCATCTTGATTCTTAAGGATAGACACTTGGACAATAGGTATATCAGCTGATGGATTTATCAGCATCATTGGTACAAAAAGTCCATGGTCCCAACCTCTTTCCGGATCCAATCTTGATTTTATTCCCGCTTTTCCTAGTGACTGGTGTATGCGCTCCGCCAATTCCGGATAACCAGGGGCATTATATTCGAAAGTGTATGATTCAGGCGGGAAATTATAATAGTCGAAATATAAATCATGATGTTTGCTTGAAGATATAGCAACCATGTCCTCTTCCCAATGAGCAGTGACCATTATCACAGCTTTGACCTCCTTAAAATTCATGTATTTTTTTATTTCTTCTCGAAGGAAAACTGTTAGGCCGTCATATTCTTCATAACCTAAAACAGGCAAAGGACCACCTCCATGATTTACGAAAAGCGATGGACCGATTGGGCTCATTTTTTTGTCTCCTCCAGTAAAATATTTTACTATGTTCATAAACATTGACGAATGTAGCACCAAAAACTATTTGTACGAGTGTGTTCGTAGAGGATCAACAGAAGACTGGTTAAATTTAACCTTAGCACTTATAAATAAATAACATTGATTAACATTTTACAATAAATGGGTAGTACGTGTAGCGGATTGCCGTACAGTCGCAATTATATATGCAGACCGTGTAGATTCGACGTGGTATTCGGGATGCCGGCAGGAAATAAAAACTTGCGCTCCTCAAAACTTCCATTTATTCACAGTCTTCAAGACACAACGTTCCTTAGTACTACGTACAACTATGCACACAATTCTTCTGGATAACACTTATTACTACGGTTCATAGTAACCGAGGGTATACTATCACGCATGACACCTTACTTCGCAGGGTAACGTCAACCAGATTAAGTGGGTTCTGAAAAAGCCGACTTGGTCTGATGGTCTGATTGTAGTACTAACCCAGCACCATTTTATAGCGTTCCAGCCCACCTCATATGTCGAGTGAAGGTCTCCGCGGGCTGAAATTCAAGAGGTTATGATTTTTGATATATATATATTTTTTTATGTTATGTTATAGGGGGCAACCGAACAGGTGGGTCACCTGATGGTAAGTGATCACCGCCGTCCATAGACACTAGCAACACCAGGGGAGTCGCAAGTGCGTTGCCGGCCTTTTAAATAAGTGGGCCTCCGGCGCTCTCACTGACCAAACGAAACGCAACAGTGCGAGCACTGTTACTTCACGTCGGTTTTCTGTGAGAGGGTGGTACTACCACGGGCGAGCCGACCCATTCATGCTGAAACCAGTAATAGCTTCAGCGTAGCTCTACCACTACCACTACTACTATATATATATATCTCTGCGTCTTTGTACCTATTTCCCTTTTTTATTTAACATAAAAATCGTAATTATCTCTTTCAAGATTTAGTCTAATTACACATAATAATAATAATTATTATAATCCCAAGGGTCTTATGAGATCTACATTTCGATGTAACATTCAACGTTATAGTTTAAATACTAAGTTATTACATGTCATAATATATCTTATTTAATAATTTTTATTTTATTTTATTAGACTTCGACATTTTGAGGATTCCTAATTTTCATTTACTTACACGATAATATTGTAACAAAAGCAACTTAATTAGAGTCCCTCTAATTTGTTATAAGCTACCTAGTTTCCTTATATACTCATTCGTACTGTTTCTTATATTCATTTTTTCTATATATGTTAGCTGCTCTAACATGTAGTTTTGTAGTTTTCAATTATACTAATTATTATTCTTGTGCGTCTCTAACAATATGCTACATACCAAACAAATAATTTCGAAGTGTTCGATAAATATCGATGTTCAAAGACACCAATATTTACTATCAATATAGAAAATATACTCGATTTATCAATCATTCAATATTTATGTAGAATATTAGTATTTAGACATGAGGCAATATCATGAAACCGCTTTGAAAAGATGATTAAACCATAAAGTACAGCTCTCAAGATTATAAAGATAAAGTAGATTATAAAGTAAATCAATCAAGATCAATCAAATTCTGTTTATGGAATACTTAAATAAGAAATCGCAAGAAGTATAACATTAAGAATTGTTTGAATTTATTATTGGAGACTTAAATTTCCCTCCTATCATCTCTTAGAATATTAAAATAAAATGTGAACCATGTATGATATATTACAATAATCGATGTTTTAGTCCTACATATCGTAGTAACGTATCGATTATCGTCCTATTAATATAAATGTTTTCTTCCCATGAACATCCATACTGATCATGAAATCAGAATATGGAAATTACGTTACAAAACATAAATTCATATATTTCTCCACTACTTTAACGTTGAAAACCATTGAATAACATTTATAAAAAAAAAACTAAATTAATATTCTTCTTTGACAACATATAACTGAATCAATCATTTGGATTTTTTTTTTCCTATATGGCATCTGCCTATGTAGTCAATTTCGCCAGTGTCAAGTGTGACAAATACACGTTTTAAACTGAATTGCCAAATATTCCGTATAAAGTAGAATAATCTAAAATGGCGTGACACAGAACTATCACAGAATAGTAATTTTGAGATATGGGTACCACAGAAATAATATATAATGATATGTCGGAAGTATAGGTATACATAGCATGGTTATATATAGTACTAGCTGTGCCCGCAACTTCGTCCACGTGAAACGGAATACAAAACACAGTGATTAATGAAACACTCTGAATTTATATCTGTATATCTTGTACATTTATAATGTAATGTGCCTGGCTAAAAACTAATAATGGTCATACCCCTTTGTCACTTCAATAATAACTAAAAATTAGGGTTTCCAAGGTCCTTTGATGTGTGTAAAAACCGAGGGCCTAGCTATATTGCTGCATCTATCGTCATACAGTCAGATAGTTTGTAGCACACGGTGGTAATGTGTGCCCGCATCTAAATTTATTGCGAACATGGACGAAACTTCGTGAAGATACACGCAGGTATAGGAGTGATATAACACTAATATACTAATTTAACAACTGTAAAAACAATATTAACCCTCGGATTGTCCAAAACCAAAAAGATTTAACTTCTATACAAACGAATGTAAGCCTCATGAGGCATAGGTCAATAGACTGTTAGCAGTATACGCTTAAAAATACCTGATTTATTAGAAAACTTTGAAAAATAACAAATGATAAATTGTAAAATAATAATTTTCATGTAAAATGTATTTTTAAATTATTTTTTCATTCGTACGAACTTTTTTTACTAAACCATGAAATTTACAATTTACGATGTAGTGAAATTAAAACAAAAAATTGAAAATATAATCTGCCATTTTAAATAGGAGTCTTAAAAAATCAGCCGAAGGCTTATAATATTCATTCATATATACTTCACATAGCTCATTCTCATTATTATTTTTATGTTATCCTTTCTTTTATTGGCACTGCCTGCAGTCTTTTTTCTCCAGAGTACCGCTGGAAGACAATGCAAGCTCCCTAATGCATAAACCAAAAAATATTCATTAAGTGAAAACGTAATTAAGACATTAGAATCAAGGTTAATTTATGAAAATTATAATTCGAAATAAATCTAACAAATTGAAATAACCTCATTGTTATCTGTACTCTTCCTTGCATAATATTCTTACCACAGTAAACCAATAAAATTTTAGTTTAGCGCCATCTCTTGTCGTCTAAAATGTAGTCTGTTATTGCTTCTAAAGACGATTTTTTCTTACATTTATGTTCAATGAACAATTTTAGTCTCTATTTTTTTATTGTAATAACAAATTTTCCTAAAATGTCATAAGGTTCAATAGCTTGTAATATTTATACAACACAAAACTAATTAGAAATTTACAAATTCAATCATAAACCTTATGCGATCGAAAAATAAGAATCATATCTTACTTATACAAAGTACAAAGTAAGTTATTCAATTTATGGAAATATGTAATATATGTAATTGACCAATTTATTAATTACTGAAAATCTTAGGTTATTAATATTTATTTATGCGAAAATAAAATATTAACCATTTTTCTTTCGTCCTATGTCTCAGTAATGTAATACTGTGGTAATGTTTATTTATGTCATAAAATACCCTGGTTTTTAGATGAGGCGAAAGTCCATTTACTTATCTATTTATCTCTCATACTTAACTCCCGTCGTCAATAAAATTACAATAACTTTTGAGAGAGCTAACCGATTTTAATGAAACAAAAAAATTATGTTGCTCCGGAATATGCTTGATTATTTTCTTGCTGGAGTTTTATCAGAAACCTAGTACTTTACCATTGATCCCTGTTCAAACAAACAAACAGACAGACAGACATTTCTAAAAATGATCGAAATGGATTCTATTACTTATTCCTAGACACCTGCAACAATTTTTTTCTCAAAAATAAAAAAAGTACAGACACGTTGGATTTACATTCTTATTATATGTATAGAAGATATAAAAACATGGATGACTACAGTTTTATATAATTACGATAAATGAAAGCAGTAAATGTTTCAATAAAAGCAGAATAAACATATGTACAATTAAAAAATATATGTTCCGCTGATCCCTCTTCAAGCCCACACTCACATAGAGAATGGTCACAGTTATGTATTTTCGCAAGAAAAATTGAAGAGCATACATGGCCAAGACGCAAGCGAATAATAGTAATAACCCACTTGTGGTCATTTTTGAATTGAAAAAACCATGTTTTCGTGGGAATTATTGGCTGTATGTTTCTATAGTGCTTGGCTTTGTGAGAATCAAAGCTATCCCACAGGTCTTGCCATGATTGAGTAAGTTTAAGGTTTTGCGGTTGAATGCAAATCTTGTGAAAATGTTTTAGTGTGTTTAGCAGAAGTGGTAGCATAGGTACCACTTGCTACTTTCAGAAGGTTGAAAGGTATAAATGAAAGATCTGACTCCGTTTGTGCAGCTTTGGCAGCTGGATTACGAATCTCCGTTATTTGATCTACGAAGCTTATTTATGCGATTCCAAATATAGCACGTGCATAGACTTGTAGATAAAAATACACAGGCATTAAAATACAAATAATATTACAGCCGTAAAATAAAAGTGAAACAAGTAATTAACAATGGAACAATAAAGCACGGACAATATGTGTACTTAAATATAAAATAATGCTGAACAATAATAATGCACCGCATTGTGAATGGAATTTGTCGACGAGATTGTAATTGCACCCAGGTAACGAAAAAAAGTTTGACTGATTTAACAACAAATTATATTTTGTATATCTGTTCAAATGTCAAACATAACTACAGAACATAACATTTATATAACCTTAATATAACGTTACCGCAAGGAATTTATAAATAAACAATAAATTCCTTACATTACCGACGTGCGATGTATGACCCTATTTTTATGGGTTCTTAATAATATTTATAGATATTGCATTATATTAAGTATATACTCAATATTTTTTTAATACAGAATACCTAATTGAACTGTTTCGTTGTAATTTCCATGGACTTAAAATATAGTTTAAATATATTAAGTCCATGGTAATTTCATGAAGTTACCTATAAGAAAGAGATAGACATAGCAAAGAGAAGGAAAACATTTCCCTCCATTTAAAAATGGCGTCTCTCTGAGTTGTCCTTTTCGCACTAACACAATTGCCTAAAATTTCAAACAAAATAGGTTTAATGAATGTTAACAATGTTTTAATACGCTTAGGTATAAGGAGTTTTAAATACATTGTTAATCACTTAACTTTCTTTAGCTCTGTTTAAAGACAATGTCGATGTATGGGCGAGGCGTGAACAAAGTTGTTCAAAAAACAGTGGTCTAAAAGTGCAAAAATGGACAAGAAAAGTAAAAAGAAAACTGTTATTAAACGTAAAAGTGACGAACCTGTTGAAAGTGAGAAAAAAAAAATTATGGTCCATAGGAAAAATGAAGAGAAAGAGAAAGTTGAAGTCGTCAATCAAGTGGTCGAAGTTCCTGTAGAGGGTCAGCAGATAGTACACACTGGGCAACTGGTGGAAGGAAATTTCGAGCAACCCGTATTTGTAAACATGAAAGGAGAACCTGTGCAGTTAGGTCCTAACACTGTGATCTTATACGAACAAAGCGGTAATCCGTCTAATTTCGCTTTTGGCGGAATGTGGACAATGGATTCGTCAGGTAGAATCGTTATGGCAGAGACGATATACGATGTTAAAGGCGAGCCTGAGGAGGAAGGGACTAACTTTGTGCAGGCTAATACGGAAGTCTCTACTGTAAGTGTTTTATTATGTTGTTGTTTGAATGGAATTAATTGTGGTAACAAGATTAGCCAGAGCCCAACTCCTAACTAAATACAGCTGTAGGTACACATCGATGGTGTTAGTTAACACATTTCATTTGAAAGTAAAAGTGTATCATTGAAAGTAACCCAGCATTGTGCTATAGTAATGTAATGTTTAACCTCATTGTAGAACTAAATCAGACTACCTTACGCATCATACAAGTGATCCAGTTAACAATTTTGTAAACAATAAGTAGCGAGTAATGTGTGGCTAGCTGTATTTATTGAAAACTAGCTGGTCGTCCCGGCTTTGCATGGATGTAGTAATTAAGAAAGTGAAAACAAATATTCCTGTTATCATATGACTATGTAATGAAATAAAATGGCCACTGAACATCAATATATCAAATCTTATAACATTTTTGAAGATCTTCCCTATGGTCTTCTGTCTCATCCCCTCACTCACTTTTATAACATTTTTTTATTTCCATTTTTTAACTTTTTCATATGATTTTTTACAAGCATTTTCTTTCATACAGATCTTGTCCTGCCGATTACAAAGACAACCAGAAAAGAATTAGCCAAATAGATGCTGCTGTTTTGATGTGATACTTTTATATACATTTGATGATTTGTATTTATTTCCATTGTTAAAACTGACACAAAATATATGTTGTAATCAACTTTACTATAGGTGGACATAATGTGTACAAAAGACGATGGAGTGATAGATGATATTGAAGTACTAAATTAAAATGAAAGAAAAGAAAAGATGTTGTTTGTATTCCATGAACTTAGCATGAGGATGCTGATTCCATCAATTACAGTTTGAGTAGCATCAAGCAGTGCTTAAGACTTGTGACCCAAGTTTAAAAGACCCTACTTATACCCCCTATCTTGCCTTGTAAGAACCTACTAGGACTACTTTAGATATTCTTTCCAATAAGGATCTTACTGTTACTTTTGAGGTGTCTGGATCTTTTAGTAGTTTATGTTAAAGTTAAGATGTTACTGGACTACCCAACCACTCACAACACCATAATGTCATTTTATATGTGATGGTCAAATTCCTATTCACCTATTGTTTTTTAATTATTTGGATTGATAACTGATTGGTAATGAAGTGTGTAGACAGACCAGCTTATCTCTTAGGATAATTGACTACCCATCCACTTGATATACTGGTAAAACCTCTCACTCCCACCTATACAGTGTATGAAAATTTATATAAAACAAATTATTTATTCAGTTTAGGGTCTGAGATATGGCTTATGAATGTCAAAACTACCACCGGTTCGGAAAACACCCCAGTCATTGAGAAGAACCGGCAAGAAACTCAATCGGGTTAATCATTTTTACATACACTTATATATTTAAAATACATTATGGTACAATCGATTTTAGTGGATGCCCAGAAAGAAGTCGATTCCAGACATCACCATTATTCACATATTCATCCATTTTATACCATATACACCATACTTGCTTGACATGACACTTAATCTTATAGTCCGGCAAATGGGTAATATGCTTTGGGACTTTGTTATAAAACCTAACACTAATACCTAAAAAACTTACCGGTTTTACTGAGTCTAAAATATAGATTGATCCGTTTGTCAGTTTTTAATGTTTAGATCATACCGGTGTTTTACAAACTCCATATAAATAAGTTTTATTATATTACAGCAACAAGTGGAGGAGCAGCCGAACACTTATCAACAATATGAGATCAGCAGTAATACTCCAGTCGAGCAGCAGGAATTTGAAGTAGCTCTCATAGAGAACCCATCTACAGAGACAACAGAAAGGTATTTTTCGAGTGGGAAAACTTTACTTTACTCATGTTAATATACAGATATGGTCTGTATTGACTATTGTACAAGTATTGGAGTTTGTAAATGTTAAGAAACTGAGGTATGAGGAATAAAGGGTTATAGGGGGAGGCCCACATATTTAAGAGGCCGGCAACGCACTTACGACTCCCCTGGTGTTGCCAGTGTCTGTGGATGGCGGTGATCACTTACCATCAGGTGACCCACCTGTTTGTTTGCCTCCTATAATATAAAAAAAAAAAAACATTTTTTGTTGAAAAGTTCCTCCTATAGCTACTTAAAAATGAAAAAAATCTATTGATAAATATATAAGGAAATTGTATTGTAATGTTTTGTCTCTGATTTATGTATATTAGTAGTCTTTATATATAGATTGGTGGTATCCTGGTTTCTATGTATACCATGTATTCAATTAGGTCAAAGGATATTAACACCACTCTATTATCATCTGTTGAGTAGGATATAATAGGTTTATATTGGTAATTAAACAAAATTGAAATGTTATTTTCCTACCTATTTCCATCATAGTAAAATGATACAATTTATTTTTTCAATGTATCCATTGTATAGTTTATTAAAATGTCTTTCAGAAGTACTGAACCTCAAGTGATCACAACAGAAGAACAGTTAGTGGCAATGGGCACAACTGCCATAAGATGGTTGAACCAGAAATACGATTTTGTTGTAAGGAAACTACAATTAAATTATGGTAAGTTGTATTTATGTTTTGTTTTCTTATTGAAAGGTCTTTTTTTAATTCAAATACCTCACAAATATGATAATAAAATAAAATCCAGTTCCGAGCGTACACCACCTTCATGGTTACACTGAACAAAACTTTTTTCCAAATTCCATGTGAATGAAGTCGCGGGTAACAGGTATACCTAACGAATATTGTGAATGTTAGTTTATTTGTTACCATTTCACTCCTTGGTTTTTTTATTAGCTTACAGAAATGAATATAAATTATTTTTATCTAGAAAAACTACTGTTGCCCTGATTAGGTCAAATCATATTTGATATAGCTAATAATAATTGATATTTGTTAGGGCTTATATAACTGTCGATAGAAATTTGGATTCAATTTTTATGACAACCTACGGATAAGAAGAAGAAGAACCTATCTGTCTATCTGTCTGATATTATAGAAACCCTTCTACACTGTGTATAGAAACCCAACAGTGGTTGGCATATAGAAATCTTAACTCTAGACAAGCACCGGTAGCGTCATTAATACCGCGTTCATCTTAACGTCGCGATACAGCTGTACAAAGAAATTGTACAGCGCCGTCTATTGGAGTACAAGCTGTTTAACAGTGATATTTTCATATGTTAGTTCATATAATAGTTTTGTTTCTTTTATTTTCCAGATGCAGGAGTTAAACTCCTTCATTCCCAATCGGGGTGTATACAGTGCGTGTATCTGACAACGCCCAGCATGCAGCTCGCCTTCGACGCAGTACCCCAGTTCCTTTGTATTGAGACAGGTAAATATATGTATAGTCTAAGTACAGTTCCTTTGAGCCTGAATTATGTCCAAACTACTGAATGTAACACTATGTAGGACTACGACCATTTGATGGAAAATCTTTCGTAGCTGGTTCTAGAATACTGATTTTTTGGATTTCATTGCCTTTTTTTAATCATTCATAAGAAGTGGTGGGTATCAGTTGCTTATTTATATATGTCACACGTTTTGACCTACTTTTCCATTGTAATAAAAAACATATCACCGAAGTTTAGTGCTCATAAAAGTTTATGAAAACTTTAATCACTTTATATTAAACTAGCTGTGCCTGCGACTTCGTCCGCGTGGAACGGAATACAATACGCAGTGATTAATGAAACAGTCGGAATTTATATCTATATATATTTTATATTTGTAATGTAATGTGTCAGACTAAAAACTAAAAATTGTCGTACCCCTTTGTCACTTCAATAATAACTCAAAATTAGGGCTTCCAAGTTCCTTTGATGTATGTAAAAACCGTGGGCCTAGCTATAGTGCTGCATCTATCGTCATACAGTCAGATATTTCGTAGCACACGATGGTAATGTGTGCCCACATCTAAATTAATTGCAAACATGGACAAAACTTCGTGACAACTGTAAAAACAATATTAACCCTTGGATTGTTCAAAACCATAAAGATTTAACTTCTATACAAACGAATGTAGACGTCATGAGGCATAGGTCAATAGACTGTTGGCAGCATACATTTAAAATATACCTGATTTATTACAAAACTTTTAAAAATAATAAATGATGAATTGTAAAATAATAATTTACATGTAAAATGTATTTTTAAATTATTTTTTCATTTGTACGAACTCTTTTTACTAAACCATTAAATTTGCAATGTATCGTACAATGTAGAGAAATTAAAAAATAATTGAAAACATAATCTGCTATTTCGAAACCTAACAAACACAGAAATAATCTCAAATTTATCTGTATTCTTCCGTGTAATAATATTTTTACGACAGTAAACCAATAAAATTATAAGTTTAGCGCCATCTTTTGTCGTCAAAAATGTAGTCTGTTATTGCTTCTAAAGATGATTTTTTTCTTACATTATGTTCAGTGAACAATTTTAGTCTCTTTATTTTTTTATTATAATAAAAAATTGTCCTAAAAAGTGATTGGATTTAATCATTTGTAATATTTACAACACAAAACTAATTAAAGTTACATATATATAAATTAAAGTTACAAATTTAATCATAAACCTTATGTGATCGAAAAATAAAAATCATATTTTATTTATACAAAGTTAGTTATTAAATTTATAGAAATATGTAATATTTGTAAATGGCCAATTTTTAGATTGTATATTAGATAGTAGTAATATATTTAGAAAATGGCGGTTGAACGCCATCTATTAGCAATAGTGCATATGAATTAATTACGAACATCTCAGGATATTAGTATTTATTTATGTAACAATAAAATATTAACCATTTTTCTTTAGTTCTATGTCTTAGTAATGTAATACTGTAGCAACGTTTATTGATGTTACAAAATAACCCTGCATTTTAGATGAGGTTAAAGTCCATTACTTATCTATTTTTCTCTCGTACTTTAACTCACGTCGTCATTAAAATTACAATAACTTTTGATAGAGTTAACCGATTTAACTGAAACAAAAATTTTATGTTGCTCCGGAATATGCTTGATTAATTTCTTGCTAGTGTTTTGTTAGAAACTTAGTACTTTACTTTACCAGTGATGCCAGTTCAAACAAACATACAGACAGACATTTCTAAAAATGATCGAAATGGGTTCTATTATTTATTCCTAGACACCCGCAACAATTTTTTCCTCAAAAATAAAAAAAGTACAGACACGTTGGATTTACATTCTTATTATATATAGATGAAGCTATAATGATAATCTTTTTTCAGATAAATACAAAGACTGTAAGGAGGAAAACTAAAAAAAAAGATCGTAATATAACTTTTTTAGTTTTTGATAGATGCGAGCACAACAACAGATTTCTATCATTTTATTTATATAAAAACTTCTCAAAACTCCAGTGTGTCGTAAAGGCACACAATAGAAGTGAGCGCTTTGTATTACAGGGAATCATTTTAATTAAAAAATACAACAAAAAGTCAACATCATATGGTGTTCCCAGGCTGGTCACCCATCGAAGTACAAACCGCGACCGACGTTGCTTAATTTCGGTGATCGTACGAGAATCGGTGTTTTTAACACTATCCAACACAGTATTTACCTCCACCACTTTTCATCACATAAAAAAGTCACTGATCACAATATCAAAAACCTCCCTATTCAGATTGCACTATAATTTTCACCAGTGCTGTCACTTTGTCCTCCTATATTTTTTTTTATTTTCGTTTTTCATAGGCATAGAGTTTAACAGCACGATACAAACAATCGGTGCGAACAGTAACGCGAGTATTAAACACAACGTGACTCTGTTTTTGGCTGAGGATGGTAACGGAAAGTCCGTCATAGTCAGTGCTGGTGAGTATATCAGTTTATCTGTATGAATAAAAGTTAATGCCCAATTGTATGTAAGCGCATCATTTCGAAACGGCTGGACCTACTTCGCGAATACTGTTTTTGTCGTGTAATTGTTAGGATAAGGTTTGTATGGAAGAAAATTTTTGAAAAATTATATTTCAAAAATCTCCAAATAAAATAAGGGACTGAATGAGTGAGACAGAAGATGATACTTCTTCTTTTAAAATGCCAACATGTGTTACAAATATACACAAGAGTATGTCACTAAAATTTAAAGTTTGATTTTGTTAATTTTAATAAAACTCGACAAGCATTCTACAATTAGGTGATTATCCATAACAAGAGTTAAGAGACACATAATGTTAATAGGATGGAGAATAGAAGGAGGTAGAATATCATAGAGTGAGAAACTGTTTCTAGAACAATTAAAAAATATGTGATCAGGTGATCCCTCAGTACAAGATCATCTTTCATGTTCAGGTTTCCTCAGGATGTTTTCCTTGATCATTCAGCTGATCTTGTTATCAATTTAAATTAGTAAATATATGCGAATACTGAAAAATTCGTCGGTACATACCTAAGTTCGAACATGCGGACATCAAATTTACATTTCTCTGGTCAAATCACTTAACCACCACAACTTAATATCTCATACAGTGCTTCAAACATCTTAACAGAGCCATCATCCCTTCAAGAGTTATAACTTATATCTCGTATGTTTCAGGAATATCCACTTTGATCGGTGATGATCTCACATGGCTGTTGGACACCTTCAAATCCTGCAATCCCGCTTGGAGACAAGTTCGCTGTGTCGTTTGTGATCCCACTAAATCTCAACAGGTAACACTTTGCTTGCTTATTTAGTTATTCACATTAAGGCTGTATTAATGATGATATATCAATAACGAATTTATGTTATTGAAGTGAAAATTACTTTAGCTCCTTGTGATACCGATGTGAAGTTCAAAGCAATTTAAAACAACAATAAAAGAGAAACATAATGTATAAGATTTAACATGCTTAAGAATGACATAGAATGCATTATACAATGTTTCTTATAAACGAAAATATCTTTAAGACAGTTGCGATTTGAAACTTTTTTGAACTAAAAAGATACAAACATGTACATGTATAGGATTTCACATGCGAGGAAATGAGATAGAATACATTATACAATATGTCTTATATTCGCAGTTTTCGCATGTTACTTTGTAATAACTAATATTTGCTTTGGTCCAAGCTTATGACGAAGTCTTCGCAAAAGGCATCAGATAGATATTTTATAATGATTTTGCATATTACACTACTACAGCTTTTTTTTTAACATTTCTTGTCTTGTTTGAAATAAAATAAGTATAGTGTAAACTCTATATAGCGACACTTAAGGTACTGTGCATGTTTTGGTGTTATAGAAAGTAGTCGTCCATTGGAGTGATAACTAAATTGATATTATTTTACTATTCTAATAGGTATGTATAATAATGTACTAGTATAATGCAAAATAACTTTGCTGCACCAAGTGCTTGTTTGATGTTTGGTGGAAGCTCAACATCGTCCATTTCGTCTTCTTCCCCACTTGTTATTCCTCAGTTTTTCTCACAGAGAAACTAAACGTAAACTAACTAAAACGTTTTAAGGAGTTTGTCTTTAAGTCGAGAGTAGTTATATAGTTTGCATTGTATTTGTTTTTCGTATCGTCCTCTTCCTTTCACACATATTGATTAGCCCATAATGCTAATTTCTTCCTTCGAAGGAGGCCTATGGCCCTGTGGCTGTTTATAAGCTGCTGTTTATGTATGTATTGTGTTTGCAGGTTGTAAGGACCGCTTTCCCGTCTGCCCACGTGACGTGCAGCGTGTGGCAGGCGGCTGGAGCGGCAGCGCAGCTCTGTGCGCAAGTGGAACCTTCGTTGGACCCCTCGGACATCGCCTCCACAGCGAAGACCTACGCCCTCGCCCTCCTCCGTGGTGATATCACAGCTGTTCAACTACAGGTGACCAAACTCCATCAACATCTTAAACAAATTTTGGTCTGTTCCATTAATTACCATGTGTCATAGAATCTATGTCCAGTTCAACTTTAGTTTTTAACTTTAATCAAATCAAAATCAAAAATTCTTTATTTTGATTTGAACTCTAAAAAGGTCCTTATGAATGTCAAAAACTACCACCGGTTCGGACAAACACCACAGTCATCGAGAAGAACCGGCAAGAAACACGAATGGGTTTATCTTTTTACAATTCTTGAAGCGTTTTCTTTTGTGTAAACCTTGTCCTAAAAATTACAAACACAGGTACAGCGGTTCTGAAGTGATGTGATGATACATAAATACAGCAGTTAATTCTTATCTATATTTCTAAATTTCAGGTGTTAAAACGTGGTATCATCGGAACTGGACCTGGTACTCTCAGGTTATGGGAAACCCTGACTCGACCTCAAGGCCCCATAAGTAAATTAGACTCGTGGCTCGAAGCTGATAACTACACCAACGTCCTACATAAGGTAGGATTTATATTGTTGGGTGGAGTACATTCAATTCAATTCAATGTGATGATATAAGTGTCTGAATTATTTAGATACAATTTTTGGTGCCTCCATACTTACAATTTATCAAACTCATAGAAACTGGGTAAGAATCTGCACATAAATAACTTTTTTTTGTTGCGCATTATTTTGTAATACAGTGGATAGCATTAATAACCACCTCGGTTGTAACGACTTTTCGGTTATAACGACGTCAGACTTTTTATCAAACTCATAGAAACTGGGTAAGAATCTGCACATAAATAACTTTTTTTTGTTGCGCATTATTTTGTAATACAGTGGATAGCATTAATAACCACCTCGGTTGTAACGACTTTTCGGTTATAACGACGTCAGACTTACGTCCCTTGAATTTTAAGCATAATTTTCGTAGAAAATTCATTCGGCAATTGCGACTTCGGGTATAGCGACTTGTTGTTATAAACCATTTGTGACAGATTCCTAGAAATTCCATTCGCATATTGCCACTAAGTCGGAAAAGTCACAAAGACTAATTCATAAAACTATTAAGCTTTCTTATACTTTATTTGTATTTACAGATGGCCAAATATGCGTGCTTTGTTTGTAGGTAGGACTACTTAGCATGTGTACGAAGTTGAACTTATGAATCAGTCACATAGCAATTTCCAGTGTGTGAACAGTGTCTCATAAACTTGTGAATATGAGTCCTAGACGTACATTTACATTTAAAGCAAAACATACATAGTTCGATACATAAATGCATATATGATCATGACTTTCTGCTATTTTGGATTTAGCGACTTCCGGATATAGCGACGATATTAAAGTGCTCCCTCCATCGTCGTTATAACCGCAATCCACTGTCTTTTCTAAGATACTCTTCTTTGGCTAGTGTATACTTTTTTTTTATAATTGTCGTTGCATGGCTCAAATCTAACAGCGTTTTCTCACTTTAGGACTGTATTAATACAGAGTTGACGTTGTTACGAGCCTTTTTTTTTACGTACCGATAAATTTTTGAACTGACAGGCCTTTACAGCTTCATCAGTCTACTATGGGGAGCACTTAAGGCACTCACCCGATTTTATATTTGCATTAGCTCAAGGGCGCACAATGCATCTCGGTTTGGACTGTTGCCTTGTATCCTGAATCTAACTAAGCTGACTACTATTCATACATGTAGGAATTCGTGAGATACACATGTGTACCTAGCATGTGTACCTCACGAACTCAAACATGTATTTTGAATCTGACAACTAATCTAAATTAACTGAGTTCGAATAAGGGTGATACTGTGATATGGTGGTATAGCTTTTTCGAAGCATTTGACTAATTACCACCCTTGAGTTGAAAATCTGTCTCTAAGCAGCTCTTGGTGTGTTCCAGCATCTGCACTGGAGTCCTTTCTAGGTTTATGGTGTTTACCATCTTAGACTGCATCGTTATTTAACATAAGGTGAGATTGGTCAAATGGGAAAACATCTGTCGACGAAAAAGAATAAAGAAGTGAACGACGAAGTGTCTAAAATAATTCTACTATAATAGAAATAATATTCTCACAGGGTCTGGAGAGATTAGCAGCGAAGTTCCAAAGCCTGGTCCGAACCCCGATGCAGCCAGACGAGTTTGTCTCCCTGTTTTTCACAATGGCCAATCAGCTTGAGGAGGAGAGGAGAACCTTCGCCATAAACAGACTCAGAGTGAGTTGGAATGGTTCTTTTAATCATTAGTAATTAGAGAAAGTTATAGCATCGTTCTTAATACAAGGTCGGTGATAATTGAAATCCTACTACCTAGCTTTATTGAATGAAATTTACATGAAATGTGTCTCTCATTATTGTCAATTTGCCCTAAATCCACCTGTCACCTGTTTATTCAGGATTACACGTGGAGCGTAACGCATTTGGCTTACGTAATGATTTCTATCAGTCAGCTCCAACCACGAGCTGCGTTAACGAACGTCGTTTCAATGAGTGATGAATGGTTTCCAGGACACGGAGACGCTGAAGCAGTCACCGACGGACACGATCACGCAGTACGCTTACAATCTGATGAGCCACCAGACGAAACTCGCTCAGCGGTGTCTCGACGACCGCGCCGGCAGGTAAACCGTAGATAAACCGATGATGTCTCGATTGTTAGCATCTTCGGATACCGCCTCAATGGATGTCGGTTCGAATCTCTGGACACTGGGACGGAGCTTTCACTAAATGAAAGTACATATACACATTGCACATGGTCGTAATGCTTTTAGGGTTAGTTGCCACCCTCAAGTTAAATGTTTTTTCTCGGAGCACCTGTTAATGTACAAAAATATGATGATTGTAGTATCACCTACCTATGTACCACGATGGTAGATGATGTAGTGGTGGTAGGATTTATTGTAAGGCCTCTTAGGTACAGCTACCATCCTTAAGTTAACTGATAGTGTTACCAGTTTAAATTAGTACATATCGGTGTTCGAACACCCCATCAGTGAAAGCGTTTGAGTCGTGGGCCTCTCTTATATGTATATATGTACATCTGCAATCATAAAAAAAAAGTAAAAATAAACGTATGTAACAATATACCCATATATTGTATGTAATCATTGCTTTTTTAATGTTTTCACTTTATAATTACTTTGAAAGATGTAGATAACCTAAACAATTTTAGAGATTCACAATTATTGTTTATTTTAGTCTATGGCCCCTGGAAAACTCCACAATTCTGCCAGAGTCATGTAGATGTTTATCAAATCAACTAAATAAATGAACAAGAAATTTGATGTTGATTTAGACTACCACCATATGTCTAAAATATTAAAAAGACAGTTCACAGTAAACTGTGATTAGTAAGTAGCTAAGCAACTATGTTAGTAAATATATATATATATATATAATACAAATATATGTGTACACACACATATTCACATAGTATATAATTCGTAATTACTACTATATGACATTGTATTTAATCTAAGATTATACTGTTGTTCCACTTTACATACTTTAACGTAACATATTGAACTTATATATTGGTTATTTAAACAATTATGTTATTTTCTTTTAACTTTTGGTTACAATAATAATAATAAATGTTATATAATATTAATGAATATTCCTAATGGAGATATGGACAAAACTTTTATTCATAAATTTAAATTGTTTGCAAAATATCTGTATGTAATGGAACGTTTTTGAGTGATAAGATTGAATTGAATGAATGCTATACAGAGTTGCTTGCATAAAAACCCTTAAACCAGACGTTTAGCTAGAGACCGCTTAGACACGCTTTTTAAAATGTGTTGAATAAAATTTACGATTTTAGACACTGTTTACTAAAACTCTTGTTAAACACATGTACATTTTTGTTTTTTTAATAAAATTGTTAAGGTTTAATTTTAATTATTTTTTATTATCTTATCATGTTTAAAGATAAGCTCTCGTGTCTGTTCTCAAAGGATTTACTTGCTACTTAATAAAAAAAAAAAACTAAGATCCGACCAAAACTCTTCATTCAATTCTTTTGTCCGTGGATTCTCTGTCATTAATGTAGATTTGAACTATCCTTCCTGTACCCTTATGTCCTTTTTTGTGCCCCTGACCTTTTCTGTACAGCTGGCAGTGTGTACACAAATTTCATAGTCATCGGTTGAAAGTTTGGAAAGCGTAACAAACATACTAACAAACTTATTTACCTTCATATAGGTTTCTAAAGTATATGTTTACAAACAGGAGGAACAGCAATTCGGATATATGCAAGTATGGGACCTCAACGCAGGAGTGCTCCTGTCTCTTCAGCAAAGTGTTCAGGCTGCCCTGCAGACATATTCTTATGCTGACCACTGAACTCAAGGTGAGAGAATCGCGTGCAATGATATAATCAATTTTCTCAACAATTTATTTAAATTACCAACGGGCAGTTGTCCCCGAGTACTGACCACATGAGTACTGACCAAGGAAATGAGACTAAGATGCTTCTTTACAATTAAACCATGTATTAAAATAAAATGGCTACTGAACGTTAATTAGTCAATTCTGTCAATTTTTTAAAAGATTTCTCTACTGCCTTTTGTCTCACTCACTCGCTCAATTTTTTTTTTGTTACATATCCAGACCGGTTATGTGCTTACATACATTCGATAATTCATTTTCATTTATAAGTATATAGGTATCGCGATATATATATTTTTAAATAAGTTCCAATATTCTAAGAAGTGAAATAAAAAAAATTGTTTGAAATATATCGTACAGTGTTTTCGTGATATGTGTACATAGAGAGACCTTTCATCTTCCTATTTATATAGATATGTTTGTGTATCCATAGGTCAAGACTCACATACCGTTCGAGCCTCGGTGGACGGTCCAGCACTGTCTCTTCGGCTGTGACAACAACACACAAAACAACACGACCAACAATACGGGTAATTCACTCATTCAGTAGTAAGACATGGTCACTAACTATAGACCTAATAAAAAGGCCTTAAAAAAACTTCAAGGTCCATGCGGGAATCGAAGTCATCCTTATCACTCTAAATTGAGAAGATATTGAGGGGTCATCTATAAATTTTGCTGACACGTTAAAAGAGGGAGAGGGTCAAGAGAAACCGACAAGAAGGGGGAGGAGTCATACTTTTGTGACGTCACAAATTATGAAACTAAACTGCAATAAAGAACTTATTATTATTTTATTATACCTAGTCTACTAATAATAAATTAACAATTAAAAAAAAAATTGTCTATCTGTCTGTTTGTTTATTTGTTTGCTCCGGCTGATTTTCGGAACGTTTAGGATAGCTGATCTTATAAGAAGTAACTATAGCTTTTTTGTAGTTGTCAGGGTTGACAAGCATTCATTGTTTTATTTGTAACAACGTGTTTGCATACACCCCATACACATAAAATACATAAAGTAGAAATAGAATATATTAACCATACATATTTTTAATTACAGTGAAAATGATTATCAGTTCCTAAAAATAATTATGTTTTTTTGCAGGCAACACATATATGGACCAAGTGGTGGTCGAAGACAATCAGCACAGACAGGCAATACAGCAACAACCTCAACAGATACACCAGGTGATCACTCAAACAGACCTTTAGATCCTTACCACACCATTCATATCACCAAATAAAAAATAAACGCTCAAAGTCGAAGTAACCTTTTTATGCGATTCAATGTTGATACACTGTTTATTTTAAATTGAAAACTTCTTTTGCCCTAAATAGTTTGAAACTTGAAACGAAAAAGCCACATTAAAAAGAGACAAATATATACACATATAGGGTTTACTGTGCGAGTGAACGAGATAGCACACATTATATAGCGTTTCTTATATTAAGATGATGATTCATTTGTTGGCAGGTTGGAGGTGTCAGACAACAGCAGTATGTTCTGGCAGCGACTCCGGGTCAAACTGCAACTCCTGTCTCACAAGTAACTCAGCTTTTTTTTTCTCCATGCGATTCGTATTTAATAAGTCTAACACCCTAAACCCAAAGACACAGTTTTTTGGCGGGATCTTAGTTTGTCATGTATTACATTTTCAAGGATACAGAGGTCAAATTTATATTGACGCGAGCGAAGCCACAAGCAAAAGCTCATAGTAGTGTAAATGTAGGCATCAGATTTGCTAGAAGATAACGAAAATAATTTATCTTCAAGGTGATCTTCTGCGGTGGTGGAGTTGGCAGCGTCGGTACAGTGGGCACGGTGGGTGGAGCCGCGCCAGTCATCACCTCCGTGCTACCCGCCGGAGGAGCAGTCCTCACTCCTCACCATGCCCTCCATCACTGATCACCAGCTTAGTGACAGCCCTGCACCACTGAACACTGCCTGTCTACTTCCTACTTTGGCTATTTATTGGAAGATTATCACTGCCAGTGTCGAATTGTCTCGTGATGATGTCAGTATCATGACAAAATAGTGGCTCCTTTGAAAGGATTTTCTAGAACATTGTTGTGACATTGATGAGTTCATGCTCTGCATTGTTATTTCTCAGTCCCTTTTGAGCATATTAACTGATTTAGCATCATGCAAATTGCTACCAATATTATAAAATATAGGGTTGAATAATGCAAGAATGTCCTATATTGGAAGGATATCATCGCCTGTATAGAAAGTGTCTCGTGATGACGTCAGTGTCCAGAGAAAATGGTGGCACCCTTGATAGAAGTTTTTGGAACATTTTTGTCACATCTTAAAAGTCATGCTCCATTTACTTGAACACAACAACCGAACTTTATTACGCAAGATGGCACCAATATTACCAAAAATAGAGTCGAATAACGCAAGAATTAATGAAAAAAATATATAATTCCATACACGACAGGATAGGATTCAACTAAAAACTTCCACTGATATTGCTTTACAACTCTTACACAAGAAGTGCATAGACAATGCAGATTTCCACGGGAGACATGATATAAACAATGGTTCGCTCCTTCGAACCGAGTATTCATTAGGCACTAACATTACAGACGAAATTATTACTCAAGAAATGAACTCCGTTATAACTATGTAATCTCAATAGGGGTGTAGGAGGGTCTCTTGAAAATACCTGTAAAATTAATATATAGTAATAATAAATGAACATAAATAAATAAGTGAATACTCTTTGCTAGAGTATTTACGTCTATCGTCACGTTTGAGTTACGTCACACGATTTTAAACAACACTTTATTCATTATATCCATACTGATGTGTTAAAACGTCAGAATAATGTTTTGAAAAGTGTGGTCGTAACCCGCAGTGAATGGTCTATCTGATGCAGTGATCATTCTAAAGATATTTTGAACTTGTAAATTATTATACAATATATAGTATAAAAAAAGTAATTATTTATAAACGACTTAAAAAGGAGGTTCTCTCTTCAGTGACTTTTTTTAACATTTTTACCTGAGAACGTTGTCCTTTATAAACCAATTTGGAAAGTTCTTTTTCTATTGGAAATTAGGGATCCCATTTTAATTTTGATAGCATTGTACCTCTTGATGTATCTGTGGTCGAAGATACATCAGGGAAATCTAATAAGAAATGTATAGGTTCTTGAGATATTGATAGGTTTACGACTATCCAACACAAGATACCTACCCAACTATGGTCAAGGACGTTCTCTGGTGCATTTCATGGAGTAGATTTTTTTTTGTTAAAATTTTATTATTTAGTGTCTATGACCCTATTACAAGGGAGATCGGTGCGTGTAATATCAATAATTTTCGCCTTCCCCAGTGATCGTTCACAGAAAGAAGTACATTAAGTTTATAAGCTATAACTTAAGTGATGGCCCCTATAGATATGTAGAGTGAAAAACAGTGTTGTGATTTTAAGTTTGTCAAGTCTAGCGAGAGTGCCTTTTGCCATAACACTGCAGATGGATACTTGTCTATGGACAGAGAAATAAGTCAGGTAGGGGGTATTTGTATAGAAATTTGTCATTCGCTGATATTATGTCAGTGACATAGTTGTTTTTTTTTATTAGATTTTAATTAATCATTAGTAGGTTATGTTAAACTTTGTAAATATCTTAGAATTAAGTCGATAGGTAACAGACGGTTATTAGTTTTTTTTTTTTTCTATGAGAGCTAACAAAATAAAAAAGATAATTGTATGGATGATGTTTCTTCTTTGTTTTTCCTATGATTGCATATAATAGTTTAATTATTTTCTTTCATTTCACTACAAAGTGACGTCAGTGTAGTCAAGAAGTAATGGTGCAATCCAAAAGCAATAATGGCCTACTGACAGGTCTATGGCCAGCCACCGCTATTATGTGGACCTGTAAGAATCCCAGTACCATAATATACTAATCTTGAAACGCGAACATCTACAAGAGTCGCTGTTGAGGATTTTTCACCATGTGTGTGGTGGTATCGGTGTATAGAAGACATGTACAGTGGTGTACAGACAACGTACCACGCCATTAATATATATATATATTAAATCTAAAATGCGATACACTTAATAGGGTGACAATTACAGGCGTGAAACCTTGTATATGATGATTCAATACAATCACTAAGAGTTTGCTAGAAATGGTGAAATAAATGTGTTTATAGTTCGAATTAACGTCTTCAGTGACGATCAAAGTAATGTTTAGATTATGTTTTAAATTGCTAAAAGTAATGTTTTTTTTAATACTACATGAACTCCAGGAAAACTCCTCAAGCCCACCTCGTTATAGTTACCAACCTCAAATTGAAAGTCTGTCACCCAGCACCTGTCAGTATATTCCATCAGCTACACTTGTGAGTCAGTTCCCCTCTAGGAGAAGCGTGTTTACCATCTTAATCTGTATCGTCATTTAACATCGGGTGAGATTGTGGTCAAATACAGTATAAATAAAAGTTCTATTGTATTGTGTTTCGCGGTCAATTAATTGTTATTAAATCTGCTGGGTAACTTTGAAGGTTTTATGAGTGCACCACACATACATACAGTTTAATGGTTTTAGTAAATTGTGATAATTCTAGGAAAAAAGAATAAATTATCTACATGTATACAGCATGTATTTGTAACTTATTTTACATAGTTATTATTATGTATTTTATTAATGATATATTAATAAAAATTACATTAGAAAAGTATGTATTATTTATTTACTTACTAAAAAACAAGAGGGTAGGTACCAAATCTTCCCTTTACAGTTCGATCATATAAATAAAAAGCCTTTTATTTAATTTCTTATATGTTCACATTTTACGTGTGTTCTTTAATTTATGTACTATAGAGAATAATCTTATCTTATGTTTATATTATGAAACGATAATTGCGCAATAATTAAAGCACGAACCCCTCATGTGAGGGTGATGGCCTACTACAAACTACTCCAGCTGTTTCTATAGTTTGCTTCCGATAGCCATTTGTTCCCTACATATGTCGTCTTCATAGCGTGTTTTGGGTCTTCTCTCTTTATGGTACCTCTCGGACCCGCCCAAGTAGTTACCTGTTTCGTCCACAGGTCGTCACTTATTCTGGCAACATTTCCTGCCTATTGCCAGTTTAATTTTAACGAATATGTAAGAGCATCAATCAGTTTTCTTTCATTCCTTCAAACGGTATGGCAGATTTCTTTAATTCTTTTAACTTTCACAATACTTACGATATTATATATATATATATATATATATATATAAATTCATTCCCGGGATGTATATATATATATATATATATATATATATATATATATATATATATATATATACATTATACTTATGACCATATAATGAAGTAAAATGGCAACAAAACAACTGAATACAATTCTGTCAATATTTTCTTACATACTGTCTCACTCCCTTTTCTTCGATTTTTCAGACATTCGCTTTCATACGTACTTTGTCTTGACAATTACATACACAATAAAAAAAGAATTAGTCAAATAAGGGAACATACTGACACTACGTAACCCGTTCGGGCGCAGTGGAGGTTTTCAAAGTACCACGCTTGGTCACATGGAGGAGGGGGAAAACTGTATTTATGAATTATTAGATGAAAAGTAAAGTATTTATATTACTACAGATTGTCACCAAGGGAAGGAGGGGCTAAAGAAGTCAAGCATGGGTCACGTAGTAAGGGTACAGAGTGGGTATAGCTGGAAGAAAAAACATGCGTCAAATTATAATACGTAAATAAGGCAAATCACAGTTTACTTCAATAAATATTTGACATAATTAACATACTGAATTTGAATACAATAATAATGAGTAATCTGGTAACACCTGGTAATCATAGATAATTTTAACTCAAAAGACTTGTAGCCTTAATAGAGTATTACAGATAATAAAAACATCACCATGGTTCACACATCTCATATTTCTCAATACACTCTATCAGCCAGCCGATGGGTAAAGCCTTCAGATGTTGCATATTGTACATTGGCTCGTATATATTTTTAAATATGATATAATGAGAACAATTCACCAACTTCCCACCCTTCTTTGCATGATAGGGAACTAACTTCTCGGAATCTGGAATTTGTTCAGGGTTCGGAGCTCGTCTCAGCACTACACCACCAGCGAGTGTTATGAGTTTGGTCAAAACAATTTTCGTTACAATTAGCCGTTTTGTTATTTCATATTTCATGCTGAAATCGTGCAAATAGAAATGGCATCCATCGAATAAACCAGGGAGCAGTTTGTATTTATTATATCTTGCTGTTTTCGGTCCTGAAATAAGATGATATTTTCCAAACTTACACCACTCTATACCACCAAGGCCAATAATAATCAAAGATACCATCCTTTAATTTCCAGACATTAATCTGACTGTATATCAGTTTATATAATTTACCAAATTATCCACCTTACACCACCTTTTGATGTGATGATGGGTTAGTATGTTCAGACATTGTGTCAAACAACGTAGGTTCAAATCTAGATTCTGATCTTTCAGCGAAGGGTAACATTTTAATGAAACCATTGACATTGTGTTAAGGCTGGCTAAGTACCCCCCTCAAGTTGAAAAACCTTAAAGATGTGTTACCCACAGCTACACTTAAAAGCCAGTTCTCTTCTAGGTTTAGCATGTTTGACATTTTAAACCACATCATCATTTAACATCAGATGAGGTTGTAGTTAAATGCTAAAAAAATCTATAAAGTTGTACAAAAACTCTTTGATAAACTAGTAATCTGATTTCGGATCTTATTGCAGAACTTGTCATTATTGTAATGCTTATGTTTTTATGATACTACCTGTGATTTCACCACAATTTTTCCCTTCACAAAATTGGATTCAAATGCTTTGACATGTAGAACCTTCATCCAAGTAGTCTAGATTCAATTAAAATAAAAGAAGATGGTTGTTTATTAACAGGCCTCGCAGAACATTGGTTGTGAGTACTACAATGGTAAGATCTCTGCCAACAATTGCTGAGTGATAAGAATAATTATCACCTCTGGGTCTGAATGTTAAATCTTAACTGATAGTATGAATATGAGATTGTTTGTTTATTATGCCTTAACTACTCGGGTAAATATCATGAAATTTTACCAAAAAATGGAGACTACAGAAAAGATTGTGGCGTACATGTCATCCAAATAAAGTACCATCCCAAGGGATAGGTCAAATCTACTCTGGCAAAAGTGACAGTATGGGCAACAGGTAGTATTTAAATAAGTGTTTATATTGGCTGATAATTACTATAATACAAATTATGCTTGTGGAAATTGTTTCCATATATTTAATAATAATGTATATAATGAAAATATACTTCCTCGAGACTCAATTTTGCCAAAATTACTAAATGTATGGGAATAGAACTGGGACTATTCAATGTGGAATTTTCCATAGATAGTTTTAGACTGCTTTTTTTTGGACTTGATTATATGTACAATATTTTTTAATACAAAATGAAGTCAGCGAGATTGAGCTAGTATTTATATATATCACTTTATTTACCTGTGTATGCTTTTGAACTCACGCCAATGATTTCGTAATCATCGAAAGGTTTTAAAGTCTCCTCTGTTGAATGCATTACCCAGTCGGAAGACAAAATCCATATACACTGATACAATTCCTCGTAAAACATCAAAACTCGTTTTACAAACACCATCCTCGGCATCAACAATCAGATGTGTTATATTCTTGCTCCATTTAGTTTCAATATGCAAGTTGTTATGATGTTTGCTTAATATTTTAAGTTTGTTGCATACTGTTCTATAGTCAGATGAACAATACACCCTAATATTTTCCATATCTAGTTCAGAAAGTAAAGTTGACATGTGACTTACATTCACGGATTGCGTCTGAATTAGGTTTTCTGATGCAGTGATTAGTATATTTTTTAATCCTTCCGTCGCTAGCTGTAGGGGTGTCTCTCCTTTGCAATTACGAGCATTAATATCAGCGCCATATTTTACTAGTTCTTCTGCTATGTGTCCATGTTTATATCGGATGGCCTCATGTAAGGGTGTCTCATTCCCCTGACCGGGCACATCGATAAGTGTATTATACTTAAGGAGTAGTTGAACTAAGTCCAAACGATTGTTTTGTACCACTTCATGTAGAGGAGTCCACCCAGCATTGTCTTTAGTGTTTGTATTTGCACCTTGGTTCAACAGTTCGACAATTTTATCGTCTTTTCCAAGTCTGCACGCAACGTGAAGCGCAGTTTCCCCTTTATGATTACGTTTGTCGACATATTTATTAAACGTACTACTTGCTATCGAAGTATCGTGGATTTTTGGCTTTGAACTCTTACCTGTAGCGTTTTCTTTCAATGTATCCACGCTAAGATCATTAGTTACGTTTGCAGCATTGGATTGTTCAGGTCTGAATTTTTCGAACATTTTACTAAGTTCTTTAGTCGAATCTATGCAAACCTCCGTACGATCGTCGGTGAAGGTTTTGCAGCCCTCGAGATCAACACCGCAAGACGGACAATTGGTTAAAATATCAAAATGTTCAGCACAAATCATATGAAAACATTTACTTAGTGTTACTGGTTTTTTGCAGAATTCTTTACATACGCTGCATGTAAAGTCTTGTTTTACAGCGTCGAGAGCCTTTAAAAAATTATCCATAAGGTCTTTTTTATCCATTTTCTAAATAAATATTATCCTTTACGCTAACTCTGAGTGTACGCATATAACGATTTCGGCAGTTCTAGAATACTTTCAAATAATTTCCACCACAAAAACATAGAAGTATTCACTTTTTTTGTTTTCTATTAATTCCATTCTATAGAAAAAGCAAAGATATCTACACCATGCAGCCAATAAGTACAGTGTACCTGTATGAGAAATAGTCTGTGGTGTAAATGCACATTATACGCTACACCCGCATGTACAGTGAATGTTCGTCTTATCAGACGTATAAAGTTTGTCATTGGCAGAAAGTTTTTATTGAGTTCACGTGAATAAAACATGTTATTATTTAGGAATCGATAATATGGTAAACATTGAAAATATGTATTATGATAAAATTATATATCTATATTTAGTATAACACGTTCAGCGACAAAACGTTTAGCTAACATCTAATTATGATGGGGACGAAAGACAACTGCAGTAATAAGTGTTGAATTTCATTCATAATTAATTAGGGCAAATATTGATGTGTATACCACATGCTTTTTGGTAATTTTACGGGTTAAAGGTCAATACAGTTATTTATGTTTCTGTACTTACATTTACGTATATATTTCAATGTTCAATTTTGTGTCTTTTGTTTTTCAGTTTCGTTTATATATTTATTTATATGAGTCTGAACCACTGTTTTGGAATCTCGATAAACCAAATGACAAGAATTGTCAGATCTGGCAACACTTTTTATTAAAATAGCAAAGACATGTATATGAAAAGTGTTGGATGTCATATAAAATACCAGTACTGCGTCGATTCCTTCGTTTATGTTATTTAACAAACTTCCGATAGAAACTATTTGAGTCGTATAGAATCATAGGCGGCTATCGCTACAATTTTTGGGAAAAATAAGTTATTTATGTGGCAAGACAGCAAATTTTGAATAAAAAACGATCGTGTTTTAGAAAATGTTCAGAAATGACTATTTACTTTGCAAATCATGTCCAAACTTTATTTATAGAATCAAAAGCGGCCAGCTTTTGGAATGTATTCTCAAAAATGGCTATCTTAATCTCTCGACCAATCACAGGCGCGTATTTGTCAGTTGGTTCCATGGCAAATTCAAACGATCTTACTGACTTGTGTACTCATGTTTTAAGTGATTTTTATGTGTTAAAGTTATCAAAACGACATAATTTTATCTAAATTTATAAAATGGATACTCAACTTACGCCAATAAGTGATCGACATGCGAGGAAACAACGGAGAAATCCAGAAAACTGGAAAAGAAATATAGCTAAGAGAATGAAGTAAGTACTTAGTTAGGCAGGTGTTCTCTGGGAGAGCCTCCGGCTCCCAGGGAGGTTGAGGCCAAGAGGAGGGAGGGCCGGGAGGTGGCAATGGAGAGGTGGATGCAGGACCTGGCGGACGCGCGGTTCGGGCGTTACACTATTGACGCCGTCCGTCCGGTCCTGCCGGAATGGCTTAGTAGGGAGTGGGGCGCCCTGACGTTCCGACTGGTGCAGGTACTCACCGGCCATGGCTGTTTTGGCTGGTACCTGCACCAGATCGCTCGCAGGGAGCCCACCGCCGCATGCCATTAATGCGGTGCTGAGGAGGATACCGCGTAGCACACTCTGTCTGAGTGTGTTGCGTGGGAGGGACAGCGCCGCATTCTGGCTGCGGCGGTAGGGCCGGACTTATCGTTGCCGAGTGTGGTTTCGGCCATGCTCGGCAGTGAAGAGGCATGGCAAGTGATGGTCTCCTTCTGCGAGGACGTCATCTCGCAGAAGGAGGCGGCGGAGAGGGCCCGAGAGCTGGACCCTCTTAGCGGCCCTCTCCGCCAAAGAAGAGCCGGTGGAAGGAGGCGGCGGTTTGCACGCCTCCTTCCACCTCCGTAGCCGAACTAGAGGGGATGGGCCGGGGGGCCCATCTCCTCATTGCACAAGTCTGGTTGACGAGGGGAGGTAGCTGGTTGTATACCCAGTCTACCTCCCTATAAGGACGGAGCCCGGCGGCCAACTTCCGCCGGGCTGACCGCAGGGGCGACATGGTGATAGCTTTGTACGGTCCCATGTCGCCCTAAGCAAAGCGGTGGTCGGTATACCGTGGGGCTTTAGTCCGTGCGAGTCGGACATAACACACTCTCTCCCCCGAGAGGGTGTGTATCCATAAGGGATTTCCCCACGTTAATAAAAAAAAAAAAAAAAAGGGTTGACTACTCTTTTGTTATTAAATATTTTATTATATATTTATTATATTTTGAGTATGAAATAATCAAATAGTTTACCTACAATTTTCATTAGATGGTACTATACAATATTATATTTTTTAGGTATTCAGCAAAAAGTGTACCCGAAAGAGTATGTGATCATTCCACTAAATCTTTTCAATGCAATTCTCTTACCATGGCAAACATAATAGCTTTACACACAACATTTTACCGTTATAAAAACAAAAAAGATTTTGGGGCTGTTTGGAGTGAATTACCTACTTATTCATTTTATAAAGAGTTGATACTTCTACAGGAACAACTAACAGCAACATCCAGTCCAGAAGAAATTTATTGCGAAGAGAGACTCGATGAAGTTAATGATTTACGAATTTAGAATAAAAGAATAATGCATACTAGAAATAATGTATAAGCGAAAGTTAATATTAATGTTTGGACACGTGAGAGTTTGTTTTAAAATTATTTTGAGTTGTAGAGTTATTACATAGATACATTTTTCCTAATAAGTTATTCGCGACTAAACTTGAAATGTGTGAATTTATACTATTGTAATAAAATATTGTTATTTCTTTTGATTATATTATAATATTCTATTATTATGCATTACTTTAGAACATTGTAATCATCATCATCATCATACCTTAGAGTTTAACATTATGTATAGTAAATACCGCTTTCTTTAATATTCATCAGATTGTGATAACTTTTATAACTTACATCTCAAATACCTTAGAAAAAGTTCCTATAATTTTAATACATTAGTTGAATTTAATAAAACATAAAATGCTCTTAAAGTTTTTTTTTGGCAGCCTTAAGATTAATCGTTATTTTTTTCGTAAATCAACATCAAATATGGCTATCTGTGAAGAAGTTTAGTATCAAATATGGCCATTTTTTAAGGTTAGCATCAAATGCGGCTATCGCCAACATAAAAACGTTAATATTGGTTTATTTTTAAACTTTGTCATACTAACTTTATGGTGGCATATAAGTGAACTACCTATAGATTAAAATAAAGTTTATACATTCATCATCACTGCTATACTTTAGAAAAAAACGTTTTTTCCATTTTGCCAAAAGTATGTTGAAGTGTAGATAGCCACTTTTGATTATATACGACTCATTTTTAATGAATATGTAGTCATAGTACTCATCGTATAATTTGGCGAAGGGCGACAACGAGCATTTCTATCAGATGTTCGCCCGATAGTATAACTGTATAGTAACGGCATACTATGATGGTCTTTTAGACAGATTACAATATTGACGAGAAATATAGATTTTGTTTACAAATATATATACTCAAATACTGCTTTGTTTTACATTAAGCATTGATGCGATTTTGTTGGAGGTATCGATTTAAATTATAAGAATTATGAATGCATAAAAAAAATAATCATTCAGATATTAAAAAAAAGTTACGTATACTATATATCACATGGGAAATATACTTGATCAAATGATGTAAAAAAAACACTTAACTCCATTAATGCGATCTTTTGGAACCATATTTTAATGTTTCTTTTTAAAATTACACCAATTATATATATAATATTTAATTTCAAACAACGTATAACTTAAATAAAACTTTATAATATTGGCAATAATATACATCTTCTTCCTTTATAATATTGGCAAAGTAGAAGCATTTGGTAGTAAAAGTTTTGTTATGTCTTCTTGCTTTATAATATTGGCAAAGTAGAAGCATTTGGTGGTAAAAGTTTTATTTAAGTTCATCAAAGTTCATTTTTCATATTTAAAAATAAATGTAACCGATACTATAAAATTTAATTAATTAATAACAATTTATAAAATATTACATAAAATAACAATTTAATTTTGGGTTATTTAAGGAGGAAAGAAAATCAATATTATTAACATATTAAATGGTTTATTTAGTCTAAAAATGCATAGACATATTTTTTTATGGTGATTTTTTCTATATACTTATAATTATAGAACCGACTAGAATTGATAACAAAATCAAGATTGATGGCGCTATTGTATACCCAAAACTGCAAGTAAAATCAGTTGCGTTTCATAATTTGACGTTCAAAGTTCATTGGTATTTTATCGTATGGATGCATGCTTAACATGTAATCTGATGCTAAGCTACGCGTGTTATTATGGAATATGACATCCATATTATGATTAAATGGACCGTACATAGAAAACATTGGATTATGGAACGGAGGGTGTTTGCCAAACATTTGGTCCATCTTTGTCAATACATTAACGACTTCGTGTCGTCGAACTTCTGTTAGATTCTTGGCGGCAAAAACATGACCAATATTTGACCAACTGATGAAGCAATATTTGTTATTATCTTCCGGGCAAATAGGAACTATTTTTGTAAAGTCTATCGTTGTATACTGGGTTTTGTTACCTGTAATGAATAAACATTTTATTGTATCGATAAACTATAGATTAGAAATGTGGGAGAATAATGTCATTAAAATTATTGACAATTATTTGATTTATATTCTCAATTATCTTCAATTACTACCAAATATAATAATCATCGGTGCCACAAACACAAGGAATTGTATGCTTTTTTATGTATCAACTATCACACTAATCTCTGAAACTAACAATCAGACTGAAAAACAACTATTTATTATTGCATTTTTGCAGTGTATTTAACATCACGCTACGTCCCTTAGGAGCGAATCAATAACCACATAAACTGTGAATAATTTAGCCTAGCATTCAACTGTTAGTGGCATCTGCATTTAAGATCTTATTAATCATTTCTTGGACTTCAAAATTAAAAAAAAGTGGGAGTGTGCTTATGACCATACGACAGAAGTGATAACTTCTGAATCGAACGATGCACTCCTTGTCAGACAGTGAACGTAGTTAATGACCACCAGAGCTGAGTATATACGATTTAGTGCTTTACAAGCCCGAGCGAGCTTTATGTCAAGTTGAGACGAGTAACCCAGATTCAGCGTCACTGATCCAAGCGTGACTGATTCACTTAAGTTTACTGTGGCTATAGAAGTTTTCTATCTAATAAACGCTAGGGTATTTATACTAACCCGCAATCATATTGAAAGCATTCATACTAATAAAGGCCACATCACTCTTCCCTTCAGCGAGTGACGTAAGCGCTCCCAATTCTCCATCTTCGTAGCAACTCTTCAAATTTTCCGTCTCGTTCTCTACACCGGGAGCGCATATTTCTTTAAAATATCCATTAATAAAATCTTTGCAGCTGATTTTCTCTTTATCGATGGTATAGCGTAGAACGGAATGCCAAGAGACGCCATCGTAGCGCGGGAACGCGGCGCGTTTTCCGCGTAACTCGGAGAGTTTTGTAATTTTCAAGTCGTTATTAACGTATGCTACGACCGTGTTGGTCTTTTCCACGATTGGCGTGATTTCATGTAACAGTGGAGTGAGCGAGTAATCTCTGGAAATTTAAGGAATATTTAAATAAAACGTAATTGTGCATAAGACTTTGTACCTTGAAGTTTGCCTGCCAGTTAAAACGCATACATCTACATGTATTGCTTGCTGTCCAAATCTTGCATCTCTCTCATCATCTACATCTTGCGCCCCGCAATTATCGTTTTTGCAAACTCAAGTTGTTTTTAAAGTAAATATTCGGAAATACGAGTTGTTGGTTTCTTTCGTTTAGATCGCCAATATACTCGATGGCAGATATTCAAAGTGAGGATAGTAGAAAGATGAGCTTTAAAAATGTATTAATACGTTTACTTATCACGATGTTTTGCGTTTATGGAAATCTCTTGATCTTAATACTTAGAGGCAGCTTAAAAAACAAATTTTATAACCTGTTTTCAGCTTCACCGAACTACTAAGGGGAACGCTTAAAACACTTACCTGATTTTATATTGGTAGCCAGCACAAGGGCGCATGGTGCGCCTCGGCTTTGATTGTTGCTTCGTACCCGGAATCTAACTAAGATAAATTTCTACATACGTATAGGAATTCGTGCGATATACACGTGTACCAAGGATGTATACCTAACTAACTCAAACATGTATTTCGGATCTGACAACTAAACTAAATTTATCACTAACCTCACACCCTTTATAAGCCAGTCGCTGTCAGCAATAGTGACGTCACTATCCCCAGTTTTGACAGCCTGCATACAAGCTTGCGTGTCCTCTCGATAAACGCATTGCAACGGCGGCGCAACGCCATACACTGCCCCGGCTTCACTTAACCATTCACACTTGTTCTTCGCTAGCAATGATGTTGTACACATCGTGATGTGTCTGCAATGATTAATATACTATATGATGAAACCACAATGCAAGTGAAACTTTTTTTGGAGGGTAGGTATTTAATTCAAAATTTTCGGATAATTATTCGATTTAGGGTATTAAAATCGCGATTTTCATCTTACCTTAATAAGTCAAAAATGGGAATGGTAATGGGAAATCAATAGTAGAAAAATTCTTACAAAAACCGATTTAATCTATGTTCTCTAGTTTTTTCACACATTTTCTTTCATTATTTTTCTTTCCTGGTAACCCAAACATATTTAAAGCTTGTTACTTTAACCCTTAAATGCAAATCGTTGCCAAATGTCTACATGTCACTTTCACTTAATTTTATTCAAAAACCTGAGTGTATGTGTTTCCGAAATCACCGTTAAAACCTTAAAAATACCTCACATGTGAAAGAAAAATTTCACATTACTTTTGGCGTGAGAGTTATACTTTTTTGTTGTTGTTGAAAATTGATTACAGAATTCAAAACTCATGTCAAAAGTCACGCATTTAAGGGTTAAACCCATATGTAAATTCATTATAAACTATAATACTATCTATAATTTTCAACACATTTATAATGTATGGTAAAGTCAGCTTTTAATATTATATATAACTTATTCAGGATAGCTTATAATACTAAGTAAGGCTTAAAGGATTGGTATTCATTATCTTAATAAATTACAAAAAGGAAGACTGTTACAGTCATTTTTATTTGACATATTACAATCCGTACACATTTTAAATGGCATTTATATCAATTAGATAGAAAAATGCATTGAGATAAAGGACAAATACCTCGGTGGATCGCATCCGGCTTGGCTGTAGGCTTCTCTAAAACCTTTGGCTGTAGCGAGATAGTCCAAAGGTGCTTGTGGAGGCTGCAGCGGCTGTGGCAATGCTTGGTTACTCTCTAGCAGGGCTGTCAAAGCACCTGGCCAGTGTGGATCCACTGTTACATTATTATTTGTCAATGTGGATACCAATTTAACCACTGCTTCTGACGCTTTCCTGTTAAAATATTTCACAGTCAGGCATACAACATTATCTATAAATAAGCAATGTTTACTAAATTTATTTTATGTATTTCGAAACGGCTCTAACGATTTGGATCAAATTTTGTATTCAGATTTGTTATTAATACTTAACTATTACAAAATGCTATTTTTGCTATTTCGTTTAACAGCAAAAATGGTATTGCGTTGGTACATTGCGTTCCTTCGGTCGTTATAATTATAGCAACATTGATAACGCGCAGAAAAAAATTAGCATTTCGCACTTAGCGTGCTAAGTATAATTCGCAATGCATTCTCATTTTTACAACGAATATTCATTTCACTATCGTGTCAATGTTATAATTTGTTAGAAAACGTAACCAGTGAATTATCTAACAGCAGAATAACTGACAACAGCTTTATTAATTATTGATATATAGCACTTATTGCAATCCGTATAGATAGTATCGGCTATTTCTAACTTGCAGTCGTTCATAGCTTCCTTTGCTTTGTATCTTTATATATCATGGGCTATATGTTATTCTGATATATAAGCTACATTAATATAAAGTTTCGTCAAAATCTATTGAGTAGATTTTGCTTGAAAGAGTAACAGACATCCATCTATCTTCATAAACTTTCTCATGTACTATATAAGCACAAGCTTATACCCGTGACTTCGTCTGTGTTATGCATATCTTAATAATAATTTTTCTTTAAAATTCTAATAATTACATATTAAAATATCGTGATATTTTGCATGAACTGGTGTCTTAGAATCGAAATAATAGAAATGTAATCTAATAATTGAAATCTAAAGTATCTTAGAAGTAAAATCAACAATTTCAATAGATATCTATTTAGTAGTTATTACCTACGTGATGTGTCCACAACGGCACACTTTTTATTCGACCTAACTAACGCCGTTGGCTTGAAGGGTCTTTATAGCTTCACCGGGCTTTTAGGGTGAACGTTTAAGATACACAGTCGTATGGTAACGAGCTCAAAGGCACATAGGTGTGCCTCAGCTTTGACTGTTAACTTGCATGCAATATCGCGTATCGATCTAAACTATTCATGCAAGCTATGCTATCCATACGTGTATGCATTGATAAGACTCGTATAAGAACTTTTATATATGCCTCACGAGTCCGTACACGTATTTTCAAACTGACAATATATCTAAAGCTAACTGACCAAAAAAAAAAAAGGGTAAATAGTAAAAACCCTTCAACAACATGTGTATTTACCGTGTGTGTACACGTGTATGAAGTGATCTATATTGTGTGTTATGAGCTAGGGAAGACAGTTTCACTGTATCGCGATAGAGGAGTGCTCGTCTTTTAGAGCGTTTGGCGCTGGGCACGGGAGTGTAGTCCGTGGTGGATACCACTAACCGGCTGCGGCAATGGCACACTTCTATCATACTATTTATATAGATAGATTGAGATTGTACCTTTTAGCAACGATGACTGGCCATGGTCTATGCAACCAAACACAGGGTTCCGGGTTACCCTTCATTGGTTGCCAAGTACCGTTACGGCAGAGGAAAGCATACCTTTCCGACGAGCGGTGGATTGACTGCTTACTAAATGGTGTCAACTGTTTAAGCAAGAAATAATAACAATTTTAACCTGTGTTCTGTGTAGGAAAATCTGGATAAAGGAGAATTCAAGGGACCGTAATCTCTTTTTCACTTATAGAGGTTTCTCGCTAAACCAAGTTTTATGCTTACAGACGTGACTTTGCTTATGTAGCGACACACATACCTACATCAAACGTAATATGTGTGTACTACAACAACTTAAGCGAAAAACCAGCGGTACTATAATATCCCAAGTCTAATCGGCTTAACAAGGCGACTATTAAAGACTCACCGCCCAGGTGGCGACCACATGCTACCTGGGTGCAATTATAATCTCGCCGACAAATCCTATTTACAATGCAGCTCACAATTATTGTTTAGAATTATTTTATTATTTAAATTATCCGTGCTGTATTGTTCCATTGTTAATTCCTTGTTTCACTTTTATTTTACGACGGTAATATTATTTGTGTTAATGCCTGTGTATTTTTATCTATAAGTCTTTGCACGTGTTCTATTGGGAATCGCATAAATAAGCTTCGTAGCTCAAATAAAGAAGATTCGTAATCCAGCTGCCAAAGCGATTACTAGTCTGCACAAACGGAGTCAGATATTTTATTTATACCTTTCAACCTTCTGAAAGTAGCAAAGTGGTAAACATACTACCACTTCCGCTAAAGTGGTGACGCGACGCCGCTCCCGCGTCCTACACTTACTTATGGAAAAAGAACTTATGGAAAATATGTAGTGATAAATATATATGGATTGTACAGGTATTACAACAGGTAATAGGTAAACAGGTACAATAGGGAAAGTTGAACAATTTTTTAGGTAATAGTGTTAGGTTTTATAACAAAGTCCCAAAGCATATTATCGATTCGTCGGACTACAAGTTTAAGCGCCATGTCAAGCGGGCGTTGGTGTCAAAGAGCTATCATAGAGTGAATCAAAATCAAAATATGTGAACGATAGTGATATCTGGAATAGACTCCTCTCTGTGCATTTACTAAAACGATTATAACGTGTAATGTATTTAAATATACATCTATATATGTTAAAAAGATACATCAGATCGAGATTTTTGCCGGTAATTTTGACGTTCATAAGCGCCTTCTTAGGGCTTAAATTGAATAAAATATTTTTTGATTTTGAAAAACATCTATAGCGGCGGGTAAACCCGGCTGTTGGCGTAAAATGTTTGAATTTTTGTATCTAACGAATATAAATGTTTATTGAATATGCCAACCTACTTATTTCCTGTAGTAAACTATACATACATGCATATTACCTGTACAAAATAATTTCGATGCTTAACATCTGCCAGGCGTCGCGCAACGGTTCACAATTTTACTTATTTACTTAAGGAACTCTGTTAATATCTTCTACCTTTATATTTGTACATTTCATTTGTGTTTTTTTAGTCCCTAAATTTTATATATTTTTGAATAGAATACGATAAAAAAGTGTAAGGTAGATTTATCCAGCGTTACAAATGCAAATCCTTCGTACGATTTTATTAAAATACATCGACTCTTCTCTACTATATATAGATACTAACTTGTGCTCGCGGCGTTGCTAGCGTTTAGCTAGGGAATAGCACAATTTTTCTGGATTAAAGCTTATAACAATTTCTGTACCCCTGACAATATTTATGCAAAATTTTATAATAATCGGTTGGCCATGGTTAAGACGTGAACGCGTAACAAACAAACAGACTTACGGTCGCATTTATAACATTGATTATGATAATATACATGTATTATAAATATTCCACAAGAAATATTCTAAATGTACGTAAAAACTGCATGAAGATCCGATGGAAGAGAATGAAGCTCACATACAGACAAATACTAGGCGGTTAACACGTTCCGTTCTACGTATACCACCGGTAGTGCACGTTAAGCTTGATCTTTAAGCTACATGTACCACACATTTGTGGTGTGATACTTACTTACTTACATTTACACGATGTGATAACTACTGAAAACGAAAGAATTACTTGTTTAGTATGTAATGTCACCTTGTATGATAATATATAATATATTTAGTCCGAATGTCAAATGACATGAACGGCATGTTAGGCAAAATTAGCTTGCCACGGAGCGTGTTAAGAGCCCACGAATGTGACACGTTTTAAACGAAATTTATTTAAAGGGAAGGCTTACTCCGAAATAATCGTTGACGTCATCCATTTCAGCCCAGGTGACGTCACCGGCCGCCTCGCCGAGACAGCTGAGAGCTCCGCTGTCCCCCCAGTACCCGTCACTGGCGTCGCATGTGGACGGGGACCTGCACGCCGCGCATAGCTCTGGATATTTGCGCTCTATAAAACGTTATAAAATTATCACAAACTACATTTAAAGTCCATTCAAGTATCACGTAAGCACTAAAGAGAGCTGGGGGTCTTTGATTTGCTTATTTTTGTTGACGTGTTTTTTAAATCCTTTATAGGTTAGCATTTGACCACAACCTCAAGTAATGTTATATGATGATGTGGTATAAGATGGTAGTCACGCTACACTTAGAGGCACACTAACTCTCAAGTGCAGCTGTCGGAACACACCAAAACGTGCTTTTCAATTTGGTTGCTAGTCAGGCGAACTTAGAAAAAGTCCTACCAACATGCTACTCCTGAGGAATGGGGGATCTAGATGTGTAGGTCTGATATATAAGGCATGTGTGGGTGAACTGGGTGAACCACTATAATTTATATATATATATATATATATACTAATAATTCCTTATTGCTAGGCTTGTTAACCGCTGCCTATGAATCAATAAAGAAACCAGAATAGAAAGAAATAATTATATAAATGTTAACATAAGCATGGATGGGGGAGATAAAAGCATTGCTTATTTTTGCTAAGGGGAGGGGACGGTCAGAAATTACAAAAACCGATCCTTTTGAATCTCCCTCTAAAAGTTGATTGGCAGTGTCATATTTTTAAAAGAATATCAAAAATACTTTATTCAAATTACTTCCTAAGAAGGTGCACATGAACGTCAAAACTTCCACTGGTTTAGACAAACAACCCCCTCTTCAAGAAGAACCGGCAAGAAACTCGATCAGGTTTCTCTTTCTAACATAAATATATTAAAAAAATATTTAAGGTTACAATCATTTTTAATGGATGCGCAGAGAGAAGTCAAACTTACAGTCCGGGAAATCGGTAATGTGCTTTAGAACTTTGTTGTAAAACCGAACAAACATATTATATGTCTAATATGTTTTATGTCTCTCATCTGACTCTTTTATAATTAGAAAGAGGATATTTTCAAAAAGGTCCCACTTCGGGCGGGCAATTAGTGACATAGTAAACTTACTCAGTTCAGCATTTCTCTTTTTGTCAGGGATCCAAGGGCCCGCTTTACACGCCCTACCAAAGAAATCCACTAGGGCTTTTATCCGGTTTTCCGTTAATGACAGCTTCGGATCGCACGATTTTTCTAACACGAGTGACTCCAAATACTGTAAAATAAATGTAATAAATGCAATTTATTTTATCATATTTTTTCTCTATTACACTTTAACTGATACCCGTGACTGTGTGCGTTGTTCATTATATTAAGGATATTTTTTATGTATGGAGGAAAAAACGTTTTTCTTTTTTTTTTGAGGTTAGCGTTTCACCACAATCCCATCTGATGTTAATTGATGATGTGGTCTAAGATGGTAGTCACGATAAACCTCGAGGGAGACTGGCTCTCAAGTGCAGTTGCCGGAACACTCTCGCAGTTGCTTGGCGGAGGATTTAGAGTATGCCTTTAAGGCCATTTAAGGTATGCTTTTACCATTTTAAAGTTTATGGCTAAAAATGACACTCACCCCTGACAACGTCTCACTGAGTGGGCGAATGTCTTCGAGACCAACACCAGGATGACATAATGTCGTATTTTTTAAGACAGCGTGTAGATTTGAAGAACTGTCGGGCAATATCCTGCGGTTTACTATAGCAACGATATTTCGCTCAAAAGGCCCTGAAATACAATTAAATAATAAATACTGTTAAGTCGTGGAAGAATCTCCCAGCCAGTATGTTCGCTTCTTCCAACGTCATGGGGTCCTTCAAGCGTAACGTAAAGAGACATTTACGCCGGTCGGCATGATAACAACGACTAGCGATAAATTAGATGTCTCTTCGGTGGTCACCGTTGTTTTTGGATTGTACTGTGCACAACATCAGGCATAGTGCAGTCACTTTGCCGTGCTACAATAAAAAAAATACTATAATTCCGCACTAACGCGCATGTTTCAAATTCTATATAGCATAAATACTCTACAGTCTATCTTTGTTTATATATCTTTACTAACGGGCCCGGCGGACGTCGTCCTACTCTGATAAGTTAAAAATTGTAGAATTACAATGCAGTGCCACCTAGAGATCTAATTGCGAATTAAAATCATTCTTGAATCCACCTGACACACAGAAAATGACATCAAAATCGGTCCAATTGTTAAGGAGGAGGAGCTGAGTCACATATACGAGGTATATGTTAAGTGGTCTCTGTAGCTTCTACGGAAAGGACTGAATCTGTGTAGTAATTTCTTTCAAAATACTCTATTGCTACATATGTGTCATTTTAGTCGTTTTTGTAAACCATACTTTATCCAATTCGGTGGACACTTTTTTTTCGAACTATACGTTGTGTGCCTAATGAGTCTCCACAGCTTTACCGGATTAACGGGCGAGCGCTTACAGCGCTCAGCCGATTGGTAACAAGCTCCAGGATGCCAAAGTGGTCGAACCTCGGCTTGGGCTGTTGCCTCGGATGCAACAACGCGAATCTTTCTAAGTTATACATACACATAATGATACTAACTCAAACATGTATTTTGCATTTGTCAACTTGGCTAAACTAAAATAACCAACTCATCGTTCGCTGCCGTTATTTTAATAAGAGGATCGGATAAGAATCGATGGACACGATTTCGTTTAAAATCAATATGAGTCGGTGTTCAAGATAGATACTTACTACTTCGAAGCCTGAGTTCATTCGTGACTAACACATCAATATTAGCCCATTGCGCAGCTATCAAGTCTTCAGGACTAACCACACCGAAGTCAACAGTTCCTTTACTTATTCTTCGAAGGCAGTCCAATCTGAAAAGTACAATTAATTCTATATTCAGAGAAAGGGTAATATTTTTCGAGTATATCTATATTTAAATGTTATCAAACCGAGTCACTTTTCTCACAAACCAAACAACGGATTTTGATATATTGTTTTCACTATCGTTCACAGAATTTCTTCCAAAAAGTTTACATGTATAATAAACACATATTATTTTTATATCTATGTGTTGTATGGGTTTTTATATCTACCTGTGTGTATGAGTGCATATATGTGGGGGTAATTTATGTTGTTGTTTAACTAGTGATTGAAAATTTTCAATGTCACTGTATCGCGATAGCAGTGTGCTCGAGGGCTCCACTCCGGAAGAACGAACCTAGGCTTGAGCTGCTGCTGATGAGGTGCGCGGCGAGTGTGGGGGACGAAAATTCAGACCCAGATCACGACATTATTTTGTCGGCAGAATCGGTAAAGTGGAAGAAGTCTCACGGGTAACAACTACTTATAATATTATATTAGGTTTTAAGTATACTGTCCAATTTATTTGACGATTTTCCCTTGATTAGTATTCTAATTGATAGTTTCTATTAAATAAGATACCAAAACGATACGATTTTGTTTTAATTTTGTATTGCCAGACCTAACTATATTCAGAATTGACAATTAATTCGGCGAGACAGGTGACCGCAATTTGATACGGGTCACTTCCCTTCACCTTGACGCGTGGCAAGAGCATTTTATTATAAGTTCACAAAGGTTAGATATATCTTGATTTAGGTGCAATTAAGACAGTTACAGTAATTTCAAAGTCCGTTAAAGGTTTGCGATGAATGTTGAAATGTTTTACAAAATCATCTAATGATTTGATGGCAGACTTCTACTCCATAAAGCACAAAAGATCGAAGGGATATATATGTACGAAGATTTTTACACAATATTATTGAAGTGAAACACCTTATAAGAGAGCTTTGAAATTCTGAGCGGCAACCTTTTTGTGTGACGTAAATTTGTAGGGGTAAAGTGTTGAAAACACCGGTTCTCGTACGATCACAGAAGTTAAGCAACGTCGGCGTGGGCTGTACTTGGATGGGTGGACCACTTCGGAACACCTCGTGACGTTAGCAGTTTGTCGAATTTTTGTAGTTAAAATGTTTCCCTACATTGTAATACATTAGTATCACATCTGCCGTGTGTCTTTACGACACACCCTGTTTTTTACAAAGTATTAAATCTGGGAATAAATCGGAGAATGGCATAATGAATTATTTCGAATTGAAAATATAAATTACCTGTCAACACCCAAAACGCATTCGACACCGGCATTCTCTTCGTCTAATATGGGACAGTATTTAGGAGCTCGTTTGTATGACCCCCTGCCTTCTACGATGCAGAGACGCACTGTGGACAATAATTTTATTAGTCACTAAGTTATATTCTATAATTGGATGGAAATGTCTTCACCTAAGTTAAGCAACATCGAACGCGATTTGTACTTGGACGGGTAGTGTGTCCATAAAAGATTTCCACGCGTAAAAAAAAAAGGAAGCGACGTCATCATACGTACTTTTGTCATAAAACAAGGGCGGATCCAGCATTTATTCCTGAGGATCAGAGAAATACAGTGTCCTCTTTAGTATTTGGGATTAAGTCTTTATTAATATAATAATATACAAAAATAACTATAAAAATACTTATAGTCTGTGTCTTGTAAAGAAAAGATTAATGAAATAAATTGCACATAAATTAATGATATGTTTCTTGCTGAATATATCTAGTAGGTACTTCTTCAGGGTTCATCATTAAAGTAATATCTTGATAGGTATTTTTAAGACCAGTCCATTTAGACGATGTTCTCTTATGTTGCTGAGAAGGTATGTTTTAAGAAGTAAGTATCTGGTCTGTAAAAAAGATCGTTCGGCAATGCTGATTGTCATAACAAATTTGCAGAATAGTTGACATATGGTTGTTATATTTGGCTGAATCGTTGCTCATTTAGTCAGATCAGATCAGATACCTGTCTGCGGATACTCGGGTATATCTCTCTTATCCATTGTTAAATTCGCAAAGCCGTCGTCAAAACTAAAAAACAAGGTAGATCCTCTTGATAACCTTTTACGCCTTACAAAATATTCCCTATACAACACCACTTGTAGTGTTTTCTATTCTTATTAGTGACATTTTGCAATTTGTTACTTCATAATTATATGTACGCACAAAGAAACTATGTAGACGCTATTAATCTAACTCAATTGCTTAATTTATTTAAACTACCTGTAAGGGGGGGGGGGGGGAGTTGTACCTGTGTGACTTACTCCCTGGATCCGTCATTGTCGCTATGGTTACTAATCTGAAGGAAATTACAATTCAGTCCTTGGTAAGAAGTCTTTCAGTGATATATATTAAAAAAATTCATGATACCAGTGGGGGGCAACCCCACGCTCGCGGTTGCAAGTGTGCCCACGGTTGATCTGTATTGCGTCCGAAGCAAGATTTCCAAAATACTTATTTAAAAATAGTATTATTTGCACTTTTCATAACCACATAAAACATTTTTAAACAACTACACAACCGATTTATAATACATTTCAATGTTTTGGTCGCTTTTTGTATCTGGCTGTGTGTACCATTTTTTGCATCTAAACTACACAACCGATTTTAATACGATTTTCAATGTTGTTTGGAGAATTATTTCTAAAAGGTGTATATATAGCTTACATGTTTATTCATTCATATAAAGTATAGAATAGTCGATATATTCTAATGAAGTCGTAAGAAGGAGTTCTCGATCGTTTATATTGGTAACGCTGGCTAAGCCTTCGAAGATACGTGCGAATAATGTACTAAAGAATTATACATCTTAAGAATGCTTACAAAAAAGTGCAGAGCAATACATATCTATCTTGTAAGAATAATCCACATCAACCATTTTTATCTTTCATATTCTTTATTTATTTGAAAATAATTGTTTACTTGCGACGCATAATTTCAGAAATGTAATGTGGCTTTTATCGACTGAAGTATGTAATGTATGATTTCAAGGTATACTTTTGAAGAAATCGCAGATTTAATATTACACGCAACAAAAAAGAAGTCCTTTGTGTAAACGTTCTTACATAGATTTTGTTACTTTGATGGAATATCAATGCGGTAAAAAAAATGATCTAAATCTTTTGAACGCTTACATCGCTATATTAGTACATTACACCCATGTGAAGTCGGGTTGGATCGCTAGTTGTTTATCGTATTGCGTCATTATAAAAACCTGCTGGGAACCAGTTTGCGAACACGTATAACGTACTGTCCATCTTTTTTCGTACACGGTCGTTTGGTATTTCCACAGTTTTATCTCAATGTACAATTTCGTCAATGAGGTCAACCACAAAGTATTGTTTATTGGACCGACTACAATCAATCAATGGGCCTTCACTCAGTAAAAATATTGAAACGCAGTTTGTACAGTTTATTTTTTTATATTAACCCCTGGATTGTCCAAAACCATAACGGCTTTAAGTTCTACACAAACGACTGTAGATCTCATGCACAGGCACAGGTCAACAGTTTGTTGGCAGCAAACATGTTAAAAAAATTGTTGATTAATTCATTAATAACAAAACTTTGAATAATAACAAATCATGTATTGTAAAATTGTATTTTTTGTGTAAAATGTAAATTTTTAATAATTTTACCATTAGTACAAATTTTTTTTAGAAAATAATGAAAGTTACAGTGTACGTACGATCGTGAAATTAAAAAATATATTAAAAACACTATCCGCCATTTTGAGATTTTTGAGTCTCAAAAAATCAACCAAGGGGTTTAAAAATGAAACGGGTCTGACGTTCTACTTGCATCATTTAAAAACTATTGGATAAATTTCAATTATTTTTGTTCGTTTTGCTTCTTAGACATTTGGTTCTCATCTAAAAATAAACTTATCATGATTATAACTTCATATGTAACATGTTGTACTGACCGCAGGAGGTAAAGTCTGGTGGTGGGATAAGGGTTCGAAGTTGACGAAATGTTTATATTATTTATTTTTATCATTTAGACAACTTCGAACGACACGAAATATATATAAGATGATTAACGAACCCAAAATATAATAGAGAAGTTACAACTGGATTCACCTTGACGAACTCTTCGAGTCGTTACTAAATACAAGGAAATCATTAAGGTTAATAAATCCGTGTGCATTTGAAAATATCAAATGGTTTCTTTGAAATCAAACCAATTAAAATTATATGTCATGGATGTTCTGCTTGTAATTATCTAGACAGAATTACATATAAGATAATCTTTGTAACGGTAATTAGTTACTTTGTATCACATGGACTTAATAAAACAAATATGGCGGATGGGTTGATGAAAATCTGGGCTAATCAAGTATGTCGCAAAATCTTACCTGTTATTTATTCACTTTATTATTCTTATTGTTACTCATTATAAAATATTTGAATTTTAATTTTTTATAGTATATAATTATAATTATGTACTATATAGTAAAATATGACCTACGCTGTATAATGTATTTTATCACATTCTCTCACATGTTCTATCCTATAGGTGTATATGTTTGTCTCATTTTATTGTCGCTTTTTCGATTCATCGAGTTTCAAATCACAACGAAGCTAAAGGGTATAGTTTATGTTTTGTTTTGAGGCTATGTTTAAATCTAGTTTTTCAAGTGAAAACTCCTTTAGCGTCGTTGTGATTTGAAACGAAAATACGACATTAAAAAGAGACAAACACATACATCTATGGCATAAAACGTGCGAGATAATGAGATAGAATACATTATACAGTGTTTGTGTCTCTTCAGTTATATATTGCATTAACTAATAATTGCTATGGTCCGAACATTGTACGTATATATCTGTAAGTTTTTGGTGTTTTGTTTAATTATGATTTTTTGAAGGTTTTACTTTTAGCGCGTCTGAATTGGACACATTATTTTCTCAATTGTACTTGAATTTGCATTGTTTTCATTAGTATAATTATCTGTATATTATACGGAGCTAAATGAATAATGGTTTATACGTCCACCCTTTCTTTTTGGTTTACAAACGAGTCTCTAAAAACAGTGAAAACCATATCAAAAATCGGTTAGGTAGTTTAAAAGAAGTAATACCACATACTGACGTAGACGGGCAATTTTATTTTATACCAATTACTGTTTGATACTTTCGTATCCCTTTGTAAAAAGATTTCGTTTGTATATTTTTTACTACTATCTAGCAGAATTACATTTGGTCAAACTATATAAGTAAGCTCTGGTCTCAATCTTTAATGCTACTGGCATATCTGCAAACATAGCCGTTAAGTATTAGCTATAATCACAATGAATGTAAATGTGAAGAGGCATTTCCGTCACTGTGTTACGAACTATTGGACTGCGTCACAATAGACACAATACTATAACTGGACCAGTTGTTTTTGCATACATTAAATGAGATAAACATACATTACTTTCGAGTAATAACTTCCAATAGGAACGGTCATTGTACATCTAAGTTAACGTTTGACGTTAAGCTTAGCGTGTCAAGTATTCGTAGTTTCGTCTCGCTGGTATTGGTATAGTATCATAGACGTTGTATTTTAGCATATCGTGATATTTATTAATAACTAGTAAATACCCATGACTTTGTCTGCGTTAACAATATATTTTATGTACAAATATAATGAAAAATGAAATAAGCTCCACACAGATTGCTTCACTTCTCCAAGGTAAGAATACAGTCATCGTTGAACGCGTCGTAGTATTTATAAATGATTAGTTTCTGAAAACCTTAATAGTTTTATATCAAATGGAGCTATAAGGACCAAGTGTGCAGGAATACATTCAGCACTTTTTAACGCGCACGACAGACCTCTGACATTTTATTTATATAATGGAAGATTATATTCTTCTGTTCATTTTTATTAACGTGATACCGTCTTATAAACAGATGAACGCCGGCTGCATGCATGACAAAGCATGACTCATTGTCACGTTCCGCCCGAGCCGAGCGTGCAAGCGAGAGCGCGGAACAAGCGATAAAGAGGCGCGATCGACTTAAGCGTTCCGCTTGTGACGCATCTATCTCTCTTCCACTCCATCGGTAATTCAGTGATAATAATTCAATTAAATTCATAAAACTATGTAATTTTTCATCAATGTTTTCTTATGACGTTATCACATAAAATATCGTCCCTAAACCGACTTTACAGACAACCATTTTTTTTCGACAATTTGATGTTGTGTGATCTTGGGTTGTCATTTTTCTTGTGTTTATAATAAACTGTAGGTAACAATTATAATAGATTTAAGATGTAAGGTGAGATTTATTTCTTTTTTTTTGTGAATTTGTTGTTGAGGCCCCACAAGGAGTACAAATATAGCTGTGTCCTTTATTTTGAGGAGTTTTTAGCGGAATCTTAGTCTGTCATGTAGTGGAATTAATATTTTATCCATAATCTTTTGTTATTCGACTCTATATTTTACATAATATAGTTCGGTTATTGTGCATAAGTCAAGTAGATAGGAAATAATACCATGGGACATGAATTCTGAGATGCCACAAAAACTCACGTCATTTTTGAACTTAGATCTATGAGAAATTGGTACTTAGCGATTGAGTAAGAAAGTAAAAATGATTCTTTCATAGTCTATTCAAAGTGAATAAAAATCTTGTATAACCCTAGTAAGTGGTATTCAAAGTAATAAATAAGCATACTGTATGATTTACACACAGACCTATCAAACCGGAAAGTTGTTGCAAATTGCTTGCCTACAATTAAAGAATTTATATACAAGTCTAAGTTTTTCTCTAGAGGTTTACGAGTTCACCTTCAAAACTGGTTTTACATTAATCATTAAGTACGTCTTCAGACAAAGGTTGTTAGCGTACGGATAAACCTGAATATATGAAATGATTACAATGTACTCGATGTACAAGACTTTAAGTGTAGTGTTTTTTTTACTAGCTTTGCAAGGTTGTAAATGAGAAAATGACTCCTTTTTTCGAACTGACTACGCGCTGTTGGCCTGATGGGCCTTCATAGCTTCATCGAACTCATAGGACGAACGCTAATGACCACAGACCACAGACCACTACAGGCTAACACTTGTTTATTGATATTGAATATTCTAATTAGAATTTCTTCTATCGTCTGTAAAAAGTGAGAAAATTTTGATGAAGGTGGTCTATAAACACATAAAATCATTAACGCATCCATATCTGCACAAGCCACTTCACAAACACAGTCAATTAAGAGATTACATATATCTTTCCGGTCTTTAAATTTTACATTATGTTTAATTAATATAATACAACCACCACCGGCAGTGAATGTTCTATTAAATGTGCTGGCGATTGAGAAATAAGGTACATCAAACAACATTTTCTCTGGTTTAAGCAAAGTATTTGATGCCGGAACACAACTTATGTAGTGGATATGTTATTAGACCGTCGTCGACCGAGGAAGCTTTGTATCTTTGCAAGTGATCTGGGACTTTCGGTGAAGGACAACATCTTGGTGAAATCATAGCTAGGCGGTAGGGCTTTTAGGGCTAGCTACCACTCTCAAGCGGAAAATCTGTCACTAAGCACGTACATCTGTATTCCGACAGTTAACACGTGACCGTAAGTCTCTTTAGGCTTAGTATGTTTAACGTCTTGGACTACATCGTCATTTAACATGAGGTGAGTTTATGGATAAACGCCTATGAAGTGCCAAAAAGCTATAAAATATAATCAAAAGAAGTCTGAAAGAATTAATTTGAGAATTTAAAAGTTTTTATCCAGGTTTCCGTCTGGAATCATAATCAAAATTAATAATTACAATAAATTATTTCTCAATTCGCAGCGAATACATTGTGATATTATAATTAGAAATAATGATATCATTAAAATAGTTATCTGCATTTTTTTTTACGTCAATTACTCAAAATTAACTTTAATTACTTATTTGTTATGTAACACCGCGAGGCATGAGCACATTTTCTATAACAAAAATAGATTAGAGAGAGAGAATTACAGATAGCAGATTGATTATAATATTTTTATTTGAAATTTGTTTCAATTGAAATATTTTTTACCAACAATAGACATCCGTAAGTCGTCGTGGTCTGTTGATTTGACCGGTGAAATATTAATCCGATGTCCGCAGTTGCAAACCCCAGACCATAGATGTTTTCGAAATTCGCGTACATTTACTAATTTAAATTGGTAACACTACCGACTGACAGAAATGAAAACATCGTGAGGAAATCTGAACCTGATAAATGTTCTTGTAGCACCATCATATGTGGGATAAACTTGATTTCTCGGGGTTTGAAATCGGCAATGCGTCGTGGGTTGGTGTGGGTTTCGCCAGCTTAGCGTTCAGGTGACGGACGCGAGTCCGTTGCCGTGTAATGAAGGCCCGTGATTATGAAGCACGGTATAAACCACAGCTTCAAGACAGAATAGCCTGGGGGAAGAGACTTTTTGTCTCTTCTCGTGAAAAGGGTCTCCATTTACCATCTCGTGGGCAACCCAAGAGCGTGGCCAGGGTTAGTGGAGTATGCTCATCGTGAACCCGCAACCCTGGTCCACATACGCGCTAAAGCGGCACAGGGGTTTTTAGTCAGTAGGAGTCTAACATAACTCTCACACTATCCCCCGGCAGTGTGAGAGTATCCGAAGTAGGATTTTCTCCTATAAAAAAAAGGATTTTGCCAGCTGTGCTTAGTGCCAGTTCTGTAAATTTAGCTCTCTTGTCCTTACCCTTTTTTTTTATTAACGTGGGTAGATTCCTAACGGATACCCATCCTCCCGGAGGAGAGAATGAGTTATGTCCGATACGCACGGACTAAAAGCCCACGGTGTACCGGCCACCGCTTTAAGTTGGAGCGGCATGGGACCGTGCTAGGCTAACACCATGCCGCCCCCAGCAGTCAGCCCGGCGGAAGATGGCCTCCGGGCTCCATCCTTATAGGGAGGTAGCTGTGTACACGATCAGCTACCTCCTATCTAACCTAAGTAGGGTCGGCACAACACGTTTGTTGTGTTGTGATATATGATTTGGCTTAATTTTTACGATCGGCCGCGGGCACCTCACTCCAACCCTCCTTATGATTATTTTGTAGTACCACTATATCTGGAAAAAATATTTAACTATTGATTATCATCATTTACTACAATGATGTACGTTGAAGAAATAATTATGTTTGTTGATTCCTCCAGGCAGAAAGTTTTGCCCAGTAGTGGTACACATACAAGCTGACGCTATGTAACGTGTCTATATAGAATTATGGAGGAATTTCTTGTGATATAAATGGGTAAGGCCGTCAAAATTGTCATTTTTAATTCTAATTACTATTATAAATTCAAATGTCAATTCCTACTCTTTCACGTTTAACTAGTTAAGCATTGATCATGGAATTATGCATAGGTGTTGTCAGAGGTACAAAAAAGGCACATAAAGTATCTGTCATCTACAATAAACTGCTCTTCCCGAAGGATAAGTTAAATTTATATAAACGAGTGCTAAGCCGTCGGTAAAAGTTTGTACAAATAATAACAATCTAAACCTCCATATCGAATTACATTCGGAATTGACGGAAATGCGTAAAACGCTTTCCCAGTGTTCCCAAGTTTTTAATGACATTTTTATAGAGTTTACACTTTTAATCGATATCGAAAAAGTGGAGGTTTTCAATTCGGTCATATTTTTATGTTTGTTGAATTATGATTTGTAATTTTTTTTTTTAATTAAATTGAGTATATTTCCGAGGAGGTCCCATATTAATTTCATTGGCATTGGTCCTTAGATTTCAATTGTATACCAAAGAATTCCTCAAAATAGAATAGGAAAAATAAAGTGATGACGGTATTGGTAGATTTATGATAATCCAAGACTAGATAGGTACTCTCTATTGTCAAAGACTTTCTTGTGGTTTTTTTTTTAAGATTTTTTTTTGGAAATTGGTTTTATTTATTATAATAAAAAAATGTTATTATAATTTGACTACATAAAAAACAGTTAAAAGTAATCTTGGATTTTTTTAATACATTATTTCATCATTATTATTATTAAATTGTCCTTGAGTTTAGAATCACAATGCTGGCCAATCGTACCTCATACGTTTACCGGAAGCATTCTTTTGTTCGATCTTCACGCTTAGCGACCAATAGGGGCAAGTGACTCACGTTAATACAGGTCACACCTTTCAATAAGGAAAGGCTCGGGGCTTAATTAGTACATTGACTTAAGACGAACTACACCGACATGCCCTTAAAAAAATGGTCTATTCTGTATTTTCCAAATATATAATAGTCGGCTATTTGTATATTTGATTTATGATCGAACATTTAAAAGTATGACTTTCTTTCCTCTTCTTTTATATCAAATGAGTTTTTAAACCAACTCGCTGTCCTCATCCGCCCGTATGTATTTTCATAGTTCTTTTAGGCAGCACAATTGATTTTGATAAGGTTCTTACTATCATTTAAATGCTTTTTCTCCAGAAGGTGAATGTGTTATAGTTATATCGTAAACATTTTTTATCGTGTATTTACATCGGCAACGCTAGTTAGACCTTATGAAATGTACTCGTATAAATCTTCTGTACGCGTATATGCTACTGTATTCCTCCTAAATGGCTGGAACGGTTTTGATGAGATTTTATTGTGTGCGTTTGAGTGGAGTTGCGAACTGATTCAAGGCTTTTTTTTCAGAGCAAGGCAACGTATATCAGGCCTGCTAGTATAGATATATAATATACTGTAGTATATTAGTATCATTCTGTAGAATTATACATCTTAAAATGCCTACAAGAGTATACATAATGGAATATATGTACCTTCTAAGAATAACTAAGTATAACATCTTATTTAAAAAAATATTGGTTATTTGTAAAACTATTTTGCCCGATATACTAGTTACCAAATAGTTGTTAGTTACCTTGAATATTTAACGTGATCCAAGATTGCTCTTTACCGTTTGTAGTATGAATGTATATATTTTAGAAGGCAGACTCAAAATTACTATACTATTATATACTATTAATTGATGAATATCAACGAGATAAGACAACTTTAATAAGTATGTATTTATTATTTGTTTCAAGAAATAAACTAAATATTTATTTATTATATACATAAATAGATAAAGGCAAAATAATTTTGTACGTTATATATTCTGGTTTCAATAGATTTTCTTTTTCTTTAAAAAAATTGGAAATGCTATTTTATTTCATACCAACGATGATTAGAAGCCTGTATTTATAAGACTATTCGACGCACTTCAAGCTCCTGACGTCTACAATCTAAACCAATACAAAAATAACAAAGAGGAAATTCACATATAAAGAAACAACTATTTTATTTATTATCGAAATTTGACCATTGAAAGACCATTATAGCTTATATTAAGGTCATATATTGTGAAAGAAATGATGTGACATTACGTGGATAAATTACTTGATTTATGACCCCACAAAGTACGTTGCACTTGCATTAAATAGAGTCGAAGTTAGTTAATCTATTAAGAATAAATATATGTCCAATAGCTGGTACCCGTGACTTCGTTCTGCATCGTTCCGCGTATGCGCACTACACCGCTTGCCCCATTTATTCTACAGCAAGAAAATACACATCGCTGAACGCGTAGTGCTTATAAAAATCATAATTTCTAAAAACCGAAATAAATCTATATTAAATTAAGACATCCTGATCTTTTTTAGGTAAAAATCAAGTGTCTAAAAAATAAAACTAAAAATAGTTTGAACGATCTGTATCCTGTAGATTTTCTGTGATGCCTGCGCAACAGCTGACCTCTATCATTTATTTATATATAGATAGAAGAACATATATACTACAAAATACCCAGGCTTTTGTATGAGACAGAAATGCATATGGTTACCTATTTTTCTCTCGTACTTAATTCGCGTCGTCATTCGAATTACAATATACATATTCTGATAGAGTTAACCAATTTTAATTAAACAAAGAATAAATGTTATCCAAAGACATGCTTTATGATTTTCTTGGAGACGTTTTATCATAAGCGTTATACTTTTCAGTGATGCGTGCATATACAAACAGACATTTATAAAAAGTGATTGAAATGTATTTAATTAATATATTCTTAGTCACTTGTAATCATTTTTTATATAAGAATCGGAAAAGTATAGACACGTAAAATTTACAGTCTTTTATGTATAGATCATTTAGAAATAGTGGTGGTCTAGTGGTTTGACTGGTGGAATATCACTTCAATGTCAGCACATTCGAACCCCGGCATGTACCAAGAAATTTTACAGAATTCACGTACATTTATAAATTGAAATTGGTAACACTATCGGCTGACAGTGAAGTAAAACATCGTGAGGAAACCTGAATCTGAGAAATGTTCTTGTAGTACCACCGTATGTGGGGAAACAAAATGTGGAACTGTGGATTTCTCAGAGTCTGAATCCAATACATCATGAGCTGTAGTGGTGTTTATACCCATAATTGCCTTCGGGAAGAGACTTATGGCCATGCAGCAGGTCTCTTACACATATATATATATATATATAGAAAATTGAAGATAAGAAATGTGTATCTCCATGTGTCACAGGTAAAATTTTAACACACATCTCTTGACTAACGTTACAGCCAAGACGTTACCGCTACAAATTTCCACATATGCATTTGCTAAGTTTATTGGGGAAGCACTCAATACTCGAATACCTTGAAGAAATTATATTGCAAACTCGGACTTAGCTCGCGTCATCGCGTCGACGGCGATGAGGAATAACCGAGTTCTTCGAAGTGGGTTAAACCACAGGAAAACACTGTAATAAATTCTATTGAACAAATAATTTAATTTGATACTTATGTAAATTATTGAGAATTCTCTAATTCTTTATACTGATTTTTATCCTTTAAGGAAGTCTTGCGTTTGAATTTAATTATTCTTGTAATTAATTATTTACTTAAAGACAACTACCGAACTGGTAATTAAGATATATCGTGGGGAGTTTTAGAAACAAACAAATGAAGGAAACAAATTAATTTTTAAATCACACAACTAAGGTTATCGTGTGTGACTCGAACCCACGAAACAAGGAGCAACAATAGCGGTGAAGCAACCGTTTGAACCACAGCCCAACCAGTCTTTTTTTTTACTTGTCGGCTGATTTTTTTAGGACCCTGATATCAAAATGACGGATTATGTTTTACAATGCACGGTGCATTGTAAGTTTTATGTTTTAGTAAAAGAAAGTTCCTACAAATGATAAAATAATTTAAAATACATTTTCCATAAAAGATATAATTTTACAGTACATAATTTGTTATTTTTCAAAGTTTTGTAATAGATCAGGTATTTTTTTAAGTTTATGCTGCCAACAGACGGTTGGCCTGTGCCTCATGAGATCTACAATAGTTTGTATGGAACTTAAACCTTTACGGTTTTGGACAGTCGAGGGGCTTTAATTAGGTTTTCGTAAACGGATACTAACTGAGGCGTGGGCGATAATCACTACCTACGTCCTCGCGATGCGAAGAGTCACGTGCTTGGAAAATCTAATATCACAAAACGAGCGACTACAATATACGAGCGTCGCGCTTTGTAAATTAAGAGATTATTAAATAAAAAAGGTCACAAGAGTTCAACGTATAAGTATAAGTGTTTGCGAAATTTATCTTGACCAAATAAAATTCAGGTTTTACTTCAACACTAGATAAAAATCCTATTAAAATCTGTATAATGTTTTTATTATTAGATATATTATTATGAGTTATATTATTAGAAACCTTTTGTCTAAAAATAAAATGATAAAGGTCTGTCTTTATGAGCGCATCATACAAAAACTGTTGCATAGATTTAGTTTTTTTTTTTTGTTTCTCTTCTTAGATATCTGGTTCTTGTCTAAGAAAATATCACGATAGCTGAATTTAATATACAATTGTCAAAGTTTTAAGAAATTACACAATATATATATGTGTTCTATTGCCGTGGAAAAGTGGAGCAAACGGTGTTAATGTTTTCTCCACTGTACATTAAATATAATGCTAAGATAATAAACGATGCAGACGATTTTCCATGTATCAACTAGTTAATAAATGTAATAGTGACCTTTTCTGAGGTTGGATAGATCTTTGTTACTCTTTAACGACATAACTAATAGACTGATCTTTTCATATACTTCATAAGTATACAAAATATATAGATATTTGACAATAATCTCACTTGATGTTAAATGACTATGTGGTCTAAGTTGGTAAACACACTAAACCTAAAGGGAGACTGGCTGGCAAGTGCAGCTGCCGGAACCAACAAACAGGTGCTCGGCGACAGACTTTCAACTTGAGAGTGGTAGCTAGCTAATCGGGCTTAGAATAAGCCCTACCACCATGCTATGGTTTCATCACGATGTTTTCCTTCACCGAAAGCACCGATACGGTTGGTAGGATTCGAACCCACGTCCTTCGGCACTATGTCGCTATCAACTAAGTCATCATTACATCATGTTGACACTTAGCGATAACGACTTATACATCCGAATAACTCGTAGGCTATAAATTGTTATAATATTATTTTAATTACATTTGTATAGTACGAAGGATTTGATTCCAAATATACATTGGTAAGTGAACCGTTCTAACTGTGTTCTTTAGTCTGTGTCAGAGATGGCAGTATTGTGCAAGATTCATTATGAATGGCTATGATTTGTGACAACCATATATTTACAAGGTATAATACGTGCATGTATATTAATTTTACAACACTGAAAAAACATTAAATTCAGTAACTCGTCCTCAATAGGTAAAGGTAAACCATATATTGATACAATATATTTATATTCTAATTTTATGTCAATTGAATGACAATCTTAAAACACGTTAATTGACCAATTTTTTTTCCATTAACGTGGGGAAATCCATCGTGGACAATACCACCTTCCGGGGGAGAGAGTGGTTAGTGTGAGACTCTTACTCACTAAAACCCCACGATGTACCGGCCGCAGCTTGGGTATGGTGGTATACGGATCGTGCATAGTTATTACCATGCCATTGACCAACCATGACCCCAGTTATAGTCTAATTAAACTACAATCGCTTATCGTATAAAACAAACAATGTGTCTAAAAATAACATACAATATATTAACACACTGTACGCCTTAATGTGTGTCACAAAGTACATATATGACAGTTGTAGAGCCTCCTTATTGTGAAACTCTTTGTTTACCTTCAGAATAAATTTAGTAAATACCGACTATTTCGTCAAAAAGATTCAAAGATTTTTATCGCGTTGATGTCTTTTGTAAGACGGTAATTAATAATGTATGAATTACATTGAATATTCCTTTTTGTCATGTAACTCTTTTTTATTTCGATTTTTTAACAGCCAAGTTTAAATATACAATAGAATCTTTTAATTCGACCATCGATAGGACGAATACCTACCTCCAAAATTAAACAAAAAGGTTTGTGCCCTATTCTTCAAGCACCAAAACCTCCTTTACTCAAAATTTCAACATTCTATAAGTAGGGAAATAATCAACGATTCCATTGCAGTACATGCCCTTCGTAACTCGAATAAATAAGTTTGACCTCTGTACTTTGAACATACCAATTTTTTATTTTAAAACCTTCTAGCTAGATAATTTGAAACTAATTACCCATGTAGGTCGAAGAAAAATTACTTACTAACTTCAAGAATTTTGCAACAATGTTAACTTATAATTTGTAATAACTAATCATATCCGCTACAGATCGAATATTTGCTTAGAAAATCGGCCTAAGTGGGGATTTTTTTTTGCTTTATTTTATTTATTTTTTGTCTACAGACCCTTGGTTCGCACTTTTTTTCTGAATTAGTTTAAATCTAAATTATTTTAAAATCTAGTGTAGCTTGAATACATAATTAAAGTGAGCAAGACAAGATACCATTTATAAACTTCCCTAGTAACAGCTATTTAAATATAGAAATATACAAGTTGGATTTTTTAGGATCTCCCTTGAAGTTCGACTTACAGCGGTTCTACTTAATATCCAATCAAAATCGATGGGTAGTCTCATAAAGAGCACGAATTTATTAATAACTTTGTTGTGTTAAATAATAATAATAATAATCATCAAAAGAAATACATACGATTCCCATTAGACCCGGATCCGGTTCCTTGAAGCAGAGCGACGTTGATGAAAGAAAAAAATAACAACAGAGCACACGCACTTGGCATTTTAATTTTTATTTTGAAATAAATGTGTATTATTTAAAATTGCCGTTTCACCATTCGAACATGTTAATATTTGAAAAATCTCCGGTAAATTTTGTATGAATTCTTGTTGACAGTGTTTTGTTTATAATAATTTACCAGAGACGTGCTGTTTGTATATGTAACTAGTGCGGACTAAAGCCTTCAAGGTAAGATTACTCATTTAATAAATATACTTGCATGTCCACTATAATTCGGTCCGTTCGAATACGTCACGCGCATCTCCATAATAAATACAAATTATAACGTCGTATTTAAATCGGTCGGTTATTAAGAATATCAAGTTCTGTAATGAGGGCCGTTGCGATTTTGGCGGTTTATGGTTGGTGTAGATTAACGTAATTAGGCAGTCTATACGCTGTGTTCGGTTTATATGGATAAAATATTTATTACATTCTGGGCATTTTTATCAAACCACCGACTTCCTAATAAAGTTTTGGCAGTTGGACGGTTACAACTTCATACGTTGCTTACGCTGTCATGTCAGAACAGCCAACAAACGATGGCATAACATAACATTAACATTATAACATTTTATCTTATAACATTTCCCATGAACCGATAAAAGATCTACCAGATACTATATTAGAATCCGTCTTGATAGCCGGACTCCTCTAAGCATGGTGGTAGGGCTTTTTACTACTTACTAGAACTAATATTTATGTAATTCTAAATCGAAATCTATGTATAATAATATATATTGTTGGTCGCATTGAATGACAAACTGAATTGTGTAAAGAAAACTATTTATTTCTTGGATCACAATCAACGTACTCGTATAACATATGCCAATTTCAGTACAGGGAGGAGGCGGTGTTGCCACTTATCTAATAACAATAAGTTAAATTATATTGCCATATCTTAACATACATACAAAATTATAGAGGTCTGCCGTTCTGTGTGCATCATGCGAAAGCAATTAATAAATTTAGATTTTTTTCTATCTTACTTCTGATTCACTTAGCCTTTATTTAATACCACGTTATCTTCATCCTTACTAATATTACGAATGCGAATATGAGTTTCTTTGTTACATTTTCACGCCTTAATTACTCAACCTACCGTCACGAAATTTTACATATACTTTGTCAGGAGTACAAAAAAGGACATGAAGAACCTCTTATCTATAAAAACAGTACTTTTCCGTCGAGGGATCAAATATATATTAAAGCGAGCGAAGTCGCGCATAAATGCTAGAATAATATAGTTATTAAAGTTTTAAGAAACTATGATTTTTATAGGTACCACGCATTCGACTAGAAGTGGGGCAAACGATGTGGTGTGCTTGGGCAAAACAACGCAGACGAAGTCACGGTTATTACATAGTTACATATCTCTGTTTGCTATACTTTCACTCCTTAATTGCAATCCAACCAACCGCAACCACGCTCAGCAGCGACAGATCGCTCCTCACTGCCGCAACCAAAGTAGGATGCTGAGACTCCCACGCAACACACTCAGATAGAGTATACTGCGAGGTATCCGTCCCAGTGCCGCACTCATGGCATGCAGCATTCGGCTCCCTGCTGCAGGTACCATCCGGGTCGATACCTGCAACAGTCTAAACGTCAGGGAACTCCACTACCTGTTCATCTATTCCAGCAGGACCGAGCGGACGGCGTTAATAGTATATTTACTATAAATAGGCACCCAGTCACCTGTCATGCCACCTGCAAACCTCACATCATGTTAGTTAGTATGTAAAATATAAGGAAAACAATCAGTGTATCAAAATGTGCTAAATTATGGTCGCGCTACAGTAGCAACAGTTGTTCAATAGTTTTAAAATGTTTTATAACAGTACACACTCTAAAATCACTAAACGTATTATATAACGTTCACAAAAATTCTATCACTCTCCAAGATTTTTCACAGCAGTTATTTTATGTTAAAAATTACTTCGGACTAACCATACCCTTAGCAATGCTAGTGCCACTTTGGAGAGTTTTAGAATTGTTATTTAGTCCTTAGAGATGAACACTTTTTCAATATGTTCCATATATAAAGATGGTTATCCTTACCTCTACACTCCATGACTGTACCTGACCTGCATTTATGTTACACATATGAAAATCCTTATGTTTTTATTTATTTTCTTGATTAGGTATCAGTTAAATATATAATTAAATTAGTGAAATGTGAATGTGACTCATAGGTATCTTTTTTATCTTTGTTGATTTGTATTAATGTATTAATATATTTAAAAGGCCGACAACGCACTTGTGACTCCCCTCTGGTGTTGCTAGTGTCTATGGACACTTTGCCCCCTATAATATAAAAAAAACAATGTCCTTTTATTACATTGGCTTAATTTTATTTTTTTTTTAACTTTCGAGTCTTTCTCTCTTTTTACCAAAGCGATCTCTTGCGATCCACTTATAGAATCGTCATGACCATCAAGGAGTTGTACGCACCCACACGTGGTAAAACACTACACTACACTAGTTAATTACCAAATGTGACAAATAACAAGTGTAGTGATCACAATCATAGATTAGAATACGTATACTGGAAACAGCGTTGCTTGACGTACCGATTTTTAAGTCAAAATTAAATGTCCCGCGCGGCAATGACTCAGTTCCGCTTTCGGGGATAACTCGATGGTGCGTGCTAAGAAAGCCCGGGCGGGTGGCACAGACAAGTGTGAACCGCCCGGCGCGTTATTGAAGATAAGCGCGTTAGAGAGAGAGAGCAGTTTTCTTTCGCTCTCTTCTTATTATATATATTATATAGATTTTGATTTCCGTTTCTTTTTTATCTTTTTATTCAGAAGACGAATAAGATTCAATCAACGATTAAATTGATTCAACGATTCAATTTATCGGATAGGGTAAATTTGATTTAAAATATTATATTTTTATTAAAATAAATTTTCAATGCCTATTTTTGCTATATACAGTCACGTAAACTTAATCTGAACTCAAATAAAAAGATAATTATTCAAAAACTTTTGCGAAAGAATCCCGCTATTTTCGCTCAAAAAGTTCCAAAATCCCAACATGGCAAAAAAAAAACGTGGCAACGCTGACTGGAGAACACAATCTATTCATATACCAATTCACTAGATTACTGAATCCATTCAGGTACCACTTCACTAGATTACTGGCTATAGGAATGTACTATACTACTAGTGGAAAGCTACACACCTAAGCACACTACTATGAGACATGTTACACCATAGAATGAGTATTTCTAGATAAGATTAGATGAAAGTAACATCGTTCGGTGATTCTTGCTACTAATTGAGACCAAGTTATATAGCAAACGGATTATTTATTACTTTAAATTCATACTTTCGAAGACCTACATGTCGATGATACAAAAATTAAAGTGTGTTTGAAGCATGGCTAACTGTTGTTTTGAGTATCACCCCGTACCCCGAGAGTCAGATTACAAATATACAAGATATCAATTCAGATGTGTGGTTAATAATTGTTTTTGTATTGCCTTCCATGCAGATGAAGTCGCGGGCACAACTTGTATGCAATATATTCTCAGATATAACTAAACTTTGGAGTGCGTTTATGTAAAATTAAATATTTCTGACATATCTCCGTCATCCACTCCATGTTTTCACACCAAGTTAATATATAAAATGATAGTACAAGTGTTAAATAAAAGATTATTTTATTAATTTAATATTTTTATTGGTGTTTACAAAGTATTGGCATTGAAATTTGTATATCTTATATTTGTTGAAAAAAAACAAGTCTGTGATCTTTGGTAGACTAAATAAAAGCATGATACTACAAAAGAAAATGTTGTCTTTCTTCGAAAGATAAATCACATTAAATTATTGTTTCATTTCTTTTGTAACAAACTTGTCAGTCAGAGCTAACAGATATAACTGGATACAAAATAGTAATAATGCTATACATTATTTGTGAGAGAATTAAAATATAACTCTTACATGCTCTTTGCAAATTCACAAATGCAAAAAAAGATATGAATTGTTTCCTAATTTTCTTCATTATTGATGACAAGCTTTCTTAGTTTTTTACAATAAGACAAAGCTACATAAAATATATTGATTCTACTGGCAGCCCCGTTAACTGTGCATTGTTATTATCTGTGATATCTGTGTAAATAAATTACTCAGATAAAATAACTACATTTTGGATACAGTAGAGTAGATTACAAAAGTATATTATTATAAGTCATATTTTGCTAGATAATGTTTCTTATGAAAATGGGCACATTTAAATAATTGGATTTGTTTATTGCTCTCATAGTTGGCTAACTTACAACACAAGTAGTTCAATCTTTTTTACTTACAATAGACTTTTACTCAATAGAATTTATCAACACGAGAATACTGCCCTAAACAACACACTCATTGAGTTATTTGCACTAAAACACCAATAATAAGAAACATAACCTCAGACCTTACGTACAATCACAATCACCCTTAAAACTAGATCATAGTTTATCGACGTCCGCGACCACGGCCTCCACGACCACCTCTCGGGCCTCCGCGACCACCGCGCCCTCTTCCACGGCCGCCGCGACTACCGCCACCTCGAGGGAAGCCCTCACGTTTGCCCCTTCCTTTTGGCGTGTCGTCAATTAATAAAGTTTCTAAAGGCAAACTGTCTGGTAGCAAATAGTATCTGATATTATTTCCACGTATACTCAAGGTCTCTAACTGTAATTCTTCGCGGTTTTTCAGAGTTACTTTAACCGCCTTCAGATGAGTATTCATAGCGACATCAACACCAGTTATAGTTCCGTGGACGACGCTGCCGTTTTTCAATTCGATGGTCACTGTCTCGTGGCTGAGCTTCATCAAAAACCTTACCAGTTTCATTATTATTGACTTATTTTTTTAAATTTTATATAAAAACAAAGGCGGCGTCGTTTCACACAGATAACCTCAAAATCGGAAAACAAATTATCAGAAACTGTGTTACCATTATAAAAAAAAAATTCTACATCACAATGTAGATTAGGTATATATACAATACTTGTTTACGTAGGTTACTTCACGGAAAAAAGAAGTGTATATAATACCTATTTGTTACAAATTAAAAAATATAATATTTTATTGTCAAAACGTGACACAGTTACCGAAATATATTTAATATTAAAATGAACCCTGAAGAAAGCCTTGGAGACATAGAAACAGACGTAGAGGAGAAGTCTGAAGAGGCAGAAAAAACTGTCTATGCTAAATTAGTATTTACATATGAACAGGTTAAACAACAGTTATTTTAAATATTTCAATAAGTAAATTTTCTCGTTATTTTTATTTTTAAAATCTAAATACAAAATTGTTCTATATTACATATCTTTTTACTAGCTTTTGCCTGCAATTTCATCTGCATAGAATTAGGAACCTATTTTTTTCTCCTAGCTTTTTTTAATCTTCATACTGTTTAAGAACTAATAAAATAAGTGCTCAGTAATTTTGACACGGAAAAGTATTGTCTATGCATAAAATATAAATAAATAACTGATTAAATGAGATATATAATTTGGAGGTAATAATTTTATTTAATTTTTTTAATCAATCTCGAAATAACTTCATTGGTCAAATAAGTAGAAATATTTCTTATCAAAAATATAATTATGTTGAGTTTGTACCTGATCTGTAGTTCAGGTCTTTGTACCTCTTTCAGATTCCAGACCTCACATTGATTTTTTTAAGTCATCTTTACTTTTATACAATGTATACTTTTCCTTTTGGTCTTCAAAATATTGTATAGCATTAAGAATGTACATCTAAATGTGAGGTCAAATAAATGTATTATTATTATTATATTGCTTACTTGAGAAATGATAGATTCCATACAAATTTTCCACCCCCTTTTCACTACCTTGAGGGTTGATTTCAGGCATAAAACTTTCCTATGAATTTCTTAACTATGTCAAGCCTCTCAGACTATGTCCATGACAAATTTCATCTAAATCCATTCAGTGAATTAAGTATGAAATTGTAACAGTAGAGAAAGGTACTTCTGAATTTATAATATTACTAATATGGATACGTAATAAAATGCTTACAAACAGACATCAAATGAGTAACACTACGATCAAAAAGAAAGGATAGAAGATAAGAGAACTTGAAATAATATATTTCGAAGCCCTAATAGAAAACAAATGAATTTATTTATTTTTGCTTAAACAAAATATTCGAAGAGTGTTGCAAGATGCTTAAAAAGCTTTTGATATAATAATACCAAATAAAAGAAATAATTTATTATACACAAGAAACTATAAAAAGTACCACTCTAAACGAGTAATGTCTCTTTTTATGTATAGCTTCTTCCTGTTATTTACATCATAAAAAAAGTAACGATTTAGTCTTCGAAAATTCAGATTTAAAGATGAAAAACAAAACTCTATATAATATGAGATAGTACAATTAACTCTTCTAAAGTCAAAATATTCCATTTGGTGCCGATTATTTTGTTGTAGTAATGGAAGAATATGTTTACTGTCTTGTACGAAGGAATCGCACTGCTTAATTTGTAAAAGTTTGTTAGATCGATACATTTCGTAGCCTTGTATATTACAATAATAAGATGGAGGAAACATATTTATCGAGTGCATCTGATTTGATGGTTAAAGAAATCGAAGGTTTACAGTCGATTTCTTCAGAAATAAATAAAATAAAGGCTAAATTAATATTATCAGAAGAACAGGTATGAAACTGGCACGATGTATAGTTGTATATATGTTAACTCTCCTGTGTCTTCGGAAGGATTTGTTATTATTTGTTGCTATTGTTATTTTGTTTTAATAAATAGTTGAATCATAGCAACATGGACATTTTTAAAATTCTCCGTATTCAAATATCTACACAAACCAATTTTCATGACGTTGCTCGACGATTTAACGGTATAGAAGACGACGTGGTGCAGTACCACCAGGTCGCTAATTATAATAATATACAAGTCTACAACTCATTCTTATTACATTATAAATTTACTTATATGTTTTTCTTGCAGAAAAACGATCTACAGGAAGCTTTTAATCTCTTAGATTACTCAGGCAATGGTAAAATAAAGGCTGAAGACTTTCGCGTCGCTATAAAAGCTCTTGGTAAAGTCCCTTCAAATTTCTTTATAAATAAGTAAAAACTTCTAACTTCAGAATCACTGAGAGTATAGAATATACGGGACATTCTATTTTTTTGCAGTCGTGCCCTTCATGTTAGGCGACCTATAATCCTAATAAATAAATAGGCTATAAAATGCAAAAAAACTCTTATGGAAAATAGTTAGAGAAGTAGTTAGTAGTAGTTTCCAGATTATTACGTTAAAAAACAAAAAAATATATATATGATCACTTTTTTTTTTTTTTTTTATGTGGGAAGATATCCTTCATTGGACACCCACAGCCCTGGGGAGCTGTGGGGTGTCAGACTCCTACTGACTAAAAAAACCCACAAGATACCGTCTGCCGCGCTATGGAGTGGCACGGGATCGAACAAGCAAGCACCATGCCACCCCGGCGACAAGGCCCAGCGCGAACGCCCTGACCGCGACGACAGCCCGGTCAAGCTGCCTACCCGTCTACCGAACCAATGTGCAATAGAAAGTCAGGTCCCCAGCCCCTTCCCTCCTTGGTCCGGTTTGGTAGTCAAGGGGTCACCCCCTCCAACCACCACCACCTGTAACTTTTTTACGTGGTTTTCTACCACGGTGACTTTTTAACGAGGTTTTCTCCCTCTCCCTCCGCCCGAAGGCCACCCCTCTGTCACTTTTTAATGTGGTTTCCTCCCACAGGAACTTTTTAATGAGGTTTTTCTCCCTCTTCCTCCGCCCGAAGGCCTCCCCTCTGTCACTTATTAACGTGGTTTCCTCCCACGGTAACTTTTTCTTGAGGTTTTCTCCCTCTCCCTCCGCTCAAAGGCCGTCCCTCTGTCACTTTTTAACGTGGTTTCCTCCCACGGTAACTTTTTAACGAGGTTTTCTACCTCCCTCCGCCCGAAGGCCTCCAGTCTGTTTTTAACGAGGTTGTCTCCTCAACACCCGTAACTTTTTAACGTGGTTTTCTCCCACGGTGACTTTTTACCGAGGTTTCCTCCCTCCCACCGCCCGAAGGCACACCCGTCTGTAACTTTTTAACGTGGTTTTCTCCCACGGTGACTTTTTACCGAGGTTTTCTCCCTCTCCCTCCGCCCGAAGGCCACCCCTCTGTCACTTTTTAATGTGGTTTCCTCCCACAGAAACTTTTTAATGAGGTTTTTCTCCCTCTTCCTCCGCCCGAAGGCCTCCCCTCTGTCACTTATTAACGTGGTTTCCTCCCACGGTAACTTTTTCTTGAGGTTTTCTCCCTCTCCCTCCGCTCAAAGGCCGTCCCTCTGTCACTTTTTAACGTGGTTTCCTCCCACGGTAACTTTTTAACGAGGTTTTCTACCTCCCTCCGCCCGAAGGCCTCCCGTCTGTTTTTTAACGAGGTTGTCTCCTCAACACCCGTAACTTTTTAACGTGGTTTTCTCCCACGGTGACTTTTTACCGAGGTTTCCTCCCTCCCACCGCCCGAAGGCACACCCGTCTGTAACTTTTTAACGTGGTTTTCTCCCACGGTGACTTTTTACCGAGGTTTCCTCCCTCCACCCTCTGACGGGCGAACCGAAGCAGGCCCGTCCTTACCCTATCCCCTGTCCCCTCTGATAAGCAGAGGAGTACTGCGAGAGGCGCCGTCTGCCGGGGTATATGCCCCGACCCGGTTCTGGAACCGAGCCCCAGGAGTGTTTATCGGCTCTCTAGCCTAGATCCGTAGTGTTCTGCTAGACAGGGTCACCTCGTGTAGGATGTGGCTCTTCACCACGCACTGACGGTCTTGGGAGGCAGGCTAAGGCTCCACGAGGGAACTGTATTCGCCTGTGGGTCCACCCCCTGCGGTTCCGAGGTACAAGTATCTCATCCCCACTTGACCCCATATATATGATCACTTGCTTAAGTAATACCAACTAGTTGTTAATTGAAATACGCAAAATCTAGTCAATGTAATCATGAAATCATGAGAACAAGAATCTAGGATTCCAAATTTCATCAGAATACATTGTTTTTATAGGATACGAACCAACAAAAGAGGAATTACAGAACATAATTAGCGGCGTTGACAAAGGAGATTCTGGTAAACTGAGTTTCGAGAACTTCCAGACTGCTATAATGAGAAAGGTTATGTCGCAGGATAGCGATGGAGATATTATGAAAAGTTTCCGTCTTTTCGACAACGATGATGGTGGTAAGGGAAACATTTATCGTACTATGCTTTTAATATTATCCTGTATATAATAATAACATAATTGTATTAGTTACAGTATCTCGAAATAATAAAAAAAAATTATATAATTTAAAAAAGACATGATAGATGTTCTTTATGGATATATTAATTAAAGTCCTTATCAATCTTTTTCGCCACTCTGAATATAGCCGTAAATTCAATCTTACGCGTAATACAATCAAGAGCTTAATACAAAACGAAGTTAAAATATTATTATAAGAATCTAAAATTGCCATTAATTTATCATTAACTTGTCTCGATGTTTATACATATGCATATCTAAATTTGTATTCAACTTCTGCGCAACTATATTCAGAGTGATCAAAAAGTTAGGACGTGGAGTTTAATAGCGCCCACTAGCGACTATATGTACTTGAATTAAAATATTATAACTATAAGGAAAAACTTATCCAGCTGTTACTCAGACATAATATAGATTAACAGTGAAAAACATTTGAAATAGTTCCGTTAAGAGAAAATTAAGATTTAACATAAACAAAAGAACTTTAAGAAAAGATGCGGCTAAATATATGTATGAGTATATATATATAAACCTTAAATGTTGCAATCATGTATTGATTATAATACAATTTTAACAGTTGATTTAAAAATATGTTACAGGGTTCATAAATTTTGATAATGTAAAACGTGTCACTGAAATTCTTGGAACTTATTTAAGCGATGAAGAAATAGAAGAAATGATTGACGATGCTGATAAAGATTTTGATGGTCTCGTGAGTAAAATAAATGACTTTTTATATATCGTTACGAGTTGTATCCGGTGGTATTTATCATATTAGTTTAAATTTTTCAGGTTTCCGTTCAAGAATTCATGAGGATGATAAAAAATTCTGTGAATATTGTTACACCATAACAAGTCCTTGGTTCCCTTTTGTATTTGAATAATGAAAATAACAAGCCGTTTTGTTTTTATTTTATTAAGTTAACAATCGTAAAACAAGATATATTTTTTTATGTATTAGCTACCTACGTAAATATTTCTGCTCATAGGCCTTTTCGAACTAACCTACACTGTTAGCCTGGCAAGGCCTCTACAGTTGTGCTTATCTTGATAGTAGTTTGTATTTATGTTTTGTGTTGCCACAAAATAAATAATCATAAACAGCTCTAAAAGTGATTATTCATAATAATTATTTGCGTCACTGTCACAAATTTAAAGTTAGAGTAAAGTAGAAGAGATAATGCTAAAGTTGTAATGTTATAGAGTTGGAATGTTAGGCTAGTCGCTAATATATTTTTGTCTATGGTACCTATCTCTCTTTATGTTGACAAATATTTGAAATTGTTTTGAAACTGACTTACGTTAGACGCACTTTCATAACACTTTGAAAATTTAATATTTTGTGAAAAATATTATAAATAAATCATTCTATTAATAACCTTAGAACAAGAAACTATAATGGGTAAGTATATTTCTGAGATTGGTAATGTTTTTAGTGTAAGACATAATTTATTTTTTTACACGTATTCCAGACGACGACAACATAGAAACTAAATGTGAAAATCTAATGAATATTGTCGTAGAATCACGGAAAGGTTTGGCAAAATGTGCATGGAGTATGAGCAAAAGAGTTCATTAATGGAAAATAAAATATTAAATTTGAAAATAGAAGCATTTTCGAATTATCGTTTCAAACCCAAATACAATCTACACGACAGTAATACCGAGGAATTGAAAAATATAGACAACTTTTTAACAGAGTTCTTAGAGAGGCAAAATCGGATAGAAAATCTAAAAATGAAATTAAAGAATACACAAAGTATGGTTCTCCAGCTGAAGAATGATAAGTTATCGAAGACACTTAAAAAACCGTTGACTACGGAAGCCATATTGTCTAGTGCAAAGAAAGAACATCTCTCATAATATATATTATTGCCTACTATTAATAGTGTATATTTCATACATGTATAAATATAAAACCTGATATCAATAAAAAAGTATGTCACTAGCCTGAATGTAGCTATCTATAAGTGAAATCTAATAATGTAGTTATCTTCCAGTAGACCAGTAACAGTTTTGTAGGAAATAGTGTGTGTATTTGAAAACTTTCTAACAAAGCCCTAAAGTACCTTACTGATTTGCTGGATAGTAAGCACCGTGTCAAGTAGGTTTTAATATGTATATATAGATAATATCTTGATCAATATGTGAACAATGGTGATGCCTGGAAATGACACTTTATGTGCATTTATCAAAAACAAATGCAACTACCTATGTTTGTAAGAATCCAAAATGGTAAACTAGATTCGATTATCTTGCCGTTTCTTTTTGATACCTGGGTGGTTTTCCAAATCAGTGGTAATTTTGACATTCATAAAAACCTTCTCATGGTCTAATATGAATGAAGAACTTTTTATTTTGATCTATCTCTGTCATGGTGATCCAAGTAGTTGACCTGTGTAATATCAATCATTTATTAATGACAAGGCCAATGTAACCAGGTGATGAAAATAATCTTTTTTTTTTTTCGAACTAACTACACTGTTGGCTTGTTAAGGCCGCACCAGACTACAGAAAATAATCTGTAAACATTGCTATAGTATATGATTATCTCTGAGTAATGTACTGCTTATTGTGTAATTTATATTGTATAATAAAAAATAAGTAATACAATTCATTTATATTTATAAATGAGAAGTTCCCAGAAATGTAAGTGTAAAAAGTGTTATTGTCTGTGGTTGTATTCAAGTAGCTTCTTATTTTATATTCTATATAATGTAATAAAAAAAGATTGACAAAATAAAAAAATATTTTGTATAATTTAGGGCAAGTTGCTTATGTATATCAAAACTCACACTGATTCAGTTAAAACATCAGTCATTGAGAAGAACTGACAACTATGTGGTTTATCTTTTCATCATACATATTTTTATTATTATATTTATTATTTACATTGTTTATGGTGGAGAGAGAGATATAATAAATAGAAATAGAATGGAGAGATGTGTTATTTCCAAACATGACTTTCCTTCACATATTGATCCATGCAACCTATTGACATTAAAATAAGTTTAACAATACAGAGGCATTTAAACAAGCTACAATCATAAGTAACAATATATTGAGGCTTACGTAATTATACAGTTAGTCATTACTACCAATATACCCTTCCAGAGGACTTCATAATATTAAGTCTAGTCCAGTGACTCTGTAGAGGCTCCAGGGTTAACAGGGTATGTCAGTTCGAAAAATGATAATAATTAAGAACTAGCTTTTGTTCATGGCTTCACTTGAGTTATGTAGATTTTAAAAATAAAAGAAAACTTCTGTTACTGACAATACAACTTTTTATAGACGAAATATTTTTTAAAATTGGTTAATAACTTTTTGACTTATCCATTACAAATAAAAATCTAATCTTTTCTTTTATTATAATAGAATGATGTTGTGTTTTTACTATTAAATATATTGCAACCACTTAGTTCCACTGTGTGAAAAGCAAAGTAACATTTGTTACAGGTAACATATCTTTTTTTTTTTTTTTTTAACGTGGGGAAATCCATTATGGATACACCACCCTCCCGGGGGGGAGAGTGGGTTATGTCCGACTCGCACGGACTAAAACCCCACGGTGTACCGTCCTCCGCTTTGGTTGGGGCGGCATGGGATCGAACGAAGCATCCACCATGCCGCCCCAGCGGATAGCCCGGCGGAAGATGGCCGCCGGGCTCCGTCCTAATAGGGAGGCAGACTGGGTACACACCAGCTGCCTCCCCTCGTCCGCCGGACCTGTGCAATGAGGAGATGGGCCCCCCGGCCCATCCCCTCAGGTCCAGCTACGGTGGTGGGAGGAGGCGGGCGAAAGTCCGCCTCCTCCTTCCAGTTCTTCGCTGGCGGAGAGGGCCGCTAAGAGGATCCTCCTCGCGGGCCCTCTCCGCCGCCTCCTTCTGCGAGATGACTTCCTCGCAGAAGGAGGCCATCGCCCTCCATGCTCCTTCGCTGCCGAGCATGGCCGAAACCACGCTCGGCAGCGAAAGGTCACTTCCTACCGCCGCAGCCAGAGTGCGGCGCCGTCCTTCCCACGCAGCACACTCGGAGAGAGTGTGCTGCGCGGTATCCGCCGTAGCGCCGCACTCGTGACATACGGCGGTCGGCTCCCTGCGAGCGATCTGGTGCAGGTACCACCCGAAACATCCGTGACCGGTGAGTACCTGCACCAGTCGGAACGTCAGGGAGCCCCATCTTCGATTAACCCATTCCGGCAGGACCGGGCGGACGGCGTCCACAGTGTAGCGCCCGAACCGCGCGTCCGCCAGGTCCTGCCTCCACCTCTCGACGGCGTCTCCCCTGAGACGCCGTCTCTCCTCCTCTATCTCCCTGGGAGCTGGAGGCTCCCCGCTGCGCTTCCTCGCCGCCGTGAACTCGTACACAGCGGTGAGAACCTCTGCCTCCAGCTCCCAGGGTAGGGAGCCGGCGAGCGTAAAGGCCGCCGCCGAGGACACCGTGCGGTATGCCCGGATTGCCCTCAGTGCCACCGTGCGTTGCGCACTACGCAGCGCGCGCACGTTGGCGGCACCGAGGGCGTCGGCCCACACCGGTGCCCCGTAGGCGGCCATCGCCCACACGACTCCCATGTAGAGTCGGCGGCACCCGGCGCCCGGCCCCCCTATATTCGGGAGGAGCCTGCCGAGTGCCGCCGCCGCCCTAGTGATTCGCGGTCCGAGCCCCTGGAAGTGGGGCTCGAACCGCCAGCGCCCGTCCAGGGTGAGGCCCAGACAATTCATCTGGGTCCCCACCCCGATCCGGGCGCCCTCCACCAGCAGGTGGGCCCCAGGTGGTGGCCCTCGCCGAGGCCCATGAAACAATAGGGCCTTGGTCTTTTCGAGGGCCACCCTAAGGCCCAACCTCCTTATGCGCCTGACCACGAGGGTTGTGGCCATCGTGGCCAGGCGCTCTACCTCCTTCCACTCCCCCCCCCGGGCTACGACTAGGGTGTCGTCCGCGTAGCATATGAGGCGTGCCCTGTACGGGAGCACGCCGCGGAGCAACAGGTAACATATCTAACTTATGCTACCTAAACCAATTGCTACATATATACACATTACACACTGCAAATAAGTGTAAAGTGAATATGAGACACTTCACATAGTAATCAGATTTCTCCCTTTTCACCCTTTTATTGCAAGGCACCACAGTTGTATACAATATAGTGCCCATCATACACCAGGTGTACCACTTTTCACAGTAGCATACTTGAGAGTGCCATTTTCTGAGACCAGCCTGCATATTTCCTTTAATTACTGGATTGCTACAACCAAATTAATTTTATTATTAACTAAAAGGTCATCTTGCAGCTAACAAATATACAGGTAATAACATAATAAGGTAATTTAAAAGTTCACATAGTAGATGATATAAGTACATGAAATTGGTTGGTAGAGTTATTTAAAAAATGTCTGGTGCTAACTGTCTCACGTTTGAGAGAACCCGTGTGAAAAAGAGGCTTACATCAAAGGTTTTCGATACGTTGATTTGTTTGCGGGCTCTAAGTAACAATGAGTTTTTTTTTCCATGGGATAATATCACTAACGGTACATATAGAAAATATTTATTACTAGTGCGACTAGTAATTTCGCGTACTCTACTATACGGTTTGTGGTATTTACGAGATACTGTAAATCCATGATTCTTCTACTTTCGTAGATAGGTATAGGTATTATGATGAGAGTTACAATTGAGAAAATAGTTTCATAACTCGGGTTCCATAAAGCTTGGTAGTAACCTAACGTAGTGACCCCTTTTCAGTTTGTTACTTAGTGGTAATCAGCGAGTGTGTACCTAGCAGTATGACAATGGAGGTACTGAGGCAGGCAATGGATTACCAAGCTCACGTTTGTTACCAATGTTTTTGGACTACACTGTATGAATCATCAAGCACAGTGCTGTCATTATACCATGCTACTGTAAAAATCGACTACCCCAAAAGTAGTCTCACTTCAAATAATTGATTTGCCTTTCAACAATGAATGTGGTTTATTATCTGGATCTCATCAGATTCAGAAACTTTAGATTTTTTTATTTACAGCAACACTGGAAAAGAACTGTATCGTATAAGTAAGACGACATCTTTTACAAGTTCTCTTGTTGCTTCTGTTCTCTAAAAAGTTTTGGCTATACAAAATAGTTATAATCATTCTAGTTCCTTTTTAAAAGTTGCATTAAATAATTAAGATATGTACATATGGTTTTTTATTTATTTATTTACTTGTGAACACATTATACGTAGATATATTCAAGCGTACATTGCCAAGCTTTTTAGTGTTGCCTTTTTGAAATTTGTTTGTTGATAAATATATAAGTTGATCTCAGATTAATTTGGAATATAAAACCTAAGATAGAAACAGTAGTAACGAATTAAATTCAGCCGAATTACTGTCGTAATATAGAAACTAAATATACATAGTCACTAAATAGAAATATTTTAAGGTGCCAAGAGATTAAAATAATTGGTTTCGGCCTTAATCAGAACTTACTTTGTAATAATGTCCGACATTCAGAAGTATTTTAAAGAACATTGCATTGTTCCTGATGTGATTACTATTCCTCCATCAGAGTTATTAAACATTCAGTATTCAAACGGTATTTCAGTCGATACAGGGAAAGAATTAACTCCAACTCAAGTCAAAGACAAACCTGTAGTAAAATGGGCTTCTAAGGAAAATGAGTACTATACATTAGCAATGGTAGACCCTGATGCACCGAGTCGTGAAAATCCAAAGTTTCGTGAATGGCATCATTGGCTCGTTGGTAATATTTACGGCGGTGACATGAACAAAGGTGAAGTACTTTCAGATTATATTGGCTCTGGTCCTCCGAAAGGTACCGGTTTACATCGATATATATTCCTTATCTACAAGCAAACAGAGAAATGTGATTTTTCAAAAGTTCCCAAGCTACCTAATAATTCTGGTGACAAAAGGGGAAAGTTTTCAATTTCCAAATTTGCGCAACAGTATAAATTAGGAACTCCAGTTGCTGGAAATTTTTATGTTGCTCAATATGATGATTATGTTCCTAAATTGTATGCGAAACTTAAAGGTCTAAGTAGCTAATGACTCAAATTGTGAGTTACCACAGAGCAGTGTGTAACAAGCTTTATGTCTAAGCATTAATCTATATACTCTATGGTATTGATCCATTATTTCCGCCTCCGCGTGACATTTCCATTTTTCTCCGTTCTTGCTGTGTCCGCCATTACAATTTGGAATTCGCGTAAATTGGTTGTCTGTCAGCGAGCACACACCGCCGCGCGTTATCAGTGACAGTTATATTGTTGGAGTGCGTTGTATCGCAGCGTTTTGTTGGAACAAAGAGCAGCTACGTTCAATCGTATGTCCATCCAGAATCTGAACACATTCGACCCATTCGCCGATGCTATCAAAAGCTCGGAGGACGACGTGCAAGATGGTTTAGTGCACGTCCGGATCCAGCAGCGGAACGGGCGTAAGACACTGACCACGGTGCAGGGCCTCTCGTCGGAATATGACCTGAAGAAGATCGTGCGGGCATGCAAGAAGGAGTTCGCGTGCAACGGTACCGTCGTGGAGCACCCGGAGTACGGCGAGGTGCTGCAATTACAAGGCGACCAGCGCGAGAACATTTGTCAGTGGCTCACTAAATCTGGCCTCGTAAAGCCCGAGCAGTTGAAAGTTCACGGTTTTTAGGTCGCCACGCACATACCATGTTCATCAAATTTTGTATTATGCGAGATTGCGCGTTATAAAATCGAATAAATATGTATTTAGAAAGCACAGATGTTTACAGAGAAAAGTCAGCGCGGCCTGTCGGGCCGCTCGCACCCCCGTGCCTTGCAAACCCCATGTGTAATATATACTGACGACGCATTCTCGACTTAGTTGCAATTGAAAGCCGAACGAAATAGTTAATAATAATCGCTCTTTGTTTTTTACGACATTGTATTTTTAAATTGCTGTAATGATTCGATTAATAAATAACATGTTTATATATATGTGATTTTATTTTATTTTATGCTGTCACTTGTATGGATTCTTGTAACTGTAATTTTACGTAGTGAAAAAGCAAGTGGGTGGGTTGGGTATCGCAGTGTTGAAAATTTAGTTTATAGTGTATACAGTTAGAGCCACGCATCCAACAGTAGTGCTCCAAAGCAAACCGTTAGGTGGTATCTAGGTAACTAAAAATACTACGGAAGTTTCCTTGTTATTTCAAAATAGTAATTACTTAGTCATGCAATTATATTATTAACTAGATTCTTTGTATTTATCCTTCATTATAATAGCAGTAAAATTAGTAAGTTAACTATTATAACATCTAAATCTAAACAATAAAAATCTTGGTTAACTGTACTAACTAATTTGTTTTGTTTTCGTTTATATTTTAAAATATGTACTGATTAAATTGTTTATCATTACACAGTAGTGAGAACAACAGACAATATTTTTCAATGTGCCATTTTTAGAACCAAAGTGATAATTTAATGAACGTTACGTAAAATGTATACGTGTGTTTTGTACGTGCTTCGGTATTTCCTCTGTCGTGCAACTTAGCAAAAAATGTAGTTCAAGAATATAGTAAACTTTTGACACGCTTATACCACGGTTTGGTGATACAAAAACAGCTCTACGTCGCGCGTTTTGATTTTTTTTTGTATGTCCAAAGAGCCATGTCAGCATAAAATTTAATTTGTAACATATATTTTTTTTTTTAATAATTATCTGGTTATATTATTGAACTTAAGAAAATTATGTACAGACAACAGCTTACAGCTTAAATCAGTAGGTCTAGAAGTACAAAATATTGTTTAGAAGTGTCTTATTCAATGTAGATTACGGCTAAAAAGATTTTTTGAAAATTCATCTCCAGTGGAACATCCGGCTAGGTAGTTATTTAATAAAATTTCCATATACATATTTGTTAAATATACTGTTTAATTTGTGAGTAGTGAAACTTAAAATTAACATATTTAATAAAGTAACTCCATTGTGGTGAAAGTAAAACATTCAATACTTGAAAATTTCAGCTGTATAATACGTTTCGCCTGATATGTTTTACGTACATGCCATCTCTCCGACGAATAATTTTCTTAATCACCAACTGAAAAGAGATTAAACTATACAAAGTATAAAGTCATATTTCTCGAATGTATTTAACATGTTTCTAGTCATAACTTCGTAAGACTTATATAAAATTGTAATTTTATTGATTACGAGTTTCGTATGTCCTATTCTATGATACAGTGAACATTCATGTCAAATTTTATTACAATCTGTATAGCCGACCTGAAAAAAAAGTATTCAACCAAACTTTTATATTTATAGCCTATTAGTTTTTGCTCTCAGGTTCGCTGAAGTTAACTCCTCCGCTGATTTTTTAAGATACAGATTTCAAAATAGCGGATTGTGATCTTAATTTTTTTTTTCACGACATTGTACGTTGTAAATGTATTAGTTTAGTAAAAAAAAGTTCGCACAAATAATAAAAATAATTTAAAAATACATTTTACATAAAAATTGTAGTTTTACAATACATAGTTTGTTATTTTTCAAAGGTTTGTAATAAATCAGGTATTTTTTTAAGTTTTTTGGTTTTGGATTCACTTTTCACTTTTGTTACTCACTGATAATGTAGCTTTGTATAGGTGAAAGAGTTTTTACACATAAGTAATTTTTAAACAGATAAACTATTACTAACGAAATACGTACAAACGTGTACGTACACACAGAGCAGGATATAGGTCTCTCTTCCAGAAAAAGTAGCGCGTCTGGACGACTTAAATGTATAGATTCGTTTAGTTCACTATCTAAAACAAAACCTTCTTTGACGTACAGTCTTCATGAGTCTTTTTGACCGCTCTGAATATAGCCGTAAGTTCGTGTTTTGCTCGTAATACAGCCAAGAATTAAATACAAAATAATGTTAAAATATTGTTATACGAATCTAAAATTGGCAATTATTTATCCTTAAATTGTTTCGATGTTATACATATAATGTAATATGTATTTATACCTAAGTTTATGTTCTGCGTAACTATGTTCAGAGTGGTCAAAAAGTTTGCCGACGCCTGAACGTACAGTGGATAATCAGCAACTACAAATTAAGTAATATTTGACTTTTATACATGTCTATATCTGTAAATACATAATGTCATCATTATAATATAACTAGTGATCGACAGTTGATAATAATAAAGAGTATAAACTATTTTTTTTCATATGATATACATATATTACTAATTCTATTGAGTGTTGTACAAATATTTTAGACGTAAGGGTTGTGAAGTACAACGAAGAGATGCTTCAAAATAAATACTTGGTATGGAAACAAACAGACAATTTCTTGATTTTTTTATTGATATTATAAAGCTCGTCAATAGATACTAAGCAAAAAAAATACTATAATTGGTTGAGAATCAGAGGAGGAAATAGTAATGAACTGCTTTTACTCCCCCTATTGACATTTATGTTAAGTGTGCAGTTTTGTTTCGTCAACATTATTACTCATTGTAGGAATTTTCAAAAATAATAATGTTGTTGACAGTTTTCGTAAGTAACATTAATCACTTTGCACTGGATCACACGGCTGATCAGATTAAAAAAAAACAGGCATAGGTTTGTTATCTCAGGTACGAAATATATATATGGTATATATGTATGTATGGTATATAATCATATATGTATGACTAGCTTAGCTTGGTCAGATACCTCAGTCGCCATGTTGCAATCAAGGCAATAGCTCACACCGAGGTTCAGCCATTTTGGCATCCTTGAGCTTCTTACCAAGCGCCTGCACGCCATAAACGCTCGCCCCATTAGTCCAGTGAAGCTGTGAAAGCCCAACAGTTCAACAGCGTTAGTCAGTTTGAAAAACAAATTACTATGTCTCATAAACCAACGAAACTAGCAGCCAATTACAAACAGTATTTCACAACATACGATGCAAAGTTGTTTACAAGTAATATATTAACGACTAATTCATTTAATTTAAAATGCTGATGCAATGCCGATAATACCGTCTTAGTTAACATTTCTCACCTGATGACTATTCGTGTGATATGGATCCGAGTGCTGGGCTACGAAAAAGACGGATGAGAAAAGATTACATGTGGCAGAGATGCGAATGTTATGATGGATGTGTGGTGTAACTAGAATGGATAAAATGAAGAATGAGTATATTAGAGGGAGTTTGAAACTGGCATCAGTGATAGAGAAGTTGAGGAGTAATAGGTTAGCATGGTACGGACATATCGTGAGAAGATATAAAAGTCACGTAACAAAAAAAGTTTTGAGTTTGAAAGTGGACGGACATAGGAGTAGAAGAAGACCGAAAAATGTGTGGATGGATTGTGTGTTAAAAGATGTGATTACTGAGATGACATCTGTCAGAAGAGAGTGGAACAGAAAATTATGTTGTGTCGAAATCATACGTTACAACATGACAAACATGTTGTGCCGACCCTACTTATGTGGGATAAGGGTAAGAAGATGATGAGGATGACAGTGGAAGTACAATAATGTTTCTCAGATATCCTCATGATGTTGTCCTTCACCATCAGCCGATAGTGTTACCAATTTAAATTAATAAATGTACGCGTATTACGTAATATTCCTTTTGTACATGCCGGGGTTCGATTCTGTGAACATTGAACTAACTCTAATATTCAATATGACACGTTAACAAAATTATCTAGTCGCAAAGTTATTTCGAATGGACTGATAATAAACGCCGTCTCCCTTACTATTTTAACAAGGAAGGAATTCGTCGTTGTTTTATCGTCGAATTAAAGGAATTTATCTGTTACTATTAGAGGTAATAGGGACGATTTTGGTCGCAACAGTAAAGTAGCGCATGACTCACGGCCTCGTTCGAGCGAGGCCACGGCAATGAATGAGGTCACCGAGTGCTTGATATGTGAAATCAATAATAATAATTAGGTACGTGTAATAAGAGACAAAAGTCGAATGAGAGGATAATAATTTGTATAAAATTCAATTACAGGTGCTCGCTAAACTTTTTGACCGCTCTGAATATAGATGCATAGGTCATCATTTTAGATATAAATACGTAATGAATTACATGTATAACACCGAATCAACTTTAGAATAAATAAATGGCAATTTTATACTACTATAATTTGCGTTGTATGAGTAATTTGCTTTTCTTTGTGTTGTATTAAACTCTAGACTATATTACGGCTATATTCAGAGTGGGCAACAAGATTGCCGGGGACTATACATTAATGCATATTATTTAGAAAACGCAGTAGAGTTCGTGGGCCTGAAATTCTAAAGACTACAGTGTGGTTTCAAGCGATGATTAGTCAATATTAGTGTGTACCAATACCACATTATTATAAGTTAGAATTCTACTGAGACTAAGCATTCCTTAAAGGAGACCGTCATGAACAAATCATAGTATAGTGGTAGGGCTTTTCCTAATACCGCTGGCGAGCTACCAACCTTAAATTGAAAATCTGTCGCCAGGCACCTATAGGCATGGTCTCGCAGTTGCATCTGTTAACTATTCTTGTTGTAAAGGGAACGTATGTAAGCGTATCACTTCAGAACGGCTGCAAATATTTCGCCAATTCTGTTTTTGTTGTGATTGTAATTATCAGAACAAGGTTTATGTGATAGACAACGTTTGAAAAATTATAGCGAAAAATTTGGGTTAAAAAAGGTGAGTAAGTGAAACGGAAGACAGTAGAGACATCTTCAAAGATATTGATATAATTGACAGACTGAACGTTCAGTTGCCATTTTATTACATTACATGGTCGTAGTGTAAAGGAAAGAGTTGGACTCATTTTTTTCGTGCGAAACTAGTAAATTATAGAAATGAATCAATCTACTAGTAGCGCCTCTAACGGCAATTTTGAGGAAATCAAATACACGGTGAGAGGACAACGATACTAAAGTATGTATAAACTAGATGATACCCGCGACCGGTAGTCTGGTAGAACCTGTAGAGGCCTCAGGAAGCCAACAGAGTATGTTCGAAAAAAAAAACCCGCGACTGCGTTCGCGCTTTTGGATATCGTAACAATACCTTTTATGTACAGAAGAAAAATATTAAACGATTTGGAAGCAAAAATACACTCAGTAGCATTTTTTTTAACCTTTTCTAGTATTTATTAAAATCATAGTTTCTTAAAACATTAATCACTGTGTATAAGATGAAGATACACTATTTTTTATAATAAGGACCAAGTGTTGTAAGAGTAAAAGTAAAATATATATATATATATATATACATATAGAGTAGCTTTTTAGTTATACATGTACAACGACAGACTTCTATTATTTTATTTATATATAAAAAATAACAATAAACGCTAGGGAAAATAAATCGTGACGTGTATAATCGTAGCTTAAACAGAGTTAACAAATGTGAAAGTAGATATCGTTCGTGATCACTTTGAGTGTCGTTCGAGTGACGTAATCAGACACTTGGCAAGATACTTCGCAATGACCGAACAAATTTATGACGTCACTGTCCGTTTGAATGACATACCGAACTGTCGGGGCGCATGGGCGGGCAGTTGGTTTTAATTTGTATGAAATCAAAACAAGCAAAGTAAGCTTGACCTACAATTTTAAAATTCAATAAAAAACCTTGATAAAATCGAACCAATTTTCTTTCAGTGTATTTGAAACAAAGTCGACAGAATGAAAATTTTCTGAGTCGCTGCATATTTCAGAGGGCCCAATGCATAATATAGGTTGATTAAAAATATACAATTTGTTCCACAAAGCGCCTAGTATACGGGAAACCTGGTTGGCTCACCGTTAATTTCTAAGAAAAAGGCATCAAACTGGTCCACACCACAAGTAAACTTGTGCACCAGTGCACTAGTGATATTACGGGCTCGAGATGTTGATTTGAGATTTACCGCGTTCTTGGATTTTGATGTATTTTTATGGACTCGCAATTTTTTTCCGGATATATAATCTTATGTCACACAAATGAAAGAGCTATTAGGTAATAGATAATAAAGAGTACCAATTTATTAAATGGTTCTTATTGTAACTAGAATGGATAAAATTAAGAGTGAGTATATCAGAGGAAGTTTGAAAATAGCACTAGTGATAGAGAAGTTAAGATATAATATGTCAGCATGCTACGGGCATATTATGAGAAGAGATGAAAATCATGTAACAAGAAAAGTTTTGTGTTTTCGTATAGTAAGGGTATAGGCTTGTGTATTTTGTACTAATATAGTGATGTGCTGAATAATAGTACTTAAACGGCTGACCTGTGCATATGTGTCTCGTGGACGGCGCTGCGACGGATACGTGCTCGAGCTTAACGGTCTGGGCCTTATACCACCATCAGGTTAGTGAGAACGTTCTTTGCCCTGTAATTGGTGAGAAAGGATCCAGCGGTGTAAGACTTCGTGCCATCGGTAGTATGTTGCCTAGCCCATTAGGCCGTAGTGGAGCCGTCATAGCGGCCGAAATACTACATATTTCGATTCCGCTTCTACATTTTAATGGGGTAGAGGAAGACCGAAAAAGTTGTGGATGGATTGTGTGAAAAATTATATGTGTATAAAAGGTGTGAACTGAGTTGACATCAGACAGGTGAGAGTGGAAATGGAAAACAGGTTGTACCGACACTACTTAGTGAGGGTTAAATGACGATGATGGTTCTTATAGTCCCATTCACAAAAAATACTAATCATTAAATATATGTGAGTTTCATTAAGTAATTTATCTCAAACGCTGGAAAGAGGGGTGCCACTAACAAATTTCTGTCCCGGTTCGTAAAAATATCGTTCGAATCTTATCGTTCTGATTATGTGGTGAGATCACCAGGGAGTTAAACAGAGCGTAGTAGAAATACCACGTGTAAATGGTTCAAGTTCAGTTCAAGTATAAATTATAAAAACTCGATAAGGTATTGAGTGATTAGCATACCCTTTGACCAAAAACTTATAAAAGTCAAAGGACATAAGAGAACAAAATACATTAGATCGGGCTCACAAGATTACAAAAATGTACCTTGTACATCGAAATACTTCCTCCAATAATAATATCCGTCAATGAATGAAGACTCTGGGATTTTTTATGACAAACTCACCTGCTGTTAACATACGATATGGCTAAAGACGGCAAACAGGCTAAATCTAGAAGGACGGGCTCTCAAGCAGCTACTGGAACACATCAACAGGTGCTTGGCGACAGATTTTCAACTTGAAGACGGTAGCTAGCCAAGCGAACTTAGAAAAAGTCCTACCAGCAGTGGGAAAAAATCCTGCTACCATGGAAAAATATTAATTTTAACGTGGGGTCAGTACATCCTTGATGTCTATACCAGCCTCATAAAAAAATAATCAGTAGATTCATATGCATTTAAAGTTTCATTTCATATAATTCTTATAACTGCTCTTTTTTTATTTTTTAATTGTATAACTCAGATTTCGTTCTCTATTTTTTTTTTGTAACTGGGTATGCTATTTGCTAAGTACAATTTTAGTTTTATTGTATAATTTTCCCACATACGCGCCTCTTTTGTGTTCGTATCTTATTTTTAATTTTTGCATGTACAAGAATGGTATCTGTGTTTACGTCTAGAAAGGTGTAATTTTAATCATAATTATTAGAATAGTATCGAATTGTCAGATTGAATCCAGATTTCTTAGACCTATTAAAAAAAATCAAAAGAAAATGGTTGATTTTCTTGTAGATTAAAGAAGCAAAATGTATAATTCTTGATACATTAACTACAGACTTAAACAATATAACATTAATTTCACTAACAATCGTTAAAATTATGAGAGCATCTTTTGGCGTATTTCCTCGCTCCGGGTGCATTCCTATGATCTATATAAGTAAAATAATAGGGTCCTGTTATTGTGCGCACGTTATCTAAAAAACATTTTTTTACGATATCTTCATTTCAATAGTTATTCAATGTTTATGCTCCTACCGTAGAGCAGTCTGTCAAGCTGTGTAGTACGCATGCACAGGACAACGCAGACGAAGTCGCAGCTATTAGCCAGTTTAATGATAATAATCACCCGTAGTCTAACAGACTTCCAAAACTTTACTATCATAAAAGTTGCTGGAGTTACAACGAAGAAGTCACTAACGTCCTATCCTGATCGGTAACGCTACGATTGTCCGATGGTTTATGTCCGTATAAACGAATTGAACTCCAGGCGATTGGTCACAACTGAAGGTTTTTATGTTTTAAATAAATATTAGAATGTAATTTCACGCAACACCAATGCCAAACTAAGAATGCTTGTATTATGGTAACTGAACAGATATACGTATATACATAGGATCTATGTGACACCCAGTCCCACACCAAAGTCAATCACTATGAGGGTATAGGAAGCACGACCACACAGTTCAATAGTAAGGTATATTACACTTGTGCTACGAAACCTAAATATTTCTAGATGAAACCAAGCAATTATAGTTCAGAATCTTGTATTTGCTCTTCACACAGTTGATTATTTCTAATTATACACAATTAAAACTACATTGTTTATTATATGCATTGCAAATAAAATATGGCTCGTGCAAAATTGTAGCGACACACATACCTACAGCAAACGTGGTATGTGTGTACTACAACAACGCAGACGAAAAATCAGCGGCACTACAAAGTCCGAAATTAGTTGGCTTAAGAACGCGACTAATTAAGACTTGCCGCCCAGGTGGCGGCCACATGTTACCTGGGATCAACTATAATATTACCGACAAACTCAACACACAATGCGGCGAATTGTTATAATCCCGACTTTTAATCTTTATTATTTTATTGCACAGATGTTTATTGTTAATTCCTAGTTTTACTTTTGTTTTATGATTTCACTATTGTTTGTATATTTACGACTGTAAAATTATTTGTATTTTCTCTGTAATTCTTGCACGTGTTCCATCTTATTTAAATATGGTTGCTTCGTCGAATAAACCAGGATTCGTAATCCAGCTGCCAAAGCGATTACTAGTCTGCACAAACGGAGTCAGTTATTTTATTTCAACCTTCTGAAAGTAGCAAAGTGGTAACCATACTACCACTTCCGCTAAAGTGGTGACGCGACGCCGCTCCCGCGTCCTACAAAATCATTTAAATGTATGCAGGCGTTAATTGCTATGATCTGTTATATACAAAGATTTTTCTAGCATAAATATAGTATATATAATATTTCAATTATATAAATATAAACCATACCTCTATTGAGGTGGATAAATAAGTATATTTTTAAAATCACACGTACATTTATTTTATATGTGTAGTATATCTATGTACACAGAAAAAGAGCCTTCTCTGACGCCAATATTGCTGTTTTAATAATACATCGCCACTTACAATGGTTTAAATGTTGTACCAAAAAACACATTAAACGAATAAAACTCCTATACAATTTATAAAAACCTTTTCCTTTAAAGATCGAACTATCCATAAAATATATTAAATATGGTCTTAAACCGCTACTACATATTTAATTTTAATACATTTTTGAGAAGCGAGTAAGATTGAGTTTGGAGCTGGATTAGAGTTCTTAACTGTTACTCAAAGGGCGAATGGAACGATGAGCAATATGTCAGTTTGACATTGACAATTTATATACAGATTTGTGCATTGTGTATGGTATTGCAAATTGCATTTGATCTATAAAAATTGCAATCAAGTAGTAATTAATATCGTATTTGCTAGAATACAAAATATACATCAATAGATATTACCAAACATTAATATGCTGTGAATCAAAAATAAATGTTCTATAATATTTTATTGGAAAATCAAATACTTGCCTATATAAGGTAACAGATTTTGATTCAACATAAATATCGACTTTAAATTCTATAAACTAAACTTATTTTTGTACTTTTAGCTTAAAACGGAAGAAGGAGTGAAAATGTCCGATAAAATGTTAACATTAGGGCAAAGAGTAATGGTTATAGGGAAGGATGTAAAAGGTTCCGTCGCCTACGTCGGATTCCCTACCTTCGCTACGGGAAAGTGGATCGGCGTGATACTAGATGAGCCGAAAGGCAAAAACAATGGCACCGTCCGAGGGCATGCTTATTTTACGGTAAGCTACAAAAATAATACATTTTTAATAATAAGAATACATTTTTTAATAATAATAAAAAAATCGTTGTATGTATACATGCTTTTATTGATTTAAATCTTATATTTGCTATTTTCAATTGAATTATGAAGATCGCTGGCAGAAAACTGTAGAAATAATATGATGAGGAAAAAAGTGTAATCTATAATTTATTGGTGTGTTGAGACACTCTAGTAAACACTTATATGAAGGTTCTCTCAGAAGCAGTGCTAAACAGTTAGTTCTAGTGATCTATAGTCAAGAGTGAAATTGATCTATTCACTTCATGTCTTGTGTTCTTATATGTCATTCAAAAAACTTTTACTAGGAGGAGAATGCGAGAGACAAGGTGAAATTGCCACCCACATTTTCATACTTAAATTACCTCATCACATCTCCTGGAGGGTGTGGATCTTGGTTTGGTTTTTGAAATTTCTTATAACTCATATGTTATTGTGATGATTTAAGAAGAAGTCTTAACTATGGGTCAGCTACAAGATAATACTTATACACCATTCTTAATTAAATACTATAATTTTCAGTGTGATGAGAATTATGGAGTGTTTGTCCGTCAAACACAAATACAGTTACTGGATACTGAGGATAATCCAATGGAGACTTCCATCACAAGTCTGGCGGAAGAGCTTAAGACTGCACCGGGCAGAAGATTAAGCAGGTATGTGTTTATTCCTTTACTTTGACGATCTTAGTCTGTCAGTGTTAGTAATTCATTAGTCTTCTGTTATATGAAGGAGAGTATTAGCAATACCTTATATTTTGTATAAATTTCTTATGAGAATTATACTAATACAGTGTCCTACCATTATCCACAAGATAATGCTTTACTAGATCTTGAGAAACAATTTGGTTTTAATGATAAAAATATATCTTTGCCCACAAACAAAAACGAAATTACTACATTTGTTTCTGCTGCAAAGCAGCCACTTATGTGATTCTGTTTATTCTGCTGAGTTCGATTTTCAAGGATATGGTTGATAACACACTGGCACACAAATGATACCAACTCAGGTCTGAGGAATTAAAGTTTTTGTAACTGGTCTGAGTACTGCGATTTTTTGAGGTCAATTGTGTATAGCTTTAGCTAATTTGCTACTTTAAAAAAAATCAAAAAAATAATCTTATAATTTCATATGATGTTAAATAAGGATCTGGTCTATGGTGGTAAGATGTGAAATCTAAAGGATAATTAGTTGTCAGGTGCTACTTCCTCAGCACACAGGTATTTGGTAAAAAAAAATTCAATTGGAGGGTCATAGCTCACCTTATACATTTTCTTAATTTATTTCTTTTAAGAAATTGTTATGTGAATATAAGGTATTGCTTGCTTTCATTAATTTCAAGGTTTAAATTACATTTTCATTTAGAAATAAATAGATTTACAGAGTTTAAATCTTTAAATGTATTATAAAGCTATGCACATAAAATATATTTACAGGGCCTACAGATGAGGTAACCTGTCCAACATATTTTTGATTATGTAGTTATTAAGTATAGTTAAGTAACTTGGGTATGGTAACAGTTTTATATGAAAGGGTTGTAATGGGACTTTGTATGATGACACTTAATGGGTCTTAGGCAACACGATAGGACAAAATGCACACATGTGATACATAAAACACTTATAATAAAATCTGTTGATCATCTAGAAACTAATACGGTATTCTTGTTTATGTGTATTATCACTAATTGAGTATTGGAAAATGTAGTCATTGATACTTGGAAGTAGGCTTATACTTCAATCAAGCATGTATGTTTAATATAGGGGTGTAACATTTAGAGTTTTTATAATTATTTAATACGATAAGTTATATTTAGTAACTGTAGGATTTAAAGTTTCTACCAGTTGCATCTTTGCGCAGGATATATAGGTCATGGCTACAGGTAATTAGCTAATGTTAGTTTAAAAGATATAATAGAAATCTTTTGCTCTGTAGGATTTAAATTGTAGATTACATGTTAGTCACCATGATAATATACATTTCATTACTAAATAAAAATATACGGTATAAACTTATCCTTTATAAGATATTAGTTGGATTTGAAAAATAATTAGTAGAATACTGTAGCTGCTTCTGATATTAATGTTTTATCGACATCATCTTGTAAATTTATAAGAAATATACAATTTGAACATTTCATATATTTTTAAATCTAAGTTTAAAAAAAATAGTTAATAATTAATGTCTCATTAGCATAGAGGGGCAGTTTAATGAAGGACCGAATTAAATGCATGGAACTAATATTAAAACTGGTGTCTTAAGTATATCATAACAAGAATAGTCTTAGATATTATAAATAATCGATTTAGCTCACACATAATCTTCACATTCATTAAAAAAACAACAATTACTCACAATAAAAATCATTAATCGAATAAAGGAATTGAAATTATTCGGAATAGACAAACATATACTAGTACCTGGCTTTTGATTTGGCACTTTGAAGACAAGAGTAAGATGTCTGGCATGCATCGGTTTTGTAAAACATTCTCTCTTTTGCACACCGCAAGATAGACGAAGATAACGCTATACGAAGCCGAGCTTAGCTCACTATCATCTCTGTCTTCGGCCCAACATGCCGATTCAAAATCTGGGTATTGTACGATTTTGTTCATCTTTATTTAAATAAATCTTCTTTTTTTTATTTTAATGTAAATTATAAAATTGTATAATGTATTGTTTTCAATTCCTTACACACATGAGTGTCAAATAATAGACAACATAGAGTGTGCCTAACTGACAGTGTGTTTCTTTCCCCGCTAGTATAACAGTGGCGCAGAGGTCTAGACCTACCACGTGAGTACTAGATGCAAAATGTAGTAAACGCACCACGCTTCGTAGAGCTTTCGCACCAATCACCGCTCTGGCATTTTTTCTGTGTTTCCGTCTCTGTGTTTTTTCGCCTAATAGAAAAAAGAGTGGAACGCTGAAAGAATGCCGGTCGAGCATAGTTTCAGGTCTGTTTACACATATCTTCTGTGTATAACGTTCTTTACGTGAAGTTACAATTTTAATTATGAAGTAATAAACAATTCATTCGCAAATATCAATTTTTAGTACTCGAATCTATTTTAAATTTGTTTCAAAATTTGTATGACAAATCTGATGTTGCGAATGCCTCTAGGCTGTTTACAGCTTAATCAAATGGACCGTAGGCTTGTTTACCTTCGTTACAGTATATACAAATATAGTGGGAGTACTATGGCTGTCAACGCATGGGCGATTGTCTAATATAAATCTTTAGAAAATGCAGTATACTCGTAATGTTCAAGCATTAATAAGTGTATTTGACTGCAAGGACAGTACAGTCTTAAGAAGACTTTTTCATCACTCTGGATACAGATGCGCAGAACATAAGTTTACGTATAAATAACATCGCGACAGCTTTGGGTTAAATAAACACTAATTTTAGATTTTTATAATAATATTTTAACTTATTTGTTTTGTATTCACTATACTACTGTACTACACGCAAGCCCGAATATACGATTATATTCAGAGCGGCCAAAGAGACAGATGAGAGCTGTAGCAAACATTCACAATAGGCATAATGTCTTATAGGGATGAATGATTCTGAAAGAAACAAAAGATTTGAAAAGATAAACAAAAATTTTCCTCTTTCCGTCGCACCTTTCCCATTAGGTAGTGGGATAATATCCATAATGACATGATAATAGATAGATATTTTTCATATGTAAATGGATGTTGATGCTTATTTAACAAGTACCGTACCAAGCCACTTTTGCCTGACATGTAGTTCAGGCCATTTGATATTTTTATTTAAAATCGATATATTATTATACATTACAACATCAATAAATAAGTAATACTTTCGATTTCAGAAGTTATTACATTGTGTACCACTTGTGGTACACGTGGCTAAACATCAAGTTTACGTACCACCGGTGGCACAAGTGGACCTAAATATCAAATTTAATATGTACCACCGGTGGTACACGTGAGCACGGAACGTGATAATATGAAATTTGTAAACTCTAACATCATTGCATCAATAACTATAAAAGTCGGCACACGAAAGACCTATTTCATGGGGAAGGTTTTTATACTGTCCGTTTTCGAACGAAGTCGCAAACAGAAGAAATTTTCGAATGTATGTAAGCGCATAGCTTCAGAACGGCTGCAACTATTTGACTAATTGTTTTTTTAGATATGTATGTTATTGTTAAGGTTTGTATGAAAAAAAAACCTGTACAGAAGAATGAAAATATTTGGTTTAAAAAAATCGAAATATAAAAATTATTGAATTAACCATAAGATTGACAGATTGGTTGGTATTTTATTACATGATCATAGTGTAAAGGGAAGATTTGGTATCATTCTCTTTATTAACACATATGTGTGAAACGGCGGTTCGCAGCTAGTTTGTAAATAAAATCATGTTAAATCTATTATTTAATTTTGTATCTTCACGTAAATTTATGAAAGTTCTAATCAACGTTATCATTTAATATTCCGATATCACTTCAAGTAACACAGACCTAATAATATATGTAAATAACACTATTACAATAACATGTATTAAAAATTGCGAAAATTTGTATGCATAAAATTTTATTACAATATTCTTAAATGTTATGACTCTATATTGTTTTAATATTCAAAGTCGTGGAATTTTAACATATATTGGTTTTTTTTTATATTATAGGGGGCAAACGAACAGGTGGGTCACCTGATGGTAAGTGATCACCGCCGTCCATAGACATTAGCAACACCAGGGGAGTTGCAAGTGCGTTGTCGGCCTTTTAAATAAGAGAGTTCTGTTCTTGCGTTTTATTCAAGAAAGATTTCACAGTATTTTAGAAAATTCGAGCAAGTTCGATTTGTAAGTTTCTTAAAACATTGTTTGTAAAGGATCGGAAGGTTGTCTATCTTTGTTTAAATACCGAGATAAAAAAGACTATCGATAAATCAAAGACATCTAAATGTGACAAAAACTGTTATTTGATATTTGTCCTAGAATGTTCTTTACTTTGTTTTTATTCTCGCCTTAGACAAGTATTTGACAAATACACGTCACGATAATTATAGTGATAGACTAATTCTAGATTCAAGAAAGGAAACATGGTAGTGAATACCCATTCATCATATTATGGCTACATCTAGATATTTACTTTCATCGAATACTAATAATTTATGCTTGGACAATTTTTATCGAGTTCAGCTTTGAATATAATCTTGCCTGATGATAAGTAATGATGGAGAATAATAACACATAAGGCTAAAAGCTTGAAACTACAAATGCCTCTCAAATGTAGGGCGAACAGTAGTTTAAGAAAACGAAGAGTACAAAATACCTATCATATATTATCTTGCGTTTCTCTCTCGATTTTCGGTTTTTCGATTTTACTTATTCATTTAACAGGTGGTTAACAAATGGTATTCAAGCTTATAGGATACATTTCTAGAAATATGTTTTGAGCTGGCATATTTCAGAATATTTTCCAAACATTAAACAAGTTACCTGGTTAGAAACAAAAGTTTCCTGGATATTTTCGAATGTTTCCTATATATATATGCGAAAACTGCCTCGATTGTTTCACAAGTTTCTTATATATATCAGAAAGCTTTCTGGATAATTTCAAAGACTGTTGGATAATTTTAAAAGATTGTCGGATATATATTTTGAAAGTTTCCTGGATACTTTTGAGTATGTCCGGGAATTTATCATGTCTAATTAAGCAAGACACGGTATTTTTTTTTCAAATATTTAACATGAAGTGTATATACTAACATATATATTGATGGTTGCCCAACAAAGCGTGCGTCGCAAGCCGTCGCCCGCGCAGACCAAAGCCGGGAGTTTATCTATGTCGAGGTAATTTATGTGAAATAGTAACGTACAAAGCTTGGGATTATATAGCACATGGATCGTCCGTTCATTCGCCAACATGCTTCATTGTGTGTCGTTTTCAACGTTGTCATATAAGGCTTTACATTCGATGTTTAAAATTTGGAACACTTTGATTTAAAACCACTATTGTTTAGCCATTTCTGCTTAACCCGTATATGGTAAAGCATAATGCTATGTAGTTTGGAATATTTCTGTTGCTTTAGGCCAGCGGTTCTCACCCATCTTGTCGCGAGATTTACAAACTAACTCTCGTTTACGTTGTACTATCAAAAATGTAAGTATGTAAGAGTGTTGCGAATTTGTAAAGAGTATGTTAGTACGTCACTGAGTAAAAAAGCTTGAGAACCGATACCTTAAGATATTGTTTAGTAAAAAACTCAATTTATAAAGTACTTTTAGCGTGATCCCTGTATCAAAAGCTATTGGATAATTTTTGTTGAGTTGTAACCAGAGTATAGAAATTGCGAATTTTTATGCTCACGTTATATGGAATCATAGATAAATGGAAGCAAGTTGGATTGTGAATAGGATTATGAATAAATCAAGCACTCAGCACATATGCTATATTATATGTAGTTTTAGATATTTTTTTTTGTAAATTACTTTTTATTAACTGCATGTATTATTTTATGACGAAAAGATTTTTGTTTTATTTAGGTGGATGATATGGTTTTCCTGTTAGAATGTAGCATCGTGGATTGGTAATTAATTATGTATTTAGAAGTAATGAAGAGTTGTTTCATATAGATGTGCACTTTGGATAATCTTGTATATTTCCGATTCTAAGGAGATATAGCACTTGATATTTATTTATTGGTGTTTTTTACTTTAACATTTCTGTCTGAAACATTAACTGATGTTTGTTCGAATAGTCTAGAATTTTGTCTCAATTACATACAGAAATAAGTCTGTTTCAGATAGAAATGATATAGTACTGATAGCAAAAAATATAACAGGTAAAATAAAGTAACTGTGTACAAGAAATCAAATACATAGTATTAGTAATAGCTTGCTGCTTTATCTGAATAGTTACCGTAACAATTATCATATAAGAATTTGGAAGAGTTTAAGATATAATAAGTAACTTAAATTCTTTGAACGGAGATTATCGTAACATTTTTTTTTTTTCGATGCAAGTATAGTCTATGGTGTTACAATAGATTTTTTTTTATAAAACAAATTATAAGCTATATCAAAGATTCGAAATGACGATGAAGCCGCTGGTTGATGGTAGTTGAGTGTACAATTGCTAAATATAAGGTTCCATAGATGCGGTCACAGATGGCGCTATTTGTTAACAAACGTAGCTTTGCTTTTCACATGTAGAATTAAGAGAATAATTGGATCTTTATATAGTGAAGTAAGTATGAAATTGGCATTATAATTTAGTACCGACGTTTTTTCTTTGATGTTACAATCGTTCTAATTTTTACTATATCATTGTACTGAATATTTATCACAAGCTCGTTCTTTAAAAACACAACTAACATTATTCCCTGTATTTATATATATCAAAATCTGTTTTATGTAGTCCATATGTTCCTTTTTTTCTTCATAAGCTTTTTATTGTTGTACTCATTATTTTATAAGATCAGAATATTTTGGTCCTACGTATAGTTATTTATATGAGCTTAACTAGACAAGTGTCGGGTGGTTATATCAGGATTTTTTTAAACATTATTTTACTTTATATGTAATTTTGATATACCTTGTAAGAATAATAAAGTAATTTAATCCATATCACTAAATACATTTCATATGTTAAGTTTGCTTAAATGATTGAGTACGATTAAGGCCTTTTTTTACACGGGGAAATCCCTGACGGAAACCCATCCCGCCGGGTAGCGGAGGGTGAGTTATGTCCAATTCGCACGAACTGAAACCGCTATGGTGCCTCCTTACACCTTTTAGGCCGGGGAGAAGGTACCGCCAATGGCACTACGTTTGCATCCCCGGCAGGTATCAGCCCCTTATCAGAAGGCTCCTTCTGCGGTTTGTGGGGTCGAGATACTGGACCCCTCAGGGGGAAGTCTATGTTATACCCCCCGACGCACTGTCGGCGTCACGCCGGCACAACGCGTCTTCATCACACGAACCTCTGCAACTGCCAGGGGTCACGGACATATGTTTAAAGCCTCCTCCAACTTCTTCCATAATTTCTTGTTTAAATTAATCCTCTTGTTTCCTGTAGCCCGCGCAATGTAACCGTCTTATTGGTCCACCAAAAATCTTTTTTCCCCGTGAGCATTTCTAGTTAGTAGTTTCTGTGGACCATGATCTATGGTGCTAACTGCTTGGGGTGACGGACATATGATTAAAGCCTCCTCCAACTTCTTCCATAATTTCTTGTTTAAATTAATCCTCTTGTTCCCTGTAACCCGCGCAATGTAACGATCTTACTGGTTCACCAATAATCTTTTTTCCCCGTGAGCATTTCTAGTTTGTAGTTTCTGTGGACCATGATCTATGGTGCTAATTTCTTTTTTTTTACAAAGATTTCTTTAAGGCTTAAATTTTGAAATAAGTGTTGACCATTTTGTTATTGAAATAGGATCAAAAATTTATAAATTTTCTTAGTAAGACAATTTTTTTCTTTTGGTCTAGGTTTTATAGCGTTTTACCCATCAACATTTTCTAGTTACGCTTATGAATATCACATATAGCTTTGTAAACTCTGCCTGTTAATCAAGGAGATTACGATGTATACAGGTTTTCAATCGGAATAATTTGTTATGTTTAACCCGGTAACAATGTATATTGTTAGGTAATGATACTCCCATACTTACGTGTATCGCCACGAAGTATTGCTTATCGTCGCTTGCGTTACGCACTATCGGGCTGCGTGATCACAGACTCAGCACGATAACTAAGTCTGCGGGCTTTATATACATCAAATTAACTCGGATTCAAATTATTATTGGAATGACAAAGTTATGCCAACGTTTTTTTGCGCCTTTATCGGAATTAGGCTTAAGGTTAATTTTAACGTCACAAGCAGCAGAAGTTTTGCAACGCAAGTATGGGAGTAGCATTACGGTATGCATAAAAATAATTGAAGACCTGTATTCATGTAACTCTGCATGAGTATTTGTTATGTTTAAGAAACAATGGTCGCGTTTCAGTTCGCGTACATCGCTAGCTAGCAGTCGGCAGTCTCTCACGTCGTATGCTTCACCGACAACGGAACGCGCAACTTCCCCGGATCTCGGCAAACGAGCATCTTTCGTAGAGGTCGGTTTTATATTTTTTTATCACTTAATTTTCGCTGGGGCACTAAATTTGGGTATTTTGGCTGTCTAGCTGTAGAAAATTTTATAAACCAAATGTTAGCATCATCATCATCATCATCAGCCAGTAAAAGACCCACTTCAGGGTCATAAGCTTCCTCCCGAAGAAAGTATAGGCAAAATCACAAAGCCAGTCCACAGCGTATTCGTGATTTAAATTCTAAGTAATCATCAGTTCTACCATTTCTTACCACTCCACTACCACGACTTATAACAACAACAAGATAATGAAACGGTTGTAATATACACACTAATTATTTTTATAGACTGGCTTCGTGGAGACCCTGACACCTCAGTACACTCCAGGACAGAGTCTCACTTCGCCACAGGTAACACCGTCGTCCGTCGAAGACAAGATCGCAAACATGCAAGCGCAGCAGGAGGTGAGTTTGGAACCTTCTAGAATATCTCTGTAGCCCTAGACCTAGTTGGATTTATTAAAACACCAGGAACAGGTTTTTTATGTAATAGTGTTAGAATTTACAACAAGGTCCTAAAGTACGTTACCGATTTGCGGGGTAACTATGGTCAAGGACGTTCTGGTGCATTTTTTGAAGTAGGTTTTTTTAAATCGGTTTTTATCTGTTATTATATAATGGAGGTAATGAAGTTTGAGATCATGGGCCCCTTTCGAGTTATATAGGTTCTGCTTTAATACACTGTTAAATCTTCCAGATAACCCAACTGAAGACTGAAGTCGGAGGACCTCAAGGAGAAACTGGAGACGGTGAAAACTCCGTCGCTCCGAGGACAGGGAGAAGTTACGCGAGTTGGAGAGGGTCAGGCTACAGCTGGAGCAGGCGAACGAGTTTAAGAGCAAGATAATGGAGTCCCAGGCGCAGTTGCAACGCGATCTGCAGCGAGCGAAGCAGGAGGTAAGAGCTGTGTCAGAATGTCTATTTTAACGTTATTATAATTTACAAACGTTGCAATCACGAAGATCCATATTGGCTTTGTCTTTTCTATTTAAGACTTTAAAATGCCATATTGACAGATGTTTATTGGGACAATTATGTATTTCGGTATTTTGTAACAACAGTCGTTTGCAGAATCGCAAAATATTTTTCCTGCCTGAGTACTCGACAAACGCTGGACAACGCTCGTTCCTCTACCGTATGTGCCACAGATACACCATTATCCAATTTGAATTAGACATTTCCTATTGTTCTTTAACCTCACTAAAATATCAATAGAAAAAATTTATACTTAGATTTATAATTTCATTTAGATATAAAATTTTGTTTTTATAATTATTAATTTATTCACTTATATTTCTATTTTTATTTATTTATTTATAAGTATTATATTTGCGCAGAGTCCTGATTTAAAAAAAGCTATATGCTAATAAAAATTCTGTAAAAATCGGTTTAACCGTATGGGTGATTATCCCGAACAAACAGACAGACAATAGTTTACAGAACTCTTTTTAAAGTGAAACGTTTTTGTACATCGTCTTATTTTCGTCCATTTATCGGCAGTCGCATTACAGCCAGTCAATATGACCAATATGTCCATGGCTCAATTAAAAATGATAAAATAAATATTCTGCTCAGTTTTTAAAATGATTAAAAACGCGATTTGAAAACACTAAATCGAATATTCGCAAATAATATTCCGAAAATTTTCAATTAAATGCCTACAATCCGAAAAAATGTTTCACTTGCATCGTGGTTTCATAAAACCACACATTATTTTTGTTATAAGTATCATGTTTCATTTCATTTAGTGAAAAGCAGTTATTTTGACATTACTTACAAACATTTCATTACGAACTAGAATGAGCAGGAACGCCAGGTGAAGGAAAATATCGTGATGAAACAATAAGATGATGGTAGGGCCTTTAGGGTCAACTCTCACCCTCAAGCTAAACACCTGTCACGAAGCACCTGTTGGTGTATTCCGACAGCTGCACTTGAAACCAGTTTCTCTCCAGGTTTACCGTGCTTACTATCTTAGACCACACCATCATTTAACATCAGGTGAGATCGTGGTCAAACCTATGGAACCCAGTTTGAAGATAATATCGGCTTTCCAGGTCCGAGTGGCACAGGAAGCCCTGGAGCGGCATAACGACGAGACGGCTGAACTCTCCGAGGCTGCTGAAATGGCCGCCCTCGATAAGGAGATGGCTGAAGAGAGAGCAGAGGCCTTACAGATGGAACTGGAGCAATGCAGAGAAAAGCTGGAGGAAGCCACGTTGGACTTGCAGCTGATGAAAGCCGAGATGGAAGCCGGGGGGAATATACGTGAGTAACTTTAAACCTTATCATACGAGTGAAGCAGATACATTTATTATCTGATATTTTATGAAGCGTATATTAAAAATTAAAAAGGAGTAAAAAAATGTGTAAAAACTAGTAAAAGAAGCGAGTTTTGCTAGGGCTATGTCATAATGTATTAGTTTATTTTTACATTATTTCCCACTAGCAACTACCCCCGTCTTAGTCTACGTTTGTATCTGAATCAATAATGACACTATTACAATATCTTTATTGAATTCTTAACAGTCTATGCAACACATGCTGTGATAGCTTGCAGATGGTATTCCGTTTCCATTTTTCCAATTGACTTGGCCCTTATTTTTATTATTCTAAAAATGGATGTATTTTTGTAAACCTCCATATCGTGATGTGCCATCGTCAATAAAGTCTACGACCATTTTCAAGAAATTGTTATTGGGATGCATCAAATCTTCTGGTTACAGTGCGACCATGTGATGAAATATAATTTACTGATTGTCAATCTGTCAATTCTGACAATATTTTTCAAGATCTTCCCCTGTTGTCTCCTGTCTCACTCACTCGTTAACTTTATTATATGGACATTATTTAACCTACATTTTCCACTTATTCAGACAATTTTCCAAACTTTTTTTTTTCATACAAACCTTATCTTGATTTTTACAAACATAACAAAAAAAGATTTAGCAAAATTTCCACATGTAATCTAATTTTTAAAGATCATTTTCTTTATTTCGATTTTCTGCTCGTACTTAAGCACAAATATACAAAAGTCAAAGGTTGTATAGTTTGCAAAATATTAATTATAGTAATTTGTAATTATTACATACTACCTAATTCGCGTCCGCTTCATTGGACAGAAAAGAAATGGCAAACTAGTCAATTGAATCCAAGATGTATCTACTAAAAATTCCACATCGACGGATCATAGTCATGAATTAAGCTTCAAAAGATCTTTATTTTTATTATATATATAGAGTCTACCAGAAAGTTCTGTCCAGTTTTATGACAAAAAAAAAATCTATACGTAAATACATGTTTATTCGGCGCATATTCGGGTCTCTAGTTTTGTTGATTATTGTATAATGAAGCAAAGCGAGTTAACTGAAACAAAGTTGATTAAAGTTCGCGTCAACACGTACCGTATCAAGCCAATTTTGCCTAACAAGCCGATTCAGACTATTTGATATTTTGACTAAAAATTGGTTTATCGCCATACGATATTACATTACATCATTAATGCGTAAGTAATTACTTCGTTTTCAGTAGTTATCACATCCTGTACCACTTGTGGTACACGTGGCCGAAAGATCAAGTTTAATGTGTACCACCAGTGGTACGTACACGTGACGCGGAACGTGTGAAGTGTGAAGCGATAGTGTGAGCATGGGTACTGATAAAGTTCACTTACGAAATTGTATTTTATATGAATTCAACAAAGAACAAATGGTACATTTCTACATTACAAGTACATTGGTACAAAACATGTAGATCAGGGATTCCTATATTATTTTGGCCAAGAGACCCCTTTTCCAAAATGACCTGATACCTTAGACCCCCATAGCCGAATTTCTTTAAAAATCCTATCTTAGTTTTTCCTCTATTAATACAAAATACTTACTAATTTAACATCTTGTACAAACTTGTGCTTGTTTATCGACTTGTTGAGTTTTTTAAAGCACAATAATAATAGTTCCTACTAAAATATTAGTCATTCTTATAACAAATTGGTACACGTAACACAACTTATATAGTATCTTGAAAGTTGTAAATAAGAATTTGTGCTAATTAGTAGGGGTCGATCCTTAGACCTCGTCCACCCTCAAAATCAGTTTTCGTTAAGTCGACCTTTAGGAAACCGATATCGCCCACTTTCCGAATCCTTGATGTAGATGATAGGACCATATTCACCCTACTTAACAACCTGTCATTAACATTTCAAAATTTAAGAAGATATGAAACAAGTACTGATTCGATTTTTCAAAAGACTAAACATTTTCCAAAAATGGGATATACAAATTGCTCTCAAGCTGGCAAGAAGTCATTAATAATAATGGCAGTTATATATAATTTAATAAAATTTAGTGATGGTAAGAGATTTTTTTTTGTGTACCAAAAAACGGACAGAATTTTCTAGTAAACCTATTGTAAACAGATCTATTAGGATCTGTGGTATTTTTATTATCTGTTTATTATATTTTATTTGGTTAATAGTGATGGTACAAAGACAGAGCACAGGTACACACGAGTCTAATGTTATGTTTGTTTTGTCATGCTAATCTATGTTTTTATTTTATTTATATTTACTTACCCATATTAGAAAAGATTCTTCTAAAATACTAAAATAAATAACAGATTAAAACTATATTTTAGTTGTTTTAATAGATATTCTATCTCGTAGAAGGAGTTTTAACTATTTTATTATGTTTCATTTTAGTTGCCAGCTTTATATTAAAATTTATACTACATAGTTAAAACTATACATTTATTTATCATAGTTGATTATAGAATAAAAAACTTTCGAGATCACAAAGTATGTTTTACTACATGTATAGTGATATATATTTTTCTGCATATTTATATATTATTTATTTATATATTACTTATATGTACATTTAATTACATTAAATATTAAAACTAAAAAATCTATACCTGGAATTCAGCTATTTTTTTTCTTCTAACAATGAAAAGAAATGCTGAAAAAAGTTGTTACATACTCGTATATATTATTATTTTTTTGTTGTTTTGTTTTAATGCATGTGTTTGACACATTCACTTGAAGAATAGAAAAAAACTATGTACTAATTATCACATGAATGTCTCGTCTGAATCGATTCAACCTTTACTAAGACTTATGAAACAAGTAAGTCTTAAATTTTATTTATATGTATAAATTTCTAACGCTCCAATGAAATAAACGTTAGAAATTTTTATAATATAACTATTTGTTGAGTGAATGTGTTAAGCCTTCTTAATAATATCGTTGCATGGTTGTTTGTTTATATGTTTTTGTGTTGACATTTTGTGTTACAAGAAGTCTCCCCGTTGTGAAATTCGATAAATATGTTAATTTAACTCTAAATCTTTATTATTCAGTTAAAGTAAATTCTAGGTAAATACGAACATTACCTTCCTACTATATCGTTACTCTTCATGGATTTCAAAATAGTTTTTTTATTTCAAGTATGTTTAGTAATAAATTCAGTTCCTTACTTTGGAAACTATATAATTAGTATTAAATTCAGTTTGTTCATTTTGAGAGCTATATAATTAATAATAAATTTAGTTTGAGGCTAGATCACAAATGCTCATAAAAATGTCTTGTTCTGATGTTTAACTTTGGGAGTCAGCCGTGTTTTTAAATTACTAGGTCATTAACTAACTTTTTTGCCTGCTCGTAAGGTACGATAGTTGTATTTGACTCTTTCGCGATCACTGGTATGTAACACCGCTATGATTTAAGGTTTTTCTCTACCAGTCTTCATAATAATCCAAAATTTCTCTTTCGAACCACTGTGTCTTTACCTAGAAATTATGATATCATTCAATTATAAAGTCCTCGACTTCTGAAAGGCAATAATATCGGTAACGACAAAAATTAATTATACGTTAAAAGAAACGGGGAGATTTTCGCATGTGTATGGGTATAAAAGAATCGTGTGTGCGTGGTCGCGCTGAACAGAGCACCCGTACGCAGCGAGCGATGGTGCAACCGGCTACGAGATGCGCCAGCTCCAGCAGCAGAACATACGGCTGCAGGGACACACTGGTTCGGTTGAGGGATCTATCAGCTCACGATAAGCACGAGATGCAGAAGTTGCATAAGGTAAGAAAATCGACCTTAGGATAACGGCTCCCGTCCTCCCCTCTTCTCCCCCTTTCCTCTCCCATTTTCTTACATGGTGGTAAAGCTCTTATTAAGTTCGGCTGGTTAGTTATTATCCTTGAGTAGAAAATGTTTCGCCAAGCAGCTATAGGTGTGTTCAAGTACAGGAGAGCCAGTTGTGCTCTAGGTTTAGCGTGTTTACCATCTTAGATCAGATGAGATTGTGACTCTAAAATCTATAGAATATTCAAAAGTCCTCCCTCCTCTCCTCCCCATTTGCAGTCCTCCTCTTTCTTTCCCCTTTCTCCTTCCGCTTTTTCCCAAAGTTCGTATATTCCAAGAATAATACGATAGAACCGGTTGTAGAGCTATTTTATTTATTGTTTACTAACAATTTCCCGCGGCATCGTACGCGTTTTTCATAAAGTGTTTCGACTCTTTATTTTATGTCTTTATGTATATAAACGAATAAGTGACTGGCGGAAAAATGACGTATGTTCACGCATAGTATCATCCCCCGTTTCTTCACTTTCAGTACCTAAGCACAGTGCATAAAGGAACTCGAATGCAAATTTCAATGCCATAGCCCCAGTAGTTTGAGCACTGCGTTGATATGTCAGTATCAAAATCAATTTCAAAAGAAACCCAAACATTATAACTCTCCTGATGGTTGGAATATCTCTAAAAGGTTTAATCATTCGTACATCCTCACGTTCAATTTAGTTTATAATATGAATAGGATTTGGAGCAATATAAATCGGAGATAGCTGAACTGAGTCGTACTAAGGAGAAGTTGACGATGAGGGTCGACGAGCTGGAAGGTCAGGTGGCAGACCTACGGGAGCAAGTCGACGCCGCGCTAGGCGCTGAGGAGATGGTGGAACAGTTAGCTGAGAAGAAGATGGGTTTGGAAGACCAGGTAAGAATGAATATATATCGTGATAAATACAAAAATCGCGTATCACAGCGCAGTTGGGTAGGATTATATGGCAATTTTTTTTTGTTGTTGCTGTTTTAGTTTTACAAAACCAACAGAGCGCATATCTTTTTATTTATTGTCAATCATGTTCTAGACATTTTCTAAGATTAAAATAAAACACAAAAAAAAATCAGAAACACTAGAGCTCGGCAATAGTCCTTCTAAAAGAAAAAGAAGAAAATCGGGTGTGAAAGAGAGAAAGATGTTAGAAGGTTAACTGTTTAATCTCTGTCTATTTGCAAAATGTTTTGATATACTCCATAAGGTAGAGCAGCTGAAGCAGGACGTGTCCGAGCTGGAAGCCCTTCAAGAGGTCCACGAACAGCTGGTTGAATCGAACCGCGAATTGGAGATGGACCTTCGCGAGGAACTGGAGATGGCACACGCAGCAACTAGAGAGGTATGTACTTATTTTTAATAGTTCCGCCCCTGCTTCTCATGGGTATATTAAAGAAATAAACGCGACCAAATTTTATTTTTATAATACAACCATGTAATTACCCCTCAGCTGATTTTTTAAGACCCAGATCTCAAAATGGCGGATTATGTCTTTAATTTTTTATTTAGTTTTTATTTTTAAGTATATTGTATTTAAACGGTGTAATAGAATGATTTGTCAAAATCCGAGAACGGGCTTTTTTATAGAACTGTATTGTTTCTGGTTCCCAGGATCGATGAGACATTCGTTGTTTATTTGTAAGTTCTCATAAAGTAATAACATGAACATGGCCTAAGATATATAATTATGAGCTGGTTAGTTGTAATAATTTTTATTATCTTCATAAGGCAATCCGCGAAAGAGAGGCGGCACTAGAGACGATAATGGACAGGGATTCCACCATACAGAAGTTCAGGGAATTGGTGCAAAAGATGACGGAAAGTTACAACGAAATGAGGAATCAACTGGAGACCAAACAAGGGTTAGTATTTTTGATGTTATCCGTCTGTGTAAGAGCTAGTTAATATTTTCTATGATATGAATGATAATAATTAATTCATTAAACAAATTGTAAAATTACAAAAGAGTAAAATAAAAAAGGGTTGCTTATATATTCTGTTACAATGTAATTTTGTCAACTCGAAAAAAACAATTTGAAAGCGCCAACTACCTTTTTTTTTTTTTTTTTTTTTTTTTTCGTGGGGAAAATCCGTAACGGATACCCACCCCGTCGGGCAGCGGGGGGTGGGTTATGTCCGATTCCCACGGACTAAAAACCCCACGGTGCCTCTCACACCTATTGGGCCGGGGAGCAGGAACTGCCAATGGCATTACTTCTGCTCCCCGACAGGTGTTGGCCCCTCATCAGGGGCCCCTTCTGCGGTCTGAGGGGTCAAGGTGGTAGACCCCTCAGGAGGGGGCGGGTGTTAGACCCCCCCCCGACGAACTGTGGGAGTCGCTCGGCACAAGCGCCTCCACCACGCGGGCCTGTACAGTTAAACTCTGCTCAGGGCGACGGACGTGCCCGCCCGTCCCGTCGCCCACAGGCCCTTTTTACGGCGGCATGAGGTCGTCGCCGACCCGTCGCCGCCGTGTTCGCCGACCGCGGGAGGGGAGCCTGGTGGTCTGCTCCCTCTCCCTCTCCGCCGCCTCCTTCGCGAGCATGACTCGCTCGCAGTACGAGGCGACGGAGATCCACCCGGCCTCGCTCTCGACCATCTTGAGGATGACGGTCGAGAGCGAGAGATCCGGGCCTATGGCCGCGACGAGCTCGCGACGTGGCTCGTCCCAGGCGGCACACTCCTCCAGAGTGTGCTGCGCGCGATCTTCCGCGCAGCCACAATGATGGCACCCTGGCGTCGGCTCCCGGCCAATGCGACACAGGTAACTCCCGAAGCAACCATGCCCCGAGAGCACCTGTGTCAGCCGGAAGCTCAGGGTGCCATGCCGCCTGGTAAGCCATTCGGTCATGACCGGCCGAACGGCTCCTATGGTAGCCACGCCCCAGCTCGGTCGCTCAAGTCGTCGTTGCCATTCTTCAATGACTAGGACCTGGTGGAGCTGGGACCGGAGCACCATCTTTTAACAACATACAAAAACATCAGTGAATGATTAATGCCCGGTTTCTGAAGCCGTCAGTTAAACTATCAATAGCTATTGATTCAATAACGTTATCCATAAGACAAGCGGCTAACTGTCAATGCGTTTCTGAATACAGAATGAGACGTAGACTGACATTTCTCGTGTCATTGTGTGTTCAGAAACCCAATTTGACAAGTTATCGAACCGATAGCGCTATTAAACAGATAAACTACAGTTAAAATGCTTCAGAAACCGGGCATAAGTGTATGAAAGTCGGTTGCTTTGCGAATATTATATATTAATTCTAGTGAACTGTTTCACAAAATAATAAAAAAACATACTGCACTCGTTAGATAGTAAACATGCTTGTTGACGACGGAAGCCGAGTATACACGACTCAGCGTCACAGATCCGAGCGTGACGGTTCACTTTCGTTAACTTCCGAAAATTAAATCTCTTTTTTTTAAACAGACTTTAAAATGAGGTGGTTCTTATTTTATTTACCCCCTTGTACTTTCACAAGTAATGGACCTTAATAATCTAACATGCATGACGCAACTCCTGAAACTCCAATTAAAAGTGTATAGTGGTGTATCACAATATAAGACTTACTAGGTACTTATCACGTTTCTTGCCACGTGTACCACCGGTGATAGACGTTAAGCTTGTCTTTCGGCCACTAGTACCACAGACATATGATGTGATACTTACACTACTTTATTCCTTTCATTTACATATATATTAATATTGTAATGTAACATTGTATGATAATATATCAATTTTTAGTCAAAATATCAAATGGCCTGAACGACATTGCAATCAATTGACCAAAGATATTATGAAGTAACTATGACCAAAGATATTATGGACATTCCTGAAGTAGTTTTTTTTATTTTTGCTAAAATGGCCTTTTTTTGGATATAGTGGAATCTCCAGCACCGGGATCGGAGCAGGAATCGACCCCGGAACCGGTATCTCGTAGCTCACCACCAGCGGAACTGAGTTCGCTGGTCATGGCTTCTAGGGCTTCGACGCGTTCTATAGACTTGCAGTTACGTGCGTTGGAACTGTCCCAGGCGAGGGCCAGGGCGGATATGTTGGCTGCCTGCCTACCAGATCACTTCATGCAAACTGCAGGTAATTTATATATTATTAGGACAAGATTTTTGTTAAAGTCTTTTTAATTGTAATAAAGAGACACCATTTTTCCAAACTTCAGGGCCGTATCTGGGCAGAATATATATCTTACGAACTGTGCTATTCAATAATTCCGCATGATCCTTATCGTATTTTGTACTCACAACTCGTACGTGGTCGACACCTTAATTCTAATAAGTATTTATATGTTATACTATAAATTAATAATTTTGTATGGAGCCCGTTAGTTCCCTTAATCAAGAGTGAAATGCATACAACATATGATAAGGACAGACCGATATATGGAACCTCATTATTTATTTAATAATACTAACGGAAACGCGCGGTTCTCGAAAAATAAGACAAAACATATAACAGATAAGGAAAGATATACAATAAACACATTTCGTCACGCCCCTTATCATAATTCGTACTCACAATTACAATTACAATATAGTATAAAAAGAAGATTCAATTGACAGGTGACCACGATGCCATACTGTTGATCCTGTTACTGCAGCGACTTACGACCAAAGCTGATATCATATTGGGACAAATACGGGAAAGGTTAGTACTGTAAACATAAGGTTTACTTCCTCGTATGTATTTTCTTATCAAACTATATAAGTAAGTTTATAGTAACATTTTGGTCATGGAATGTGTCACTAGATGGCGCTGTTTCGTAATTTTACCGGGTATATTTCTTGTGTTCGAATTTTATAGAGAAATTTTTATTATTGAATGTATCACTAGATGGCGTTTTATGTAATTTCCTGACTGCAGACATTTTGGAAATATTTAAAAGTTCAAGAATTTGATTTGTTACTTTTATACTCGTATCGTTTTTTTTTGTATACATCTACATGTTTTAAAATAAACACTTTCATTCGTTTTAAATGTATCCTCATTTCCTTACTAATATTATAAATACGAATATAAGTTTGTTTGTTACCCCTTGATGCTTTAACTATTTAATAATCAGAGTGCAATTTTAAAAGTGCATTGTCACAAGTACAGAAAAAGGTGTAGACTATTTTTTACATACAGAAAAGAACTATTCACAAGGAGGGATAGGCCAAATTTACATTAATGGGAATAAAGCCGTGGGCATAAAAGTGGTTAGTAATATTCTCAAATAACTCTCGTCGATCGACGTAGGTTCGTATTCTAGCGAATGAAACCAGAGTATGGTAGTAGGGATTTTAGGGCTAGCTACTACCCTCAAGTTGAAAATCTATCCCCAATCACATGTTGGTTTATTCCGGTAGCTACACTAAAAAAACTAGTCCTCTAGGTTCAGCGTGATTACCATCTTGGTCCATATCGTTATTTATGTTAGTGAGATTATGATCAAACTCCAAAACCTTTTAAAGAATGGAAAAAAAAATTGTCTATTCACATTGCTGCACAGGTTCCCGGCTGTGAACGTCTGGGATAGGGAGGTGGTGACGAAGACCCACACGGCCGTGCAATACAGCTTCCGATGCCAACTAGAATATCAACTGCATATGATACAGGTGAGCACGTGGTTTCTGAACCATATAAGGTAGTGCGGGAAGAGGAGAGCTGGGTAAAAAGTAGGGCGTAGAGTGGAAGGGGCGAAATTGGGAAGTTGCGTACGGAAGTAAGGGAAAGAAGTTTGGTGATGAGAGTGTACGGAAGTGAATGAAAAGTGGAGTTTGGAAAGAGATGGTATAATGGGGAAGGGGGAAGTTTAGAAAAGGATTGCGGGAAGTGGGAGGAAAATGTTAAGTTCACTTTTTATGTTTAATTTTGTGACTTTTCTTGAGGATGTTATTTGATTTTTATGGGTATGAACATCGTCATCATCACGCGTGGCTCGTATTGAACACAACAGAAATGTTAATACCAATACAAGTTACCACGAAAGGAAGACATAACGATGTACTGAGATATCTCTGAAGTCTAGTTATGCTAGACACTAGCTATTACCCGCGAATTTGATCACGTGAAATTGGGTAAATAAATGTTTTTGTTCAGTGTAAATGTCCGTGTGAGACGAGTGCGGTATTAGACACAACTTTTGTTAAAAAAGAAATGAGAGTACAACTTCCTTTAAAGTCGGTCCAATTGTTTCGGAGATCATCTGGCATAAACAGATAGACAGAAACTTTAAAAATGTGTGTGTTTTTGTTATAATTACCCATATAAATTCATATAATAAAAAGCTGGTGTAATTTTAACATTACCAACAGATACTTCAATTTTGTTCATACTTAATATATAATTGTGTAAATGTAATTATCGGAACGATGTACTTGTTGTGAGACAGTAAACGTGGTCGATGATGACTGGAGCCGAGTGTACATGATTCAGCGTCACAGATCCGAGCGTGACGTTTATTTTTCGTTCACTATTCTATGTGTATAAAGATTTTTTGTACTTCAATAATATTGTTTTGTCATATCCTCAGTGCATCGTTAGTATGTGGACCACGGCCCTGGATTCGTGCACTCCTGAGATGCTCCTGCGTGCAGCCAGCGCCCTGCCTGATGCAGCCCAGCAGGAGAAGGCTCTGGACGCCGCCACTCATCTCCTGAAGACGAACGAGCTCGATGAGAACTGTTCTTTGGACGGTGGGTTTTCTTATCCACTCTTACTAATATCTTAAATACGAATGTGAGTTTGTACAGATACAGAAAAGGACATAGGGTAACTTTTAAAGAAAATAATTACTGTTTCCGAGGGATAGATTAAAACACACGCACGTACGTACGCACAACACACACGCACACACTTTTTCATATTAGACTAGTTTTTGCTCGCATCTTCGCTCGCGTTAATGTAAATTTGACCTATACCTCAAGAATAGTATAATTTTTTCTGGATAAATGATAACAAATGCTCTTTTCTGTACTCACTTTCGCATTTATTATGTTGGGATATTTGCCTGAAAATACGTTTCAATCCCTCGGGCTCAGATCTCAAATTAACGGATTATGTTTTTTTTTAATTTCATAATTTAGTAAAAAAAAATGGTATAAATGAAAAAATAATTGATAAATACATTTTACATAAAAATTATAATTTTTACAATACTTAATTTTTTATTTTTCAAAGTTTTGTAACACATCGGGAATCTTTTAAGCTTATGCTGTCAACTACCTGTTGACCGATAGCTCTCGAGGTCTACATTCGTTTATATGCAACTTAAACGTTAATGATTTTGGACAGTCCAGGGGTTAATAATGAATGAGACTTATGTTAACTTCCTGTATTTCTTAATTGAGTATAATGTAACAACGTTGTTGTCCGCGCTGCGCTGCCAGTACATTCCGACCAATCACGTTCAATCATTCTACACCTTCATTGGTTGAATCATGTCAACTCGTACTTTTAGGCTGTGGATTGGTCAAAGCGCACAAATAGTCTAAGTTACTACTATCGCATATAAAGGTAAGGAGTACCATTTATGTATATGTAAATGTGCCCGTCAAAATGTGCTAAATTATGGTAGCGCTACAGTAAAAAAATCGTCAAACATGGGTCATGTAGTATGGGTACGTTCACTTATTTATATTTCTTTTTATACTTTATAGGTTAGCATTTGACTACAATCTCCTCTGATGTTAAATAATGATGTGGTCTAAGATAGATAGTCACGCTAAAACTAGAGGGAGACTGACTCTCAAGTGCAACTGCCGGACCACACTAACAGGTGCTTGGCGAGAAATTTTTCAACTTGAGAGTGGTAGCTAGATAGACGGACTTAGAAATGCATCATGTATAAAGGATGTGTTGTAACGGTATTCGGTTAGGTATCGAGCGTTGCTGGACGTATCTGTCGGCGATGTGGTCGGCTCTGAGCCTCGGCTCGCTAGAGGGCGCGGCGACAGTGTCGCGAGCCGCTGCCTGCACGCGTGCGCCGCACTCGACGCGCTCGCACGCGCACTTCATGCGGACGCGTCCGCACTCGCCGAGATACTACAGGTATTCAATTTTTTTTGTTAACTCTTTATGAGTATTAGCGTTTGATCACGATATCATCTGATTTTAACCCCTAAACTGTCCAAAACCATCAAGGTTTAAGTTCCATACAAACAAATGTAGACCTCACGAGGCACAGGTCAATAGACTGTTACCAGCATAAGCTTAAAAAAATACTTGATTTATTACAAAACTTGGAAAAATAAAAATAACGTGAATGTCAACGATCTTAATAGTTGGAAATGTTCTGCTGTGCAGCTTTTCCACGTACGTGGGTTCTAGCTGTTTCGGAACAATATAACTAACCAACCTATAAGAAACCAGTCTACTCCTATCTCAAGGGTCGGCAACGTATTTGTGATTCCCCTCGTGTCGTATGTAGGTAATCATGAGCGGCGGTGATCACTTACCATCAGGTGAGCCGCATGTTAGTTTGCCCCCATTAGCATAAAAAAGTACTAACCAAATTACCCAAATATGTATACTTTTCTACAGATAAAAAATGCAACAAATATGAAATTCCATGAGTTTCGGCTTGTTTTAGGCTTCAGACCGACAGATGGAATTAGGCATGTTGCATGAAGCGATCCGGACGTCCTCTAGCAATATTCAGCAGCAACTGAAGGGTGTGAGGAGACGGCTTCCACCTGGTGCCAGCCTTCGTGACGTCTGCCTTGATACACAGGTTTGTACTTCTAGATTGATGATTACTGACTCGATGATGACATGTAACTAGAAATTCTTTAAGCGTTTATTTCATTAGTTTGTATTGATCACGTGTATGTATCGTTTATATCAGCGGTTTCCAGACTATTTTTCTCATAGACTAGTTTCGAAATTCAGCTGGTTACGGTAGATCTATACATTTCTAACATAATTCCAAACCTCGACAAATAAAATGTGAACATTAGATCTAACTATGGAAATTGTGTTATATGGAATATGCACGGTTGTCTTAAAATATCACCTGTCTACATTATTAGGTGAAGTCAAGCCGTCATTTTGGTTGTACACTATCGAAAGCAGATACATTTTCGTGGACCCCAGCTTACGAATTGTGAACCCCCATTTTTTTGTACGCCAATGTAGAATCTCGTCGAATCTCCCGTGAACCCCTGGGGTTCATCTGAATCACATTGGGACCTAAGGATCTATATGAATATTTTATCATTTTTTAAAGGTTTTACTACTACTGCGTGTGAACTGCACGTGTATTTTTTTAATATATTGTAGTACGAGAAAGTGACTATACCTGATGTTAAGTGTAGTGCAGTCGAATAAAATAAACGGTGACTACGGAGTGATTTGCAATCCGTCGGCAGTCGTCACTGTGATGACGATCTCTGTGTCTCCCACGTGATTTCGTAGGTCGCAGTCCAATCGCATACAGACTCTACCACTCCAATTAGATACTGAATAACAAGACACCGCTAAGTATGTCACTACAGTCGGTGATATATCTGATGTATGGTAGGCGCCATTAATTTGAGCATCATTTCTATTAGTAACTATGTATTCGAAAGTTATTAAGTGAGACACTAATTGATCTCGATTTTCGATACCAGTGAGTTAGTCATAGTGACTGAGTATCCACCGCGTATACCAGAAGTGCCTATGCTCTTGTACGCGGTTTTACAGGCTGATATGTTGATCATTAAGAGGTGTGACCGGTCTGAGAATTCGTGGGACAAAGAACCCCGCTCCGTATGTACAACACAACAACTTCTTTGTTGTTAGTCTGTAGGACTTAATATTTGTGATGGTAGACATATATATTCAGATGGTAGATGGGATCTTTGCTCTGAGGGATACGATAATAATAGCGAAAAAAAATATTTATTCTCATAGAAATAAATGTGTTAAAAAACCTATAAATATCTGTTGTCATCGTACGGCCGCCTGTAATGTTAATTTACAAAACGGCGCTAGTTTTCAGCAAGTTCTCCAACTTTACCGGCAAGCGTACATAATCGATTCATTTTCAAAGGTCTTACTTAGCATAAAAAAAATTAAAGTATCTATACCGGTATTTATAAATGAGTAAATGTTTTTTTTAAAGAGATGTATGAATGAAATACCCAACTTAAAATAATTATAAGAAAAAGAAAAGAAGAAGACGTAGTCGGGTCATGTTATGTACGTAGTTGTGCCTTATCGTATGGGCGTCAAATCTATTAATGTGAATAACATTCCTTATCTACGTCAACTCAAGTTGTTCAAGAATTTGTAGTTTTAGCAACTTTTTAAATATAAATTTGATCTTGCTCTTTTATGCTTAGATAGGGATACATGTTCGAGTTCGTATGCCCGTGGAATTTAATAAGGTCATGTTGAATGTGCTGTGTGTATGGGGCTTAGTTGGTGGAGCGCCTGCGCGGGGAGAGCGCGGCGACGCTGTGGCGCTGCGCGCGCTCGGCGTGGCTGGCGGCGCGTGCGGCGTGCGCGTGCGCATGCACCGCGGGGGAGCGCGGCGAAGGCGCGCCGCTGCCGCACGCCACTCTGCTCACACTGTGGGCGGCCGCCGTCGACAAGATCTACCAGCAGGCGAGCCACAATCGATCATTATTACATTGCTCATCTACACAAAAACTGTCCTTAACACAAAACTCTTTTTTACAACTACCTCCCACTAATATTCTGCGTATATGTATTTACTTATATAATGCACCTATTTGTATTGCAATTTCCTATTTCAGTGTAAGCTGACTGTCAGAGTTAAAGTGCAACAGTATATGAATAATTTATTTTTAACTCAAATTTTCGTATTACGGCTCCCTTATTTTTTATAGCCAGATCATTTATAAATTGACTTAAAAAAAAATACTACGAAAGGAAATTTCAACAAAATGTTCCACGACACTCATTTTTTTTTTGTAAAATAAACTCTTTATAACATCAGCTATCTGCTAGTGAAAGTCCCGTAAAAATCGGTCCAATCGTTTCGTTATTTAGCTGTAACAAACAGACAAACAAAATTGTTGTTTGTTCTAAACATCGTATTTATTTCATATCTATGTAAAGCTGTTATTTTGACATTGTAATTTTAACAGACATTTCAATTTTAATTATTTGTGTATGTAGATTTACGATGATGGAAAAGAGTGATTTGAATTTTTTAAATTCCCAGGACGACCACGGCCCGATCCGTACTATAAAACACTCGTTGACTGCGGTTTCGGCTGACGTCACGAAGCTCGCTAACTTCACCCAGGACAAGGAGTATGACATGATGTCCATCACCAACGTCAACACGGAGAAGGTACGGATTTTTTATATTAAACTTCTTATTTGGGCTTAAAATTCTCATCGGTAGTTTCCTGTGGCGAAAAGTTGTGGGGGTAAACACTGTGTCGAATAGAGTGTTGAAAACACCGGTTTTCATTCGATCACCGAAGTTAAGCAATTTCGGGCGAGGGCAGTACATGGATGGGTGACCACCTGCAAAACCGCGTGTCGGTGGCTTCTTGTTTTGTCGTACTTTCTATAAAGAAGTTTTCACTTCCTTTGTGTGGTGCGCTCACTCTTTTTTTATATTTATTGGTCAAAATTCGACCATTTTTCATTACTACGTTAATTTTCAGTATTATTCTATTTTCTTTTCCATAGAATGTACAATATTGTAGGTTATAGACGTCAAGGGGCGTGGTGTATGACGGTTAACGACTTACAAATAAAGGCTTCGACTAATTAAAGCTACTGAAAAAAAAGTTATAATTTTTTTGACAAAACTGAAGTTCGTAAATGGCTACTAAACAAAAAAAGAATGAAGAAAATCGGTTGAGAAACAGAAAACAAAGATGTTATTAACTTTTTTGTCTGTGTCTATTTATGTATAGGTAATAACATTGTGGTACATCTGATAGATTTCTTTACATCACATCAGCCTGTAAGAGACCCACTGCAAGGTCATAGGTCTTGTCCCGAAGAAAGGTATAGGTATAATCACCACGACATATTGCCGATTAGAAACTCTGAGAAATCCAAAGTTCTATATTATTCCCCACATACGGCGGTACTACAAGAACTTATCTCAGGTTCAGGTATCCTCACGATGTTTTCCTTCACCGTCATCCGATAGTGTTTCCAATTCAAATTGGTAAATCTTGGCGAATTCTGAAGATTTAATTGATAAGTGCCGGGATTCGAACTTCGAAATCACTCGACCACCACGAACTATCTCACCGATGATAATCATCGGATGTGATCGTGGGAGTTAAAAAAAATGCTGTTAACATAATAAATATTATACATTTAAAATATATATCACTGAAGATTAGTATAGCGAATGAGCGCATAAATGGCGCTTAAAACAAATCTGATTGTTATTCGATTTCATGTAAAACCGTTTCTACCACCGTTTTACACTATTTATATACGTACTAGTTGACACACGCGACTTTGTTTTTATCATTTATTATATCAACAATATATTTCATGTAGAGAGGAAAAAATTAAGCACCACACCGCTTACCCCACTTCAAACATTATTGAATGCGTAGTGCTTTTAAAAATCATAGTTCTTTAAAACTTTAGCAACTTTTTATTTGTGATACCTATTTGTTTTTAGATACAGATCTAAGAAGTCTTCAAAGACAGGTTTTGTGTGATGCGTACACAACGACATTTTTCCCTCTATTATTTTATTTATATATAAATTACATGGATACGTAATGAAGGACAACTTAATATAAAAAGAATTCTCTGCCAGTATTCCTGGAGTTTCCAAGGGATTTTCAAATTCGGTCTATTGTTAAAATCGCTTTTGAGAATTGTTATTACATATCGATTTGTTCGTTTCCCAGCCCGTCCCGCCAGTCGTGTTGCGTGCCCAGCTGGTCAAGAAGCAGCTCGAGGAGACGAAGACGCTCACCATCAAACTGGAGAACAAGGAGGCGGACATTAAAGAACTCAGGAAGGCTTTAAAAGTAGGATTTATATTCTAGACTAGCAGCTTACTAAAAACAATTAATCTTTCCTAAACTAAAAATTATCTAAATTACTTCTTAGACCATAAACTATCTTCCATAGAATACCTTATAGGTTTGAGTGTTTGAACGTAATCTCATCTGATGGTAAATGGCGATGTGGTCTAAGATGGTAAACACCCTAAACCTAGAGGGGAGGTTGACTGTCAGGTGCAGCTACTGGAACACACCAATAGGTGCTTGGAGACTATTTTCAACTTGAGGGTGGTAGATAGCCTTATAAGCCCTACACCATAATATAACTCATCGCCTTCGACACTCGTAAAGTAACGGGTTCATACTCCTGAAGATTGTGATTTAACGGATTTAATGTCAGTCTCAACTGTTAAGTAAACCCACCACGTAAAATTTTTGAGTTTAAAACGTTCGGTATGATAAATTGAAAGGCGAAACAAGAGGAACTATCAGAGATGCAGATCAGGCGCGAGCTTGGGGAGAGGAAGCTCTCGGCGGCCGCAAGGGACTCGGAACTGCGAGCCCAGCAGCTGCAGAGGAAACTCGACGATGCCAATAATCAACTACGAAGGTATTTATCTCTTTCCCTTCCCTCATACTCCCTCCCCTTCCCTCATACTCCCTCCCCTTCCCTCATACTCCCTCCCCTTCCCTCATACTCCCTCCCCCATCCTCTCCTCCCTTCCCTTTTATTCCCCACATCCTTTTCTTTGTCTACCGGTACCGGTTAGTACAATAAAAAAATCGATTTAAAAATGACCCACTTATCTTATCACTTGTCTATTCCTTTCGTCTGTCCATTCTGATCCTCATCACATTTTCTACACCCTCTTCCCATAACGATTTGTATAATAAAAAAAAATCGTCTTACAAATGGGATATTGAGTGACATCGATACATACCAGTTTACGATCTTTTAGTTCGAATTTGTATATCTCCGATCTTTCTCATTCCCTTGTCGTCTCTCCTTCTCTTTCTCTTTTTCTTTTGTTTGTCATCTTATCCTGCTGTTTTGACAAAAAACAAAAACTAATGTCGCAGTTTTCGCATATCGCATAACTGTTTATAATTTATTGATTAAACACGGTGTACCTTATAAACTTTCCCGCTGGCAATATCTTCGTAATTATCATCTTGACTTGTATAGTTAAGGGTCATGCTCTAAATATGATCTAAGTTCTATTGATCTAGGCGAAAAGTCAAAATTTTCATCATTTTCAGACAGGAAATGGTACCTCTATAGGATGTATGTTAATGTCAACATTGTGGTCTTTGACAGTTTGTAGCTTATCTAAATTTTCTAAGGATGTAGGGTCAAAAGTATTAGACGGATATTGTCTTTTATCTGTATTGTTATCTGTCTAACACATTACACTAACAAATATTTCACTCTCGCCTAGCCAGAATAGAGAAATAGTCGAGGAAGTCATAAGGACTGCGGATAGAAGTGAAAACCCAAAACAATGGAATAACCTATTTTTTGATTTTTTTAAATCGTTTATAGTCTGAGTTATTTAAATTTTGTAAATTGTTAATGTTAATATTAGTCTGGTTTTCACATCTATTGGCACTCCGAGCAATAATTATATAAATTTTTTATACAATTTAACCAAAAATATGATGGACAGCACAAGCTCAATATAAAATATCAATATAATATGTACACAGACTGTTATACTAAGCATCGCAAGTCTGGCGCAAGCGCAATACGTCACGAGCATGTCGAGGTAATCGGTGACGCGCACTCATAAGTTTTTTCCCACCAAAAATCGCTCATCGCGGCTAAAGAAGTTTTCACTTCAAAAACTAGTCTGTCAAAAATCCAATATTACTACCACCAGCTGTCGAAGATAAGTTGTCCATATTGAGAAAATATATAGCATGTATGTTTGTATGATTAATTCATCTCTTATAGGAAAGAGAAAGAGTTCGAAGAGACGATGGACCATCTCCAGCAGGACATTGATTCTCTGGAGAGCGAGAGAGGCGCGCTCAGAGATAAGCTCAAACTGTATGCCAAGAGAGGTGGCACACATCATGGTATGTTATACATTAATTATATATAATTATCTATTAAACTCCCATATATGTGGTCGTTTTAAAACCCTCCCCTTAATCTTGCCAAAGACAGGTGTATGTTTGTTAATGGTGTATTAGAAGGAAGGGCGAGGGGAGAATACGGTTATACGATTGGTCTATGGCATTCTTGTATGATCGCTAAGGGATAGGTGATTACCATCCTATTTTTGTAACTATATGATTTACTCCATTTTGTCACCGTCATCTATAAACGAGCCTCCGTAAAAGTCAATTTATAGTACGACATATTTATGTCATTCAAAATCGCACAATATTGTGCGAGTTAACATTTTTAAAAATCAAAGTACAATTTAGTTATTTTCAATGTCTTCTATATATAAATTTATCAAAACTTATTTATTAACGGAAATATTCACATATTTAACTTTCAATATCGATTGTAAGACGTATTTAAAAACCGACTTTGGATGTCTTTAGAAATCCACTTTGGATGCTTTCATAATTCACTTTTTACGCGTCCAAATAACAATTTTGGATGCGTTAAAAAATAAATTTAGGCATGCTATCAAATATGAATTTTGAATGAATTAAAAAAAAAAATCGTATCAACCCCACTTTCAAAGAAATTAATAATAATTTTTCGATTTTTTTTGTAAACATATACATTTGGTACTTAATTAATTTCCTATCTGGGGCCAACAGTACCTTCTTCTCTCCCCTCTCTTAGATCCAGATCTAATGTTATTGTTTGATGTTAGACCATTTAGATTAATCTATGTTTGTTTATGAAAAATTTGCTTACGGATTTCTTCATAAGAATGAATCAATATATTTTTTTTCTTATAGATTTGGCGTTCTTAAGTAAGTTATTTTATGTGAGGAGTGTTCTACTAATAATATTTAGACTTTCTCGAGGGAGCTTGAACTGAGATTTATTTACTGATCCACTCTTTAAAGGTGGATGCTTTGCAGGGAACCCGAAAGGGGTCTGTGTCAGAGTCTTTAGTAACGTTGTAGTCTTGTTTGTAATTGGTTATAGATGATCATAGCTTCAAAACATAATTGATGATAAGAGACCCACTGCAGGGATACAGGCCTCTTCCCGAAGGAAGGTATGGCCATAATCACCATGACAGCCCACAAAATATTGCCTGTTTCAAACTCCAAAACCCACAGTTCTATATTTCCCCACATACGGTGGTACTACAAGAACATTTCTCAGGTTCAGGATTCTTCACGTTTTCCTTCATCGTCAGCCGATATTGTTACCAGTTTAGAAATACTAATTGTACAGAAATTTCAAAAAATCCGTTGATACCCGCCAGTGTTCGAACCTGCAGGAGTGGAATTGACATTCAACTAGTGAAACCACGCGACTATCACGATTTATTTTATTTCTTTGCTTATAACGTCGTTGGTTCGATTCCTGCGTATAATTGATTGATCATATTCTTCTGTTCTGTGTCTGGGTGTAATTAGATATCTAATGGGTATGTCAGCTGTTTATTTCCAATACTACGAGCTATTCCTTTATGCAAGTCGTGGTTGGAACTCCGGTATAATGTACCAATAATTGTTTCCGTATTCGCGTACATTTATTAATTTAAATTGGTAACAATATCGGCTGACAGTGAAGGAAAACATCGTGAGGAAACCTGAAACTGAGAAATGTTCTTGTAGTACCACTGTATGTCGGAAAAAACTAGGTTTCTCAGAGTTTGAAATCGACAATACTTCTTGGCCTGACGTGGTGATTATGCCCATATCTTCCTTCGAGAAGAGGTCGATGACCCTGCAGTTGGTCTCTTACAGGCTGACGTGCTAAGGATGATGATAAGTTTATTACATAGTATATTATTTAAATAAATAATGTACATTTCAAGCTCTTGTTCAGTAATAAATGTAAATTGGGAATTCATACAAATACAATTTAAAAATTATCAATAAAATATAGTTTAAAAATGATTAGAATATTAGAAATTCCACAATTTACATTCATGAAATTAACAATAATAATAATTCAATGCTCATATTTCAACTGATGAATTTGTATTAATCATAGTGTATTAAGTTTTTATTGGAGTACAGTATGTATAAACATAGTTTTACTAAAACGTTATGTGTGTGTGTGTGTGTGTCTGCGTGTGCGCGCAGCCGTGGCGCCGCCTGTTGTCGCCGCCAGGGACTACGCACGTAAGATACACGCCACCTAGCGAACGAATAGCTGTAGCATGCGTTCCCTTGCCACTTCATTATTTGATGTATTTTTTATTTACTATAAACAATAGAAAATAAATATGCTCTGTTTAGATCTTGAAAAATAAATTACATTACAGCGTGTTGAAATTTTTTTTGCCAAATATTCGAATAATCTCTGCTTTTAAATATGACTTGCATAATTCATCCTCGAATATATTGTTTAGTTTATAGTTTTTTAAAGCTTCCCTTTGGGCATATAGTGTTTAACTTCATTTCATACGTTTTGGCTCATTAGCTCCATTTTGGTCATATACTGTTTAACTTTCAGGTTATATCTTCTTATACATTAGCGCTATTCTGTTCATATATATACTGTTTAACCTTCAGGTTATATCTCCTTATACATTAGCGCTATTCCGTTCTTATACTGTTTAACCTTCAGGTTATATCTCCTTATACATTAGCGCTATTCTGATCATATTCTGTTTAACTTTCAGGTTATATCTTCTTATACGTTAGCGCTATTCTGGTCATATACTATTTGACTTTTAGGTTATATCTTGTTATACATTAGCGCTATTTTAGTCATCTACTGTTTAACCTTCAGGTTATATCTTCTTATACATTTCTGCTATTCTGGTCATATACTGTTTAACTTACACGTTATATCTTCTTATACATTACCGCTGTTGTGATCATATACTGTTTAACCTTCAGTTTATATCATCTTATAAATAGCGCTATTCTGGTCATACAATGTTTAACTTATGATTTTTTTTATACCGCCATTCTTGTCATGTGTTATGTAACTTCAGGGCATGCCTTATAGCATATTAGCTTCTTTTCGGTCATATAATTTTTAGTTTCAGGTGATATCGTTTTGATATATTAGCGCCATTTTGATCATGTAGTATTTAAGTTTATGCTTTATGGTAGATTCGCGCCATTTTGGAACCCCCTATAATACTGGGTTATAATACTTCCAACGATTGAAAATCGTGAAATTGTGTAAATTACTTTTTTTAATTCTCTTTGAAACCGTTACAGAGGTCGTTAAAAATCTCCTTATCCATGAATAGTCCCAACTCTTGAATCATTGTTTGAACGATCTGCCTTCAATGTTTTATCGATTTTTAAGGAACTTTCATAATATATTTGGTATTCAAAAATTGATCATTTACATTTTCTTAAATATTTCTCCAAAAGAAAATAACAATTGGTAAACGAAATTTGTTTTCTTTTTTTTACATTCTACTATAGCGGTGGCGACACCTGTGACCGCTCCTAAAGATATAATGCGTAAGATGTTCTATATTGACGAAGTTGTCTGCTAAAGCATGGTTACCCTTTTGTTTTAAAACCATTCTTTTTAAACCATTTGGTTTTTCAGGTGTTTTGTTTTACCTTCATGACGGAGATGTTTCTGAGAATACGCTGTTTTTATAACTAAAATTTAAATTAATAAAATGCCCAAATAAAAAGGAAAGCATAAATGAATGCTAACAATTATGTGAAGGTTTGACCGGTGAAATGTCAATCCGATGTCCGCTGGATTAAAACCCGGCATGTACCAACAGATTTTTCAGAATTCACGTACATTTACTAAGAATTTAAATTGGTAACACTATCGGCTGACGGTGAAGAAAAACGTCACCAGGATACCTGAAACTGTAGAAATGTTCTTGTAGTATTACCGTATATGGGAAAATATAGGTACTGGCTTTCTTAAAGTTTCAAATCGCCAATGCTTAATATTAGTATTATTAAAAAACACGGTGTCATGACGTCGCGGGACGCCTGGCAGATGTGAAAAATTGAAATTATTTTGTACAAGTAATATACATAAAAGAACAGATTATGATAGGAATGTAAATATGGCATAATTTAAAAATAAAATATTACGATTGTTTTCCCACAAAATGATGACTGCTTATTTAATACCAATTTCTTTTCATTAAATACAAAAATTTATTTCAAATTGTGACAACTCAATTCAAGTCGGCACACCGTGCACACTATTACATATAGACTGTATATGGTGGCTACGCGTCGCCACACCAGCAATCGATTTTACGTGCGGCTATAGATGATTTACATCAAAAATAAAACAGCGTATTGTCAAATAAATTTCAATATTAATTTTTAAAACTAAATTCTATTCCAAATAATAAAGTGAAAGAAGTGGAAGGGAATTAATTGTGAATAATAATCTCAATGATAACATAATTAATGCGTCAGCTTTTTAAACGGAGTGTTCATGTAATTAATTTCTCTTTTTTTATGTTCCTTCATTGTTTTAATTGTTATAATTGAATTGAATCATGTAACGTGCATGTTTGTTAACATTAATTATTTCTCGATTAACAGCTGAAAGGAAAACGTTGAGATGGAATTTGTCGCTAGAGCGCCCGATTGATATGATAAATGTGTTTTTTATTTAAATTTTTACAACTTATATAGTGTTTATATGAACATAAATACTAGTTGGTCGCTTTTAAACCTAACCAAATTTTCCCTTACAGTATGATCATGTATTAAAATAAAATGACAACTGAATATAAGTCAATATTTTTTTAATATTTCTGCTGTCTACTGACTCACTCACTCTCTATTTGATATGGAGATTTTTTTTTACCTAGATTTTTCACTTCTCTGTAAGATTTTTCCAACATTTTCTTTCATACAAATCTTGTTCTGACGGTTATAGACAAAAAGAATACTTAGTCAAAAAGGGTGATACTTGTATAGACCGTTGGGTTCGGCATACGTAGGTTTGCACTGAAAAAGACAATTGTGTGGCTATATGAAACTTAAAAGAAAAACAACAAAAACGCCCTAACCACTCACAAAAAAAACACCTACAGAAGAATTATATTGTGATTTACTTTCAGTAATAATTCACTCTCTGGCCTTACTATTCGGCTGTTAATCATTTAAATATAGAAATGGGTAAACCACCTTTATAATATTGGTCAACTATTTCATATATATATATATATATATCCGGTAACATATTTTCATAAAAAATTATCGAGTCAGATCGTCGTTAGTGATTATGATATCGATTATTACCGATATTAACTTTCGATGTTACCCATCTCTATCGATAAATCTAAAAGGCTGTCGACAAACGTGGAAATGCTTTCCTAATTTTTGTTTTATTCTAATATTGTTAAATGTTATGTTTTAAGATTTCATGATTTTAATTTAAGAAAGAGTTAATTTGTTTTCGATTCTAATTGTTCAACATTATTTTAAATGGTTCGATTCGAATCTGAATCATTTATACTATGTCGAATTTTGTAATTTGTTTGTGGTCTTTAAGTTTGGACCTCTTGGGTCTTCAAAGAAGCTTTTTTAAAATTATGTCTAATCCAAAGCATCGGTTACTCAAATTTAGGATCCCCTCAATGTTCACAGACTTTTATACTTCCATTATTGTCTTTTAATAATCCAGAAAGAAGTACCTTTTTTGGTGCTTTATAAATACCAGAATAATTATGATATTTAGTACTCTTTCTTAAATTAATATATTATTATGATATCATTGTAAATATACATTCTCTTTATTTATTTAACCATTTGTGCTTTATTATATGAATGTGAAGCGATGATCCCCATTTTGTTAAAAAAAAGCAAAGAAACTCTTCGAAAGATTTTTATTAAAATACAACTCATATTTAATTAAACAAATTTTAATGTAACCTGATCTTATTTATGTACTTTTGTAATCTCATAATGATTAAGAAGGCTTTGCAAAAGTTCAATTTTCTGTCTTTGCTCTCTGTGGCTACTGATTTTTTTATTCTGGTATCTCGGTGTTACCGTTTTTAACCTAAACTGTAGCTAGACTCTTGTTGATATTTTATCGGTTATGCCGTCAAATTGGTTAATTAATAGGTAGACATGAATATTAAAGCTATTATTAGATAATGATATAGCAGTGAAATTTGGTTTTTCATTACTGCTATTTTACTGATTATTAGTGAAAACTTGCGTTAGAGTAACCTTTCCTTATAATAATTCATTATTGTAGCAGAGAAATGGTTTAGTCAGAAGTACTTCTAATTAAAATTTTAAATAAATACATCATCAGTTGTGTAATACAACAATTAAGTAGAGTAGTATGCTTTAAAAAAATTGTGCCATACTTGCAACAGACACACATGTGAAAAAAGCAGTATTTCAAATTAATTTACAGCACATGAAAAATAACAGTGATTTTTTAAATATTCCATGCGTGCTAATAATTATCTTTTAATTGAAATTAAAAGTTTAATTATTTAATCCTGATTTTAATCCGATAGTTACCAAGAGAATAATCGGCTTTATCGATTACTACCTTCCGCCCGCAGCTTCTCTCGTGTTTATATGGATTAAAGATACCCCATGTCCTTTTCTGTACTCCTGATTTAGAAGTTAAGGTGTGAAAATGTAACAAACAAACTCATTTTCGCCTTTGTAATATTATTTATTACTGTGTTTATTATATATCTACTTATATGTACACCTACTTGTTATAAACTTCACATTTAACGATCAGTGATTTAAACCCACTTGGTCACAATTGAAAATCAGCGTTTTGGGGTCACCTGCTGCAGTGGCATTGTGCACCATGTATCAGTACCACGGCATAATTTAATATCTTGCAATGTCTAATTTTCCTTATTTATTTTGGGTTATACATATCTTTGTGACTTAATTTTTTTTTACTATTGTATTGCCCGTGTATTTGCTACAATACATGTGTTTTCTTTCTTATTATTATTATTAGTATATATACTAAGGATTTTGTCGTATCGATACAAAGATCTTTCAGAGAGTTCAATGGCTTGTGTAACATGCTTCTCATTTTAACCTGTACCCAACAGATCGTAATAGAAAGGGACTAAAATAAACTGTGTTTAATCCGCAGAGGAAACCCCGGTGAAAGTGACGGCCGGCGTCGCTGCCGGGGAAGTGAACGAGGCGTTACAGCATCAGCTTAAAGTGCTCAGTTGGTGAGTGTTTTATTTTGATTTATTATATACGACATATCCATATAAATAAATTGCCGAATGTTGTTGTTGTGTTTATAATGATCAGGACAAGCTTTGTATGCAAGAAAGTGTTTGAAAGATCGTATAAAGTAATGTTCTTTTTTTAAGCGAGTAAGTGAGACAGAAGTCAATAGAGATACAAAATATTGACGTGTACTAGCTTTTTAAAGTGAAACTTATTTTACATAGCCTCAATTTTTTCCCTCCATCTTTAGCATGTCGCATTACAACCGACCATGGAGTAGGGGTAAAGTGAAAGGCGCTCGGCAGAGTAGCCAAAGCCAATATGGCGGCGTCCATGGCTCAATTCAAAATGATTCAATGATTTAAATAAATATTGTGCTCAGTTTTAAAATGTATCTATCGTCGGAATTATTGTATTTATTATGTATTCCGTACTCTAATACGCAGATTGAAATTAAAATGTATAGTTGGATATCTAATTTACTATTGATTTCCCATTATCATACCTCTTTTCCAATTATTAAGTTAAGATTAAAAACGTGATTTTAATACTCTAAATCGAATCATTTTACGAAAATTTACTGTTAAGTACCTATGATCCGAAAAAAGTTTCACTTACATCGTGGTCTCATAAAACCACACGTTACTTTATCTCATTCCATGGTCAGTCGTACTGTTAAGGGAAGATTTAGTCTGATTTTCTGTGCCAGCATATCGCTGTGAGGCCGTGGTGGGCAGTTAGTAATGTTTAAAAAAATAGAAGGCAGGCGACAGTTTTAATGCATTTTTTTGTTCAATTCGTAGGACGGTTGAGAGAGAGAAGGCTGCTCGTATCGCGGCATGTAGGCGTGCTGAAAGGGTTGCGATACGGAGCTTGAGGCCCCTAGAACATCCCACGGCGCCGAGTGCCATAGCGAGGAGGCAGATAGCCGCGCAACTCGAGAAGGACCTTTCCAAGTTGCAGACTGTACGTCACTGTCTTACTATCAAATTGTTCTTTTCCTGTCTTAATACCAAATTTTTCCTTTTCCTATCCCGACACCAAATTCTTCTTTTTCCTGTCCCAATTCTAAATTCTTCTTTTTTCTGTACCAACATCGAATTCTTCTTTTCTCTGTCCTAATACGAAATTCTCTTCTTTTTGTCGAACATATATAAAACTCAATATCGCAAGAAATGGCAGGTGTGCTTCACTCGCGTTAATGTTTTATTTAACTTAAGGAATGTCATATTATGTCACCAATGTTTGATATTTTTTAGCCCCTTCCCTCCCCTTGGTGACCATCTGTAGTATACGAGAAGACCCCACCTCCCTCCAGTTTTCATGTAGTAATTCATAAATACGGTTTTCCCCCTCCTCCCACAGGGACTAAGCTTAGTGCTTTCAATACCTCTTTCCTTCCTCCCTGAATGGGTCACGTAGTATGGGTATGTTCCCTTAACCTTCGGGAACAGTACTTTTCTGGACCGCTGACAGCTTGTATGCAAAATGTCACGATTATAGGGTTGAGTAGTTAACGCCTGAAAACGTGAAGGACAAAGAGACTCATATTCGCATTTATAATATAGGAAGGATTATGTTTTAATATCTAGATTTCTTATTTACATAATTACTTTTGTATACAATGTTAACCCCTGCACTGCCCAAAACCATAAAGGTTTAAATTCCATACAAACGAATGTGGACCTCATGAGGCACAGGTCAACATACTGTTGGCAACGTCAGCTTAAAAATATGTCTGTTTTATTGCAAAACTTTCAAAAACAACAAATTAAGTATTGTAACATTATAATTTTTATGTAAAATATTTTTTTTATTATTTTTTAACTTGTACAAACTTTTTTACTAAACTATGAAATAAATATACAATGTACGATATCGTGAAATAATAAAAAAAAACATAATGAATTTTGAGATATGGGTTTTAAAAATTCAGCCGAGGGGTTGTTAATTTTTTTATTAATACTATAAACTATGGAACTTTGCCATCTGTTGAGACTTTAACGAACTATTTCAGTATCGTACATAATTAATTATGCTATATATTTGTTTGTTCAAAAGTAACAAATATTAGAGTTATTCATACTTAGAAGAGATGCTTTGATGATGCTAGATTTTTTTTTCCCAATTTAAACATAACTCCATATACTATGAATCATGGTCTATGTCGAGAGGGACCCTACAAACATAAACCTGACTGATGTAAAATACACTCGGGATTCAGAACACTCATTTGTTCTTTTCACTCACACACGCACTCGTTTATTGGTCGAGAAGCGTTTACACGGATTAGCCTAGCCTATTTATTAGGTGAGTAGACTACACTCACTACAAGATTATTGAAGTGATCCAATTTTGTCAGCAATTTAAATAATTATTTGTTAGAAACCCCATCTATCTGTTACCAGGAATGGACCATGTTCGTGGCTCGATCCGGATTGGTGCAGTTCCCATCGGAACCGGGAAGGTATGCGAGAGCTCTCCAGCAGCACAAGGAGAAGCAGCGAGAGATCAGGAAACGGCTGGAGGTAGGTGGTACACTCATATGGACCCATATAATTTAAATACATTTCCTTTGCGATTGAATGAAAACTACTGAATATATCGATATAGGAATATGCCCATTGATTGTGGAATTTCTCGTAGATGGTTCTAGATTTATTAGTTTATGAATTCTATTCACCCTCTGTCATTTTTTATGGCCCAAAAACATAAAACAAAATCGTTTTTGGTATATCTCTGCGTGACCATATAATTCGCCTATACTTCGTATATGTATACAAAGTAGAGAAAATTCGACGTATTTCTAATGTAGTCGTAAAATGGAGGTTTCAAGTACTAACATTAGTTTGATTTGTTAATAATTATGATTAGGAACGTCTGGCGATGTTGCAAGCTGAAGTCCGCCAGCAAATACTCACCCACAGACCGTGGCGATGTGTCGAAGCTGATTTCACAGAATTTCCGGCGCCCGAATTGGCTGCAGTGAGTTGATTTTAGTGAAAATTAACTTTAAACGATTTACTTTAGATTAATTATTGTAAGATAGAAAAATTTGTTGTGGTGATGAGTGGCTCGAAGGACCGATATATCATGTCTAAATGTAAGTCTCCTGGGGCTTACTACTAGTTTAATGACTGTACTGAGATGAAACTTTTTGAATTAAGGTAAATTAGTGCTTAATTTATACATTTATTTCAAATTATAAATTTAACGAGAGAGACCAATAAAGTACATGTATTGTTAAACCTGGAAGAATTTTTACATTTATATGTATTAAGATATGTGTTTTTAACGCCATTAATTCGGTCATCCTGAGTACTAAATTGTTAGCTGTATATGTTTTGTTTGACATTCTTTATTATAAACATATGTGGTTTTAACGCCATCCATCAACTAATTCTCTGTATTACGTTGTAATCTGCTATTAACAAATTTGGTTTTTAACGCCATCTATCCACTTCATACTCTGTACTTAATTGATAACGAATATTTTTTTTTAACGCCTTCTTTAAATTTTATTGTAGGGCTCATTTTCATTTTGCTTTTTTCTTAAAGGCTTTAACATCAAAGGCGATTAATATCGGAACAATAAAATACCCGGCTTCGGAACAGGCGCCCAACGAGGATACGATTTACGTGACACCCTCACAGCTGACCAAGTACGTTTTCTATATAATTTCACTTATGTATGTATGTATATATAGATACAGGGTCGGATTTAAGGGGTTCGATGGAGGGTCTGAGGATCCGGTCAATTTTAAACCCAGATTTAAAACTCAATATTCGGAGAAAATGTTGCTCTATTTTCAGTATCGTTCTTAAAGTTCTGATGTTATAAAAGATGGCGCTAGTTTGTATGATTTTTTTTTTTAATTTTTTGTCCAGGTTACGCGAGCTGGTGTCGGAGCTGCAGTCAGATGACGTCAAGCTGGAACTGTCACCGTTGGATTCTACAGTCTGTGCAGCTTAGGTTCCATCGCTAAATATGTACTGTATAGCTTAGGTTAATTCTGATAGCGCTAATAGCAGCTATAGTTGACAGCGTCATGACAGTATTATAAAACTTATAGAGGAAATACACATGCAATTATTGACATATTTGTTTATTTCATACTAGCGACAGCTCGCGACTTTGTCTGTTGGTTTTAGTATGTATCATATAATAGCTTTTCCTTAGTCAAATAATTTTTAGATTCATAGCCCTCCGAAGGTTTTCATAAACACAGAAAACTGAAGTGTGTTTTATTTATTCAAACTTGTTTCCGAAACGGCTGAACCGATTTTGATATGACTTCCACTTACAAATAAAGGTCTTTTCAGAGTATTATCTAGGCCTACAAATGATTGCACTCTTCCATATAGGTTGAACGGTAATAGAGAAATTATGATAGAATAATAAAACACCTAGTTCTCGTGAATCTCGTTCCTCGCCTAAGCAAAGTCATGGGCGTCAATTAATATGTGTGTGTAATCGTTGGTGTGTCTGTACTGTGGTCGTAAAACTTCTAAATTACTTTACCAATTTCGCTCTTTTTACACAGTAATGATGTAGTGATATTATTATATAACATTCGATAGATGGCGTATTACTCATTTTAACAGATGCTATATTTATTAAACTATAATTACACTTATCCACAATATTTGATATCAAAAAATTATTCATAAAATTCGGTTTCGATAGATGGCACTAGTATTGAATAAGGAATTTCCATATATAAATAATGTGTTTTGTAAACTCGATTTATTTAATTACTGATTAATCAAATCGAGGATGTTTATGCTCGGTTGTTAACGTACCTGCTTCTAGATTACGAGGTATTAGGTTTCGAATTCAACGCTGCGATTTTCTATATATTTTTTTTACTTTAAATGATAATCACATTTGTATTCAACGCCATCTAGTCGCTGATTGTACGTGCTGCATTGTCAACTATATAAGTATTCTAACTAATATTGTAAATGCAAGAATTTGTTTTTTGTTACGTTTTCAGGCCTTAACTACTCAACCGATCATCGTAAAATTTTATATAAAAGTTGTCAGTTGTACAGAAAATAATATAGGGTACGTTTGAAAAATGTACTCGTTCCAAGGGAGGCGTCAAATATACATCGATGCGAGCAAAGACGCAAGCAAAAGCTAGTATAAATAAATTAATTCGGACGTAGCTCGCTGTTCGCAACAACGGCCGTCTTGTTTACGTATGTCGTGTCTCCCGATATATGGCGCTGTCAACGCGACATATTTAAAAAGCTGTATGTATTATTTAATTTAAATTAATTATTATTCTCGTTAATAAGTGAATATATTATCTCGATTAAATAATTGATGTGCAATTTTATTAATTCTCTCACACTTTTTTTATTATGCCTTTTTTATTTTTCTGAATATTTCAATTGTTAGTTGTATATAATTGTTAGAAATATTTATTGTATTTATCTTGCTTGTATAATTAAATTACGATTTATATAATAGAAGGGTTTTATTTCTATACTAATGTTCACTGGTGGCTTTGTCCACGTCATCGTTTCTTTAACTTTAAAGAATTGTGGAAAAAAAACCAAAAGAGAGTGAGTCGTAAAGACACACGTCAGAAGGGAAATTTTTGTATTACAGGGAACCATTTTAATTAAAAAAAAATTACGTCGCGCGGTGTTCTCAGATGGTCACCCATCCAAGTACTGACCGCGCCCGACGTTGCTTAACTTCGGGGATCAGACGAGAACACTCTGTCCGATACATTGTTTATCTTCACCCCTTTTCGTCACACATAAGATTGCCGATCAGAATTTCAAAGCCCTGCCATAAAAAGTTTCATTTCACAAAACACTCAGTGGCGTATGATAATTTGGCATTCCTCAAAGTTTATCTTCTTTTCTCTCTTCTCCTTTTTCTACATTGGAAGCAGATACACTTCGTTGAAGTTTATTACAGTCATAAACAAATGGACAAATATGTCGTATTGTATAATCGGTGACTTCAGTACTCATACCAAATGGTGACAGCCCTGTTAGAACTTTCCAGAGTCTTTGTGACATTCCACTTGTTCGTATCAATATTTTATATTAAAGTTTATTGTCTTGTGGTCTAGTGGTTTGACCGGTGGAATATCAATCCGATAGCCGACAAGTACGAATCCACGTATGTACTAACGGAATTCGCGTATATTTACTCATTTAAATTGGTAACACTATCGACTGGCGGTGAAGGAAAATATCGTGAGGAAACCTGAACTTAAGAAATGTTCTTATAGTACCACGGTATGTGGGGAATTATAGGACTATGAATTTCTCAATGTTTGAAATTTGCAATACGTTGTGGGTATGTGTGGTTATTATGCCCATACTCACCTTCGGAAAGAAGTCTCTGGCATTGCAGTGGGTCTCTTACACTTTGACGGTGAACATTTATTGCTGAAACAAAATAATAAATATGAATATAGAAACTATTTAAACCATTTTTTTTGTTAACAAAATTTCACCACACCTAGAAAGGTAGTGGTCAATGTGTCGCATGACAGAAAAGAATCGTAGTGTAGTGGATATAACAAGCATATAGATTTTTTCAAATGTCACTATTAGCTCCAGAGATTTATTTGCACGTAGGTTTGAATCGTGTAAAAATAATACGAAACTGTTATTGAAAGTGTAATGAATAAATCACAATGACAATATTAAACAAGTAATTCGTCGGCCATACACGATGCGCTAGCCTCCACGAAGTCAGACGCGTGTCCGCGAGTGCCGTGGTGGTAAACGTTGTCGCGTTGACCGTCGGTATAAGATTGATAACCGGAGCGTATTATGGTAGAGCGGATTATTTTCCACAAATCCTTGCGAATGAGTTGACGCTATCGATAACAAAAAAATCGCACAATGGCAGGGGTTTTTCTAAGTCCGCCTGGCTAACTACCAACCTCAAGTTGAAAATGGATCGCCAAAAATCTGTTGGTGTGTTCCGGTGCCTACGCTTGAGAGCCAGTCTCCATTAGGGTTTAGCGTATTAACTAATGTTAGACCACATCGTCAGTTAACATCAGCTTAGATTGTGGGCAAACGTTAAAACCTACAAAACATAAAAAAGCAGACACAACAAGAGCGTAAAGCGAACAGTCTAAAAGTATTTTGGATATAGAAATTGTTTTTCTTACAGTTTAGATTGATAATACGGGGTTTATAATAACCATGCCACTTATAAGTCAATATTTTAGGTGTGGAGCCCGGTCCGTTACTTAAATAAAAATTCAGATCAAGCTAATATTGTTTGTATTGGTCATTCATATTAGGTTGGACATTAATCTATTTGACAAAGTCTATTTCTAGGTACAGACACAGATCTTACATACAGATGTACATACGTTTGTCTATCAAATCAAAAATACTTTATTAAATTTACGTCCTAAGAAGCCGCTTATGAACGTCAAAATTACCACGGCTTCGAAAGACAACCCATTCATCCAGAAAAACCAGCAAGACACTTGATCGATCGATTTAAAAATACATTATAAGTTACAATTGATTTTAATAGATGCGCAGAGAGGAATCAATTTCTGACAACCATCGTTCACATATTGATCCACTCTATAAAATACCCTTTGGCACCAAAACCCGCTTGACATGGCGCTTAAACTTACAGTCTAGCAAATCGGTAATATGTTTTACGACATTGTTATAAAACCTAACACTATTATCTAAAAAACTGTTACTGGTGTTATTGAGTCAAAACTTGAGGTAACCTGTTTGTCACAGTTTCTCGTATTTGGATCATGCCGGTCTTTTACGAAACCCAGCTTTTCAAAGTTTTGAGAACTTACATTAAATTATCAAGAATGTATTGGGAGGGTAGAGTTCTACAGGGCTATAACCGGACTATAGAAAATTATTGTGGAAAGGGAAATGATGCGTGACACTTGGCGCCTATATATCTTTTTTTTTTTTTTAAATATTCATAACGTGCACTTTATAGATATGCATGTGTGTTTAAATAAATTGACTATGGAAGCGAGTAGTCTATAAAAACAGATATTGAAAATAACGTTCATTTGAGGCTGCATCATATCAAAACTACTAACCATATTGGCATAGGACTCTGACCATTTCATGTGGAATTTTTCGTAGATAGTTCTAGGCTGCGTATTTTTTAAGTTAGATTAATCCTTTGCATTTTTTTTAATGTTTAACGAAACGGGCGGTAATGAACTATTTTTAATGAAATTCCCACACATATATAATCTACGTATAACCCAGAATACTGACAATAGTCATTTTGTCGAATTAAACCTGGCTAACACTGGACAAAATAATCCGAAAATACACTTGTGCGGATTAGTAGAATTGTGTTTTGTGCAGTACGTACGCGAGGGGGCGACCCTCCTTGAAAGACCGATTCATTTAAATACGCAGCATTTTTCGACAGCAGGATCGGATTTAGAAAAATATGTTTGATCTCTGAACACCCTAAATAATTATGTTCATGAGGAGTCAGTAATGATTAAATAGTTTTGAGGAGTTGATCGGCAGAAGGTTTTAAAGTGAAACGTTTTTCGTCTATTTGTCGCATGTCTCATCACAGTCCGCCACGGAGTAGGGATAGAGTGAAAGGTGCTCAGCAGAGCAGTCAAGGCCAATATAGCGGCACCTATGGCTCAATTTAAAAATGATTTAAATAAATATTGTTTTTCAGAAATTTTTCCGTTTATTGCCTACGATCGGAAAAAAAGTTTCATTTGCACAGTGGTTTCATAATACAACACAATTTTTTTTCTTTTTATTTATATAAAATTAATCTTAGTAATTTCAAAAGATATTCACTAATCATTTAACTAAAGACTGCAAAAGATTAATTTGCCACACTCATACAAAATTCAACATGTTTATTTGCATGTTTTTTTTGTTTATATTATACTAGCAGGCCTGGCGGACATTGTCCTGTCTTGATAATAAAAATATATACTTATGTTCATGAAATACTTAAGGTAACTAATGTATTCAATTTGATAGGAATTAATACTGTATCCATCTAAATAGCCTTCCAATTACCTCATTGTATGTGACCATGTTTTTAGAAAATGGATGGGTATAGTAAGCTATTCTTAAAAGGTAGGTGTATGCCATCGCAGACTTTTTAGTACATCTAATATAAAAGAGGAAAATCTCACTATGCATTATTTTATTATACCTCAAAAGAATTAGGCAGCGTTTTCGATGAAAGCTCCCAAGCGGCTTGACTTTTTCCAACAATTATCAACCAATTTACACAAAATCTTAACAAATGATATACCTAAACCTTCCTCATGTATTATTCTATTTATTGGTGAAGACCGCCACATTACAATTTGTTCAGTAGTTTTCGATTTTCCCGCGAACAGACAGACAGACGCGCCAGACGACTTTGTTTTATAATATGTATGTTATTATTTATAACTGTATTTATGTATGTATTGCAAATAAATGTGCTTTCTTTCTTTTTTTCTTATTTAACATAGAAGACAGTTCTCAAATGCAGGTACCAATACTGATAGGGGCTCGTCAAAGTATTTCAACTTGAGTCTAGTTCTTGACTAGATTAACACTAGAAAATATTCTACGACCGCGTTACAGTTTGTTCCAATGTCTAAAATAAAATTCCTCTCGAACACACAGCGGTACGCTTTTATATCTTCCAATCAAGGAGAGTGGAAAAGCTTGGAAAGCTGAAATCATTATTCAAACTATTCGACAAAGTTCATGACGTATTATTTTTAGAACCCCATTGTTTCTGATTCACACTGTAGATTGTTATTTCATTGTTTATTGTTATGTTTATGTAACAAATTTGTATACAGAGTGTAAAAATATTAGGTACTGACTTTTCATAATTTTCAATGCAAACTCAATTGGGACTGGGTTGTTCGGTGAGTGCACTTTTTGGCAGAACCGTTTCGTCACGCGTGATTCATAAGCGAGGGCAGTTTAAAGCATGAATAATGAAAACAAAGGCAAAAGAAACCCTACAATATAAAAACTCCTTTTTATTTACTTTGATTTACAAAAGTTCAAGATACGCAAATAATTCTTTTTAACCCACGTCAGAAATCACGTTCGTCCGAACGACGCGACGTGTTATCCATCGATCTCTTTTTACAATATAGAGATTTTATTACAACGTTGACCGTGAATTGAACATTTATTACGGGTCTAAAATAATAAAAAGTAGCTCCTAACCTTCAAACATTCATAATAAAATTCACGAACGTTGACTACTTTTTCAATTACTTCAGTCCGTCCCTGCCTTAGACGACATTTTATAATGATTCTAAACTAAGGGGCACAGAGAGCGTCCCGGTATCGAGATTAGCTTCTGATATGATGACCGTTTCGTATTAGGGACTAAGATGACGGCTTATGGGTCTAACAAACTGTTTATGTATGTCACAAGTCACAACCCTTTATGCGTCTCATTACCGATAGCTTTTGTTATGAACTATAGACTTTTTTATGAACTCACCCATTCCTATTCCCAACGCACACCTATACTAACTAGCGCCATTCTGAACATTTATTGAACCCTTCTTTTAAATATTTAAACACTTTTTTTAGGTTGAAATTCCATATATTCCTTACTTCTGCATTCTATAGATTGTATCTACTGAATATAAAAGAATATAGTTAGAGTTGTTAGCTCTTAATTTATGAGTATTACTTTTTTCAGACCCTAGAAATGATAGAAGTAGAATTAATGACAAGTCGTTAATTCTCACATCGCGGCGTCGCCGTCGAGTTTACCACTGTGAGAGTTTTGATATCAAGACATCGTTTTGGAAATTTAAGGGCAATTTAATATTATCCTATGGTTGTTAAGTAATTGTATATTATGCATACGGTCATGTACAATTTTTGGGCAATTTTATTTGGATTCAACTAAACAAGTTGCCGCGAAAAAAATATCGCATGGTAGAAGACGATTCTACGGTTCACCTGAAGGTAATTATTTTGTTATTCACGCGATTTAAGCAACTAGATATAGGTAGTCTATACAATGCAACCAGTGAAATATGATGTAATCGTTAGACCATCAACTATATATTTCTCTCACCACACCTTTTTTTTAATGAATAGGCAGTGAAATTAAACGACAAATGTATTGAATTTTACAAAAAATCATTATAATTAAGTCATCTATTATTACTGTATTAAATGACCCTTGTAACTTCAAACGAGGTCACAAAATCACTACAAAATATTATTAATTACAAGGGGACACAACATAGCACGTGCAGGAGGGAAGAATGTATCAATATGTTCCCACAGATAACATATACCAGAGTGTACACTCTATATTTTGTGTTTCACAACAAGCATTGATACTGTTATGATATGTCACGAAATAGAATAGGTTTATAAAACATTAGCTTTTGGTCGTAACTTCGCTCGTGTTAATTTAGTAAAAGATCCCCCTGGAACAATACTTTAGTTGAATTCGGTTTATATTTATTTTTATTTCAAACAAAGTGAGCATATTTGAATTTTTATGTTTTATTCATTTTCTAAACTTAAAATATAAAAAACGCCAAGGTTAAAAACAATGTGTACTTTTTTACGGGGTGGAATTGAAATTAAATTAAAGTATTTCTATAAATGATTCAGGTTATAGAAATATATTATATACACGCTGATTATAACACTTTTCCCCGATGCTTCGTAATACGCAATAACACAAAAACGTACAACGCTCGGACCAGAGCTAGTATTAGCTAGTGCAATATACAATGAGGTGACCGTGTGTACCTATAAGACACACTGTATAATGAATTCTATCTCATTTTCTCGGAAGTGAAATCCCATACATGTATATGTTTGTCCCTTTTTAACGCCGGTTTTTCCTTTCATCTCGATTTAAATCACAACGGGGCTAAAGAAGTTTTCAGTGCACACATTTCTCATGCACCATTTTGGCATAAAACCGTTGTGATACGCCTTTTTAGCATTTCACTTACATTGTAATTATATGTACATTGAACGTATATAAATGGTAGGTAAATATTTGTATCAAGTTCAAAAATTTTTTTTTATCCAACTGCCCTACACTGTTAGCCTGGCAAAGCCTCTACAGTTTATCCTTATGTGACGATTCCTTTTTAAGAGTTGACATGTAATTTTTGCGGCAAGCCGTGTAAAGTAACTTCGTTCCAAAATAATAATTGTTTTGAATTAGTTTGGAAAATAGTTTTTTAAGGGACTTTCATTCTGACGAACATATCAGGCATATTGTTTCCATTCTTTTTTAGTTTCATATGCTGAGAATCGCTAACAAAATAACACTAGGTCATATAACATCTTTTAAAGAATTTACGGTATAAGCTGTATTACAGGTTTCGAAGTTATGTTATAATTAAGAAGAAAATAAAAATTCATAACATTTCGCAAAATTATCCGCCCTGCTTTGCCATCGTAAATATGAGCTGATATTTTCATACCCGTCCACGCAAACCCCGTTTAATTTATCACATAGTTATTGTGAGGTTCACATCAAACGATTCCCGTGCTGAATAATTTCATAAACTGCGGCCTTTGATCCGCTCGAACGCTCGTAATAATAAAAATATTCAATAAAACACCGGGAACGCGGCAAAGCATACCGCGGTGGTGTTGCCACGCCAGAAATTAATATGTCGCATGCATATTATAAATTTGTACAATTTGTTTGTGGCATTTTAGACCTCTTTAATAAAAACATATAAACTGGGGTGCTTTTTTAACGGCTATGTTTTTTTGGTCCACAGCTAAATTTTATTGGATATATGTAAAAAAAAATCTGAAAACTTGAGCGCTTAATATTAACTCTAAGTATTATTTCAGTGCGTGAGAACATTTCTCATGTAAAATACACGTAAACTTTTAACTCTAATTATTATAACTTGGCATCACTTTGTGCTAAAAAAGCTAATATTTTATAAAATGACATTAATAACTTGAGGATTAAAAACTATTTATTTTAGAAAAGCCATAACAAAGAAATTTACGAATTAATAACTTTTTAACAGTACACTCATCAGTTTTTTACATCTGGCAATACTACGGAATGAGTTTTGGTTGCAAAAGAGAGGGAAATAATTACATTTCGCGGCTACCGAGCTTTATTCGTGAGGTAAAATATGATTTGCCACTGGCAGGATTCCTCGTGGAACCAAAAAATATATATTTCTTCTTTCATTAATCCTTAGGAGGCCGATGTGTTTCATTGTTCTCTAATTGTTTGCAGTTACGCATCTTTAATGGTTAAATGCTGTATTACGTCACATTATGACTACATAATATACATATTTGAAGTGAACGTTCTTATGAGAGGGCTTTGAAATCCTAATCCGCGGACGTGTGTGACGAAAAGTGGTGGTGATAAACACTGTGTCGGATAGAGTGGTGAAAACATCGAGAGATCAGTACTTGGATGGGCGATAACCGGGAAACACCGCGTGACGTTGGGTCTTTGTTGTACTTTTTATAAAGAAGTTTTCACTTCCTTTGTGTGCTCATAAGCACACACATTTTTTTTTACGAATAATTGACTTATTCAGTCTAAAATCTGCTCATTGTCTAGACCAGGTAACCAAGTTTGGAAAGATGATCATCCAAAAGGCGATTAGTGACAGACAGAATATTTAGCACTAGATAACTCAGGCCAAGATGGCTCTTATCATGAGGATTAGCCCACAAATGGAAAGTAATTGAAAGTGACGATATTTTTTCCTTCTGATGGATATAATACACTACCAACCCACCCCGGCTTAGCATGGGTACAATATGTGGCGTCTCATAAGCGTCTAAACGATTTGGTTTCCTTTTTTGACTTTTTGATATTTATGGATTACAAAAGTTCAAGAAACTTCGCATTTCATACAACTTATTTATTGTGACTAATTTTCAATATGTGAAATATAAAAAAAAAATTACTAAGTTAGTGAAAATATGGTCGCAAATAACTCATATTTTTTAATAATATGTAAAAGTGAAAATGATTATTGAGGGCTATCCTTAAGAGATACGCAAACGCCTTCACGGACTTTTTTATAAACATTTTTAATATTTACAATTCTCTATTATATTTTTTTTATATATCTCATAAAGTTTAGCAACCGTTACCAAAGCAAACGCCCAGAAATTCTTTCTTATGTCTTCTTTTGATTACATCCATGTTTTCTCTACTTTATATAAATGTGTACTCATATAAAACTACCAGAAGAAATTCTCTAAATGATGGAGAAGACTGAATCAGAATGTATGTCGCACTTTAGAAGATATGAAGGAACGCAGAGGCGACAGAAGCGAGGACTCAGTATAATTTTTTATACATACAAGGTTGTTTTGATGTACAAAGTTTAAAATCAACCTTATGTATACCTTATTTGTAAAATATTTTAACAATTACTGTAATATATTTATTTGTAGAAAAAATGATCAACAGCATAATACATAACAAGAGGTTAGTAATTTGTAAGCAAATTAATTACACAAAATGGTTTTATTTTAATTTTGAGAGACTATTTTACGCCATATCCATTTTTAACTCTTCCGTGTCGGCTCATTTACTGCCTCTCAGAGCATTTCGGTTAATGCCGCGCCGCGACGCAGCGTTCCAACGTTTCATGATTAATTATAATGTTGTTCACAAATTAATAACGACCGCGGAAGCCGAACCATAATAATAATTGGTTTAAATTTGTGTTCTATTAATGACACTTGGCTGTCCGTTGTATTTACCTTTGCTTTGATTCTTAGTCTGTGCGGCGGGCAATTTATTTGTTAATTGTCATTGTCTAATTGAATTATTTCGGTCAAAGATTTATCGCAAGATTTTTTGTATAGGTTATTAAGGTTTTTATTCTTGCTACTGGGAATTCATTAAAGTCAGTTTAATGTTCTTGTATTGTTAATAATAGTTTTTTTTTAAATACACTCTTAAAACAATTCCTCTATCATCTCTCAGAACGATTCAATTATATGTGAATTTTAAATAAAAACGCCATAAATTACCTATAATAAACTTGATAAACAATCGAACAGACGTACACACAAAAGGAGTTTTATTAAAACCTTTTCGGAACGATAAAAAATCTTGTCACACACAGATAATAAAATCGCCCTTTAAATTTCATCTGTCACATTAACGTAAAGTACCATAGAGAAAATATTTAATTGTTTTTTATTCGCGTGTTGCCACTCGAACATGTAACGTTCCTTTATTGGGGAGACGATGGGCGGGGCGGGCACCGGCGCGGCGCGTGCCTACAATAGATGACAAATTGGCCGTTGACAAAGGAATAAGGTTTATTGGGCTACGTTATGAGGGTAGTCTGCGAGTTTGTTGAATATAGAAAGTTATTGAGTCCTGCAAAAAATCAATACGTATAAAGTTTGGTATATATATTTATTTTGATATTTGTTTATTATTTAATGTAGATTAGAAGTTATTGGAGAAATCTTAGTCGATCACGTAGTAGTTTTTATATTTTATTCATAAACTTACTTTATTACTTTCACATTGTATTTTCTGGTATTTTTCATAACGTAACTTGATTATTGTGCATAAGTGAAGTAGACTGGAAATAATGACAAGGCAAATTAATTCTGTGATATTACGAAGATTCTTTGTAATAAGAGGGCCACTATTTTGTTAAAAACTGAAGTAATTTTTGCTAATAATAGTCTTCAATGTTTTGGTTGTATATTTTCATCCAATAAATTGGTAGGGAAAATAAGAAAAATATTATTGATTTCAAATTCAATTTTTTTTTATATAGCAAGTCTTACAATGGGCTCAGTGTCTGTGTGAGTGGGCATAATACATAGTCAGTTTCCAGTTGTTGATATGAAGGGTCGTTTGAAGGAGTACCAGAGTTAATGGTTATTGGTAAGAGGGAATGCGGTTATATTTGGTTGCGGTTGCACAATAAGAATATATTTGCGTCCTTGCGTCGTCCGTGATGCGCGTAGACTGTTCGTAATGACGTGCAGATTCAATGACAACCACAGATAAGAGCAACAGGACAGTAGTAAAATACAAAATGGACAATATATAGATTGATTGAGGAGCGTCATTATGTAGCTTGAACAATGAGCTTAAACTTGCGCTTGCTGAGCTTTCTTGCTTTGGCCGATGGTATATGGTATTCGCTATTCAGCACCACACAATTGTCATGCTCCACCTCCAGCACTGTTAACCATGACTGTTGTGGACAGCGAGCTATGTTTAATCTATTCAGTAATAACATTTATAGTTATAGATTATATTATAATTATAGCAATAATAATGTATTGCATATGTATAGTTGTAGGTATAAGTTTTAGTGTACAAACATGATGGCGCTAGTGCTAGCTAGTGAACTTGTGCACCAGTACACTTGTGAAGTTGTGAACTCGAGATGCCGATTTGAGAATTGCCGTTTCAACAGTAAACAGTAAAAAGACGACTGTCTTTTTATGAGTCTCTACTTTTTCACGGGGTTTATCATTTCATGTCACAAACGAAAAAGTTATTAAGTAATAAATATGTATAAATTAGTAAGCAGTTGTTACTGTCTCATTCACCAAAAATACCAATTATAGTATATTTGTTCGTTTTTAAAGTAATTTATTTCAAACGTTGAAGACAGGGCGACACTATCAAGTTTCTGCCCCGGTTCGAAAAAATCGTAGATCTGAGGCTGAGTCTAGCGAGCCGGCAAGAAGGTATGCTCCAAAAAACGTAATGGACGTATGAAGTGAGGCATAAAAAAAATGTATTCCGCTGCCAGTAAGGTATTAGTACCTACAACTTAGAAACATGTAGGTAATTTGGGCCGTTTGGTTAAAGAAGATGTGTCCTGCCGCCGCTCCATCCCTAAACAGCTCAAATATGGAATATGCGAAGCACATATGGAACGCGCTCCTTGGCGGATCACAGCTACGAAACGGGTTCATAAGGCCTTCGGGTGAAGTCATAGAAAGATAACTAGACAACAAAGTTCGACAGAGATAATTCGAGAAAGGAAATACGCACCAATTCTACAAGTAATCTACAACAACTAACAAGGAACGAGCTACGAATAACAAAACTACGAGTAACGAGTCTACGAGCAAACAGTTTTCCCATCACGAAACACAAGCGATAAATTGTATTATACAAAAACTGTATTTTATAATAGAACGAATGTATAACATTGAGAATAGAGCTGTGATATAAACATCCTTTTATTCGCAATAATTACTATCAAATTGAAAAATTATAGCCAAAAACATTTAACGTTGCCGACTCCACGTATTTCCCTGTTCCAACATGATTCAGTAGGTGTTCGCACATAATGAGATAGTGAGCTATGTGCCACACTGCTTTATTGTTGTAACGTTATTGTTACGTATATTAACATTTTATGTAAACATAATCCATTAGCTTTATAAGCTTGCTAGGTGTTTCTCGCGACTTTGTCTGCTTTTTTTTCATCCTTACTAATATTATGAATATGTTAGTGAGTTTATTTGCTTGTGTGTTTGTTACACTTTCACGCGTTAAATACTCAACTGATCATCTTGTAGTTTTATATACAAGTTTAGTAGTATAGAAAAGGCTATATGGTAGCTTTGTAGATTAACGCGAGCGAAGCCAAGGACAAAAGTTAGTATTTTCTAGGTAGATCAAAATTTCTTCATTATATGCACGTTTGGGCTATGGAATGGGTTACCCAGAACAATATACTTCAGGGTTATGACATGAGGTTCCTCAAAAAGGGATTGAAACACACTTTTCAAGGTCAGCAACACGACTGTTATATTCATATTATATATTAAGCTTATGCAGCGCATGATATATTTAATTTAACTAATACTTTATCTGTATTAAAACGTATATGACTATTGCTCGGAGTGCCAATAGATATGAATACCAGCCTATTTTAAAAATATCAATTAAACAATTAGGAAATTTAAATAATTCAGACTATAATTTATGTAAGAATTCAAAAAAGATCGCTTCAAAGGTGTAGTCATAACATTTTAACAACCAGACTAAGTTACTTCAGCATTTATAATATTAAAGTCAAAATGCATATTTATTTTATTATTTTTGAAGTGAAACTTTTTATGGCATAGCTTTGAAATTCTGATCTGCAACCTTTTTGCGTGGCGAAATGTGGTGGGGTGTACATACTGATACTGATATGTCGCATAAAGTGTTAAACCGAAGTTAAGCAACGTAGGTCAGTACTTGAATGGGTGAATGGGTGGCCGCCTGGGAACACCGTGTGACGTTGGCTTTTTGTTGTACTTTTTAACTCACACTTGTTTCATTGAAGTGAAACTTCTCTAAAATCGTTGTGATTTCAAACCGGATGCAACGGAAAAACGACAGGTAAGAGACACAAATACAAAAATGTGTAGGATGAAGCCGGCAAAGAATGAGACAGACATTTACATACTATTTTTGAAGTGAAATAGTGAGCCAGAGCGAGAGAGCAAATACTTTCATTTTCAAACAAATAAACTTTGTAATTATCCTACCCTTGTCATGTATATTCATCTCATTCTTTTGTTGATTTACTGAAGTTTCACTCTATCGTGTGTGAATCGCACACACAACTTTTTTTTATTCTGTTTTAAATTTTTTAGCTGTTTCAAATACATACTTAATTTGATGAAACAAAAAAAGAATAATTATTCAATTAAATGTCCTTTAGGTATTACTGTGAAGCTGGATAATAAAGCAAATACTACATAATCTATGTAATTAATAAAAACTCAAACCACTAAAATTTTAAATTTGTTGACCTTCTTCTATCCGGGTCCTAGAAAATGATATTTAATATAGCTAGGAATTAATAAACGAAAAATTAAAATTAGCTTAAACCACGAACGAAATCGGTACTAGAAGTTACTTGATAAATATCGAAAAAAAAAAATAATAAATGTTTGATCAAGTATGGATGTCGGTTCCGACGATTAGGGTACTTAATATATGATCCCCGATATTACTGGATGGAATTTTAATTACCGTGTTCGGGCAACCCTAAGCGCGCGTTGACATCTGTGCTTAAACTAAGGTTGTCGAGTTTACTTTCGAATTTGAATTCTTTATATCATTGATTAATAAAAAAAACAACAGACTAATTATTCACATTAAAAAACTCTAGTGAGCTTATAGCATTAATAAATAATCTTGAATAAGCTCAATACAAATTTTAAAGAAACGATTTTTTATTTTTATACCGGCCGACACAGTCATGTTAATTAAAAGTGCGCATGTGTGTAATTTGATTTTTTTTAAGTTCTCTCAGGCAGTCATCGAAACCTTATAGCCTATAACAGCTTTTACTTTTGTAGCTTAAACGCTTAAAAAAGTTAATTATAAATTGTCTGAATTTCTTTTACGGATTTGTACAAGATATGGTTTAGTTTTCTTATAATGAGTATTATAAGAAATTTTTAGGTTGTAATAATGATTAAAATATAAGCCGTAGTCGAGCGATCAACTTCGCCCCCGTACACCCGCCGTGGTTCACCTCGGAAATATTTCAAATGTAGGTTCGATCCCTCGGAAGGGAGCCCTCGAGCATGCTGCTAGCCTGATATATGATGATACGCATGATTATTTTACTTCGATTCGTATTGTTCTATTCAAGGTAACATGACTGAGGTTCGGACACATTGGTACCTTTGAGCTTGTTGCCACTCGTCTGAGTGCCCTAAGCACTTGTCTTAGAATGTTCGGTGAAGCTGTAAAGGATCACGTCAGCGGTTAATTAGTTCGAAAAAAAAAATGATTACTATATGAGATAAAATAATTGTGTTTTCTTTTTTACGAGACGAACATACGTTATACCAGTCATTGAGGTCGTGAACAGTTCTATTGAATCAATATCGCGAATCTCTTATTATAACGAATGGCCTGGATTTAAGATATAACTGAATTTTGTGTGAAATTTGTCTTTGTGTTATCATCATGTATAGCTTTTTTAATTCATTCTGTAGTGTTACAAGGAAAGAAAAATCTGGTGAAACGCCTCTCTGGTCTATAATTTACATTTTAACCTTAGCTTTCAAATTTTTCTAGCATTCGAACAAATTTGTGCCAACCCTGTAATAAAAATGTAAGGGGCATCAAAAAGCGCATCACACAAACACTATGAAACCATTTTATACAGCGTTCTCCGACCTCCCCCTTCTTCTCTCTTGTTCCCCGCACCCCTTACGTTTCTTTTCATTACACTGATCCTTACCCATCGTAACAAGTGCTGGATGTCACTCGCAATCACCTTTGTTTGTAAATGTAATAATGAGTTAACTTTCATAAGGTTTAATATGTAACGGGTCGTATATTTATTTCTGTTTATTACAGTCATTAGACTGTTTATTATATTTTAATTATTTTATGTATAAATGAGAAACGAGCGAGTCTTAGTCGCATATGATGTGTAGCATCTGATATGTTATCGTATTATGAAATTTAGATTGAAATATATGTGAAGTATATATATAATTTATTCGTGATATTATTGGTTGAATATTTTCAAAGAATGAGAATATATGTAACTAGCTGACCCCGGCGAACTTTGCAACGCCTAACAGTCGGTTTTTTAATACTTATTCTGCTATTCGGGACCATCGTATAAATATTGACATTCATATTTATACGATACTAACGTCACTCAATTGTTTTGCCTTCCCGAAACCTCTCCACTAACACTTAAACTTTATAGTATGGTAATAAAGTTCAAATTGACTTTTAAGTATTATTACGAATCATTTGTATGGGAGTATAGAAAAGTGTCGTTTTAAGACTTTTCCAAGTAATTTTTTTAATTTTCTCTCCGTAAGATCCATCCTCGTACTTCAAGGAATATTCTAAAAAAAGAATTAGCGAAATCGGTTCAGCTGTTCTCGAGTTTTGCGCTTAGCAACACATTTAGCGATTCATTTTTATATTATAGATTTATAAAATGTGGATCATTTTTGAATTACAATGAAAAATATTATATTGACAGCGACAGGGATTAACCTAGTAACCGCATACAGTGACACCGGAAATTTCAATCATTATTTTAACAACATAACACAGATCACCCCCATATACGTGCTCATACACACACGTGGGGGGTACACTGGTACACATATGGTGGTGTTTTATTTTTTTCCGTTATTCGATCTGTGTTAATTTAGTTTTTAGCTTAGTTGCCAGATTCAAAATACATCTTTGTGTTCGTGAGGTACACATGCTTGGTACACTTGCATATCTCACGAATTCCTATATGTATGTATATCCAGCTTAGTAAGATTCACGATCCGAGGCAACAGTCCAAGCCGAGTCACACTGTGCGCCCTTCAGTTGTTTGCTAAAAAATCGGCAGAGTGCCTTAAGCGCTCGCATCGGTAGTCCGATGAAGCAGTAAAGGCCTATCAGGACTAGGCTAGTAAGTTTGAAAAAAGAAAAGATCCATGTTTTGCCGCTTCAATATCAAAGTCATAGAAGCACTGTGACAATCTTCTACTAACTAAATACTTAAATTGGGCAATTAATTATACTTTATTGGACAAAACAGCGACGCAAATAAAAGCCATTTAATAATATGTCAAAGATAAAAATGATTAATGTGGGTTATGCTAAGAAGATAGTAAGAAGTAGATAGTAATTTTGTAAATTAGTTAAGAATTACCTAAATAATTAAACGCATTCAAAGACATTATGAACCCGTCGGCCGCGTTCAAACTCTACAAGGATCAAATGGTCTACGTGTGTCATTCCCGTTATTCAAATATCTAAACAATAATATATAGAATGTATATATTTATGTACGCACTTGATAAGTTATCTTTTCTTTGACGTGAATAGAAAAAAGTTACATTAAATTTTTACATTTTCGAGTCGAGTCAAAAGTACGGACGACGATATCAAATACTGTTTAATAAAAGTTCGATTAAATTACTTCTATAAAATATTATTTTTACTACAAATAATTGTTTTACATACTAGGTAGTATAGGCAGGTGTCCGCCCTGGCTTCGCGTGGGTTCACTATCAAAGAAAATGAGACAGAATAATCCCTTTATAGTACGACCGTCAATTAATTCTGCCAATATTTTTGACGATATACGGTCTTTTATCTCACACATTCACTTTCTTGTTTATATGGAAATTTTGTTATCCAAAGTTTTCACTTTCACTGCTGTGGGGCCAGCAGCTGAGGCGGATACCATATACTTACTACAAAACGGGCAGTTTGAGCAATTTATGATATAGGGCCTCGCGAATCATTAAAGGACGAGTTCCAGAAATTCGGTGTCTTAATTCTGCCTTCCCAAAACATTCTTGATAAGCTAATGTGCGCCCGCAAGTACTTAAATAAGCTAGATTTAGTAAAAGACCGACATAATCTAAATACTAGTAACAATAACAAATTGGTCATTCCATGTTTTAAGCACACTAAGACCGTTAACAGTTTTTTAAGTAGTTTAGCTTTTATAATAAAATTCCAAAGTACATTACCGATTTGTCGAATACTAAGTTTAAGCACCATATCAAACGGGTTTTAATGTCTAAAGGATATTATAGGCTAGATCAATATGTGAACGATGGAAAATGACGCCCCTCTATGTGCATCCTCCAAAAATGGTATGTAATTGTCTATGTCTATGTAGAACTATATAATTATAGTTGTCTTCCAATTGTATTTAAAACAATTTGCTTAAACTTATATATTTTTAACGAACTGTTGTAGAAATTATGTGATAAGATATTGTATTAGCCTAAATCATAGAATAACAAAGACTCGGATTGTGTTCGAGGGATTATTTTCTTGAATAAAAAATTAAAAAAAACTCTTTGTTTTTTAAAATATATGCTGTATACTCGTATGTCTGATGAAAAGATAAACCCGATCAAATTTCTTGCCGGTTCTTTAAGATGACTGGGTTGTTTTCCGAGCCGGTGGTAGCTTTGACGTTCATAAGTGCCTTCTCAGGGCCTAAATTGAATAAAGTATTTTTTGATTTTTTCCATACAATTTGTTAGTGATTTTCTTACAAACCTTGTCATAGCAATTACAAACACAACAAAAATGAATTAATCAAATAAATGCAACCGTTCTGAAGTGATACGCTTACAAACATCCGGTTATTCATTTTCATATAAATACATTTCAAAATAAACTGTTTGTCAACTAACTTGATAGTGTGTTTAATAAACGCGCGCACATTCTGTTTCAAGCTCAAAAGTTCACATAATTTTCACAAGACACCAAAAGATGTGTAGCTTCAGAAACTCAGTCATAAATTTAAAGAGCATGATTAAAGTAATTTTTTCCGACTTGTAAACGTCACCTAGGAGACGATATAGGGACATGCTTGGCGGGACTATGATTCTACTATCCTATAAGTAACATACTATTGTAGGTGGTAGAGCTATGCTGAAGCTATTACTGGTTTCAGCATGAATGGGTCGGCTCGCCCGGGGTAGTATCACCCTCTCACAGAAAACTGACGTGAAGTAACAGTGCTTGCACTGTTGCGTTTCGTTCGGTCAGTGAGAGCGCCGGAGGCCCACATATTTAAAAGGCCGGCAACGCACTTGCGACTCCCCTGGTGTTGCTAGTGTTTATGGACGGCGCTGATCACTTTTCCATCAGGTGACCCACCTGTACGTTTGCCTCCTATAATATAAAAAAAATATATATATACGTAGGTACTGACATATCTGTGTGGTACTATTTTTGATAATTATTATTTTGTAAGGAAATACATAATAAATTAATATGTTTATGAAACAAAGTTCAAAAAGGTTTGAACAAAATGTGAATTGTAATTAAGTCAACTAATATAATTCAAATTTAAGAAGATCTTATTTTACATTAAAAAAATAAAATGGTGAAGAGCTGTCGTTGTACGCACATCACGCAAAAACGACTCTATAGATTTCGGTCAGATAATTTACGTTTTGCTTCTTAGATAATTGGCCCTAATTAAAAAATATATATTAACTTAAGTCAATGTAAGGAGCGGCGCAGGCGAATTATATTATAACAGTCGCCAACGTTGAACAGAAACTATGGTACTACAAAATAATCCCAAGGAAGGTTGATGTGAGGCGCGCGCGGCCGATCGCAAAAATTAAGCCAATTCATACATCACAACATGACAAACATGTTGTGCCGACACTACTTAGGTAGGATAAGGGTAAGGAGATGATGACGACTAGAGAATTTTTTCGACATGCATATGCAATTGATCATTTGATAACAATAAACTATTTAATCTTTCAGTATGAAGCAGCGATTTTAAAGACAAAGATTAATTTCATATAACATCGTTTATTAAAAACTATAAATTATTATATAAGAATTAGAATTAATACCGATTTATACGTTCACTTCGAATGAAATGGACGCGGCAAGAATTATAGAATATTATAGTTTGTCTGAGAACCTTTTAAAGACATATAACGTAAAACCACCGTAGTTATATTTTTATTCAAAATAGCGACTTTTGGCGGTATCTTAATGTATCACGTCGTGTCTTTTATTTTCATTCATAATTTAGTACTATATTTTGTAATATTAGTAGCATATTGTGTAATATAGTTTAGTTATTGTGTAGAAGTAACGTCTATTAATTCGGTAACAACACAAAAGAAAAATTGCCAAGAAAGTTCTAACAAGGGGAAACACTATCTTGTTGTAACTAATAGATAGGTACTTGCTTATTTGAAAATGGAGTATAATCTAAACTACTTCTGGAAAGCGAAAAAAAAAAATGATTTTCTGTACGTAATCGAAAAACTAAAAAAACACAACCGATTTAAAAAATTCTTTCATTTAGCTACAGTTTCTGCGAGTAAAATGACCTGATAATTTATTTTCAATCTACACGTTCTTTGTAAGGCCAATTATTCGTAAGTGGTCCTTATTGCCATGGGATGACAAAATTCTGCTAGTCATATATATCGAACTCAAATTTGAAGACGCGGCGCGTCGCGGCCTAGCGGTTAGACGCCCGTGCCGCTATTTAGTACGTGCAATTCCTCGCTTTGTTGATTTCAGTCGTTGCCGTGAAAATGATAATACGCAGTCATTATTTTATTTACTCTGACTCTGAGCTTATAACGATTTTCTATGGCAGTAAAGAAAAAAAAACTTTATTTACGCTTTAGTTAAAATATTGACAGTGTTCCTGGAAAAGCCAATGGCTCCTTGTAAGGTCTATCAAAAAAATGACTGCTTGCTTTGTTAGCCCATGAGGGCTATACTAGAGATCATGAAAATTATATTGCTGTAAATTCTCTCTAATGCTCATTAAAAAAATTATAGAATATTTTCACGAATACATTTTTAGTTTTATGATAGTGTTCGAGTAATGTTCGTTGATTTTTTTTTAGTTAATTTAATATGGTACGTATTTAATGTTTCGTTATACGGTATAGATCTTTTTATGTAGTTTAACCTTACGCAGATATTTTGATTGTCAAAATGTTAGTTCTAAGGTAAAGGGCTAATGTATTATTTTAGCCTTGTATAGAGCCTTGTTCCTTGGGAGACTGTTTGGAAGAGTTTAATAAAACTTAATTTTAATAAATAGTCATTAACTCTGACTTAAAAAAAAACATGTTTCATAAGTTACAAATAAAAGAAAGCATTCATTTTTTTTTGCTTTATTTAGCCCATAAATAAAAAATAATAACGATTTATATGTTGTAGTGACCTTCCATGGTTCACCCACCTTAAATAATATCATTCAACAAGGACTTTGAAATGTTACTTAAATTATCTGGAAAGTTCTAAAAAGCACGTCACCATTTTGCTGCTGGCCATTACTAAAATACTAAGTATTTAACCATTTGATTTGTGTTTCTAAGATTTTTTGAGTCGCTGTGGTTTTCATTAAAGCAGACTGATAGTCAAAATAAATAAATAAACTGTTATTTAAAAAAAATGTGATTTTAAAAACAAGTTTATATTCAAATGTTCTAAAAGAAAACGTTCAGCTTAATTTGAATCTTTTTCCACCTGTATGGCAGCCATTTTGAAATTAACCATTACGTTTTTATAAAATGTATTGTCGTCATCAGGACTGGACAAATATGCAAAATTACAAAGTCGTAGATCTAAAAGAATTGGTTCTAATTTAGCTAGCAAAATTTGATTAAAACAAAGAAACTTATAAACATTGCTATCTAAATAATATCTTGCAACAAAAAATAATAAAGAAGGATACTTATGGAAGTATCGATTTTGTCATTTATATTCTTTGGCAACAATCAAATAACATTGAACACATATGTGTGTATACTATATAGTAGGATTTTTAGAGCGCACAATATATTAAATTGACGTATCCATAAAGTTTTTCGTTTCGTGTCGATTGTATCGGGCATAGATTATGATATTAAATTGTTTCACGACTGTTCAGTCGCGTTGGGAGGGAAGGGGGGCGATGGAGAGTGGAGGTTAAGGGTGGCAAAACACCCAGGTACGAATTAAAGAGGTTTACAAAAATGAATATGTTTTATAATCTGTCTCCATTTTTAAGAGAAGTTATTATAATACGTTATTTCTATATTTTAAACAGCTGATACGTACTTTTTTCTCAGTATTTATCAAGTTTAATTGAGTAATTTTTGTTTTTATTAATATTTTAACATTTTGATTTATTAATGATGATCTTGTATTTATAACCTCGCAGTGTGGTAGTTTTTGACATGCATTTATTAAATTAAAACTTCTGCCTTCGCATGCTATTTCGCCAGTGTCAAATGTGATTAATATATGTTTATTAAGTTTTTACTGATGTAACCTCATATTTCGAATATTTCGAAGAATATTATGTTTTTCCAAAGAAATATACATGTAATTCAGCAGAGAAAAGTATTCAAAATTGAAATCTGATATGAATGATACAATTTTTTAATATCATAATACATTTTAATACTCATAGATATTCTAAAAAAAATTGTATATACACTATAAATTTATTAAAGTCTAATTTCTGTTCATGGTCTCGATCGCGTTAGTATAGTATATTATATATATAGTATTCTATCCCATGCGCACAGAACCTATTAGTGCAATATTAGTTTATCTTCAGTAACTAATGATAGGCTGTAATCGGGGACAGCGTAACAAACAAATGTACTGGCATTCGCATTTATAACATTAGTAAGGCCGTTTAACGAATTTACGAAGGGTCAAATTAGTGAATAGTAACAGTGAACTAAAACCAAAACACTTGAGAATGACAACTGCATTCGACGGAATCGCGACCCTTGACAACAGTTATCACATTCGCTAATGTGGAACGCTTAGACGTATTGTGTTCCGGGTTCAACCGGTAAATCTATATCCAGTAACCAAGCGCCGTGGTAGAGATCCCTATACATATGGTGATATATCTGCCTTTGTGAATAATGAAAAAGACTATCATAATTTAAATACTGGAACAGTGACAAACTGGTCATCGCATGTTTCAGGGTCAGTAAGACAAGTAACAGTTTTTTTAGTAATAGTGTTAGGTTTTATTTCAAACTCCCAAAGCATACCTATTACCAATTTGTCGGACTACAAGTTCAAGCGCCATGAATGAATGGTGGGACCATGGTGACGTCTGAAATTAACACCTCTCTCTCTGTGCATCCTATATAGAGATCCAATCTCTATAGAGGTGACAATTTCTTGTCATTTGATAAGAACGTGGATGCGCATTGCACAACGACACTTTGAGTTACTAATTGTCAAGCACCATGATAAGCACGTTTTGACGTCAAAAGGCGATCAGGGTGATAAATATGTGAATGATGGTGATGTCTGGTATTAACACCTCTCTCTGTGCATCCATCCACTATAAACGATTGGAAGTATGTATGCTTAGCAAAAAAATTACGGCAAAAAGATAAACCCGATCGAGTTTCTTGCCGGTTTTTCTCAAAGTTCGGTTTATTTTCCGAACCGGTGGTAGATTTAACGTTCATGAACGCCTACTCAGGGCCATAAATTGACAGAAGTATTTTTGATTATATTTTTTATTTGTAGCGTATTGGAGTTAGCAAATATATATTCAACAGCTGATTGGCTTGCAGGAAGGCATGATATCGATGTGTACTAACTGTAAATTTCACAATAGTTACTGTTGCTTTGGATCGCATTGTTTTTATTACAAGGCATGGCGCAGTCACATCCTTCTGCTACAATAATACAGTAATGCTATATAATTCCATCCAAAACCGACTCTGCCTCAATCAAAGGCTTTGTCGACCGCAAATCACTGCGGAACCACACCCCCTAAATCTGGCCACGCCCTACGGGGCGCATGCGTATCGCCGACCAATCGTTAAATCCAATTTTAACCCCACCAACGTGAAACAAATTGGTAATCATGCACCCCCAATTGACCGTTTCATGCGATGTCATTTTTTCCCGCAAAACCGATCACGTCTAGCCACGCCTCCGGGGGATATTAAAATTTTATCTATTTTAAATCGTAAACCACAATGTGTCTTTGATATTCGACCGGTTCGCTTGTCTTTATATCAATTAGTGTGTCTTTGTATCATAACAACCTATTTACTAATAAAACCTTAATTTACTTGACATTTTAAATAATTATAATCTGTGATTACGTGATTAGTGTTACTATAATATTAAAAATAATGTAGTCTTTTCAAAGTGTTGCCAAGATGCGAATTGTTAATACGATAAAAATACGTTTGAAATAAATAAACAAAGAAAACAATTGAGAACAATGATGGACCAACGCCAGAACGCGATATATCCAACAAATCTGACGGATCTAATAGCGGTATCATACCAACAGAACAATAGGATACTGTCCGAGGAGAAATACAACGCCGAAAGTTACACCGACAACGCCGACAACGATCGCTCTTCGCCTGTGTCGGCGTTAGATGACGGTGATAGCAGCCATTCGACTTTCGGAGTGGATTTAACAGGGAAAACGACCAATTTAGGCGGAAAGTCTTTTACTATAGCCGCGATTCTAGGTTTGGCGGGTCCAGACGAAGATGTCATGAACTTAACAGTACAGGAGAGACTTCAACAGAACCAGAGACAGCTGCAGAATTATTTATACTCCGGTCATGATGTGCAGAGGCTGAACGACGGTTTCCGGAACATGGTTGGAGTCCCGACGGCATTGAGGCAAGGTACGAACTTCTTTTCGTTCTAACATTGTCAACAAATCTTCGCTGTTGTAGATTATTTCTTCTATGGGTGCCTAATTATTACAAAACGTCTTATAATGACGTCACTGTTCATATATGATGGAGACCCCCTTCCAAAAAGTTCTGTTAGCTTCTCGGCTGATTTTTCAAGACCTAGATCTCAAAATGGCGGATTATGTTTTTAATTTTTTTTTTTAATACACCACATCGTAAATTTCAAGGTTTAATAAAAAAAATTCGTACAAATGTGAAAATAATTTAAAACTACATTTTACATAAATGTTACAATACATAATTTCTTTTTTTTTTCTAAGTTTTGTAATAAATCAAGTTTTTTTTAAGCTCATGCTGCCAACAGTCTTTTGACCTGTGCCTCATGAGGTCTAAATTCGTTTGTATGGAACTTCAACCGTTATGACTTTGGATTATTTATGCATTATTTGTGTATAATTCTACTGCTACTCCTATACCTCCGTGTCGAAGCTTTGCCTACTTGATGCGCTAAAAACTAACCTCAAATTAATTTAGAAGATGCAGAAGAACGTGTGTATTTCTGTCATTCCATGAATAACTCGAAATGTTCATTTCGAAGTTCCTTTGAAGTGTGTAAAAACCGCCCGCTGAGTTCTCGTGCTGCGTCTACCGTCACATGGTCCGATAGTTCTTAACCCATAACGATAATGTTTTTTTTTGTTTTCGAACTGGCTATTCTATTGTCCTGGCAGGCATTTACAGCTTCACTGGACTACTAAGGCGAACGCTTAAGGCACTCAGCCAATTGGTAACAGGTTCAAAGGTGCCAAAGTGCCCGAACATCGGCTTGGCCTGTTGCCTTGGATGCAACATCGCGAATCTATCTAAGCTAAACTACCTAAGCTATTCATACATATAAGAGTTAGTGAGACACACATGTGTACCAGCATGTGCACCTTATGAAGTCACACATGTATTTTGTACCTGACAATTCTGATAAAATAAAATAACCTAAATTCCCTCGCGTTCAGTATTAAGGCTATACAATCAGCAGCTCATGTTGCTCGACTGCTCGAATGTCGTATACAATAGAAAGAGATAGAGAGAGAGAGAGAGAGAAAAACGCATGGATGGAGTATAACGATTCTTCCTTACGATGAGATGAGATTAGGTGACAAAAAACGGTCCGTTGAGACTTGCTACCTCATGAGACCGTGAGAGTAATTAACTTACCTTAAAAATTCGATAGCAAACGGTTCATTGGTTAGTTTAACACTAAACCTACCGACAATTCTTGTATATCTATTCCTACCGCGTGCGGTCAAATTGACCGGTAATTAAAAAGTTTCATTTATTTCATTATTCAATGCAGATAATGGTTGATTTGTTGCTAAATGTGTATAAAATAAAGAATTTTCATAAAGTTTCGTCCATTTTATTTTATATCTTTTTTAAATTCTTTATAAAAAATAAAAAACAAATAAAATTAACGTTTTATACAGAATGTTATGCATACACAATATACTTTATTTGGCTTCCTCATATTGCTTACAAATTAGTTTAGTCTGAAATGTGCACTTGCCGCAAACATATTTTTAGCATTTCGAACAGATTTTTGTTGTTTTATAACCTTTACAAAATTTAAAATTTATGCACTGGTAACCGGCCAAGATTAGGTCTTCCGTCTATTTCTTCCCAGACTGTTCCATCAGCAGCAGTTTCGATGCGTTGATCCTCTAAATCTATTTCACTTTCGGATGACAATAACACCCTCTTTTTTTTCTGCCCTGAACGCTTATTTATAATATTCTCCTCTTCACTATCGCTTTCTGATTCTAATTCACTTGTAAATAGTTCTTCGTCTATTTCCATGTTTTTTTCAATTACAAAAGTTTCTTGTTCATCATTTTCTGAAAATTCTTCTTCTATGTCCGTTATATTTTTTAGGTAATTTGTAATTTTCAAATGCTTTGACATTTTTAGGGTAAGTATCTACAACAGATACTTTACCTTCTCTTCTTCAAATAAATAATGGTAAAAAAGTGCATAAAAACCTTTTTAGAAGTGCACTACTAGAGACTGTAATCAATACTATTGTTATCTACTCTTTTCAACTATAAGCGACTCTGAGATAACCGTAAAAAATTTACTTTGAAATAACTTTATAACAGTTTTTCCAGCCGGTCTTATTGACCGACTGCGGTAGGTAGGTCACATAACAACTTTTTTTTGGAAAAAGAAAAAAATAACTTACAAGTAAAGGGTGAAGAAAATATTATATGCATATTCTAAGAATTGTCATATAGTTTGATAACAATATTATAACATTAAAAAATGTGTAAATTGAATAAAAAGTTTGAAAACGGTCAATTTGACCGCTACTGGTAGGTTTAGTGTTAAATTCATAGTTTCGGGGAGCTACATATCGGTCATATAAAAATAAGCACGTTTGTGGGGCCCGGCTAACCGTTGTTTTGAGTTACCATACGTCGTATCCCAAGAAGAAAATTCAGTGTGAGCTACTACTGCCTGCTGTAGTGATACCCTGCGTTTCGGAGAACACAATTGTTCACAAATAATGAGGTCAGGTTAGCCAGGTTATCGAATTTTAATTTCCTTATGATTTAATTAATCACTGTTTTTTTACATTTAATTCCACGCGAACATAATCGCGGGCACAGCTAGTTTAAGATATAGTTATTACAGTACACTACGATTTTTATAAGCATAACGCGTGTTTACATGCCGCAAAGAAGTGGGGCAAGCTGTGTGGCGCGCTTGCACCGAAGAGCGGAAGTAAAATGAACATTGTTTACAAAGAAACTTTGAAATCAAAGTATATTTCTGCCTTGAATTTTTTTCTCTATACACAAAGTAAATTGATAAAATAATAAACAACGCAGATAAAGTCGCGGGTATGAGTTAGTTAAACAATATATTTGTACAATAAAATGTATCTACACTATATTAACCCAAACAGTATAGCAATGCAAGCAAATTTATGTCTTTTATTATTTCACTATAAGTTATAATCCATTAGAGACAACTTGTAACGGTTTAATCCCCAGTTAACTCGCAGGACGCCCTCTCGTGGGTTTAATTAAACCTCCCTTCGTCTTTACCTTTTATTTTATTAACCCCCGTCCGAGTTAAAAAGGATGCCGCTGAGCAATGGCGGGATCTACATTCGAACTAAACAGGTTGAAAATATTTTCTACCCCATCTTGTTGAATAAAATGAACATTTTTTATATATATTCTTCAGTCTTATTATAAAAACAAAAATGAACACGCGTTTAACAAGAGTTTTATTAAACAGTGTCTCAAATTTAAAACGTTGTTGAACACATGATTAAAATACTTTACTATAGTAAACGTGTCCATGTGCTCTCTAGCTAAACATCTGTTTCAAATTTTCTATGCAAGCAAGTATGCATATGAATTTTTGCAAAACAATTTGAATTCAGATCTTTATTAAAAATCGATTTATTTTAAGTATTTTTTTATTATTAGAGTGACATTTTATTTTAGAGAAAATGTTGGAATTCTTAAAATTAACAATATATAATTTTAATATATTATGTCAAAAGTAAGTTAAAAAAAAGTGGAACAAAAGTATAATCTCAGAAGAAATATAGTACATTGTCAAATGTCATTAATGTCATATAGTAACAGTTATCATGTATTTGTGAATATCTAAAATTGTTTAATTTACTTCAATCTTCCAAATTAATTATACTCACGAAATCCATAGTTTACTACAAAACGTATTTTTCCAGTAAATAGAAATACAATAAACCACAACAATAAAATAAGAACAGTCAACTTAGACAAGTTTTAGACAACGTTTAAATTTAAAATGTTTAAAATTAAATAGTATCTTTAAACAAGAATATGACACTCTTTCGTGATCGAACTGTTTTTAAACATGTTTCCGACGCGTATTTAACCTTATTGTAATAAGACGGATAACATCTGGGACTTTTCTTTGGACTTTTTTAAGATGTACTATTCTGTAATACATTATTTCGATATATCTGATTAGGTTTACTCAGCGTTATCAATGTAACCCCGTAAACTCCTTCTTACGACTTCATCAGAATCCATCGACTTTTCCCTACTTTATATAAATATATCTATACTATAATATATGTGTACATAATTATAGGACTGATAATTACCTCTAAATACATTCGAAATTCACGGCTCTTTTCAGTAATGATAAGATGCGCTCATTTATACAAGAAAAAAACATCAGATATAGATATATTTTATAAGTGTAGCGGAACCTTTGAGGCGAAGGTCAAAAAAAGTATTATGAACCATACATCAAAGGCAAATTCCTAAATCATACGCACATTCATTCTAACATACATACACATACACTCATTTTATCGTTTGTGTTTGCGCGACAGTAACCAAATTGTTATGTATTTTTTGTTATTGTATGTTATTATTGGTAGTTGTTTATATTTTAATTTCTTTTCTTTGATTTTTTTTCAGTAACCTTATAGAGTTACATAGCTGTTTTCTTTTTCTATAAGCTATTATTTGCCTCTAAAACATCTTACAGTTTTAGATCAATAGGTTCAGAAGATTTTTTTTTTGGTTTATATTTGTTACCTCATAACTTTGGATTGGGTAAACCGATTTTGATGATTTTTTTTATTTTAAAGCTGGTGCTTCCCATATGGTCCCATTTTAATTAGGTTCTGTTCTGACAATGACATCCATGAGAAAACCATACAAATCTTAATTTTGCATTAAGTATATGAGCTGCAAATGGAAGAATAACTCGCGGTAGTCTGGTGAATATGTAGAGGCCCTAGTACCAACAGGGTATGTCAGTTCGAAAAAAAAAACAAAAACGAGTAACTCAATATCACGCCAACCAATGATTCATTTTTTGTTGGAAAGGATGTACTTTGAGGGTAGTTTGATGAGAGTTTAGTTAGATTCTGATTATGGTACCTATCCATGACAAAGTATCGGAACTCTCCAATTATTAGGAGCAAATTAACGATACTCGGCCGAATCTTTTTTACGCTATCCGGATATTTGAGTCACCTACTGTATCGTTGTTATGGACAAATCATTGTCGTAATATATAAATAACTAAACTATTACATTAATCAAATTATATAAAAAATATTAGTATATGCGCTACCTAATAATAATATGAAGTCGGCGCCAACACAAATTTGTAGTAGGTAGAAAAATACACACATCAAAAAAGTCTAAGCAACATGCGTGATATTACAAATTTTACCATTTATATTAATTAATTTCTAAGTATTTACTCAAACAAAGTGCGTAGGTAAGTAAACTTTTTTGTTATTGATGACATACTGGCTGGTTGTAAAAAAAAAATCGATTATGTTTTGTTTTTTCATAAAATTCAAATGACTGCGAATTTGTTTGAATTTAAGTGCGTTTTAATTGTTACGTTTAGTCTTGATTTTATAATTTTACCAACCATTTAAATAAACTTAGCGACAAAATTGAATTGTTAGATATTCTTTGCGTCATGAAGCGACGTCATTTGATGGCAGATGTAATGCAAAGAGCTGTAGGGATGTTGCAAGCGGGAAGTAATCAATCTCAGGTATCTCGACATTTTGGCATTCATAGAAGTGTTATTTGTTGTCTTTGGCAACGCTACAATAATACAGGAGAACCCGCTGAACAGCATCCAGGCCGTAAAAGGAGTACAACCACTCGGCAAGACCGGTACATACAACTGACTGCAAGACGCCAGCCGATGTTAACCGCTCGAGAGATAAGTTTGAAGCTACAAATTTCAAATGGTGTTGATGTAAGTCCTCAAACTGTGCGAAATCGATTGCATGAGTACGGCCTACGAGCGCGACACCCAATCAGGTGCCCACCGATACGTCACGGGAATTGCGCTCGTCGATATGAATGGTGTAGAGAACGCATAACATGGACCCAGGAACAATGGGATAAAATTATGTTTTCCGATGAGTCGCGATTCGGGTTTAAGCCTGATACAAGAAGGGTGCAAGTGTATCGTCGGCCCGGAAATACTGAAAGGCTCAGGTGCGTTGAGGAAGTTCATCCATACAGCGGCTCAACAGTTATGTTATGGGCGGGTATTATGAAGAACAGGCGAACTGAGCTCGTTTTTGTAAATGAAAACATGAATGCTGAAAATTACATTGAGGATATTCTCAGACCTTATGTCTATCCATTTGCACAAACCTTTGGCTCCGATTTTAGGTTAATGCATGACAATGCGCGTTCACATACAGCTCGGCGAACCAGTGAATACTTTGCAACGGAGAACATCCGGGTATTGCCCTGGCCTGCACAATCGCCAGATCTCAACCCCATCGAGCACGCATGGGACATGCTCCAGAGACGTGTTTTGAAGGACTTGGACGGAGTGACAACAACCCAACAACTGAAGGATTTGCTACAATTCCATTGGGAGTGAATACCGCATGATGTCATAAACAGTCTCATTAGTTCAATGAATAATCGTTGCCGACAAGTTCTGAATAGCAGAGGAGACCATACTTTGTATTAAATTGTTCTATTCTTTCACAATAAATACATTTTCTTTAGAAATTTCATTTTGTAAAAAAAAAGTTTAGTTTCTTATGTATCTTAGTTTCTACAGTATATTCTAATATTGTTCATTTCTGTTATTAAAAGAATTTAGAAAGACAACAGCTGTTATTTTTACATCATAGAACCCTAAAGATATTATTTTAAAAATAAAATACAACGTTATAATGTGAAGAACCATCCTAAAATTTAAATTAGTACATGTTGCTTAGACTTTTTTGATGAGTGTATATATATCTGACGCGAGAGTGGACCTAACCTTTCTACGTATATGCAATGCATTCGGGTTTGGGCTGACTTCCGATATATAATATATATTTTTTAATTATAACGTTATCATATGCATTTAACGTCATTTTTAAACTAAAAAAATATGTTTTCTTACGTGTGTACATAGGTACATAGATACGTTTTTTTGTCGATTTGCTTCTTCTCAAAAATCAATTACGCCAGACATCTGAAGCTTCCAGGATCTTATTATCTTTTTAATACATACATATCCACTAAGTACCGTTTTAATATCATTCTGGGAGCGATTCTATGTGCTTATGCCTGTATGGCCAAAACAATTATAAAAATAAAAGGTGTTACTGAAAAATTTTCACCATGATCCGTTGAGCAGTTTCACGTAAGAATGTAACAAGCACTCGTTCATTTTCACATATTTTCTCATTAACAATATTATGCTGAGGAATAAGTGTGGATAGTAGAGCTATTGTAATGTGATTATATAGCTACGAAATTATTTTTTATCACTGTTATTTCACATGTGATAACTGAAAGCTTACTGTTGATATTATTGTTATCATATCACAGGATGTAGTCATATGGTTTCTGACCCTGTATCCTTTAAAGTGTAGCGGTATGTATCAAGTAAGCTTAGAAAAATCCTGCCCTTTGAGAATTATTTCGGTGTGCGCTGTCTAACCGTTAAAATTAGACGAACATAATGTATGTTGCAATCGTTTATAAAAATAGACACGTGAACAAACTCGCGGGCAGTTGCTAGTAATCTATATTTCCATTTACAGATAGCCCGAGGCCAGAGATGAGACAAATGGTGCAGATGAAGACTCCTAGAAGTCACTCAATATCATGTTCTAATAGGTGAGTCATATATCAGTCCTTATTGGTCATTTTAACGCAAGTATTTTCAGTATGGAGTATCGTAGATACATTGAGTTGGCAATTATTTTTCAATATGCCATTATTGTAAAATACTTTTTTTATAATTGTATTTAAACTCAAGTTACGTAAAACCCTTTTTAATGTTTCGATTTTAAACTTTATAATGTCATGAAAATCCTGTTTGTCCTACCAGTGGGCTACGACCAAATTTTTGGGAAACCCTGCACTACCAATTACTCTTTTTTTTAATACTTTTGAAAGTGAAACTTTTTATGGGAGGGCTTTGAAATTCTGTTCGGCAACCTTTTTGTGTGACGAAATTCGGCTGTGGTAAACACAATGTCGCGTTGAGTTATGAAAACACCGGTTCTCGTCTGATTACCGAAGTTAAGCAATGTCACGTATAGAACACCGCGTGGTATTGATTTTTCTTGTATTTTTTTAATTAAAATGTTTCCCTGTTATACAAAAGTTTGACTTATGTCGTATGTCTTTACGACACATTCGGTTTTTTTAAGGGTTTAGCGTTTGAGCACAATATCATCTGGTGCTAAATGACGATGTGGTCTAAGAAGATAAACACACTAAGCCTAGACGGGACTGACTCTCAAGTGCAGCTGCCGGAACACACCGATAAGTGCTTAGCGATAGAATTCAAACTTCAGGGTGTAGCTATCTCTTAAAGCCTCTACCATCATGCTATGGTTTCATCACGATGTTTTTCTTCACAGAAAGTTCTGACTACGTCGGTCGATGTCTGAACACACGATCACTTTAGCTAGCATCGTTTCAAAAGTTATAAAAACCGTTTTTTTGTTTGTAGAATATCGTGATTTTTATGAAAGGTACGAATCCTAGCAATCTGAGATGGAGCTTTCGGTGCAGGAAGACATCGTGATGAAACCATAGCATAGTCGTAGAGCTTTTTCTAAGCCAGTCTAGCTAGCTACAAAAATCTGTCACCAAGCACCTATAGATATATGGCAGCTGCACTTGAGAGCCAGTCGCTGTCTAGGCTTAGCGTGACTACCATCTTAGACCATAACGTCATTTAACATCAGGTGAGATTGTAGTCAAACGCTAAATCCTAAAAAGTATTAAACATATATGTATATGTTACATGTATATTAGTGTTGTTTTCTCTGTCCATCCAACGCAGCTCAGGCAGGAGTAAAAGGATAAGGACCATATTTACTCCTGAGCAGCTGGAACGGTTGGAGGCGGAGTTCGAACGGCAGCAGTACATGGTCGGACCGGAGCGACTGTACCTAGCACACGCCCTGCAACTTACTGAAGCACAGGTGATATTTAATTCAACCGTTCACCGCCGTTTTCACATTAGCTTTTCATGTTCCACGCGAACAAATAATATCTAGGGATCGTCTAGAAGTCGAAATTCGAGGAAGAAAAATACATAGAAGAAAACAAACATTATAATTAACTTTGAAAGGCTTTAAAATTAACGTTCTATATCTCTGTAAATAAAATCAATTAAGATACCATAAAGAAGTAAAATAAACTATATATCAAATAACATATAACCGTTAACCGTTATCAAATAACAGTTAACCGCAAATCTATAGACTCATTTTAACAACCTTATAATGTAAAATCCACTTTTATTACGAATAGTCACAATAAATTATTCACCACCATATATAATTTAAAACCACACACAAATACACATGTATATTTATGTATGAATATATTTTTTTTTATCTCCGCTGATATAAAACACGTGTTGTAGATTCATATACATATATTTGAGTAACTACCTTGAATATAGTTATTAGTTCTCACGAAAACTTGACAGATAATTACCAACCACTTCATGGTGTCGCTTTTAGGTGTCGATGTGCGAGCGCATCGTGTGAATTCCCTAGCGTATTTTTTTCCAAACGCGTCAATAGAAGTATAACTGATAAAAAATTGAAAGCAAAAATATACTTTTCGTACAAAATTTCTTAGTAAACAATGTTTTCTATTTCTCCTGCGTATGCGCACGACACAGCTTTCCCCGCTACACATCACTGAACGCGTAGTGCTTATAAACCTTATATTTTCTTAAAACTTTAATAACTTTATATTAAATGAAGATAGCGTTTCTATATCTAAGTAATAAAACCAAAAATATCTATTCGAAATGTGTCGAGTAAGTTTTCCGAGATGTGTGCAAAATGACAGACCTATATCATTTTATTTATATAATAATGATACACTACCTGCGAATTCAACAACGCGAAAAAAAAAATGTCGTTTAGTGTAAAAATGCGCCCGTGGTTTTTGACACTGCTTCTTTAGTTTATTATATTTGCGAGGAACCCTTTTTGTTTATTTCAAATGGCCTAAATTATTCTGTAACAAGTAGCGTAATTTACTCTTTATAACATCTGCTATCTGCCAGTGAAAGTCCCGTCGAAATCCATCGAACCGTTTCGGAACAAATAAACTAATATAAGAAAATATTTTTTTGTTATAAGTGCTACATATACTCTCATATTCAAACAATAAAAACCTGTTATTTTGACGTTACAAACAGACAGTTCAATTTTATTTATATACATAGTTAAGGAGATTAAAACATTATAATGTTTATAGGTGAAAGTTTGGTTTCAAAATCGACGTATAAAATGGCGTAAACATCATTTAGAAGTAACGCAGCAAAGACTCGCTGTATTGCATCGACATTCGCACGAACGAGACGACGACAATTGAAATACTAAGGAACATTATGAAAGACAATTATAAAAAGTGATATGTGACTAGTGCTGGAATCTGTTAACTAAAAATCGATAAAATGGCAAATGGTTTTCATTCGAAATATATTGTAATCGATTTGAATAAATTAGAGTTCTGTTAAATCTTTCTGTCCGCTCTGAATATAGCCTTAAGTAAGTTCGTGTTTGCGCGTAATACAGTCAAGAACTAATATAAAATAAAGTTAAAATATTATTATAGGTATCTAAAATTGATATTTATTTATCCTTAACTTGTCTCGATATCCATATAATGTAATACGTATTTATACCAAAATTTTTGTTCTCTGCATTTATATTCAGAACGGTCAAAAAGATCCAAGATGGTTGTAGTTGTTTAATTCCCTGGTTAGTTTTCGCATCAGTAAAATGTTTGCACTATTTTTCAGCTACCCACAAATTTTAAGTTCAAATTAAATCCTACAACTTTAGTAAAAATAATCCAAAAATTAAAGTTTTTTGTAAGACTGTAATTGTCTTTATTTAATCAATTTATAATTAACAGATATAAGAGTGACTTTGAACATGTTAACTATAATTTTTTTTTCCGTAATAAATATGATTGAACCTAAAAAAAATATAATTTATTGATAAGTAATTCGGAGTTACAAGGGGGTGTTATTCCAAATTCTCCCTTAGTCACAGTACCCATACTACGTGACCCATGTTTGATAATTTTTTACCCTCTTCCGACCTTGGTGAGCATCCGTAGTATACGAGAAGACCCCTCCTCACCGTAGTTTCATGTAGTAATTCACAAATACGGTTTTTCCCTTCTCCCGGTGATCAAGCGTGGTACTATGAAGACCTCTCTCCCTCCTGAACGAGTCACGTAGTATGGGTAGCCATAAGGGAGGCTTACACACGATTTCCGAGTTTAAATAGTATTAATTATAGATTTAAGCATGTACGTATGTAATTTTAATTAAAGCATTGTAAATTATTTAGTAATTACTAATAAAAGGCATAAATAAATTAATGTGTATTATTTTTTAAAACAGTTTTATTATTAAAAATTAGGGTGGACGTTACTTCGCACTTCCATTAAGAATTGTTTGGTCGCTGTCAAGTCATACTGCAACGAAAAACAGTTGTGAAAGAACTAAAAATAATAAAAAGGCGTGGTTGGTCGGCAGCATTTCATTATTTCATAGCAAGGCATTATTATTTACATACACTATTATACACATACATACACTTAAGAACAATTTAACTTACTCGGCTAATTTAGTACCATGCGTGTTTGTTGCAATGAAGGCTGGGCCAAGTTGATTTGGCCACTGCGCTATTCCACTAGTTGTCACAAGCGTTCGCCATAATAAGCGCGGTGAAGCCACAAAGATCCGTTAGGGAAATCGTTCTATTATTCTATTTCTAGTTTTAGTTTTATTGTAGACATTAGAGTGAATATGTAGAGAGAAACAAAAGGAAGAAATGTTCTACATTTTTTCTCTGTAAATCTGTTTTTTTATATATCAATAAACTAATAAATATCCTATGATAGTATTGACGTTTGCATATTATCCGCTATATAACATCCTTGTAATAATTACTATATACTCTTTGTATATGTTTTTGATTCGAATTGACTATACGGTATTGGCTTGAGGGGCCTTCACAGCTTTACGGGACTGACTTTTTATATATAACTGATCAGACATTACAAAAGACAAATTGTTTGATAGTAGCGCCATCCCGTTGATCATGTCTGCAACTTTACTACACTTACAATAAGGAAAAGTTTCTAGATAAGAGTTTAATAGGAAATTAAGAACTTTTAATCTGTCGATTACTATATGAAGATAAATAAATAAAAATAAACGGTTAATTATCAAACGTTTCGTGTAATTTAGCTTGTTAAATTACACAAATGCTAATCTTTTTACGATAAAGAAACAATATTGGTAACAGTTCAAGTGTTTGTCTTTATAACATTGATATATTTTTTTAATAAAAAATAAAAACTGTACAGATAATGTATGCTAAAATAATTTGTAAGTCACTGAATTTATAATTAATGTTAGTTACATGTATCAATAAGAAATACACATGTTAGAGACATCTTTTGGCACATTTAAAAAAGTTTATATTTAGTTATATTATGAGCATATAGATGACTCTAATATCAATTTATTTATTATTGTGTTGGCATATAACTATACCTACTTGACTTGTTTTCTTTATCAGACGGCAGTGGCACATAAATTGGACTGAGCGTATCTGCTTTGATATCACATAAAGTTTCTAACATATCACAGTATAACTGTGATAACATAATGAATCCTAAACAAGAGTAATCAGGACGATTATGCAAGTCGATGGCCGTTTCATTGATCAACTTTCTCTTTTACTATACTAGAATGGCTGGTTAGGTGTTTATTAAGAAAACGTTGAAGGCAAACTCGATAGCAAGGAGTACCTTCCGCATTTCATTTCAAGTATTTAAAACGAAATAGCTAAGACATAATTGTTGCGTGTCATAATATTAGCTAATAACAAAAAAGGCGATAAACCACCAGTAAGGGGATAAAAGATTATCTTATTATTTATATATACACTGTTTCTATAATATATTGTATTTGCGTAGAACCATTTTTTTTTCTAAAACAAAATTAGTCTAAATTACTCCGAATAAAATTAACGGCCGCGTTAATACACGTATTGATCGATCAAACGGCTTCGGAGATTAGATTGAAAAGCTGTTACTTTGACATTACAAACAGATACTTCGATTTTATTTGTGCTATAGATAACAAAAACTATGTAATTAATAATTTTCAAAAATCACATAAAGCAAGGACAATTAAAGTAAATATGTTTAATTTCTTCAATTAATTTTTAATATTCAAATTTCGAACATTTTTTTCTTCATTTTGGCAAATCGTGACTGACGGTTTTTCCAGTGTCGACTTCTACAAGTACATAGCAGGTACTTTTTTGTGTTTCCCGCTCTTTAGTTTATCTTAATATTATATAGGTATACTGTAACGGCTTTTCTAATCACAGAACATTTACTAAACAGGTGCCAACCTATACTATCAAACTTCTTTAGTAAACCTTACGCCACGTAGGGTGGCGAAATTTAAAATATCATTAGAGAAATAATTTTTCATTACACAAATAAAAAAAAAACAATTTATGTTTAAAAAAAAACCTATGTTAATAAATGAAAACGTATTTGTGCACTTAATGTACGCACGTAAAAATATATTTATCTTAAACATTAAATGCATTTGAAAACGTTTTAACTACAAAAATAGAATTAACTTTAAAAGGCTTAAAAATTAATTTTCCATATATTTGTATACAGAATCAAATAAGAAGTAGAATAAACTATATATCAATAATAATAATAATTTATAATGTAAATAAGTAAAAAGAAAATATACCCACAGTTAACCACAAAGGACCCTACAAAGTACTTCAGAGGAGCGAGAAGGTTTTCACCCTACGCTACCTTTTCACTTAGTAGAGAAGCAGATGTATACATTGACCGAACACTCCTTGAAGCAATGCTACATCATCATACTCTTTTCAGCCAATTACCGAGAAGAAGACACGTTAAGATGTTTATGACTGTAACGTCTTTTGCCGAAAATAGAAATACAATAAAATAAGAACTATCAAGGTAGATAAGTGTTACACAATGTTTAAATTGAAATAGTGTCTATCTTTGAATAAATGTAAAACACTCTTTTGTGACCAAACTTTTTCAAATAAGGGTTCGACGCGTATTTAACTTTTTTGTAGTAACGCGGAATATGGTAATGATAATTTTGTGGTTTCATAAATCTTTTGTAATATTATGTGTAGCACTGATAATAATTCTCGCTCACCTCTTTTGACCTTCATTGTTGTTTGAACGCAGACGCATAATAACTATGTTTTTATCGAGTTGCATAATTATCAAAGGTGCTTAAAATTCTGAGAAATTTACACGTAAAATTCGTCTTGAATATTAGTTATTTAATAATGATCATTTCTTAATTAGAGTCGATTAAAGAGAACTAGTACCTTTAGTTTCCGTGACAAGGAAACATTTATGGGCAAAATATAAAATATCATAATATTTTCATTGAATATAAAGTGGGGCAAACGGTGTGGTGCGCTTGCGCAAGAGAGGAAAATAGGTTTATTAAAAAAAACTATTAATTGAAAAGAGCTTTGTTAATTATTGTGTTGACGCATGGATCACCATTTAGCTATATTTTTTTTTTATTGTACGCACCTTTAGATTTAAATCGGTGCCTGTCGAGTAAATTTTGATGTAATGAAAATTTATAATTTTGATCACTAATTGTATAGTACCTACTTTTTAAGTTATGTTGTTTCTAACAGATAGTACAAAAATAAACTTAAAATAAAAAAATATACTAAGCTAATTAAAATAATACCATGTGCACGGCTTTTTTTCTTTGAGTTTGTGCCACAACAAAAAAAAACGATATTTTTATTGTTGGATCTCCTAAGGCTTAGTAAGTTAGGCCGGTGAGTAGGACTTAGACCAGTGAAGAAAAGAGTAAGATAGAAAACCTTTTTTTACACACAAAGATATCATATTGAATAAGCCAACAGATGGAACTATAAATAAGGCAAAAACAATATGTGGTTAAACTTAATGGCTGTATACAAATGCATAAAAATGATAAGAAATTTCGACATTTTATTAATTCTCCGGTTTTTATAGCTACCAAAGTTATGAGAAACCCAAATATTTCTTTAATTTACGGTAAACAAACGAATTAACTACAAATTGGTTTTGACATGTTCGTAAAATAAACATCACTTAGCATTAAGGGAAAGAATTTCCGTCCCTTAAAATTTAGGTAACCTTTAGGGTCTTAGGTGACCCTTAGACGTTGTTAAAAACGAAATCTCTCTAAGTTGTCACGTAAGTTGTGTGCGTTACCGCATGGACAACAGAGAGTATTTTTTTAAACTTTTTGATAAGGTGCCCTCTATGGCTTAGTTGCACAACCACATGACCTATAATCGTAAGGTTTCCTAGAAGCTTCATTATGCGCATGCTAGCGTTCTGGAATGGGTTACTTCCGTGTTCCCTCAGAGTTATGGCATGGGCCTTTTCAAAAAAGGAATTGAAACATGCTGTTCAAGGTCAGCAATCGGCAACATAACAACTTTGGTATCGTGGTTATCCATAGGCGACGGCACCCATTTATCTGCTTTGTCCGTTTGCTGCCATTCGATAGAAAAACAATGTTACTAAACGTTTTTAGTTACTAGAATAGGTAGTATTAAATATTAGAAATGTTTTCTTCTAAAGCTCATGTCATAATTATTGCGCAATAAATCAAATTTAAATAATTATGTAGGTCTAGATTACGTGTGGAGCAGATACGTGCTACTATGGCTATTAAGACATAAGTGAAATCCGTGATCGCTTACCGAATATATGACGTAGTGTTGTAACACGCAAGCCGAAAATGAATATCGACTGTCGATGAAACCACAGAAATGTACTTCTTCTTATGGGAGGGCTTTTTGTGTGACGAAATGTGGTGGGAGTAAGCACTGTGTCGGGTAGAGGTTTGAAATTACCGGTTCTCGTCCGACCACCGAAGTTAAGCAACGTCGGACGCGATCAATATTTGCATGGATGACCGTATGGTACATCGCGTTACGTTAGCTTTTTTAATTAAAAAGTTTCCGTGTAATACAAAAATTTCTCTTCTATCGTGAGTCTTCACAACAAATCCTGTTTTTTTATACTTATTTGGATATATTCTTTCATTGTATGACGAGTAGAATATTACGGCAAAATTGCATGGAATAAAAATGTGTTGCTAATTATGATATTAGACGAACCTACTGTATTGAGTAAAAAGATGTTTTTTTTTTATTTTTCTTTATTAGAATTCTATTTCTTTAAGTATTGTGAATAACATACATGTATAAATATATATTTTCATTAAGTGAAGTTTATATATCTATGTATAATTATCTCGTACTTGTGTATATGACCAAACTCCTCCCAAACAGCTGAATAGATTTTGATGATATTTTGTGTGTGTGTTTGAGTGGGTCCTTGTATGGTTTAGATCCATAATTGAAACCGGTAGGTGGCACTGAGATCTGATTCGTTATTTATGTTCAGGGTAGGACAACATCTGACAGACCCGCTAGTACTAATACTTTGTTGCAATCCTATTTAATGACTAAATGAATTGTGGTGATATAATTAAGTTTATATTTGTTCGGTTTCATTATACTTATATATATATATTTAAGTATATTTTAGTTGATATTTGCGGTAAATATGCTTAAAATGTATATATAAATCTAAACAATGTACTGAGTTTAGAAAATAATTAATGAAACTAGATCTTTACTATAAATTAGAAATATCTCTTGCTTAACCGCTGAATAGTTATTTAAAGTTTTATTCTTCTACTTTCGTTCTTTTAACTTAGTCAATTCCGCACGGTATAATAAGATGCACAAATGGTCATATACATGTAAGTTTGTGTACTTATGCTACCTAATACCTGCTCTAAATCCATATTGTAAAAGGTTTGGACAACTTACCTGACCGACTGTTTCCCTCCCTCCAAAGATACCCCAAAGCTATCCACTTCACTTTTTCTATAGTGATGCCCATTAAACCCTGTTTCATATTTGGAAAATGTACGAAAGTGCGCAATTCAAACTAATCACCATAAGCAAGCTCATCCACACAGTTGTGTTCCACAAATAGATCCTGTTCACCATGTTTCAGTCGGTTATTATTCTAGAACCAGTTGAGAAAATGTGTCAATTTTCAGTAAATTATCATCACCCTAAAATAGTAACGACAATATATACAAAATAACATCAATGTAAATGTGACGAAAGGTCAAGTAATAAATCCTATTATTATTCATTGGAATTATAATAAATAGGAAGCGATATAGATTTGACCTAACCCTCGGGAATAGTACATGTTTCCTGAATGAAAAGAACCCTTTATCCTTTTCTTTACTCCTGACAACAAGCATGCAAAATTTCAAGACGATTGCTTGACTACTTAAGCAACTACTCTAACTAAGCTACTACTCTATGGAAGCGAAGCAGGCAAACTCATTATTGCATCTATAAAATTAACTAGGATGAATATACGGTTTCAAAATAGACATGTCTTCTGCTTTGGTAATTAACTCATTAGAATATCAATTCATTGATATTCTAACTAATATCATAAATATCAAAGTGAGTCCGTTTGTTTGTCTATTACGCTTTCACGCCTTAACCGTTCGAGCAGTCATTATGAAAGTATGTAAATACATTGCCAGATGCACAGAAAATAACCTAGGATACTTTTCACTCAATAGAAATGTAGAAATTTCTAGGTATAGATCATATCATGCGAGAAAATCCATGAGGAAAGCTACTCGACACATATAGATATTAGCACATAGGCTTAGAACCTTAGTTCTCAAAATGGTCTAAGTGGATCTCCGGGGTTTCACGGGGGGCTCCAAAGGGATCTACGTTGGCGTGACAAAAAATGGCGGTTCACAATTTGTAAGTGGGATTTCAAAAAAATTGTCTGTTTTAGATAGTGAACAACTAAAATGTTGGCTTGACTTCACCTGTCAATGTAGGCAGATAATGTTTTAAGAAACTCAGCGACTGTTAATTGTAAAAACTTGGCTAATCTAATCTTCACATCTTTTGTCGAGTTTTAGTAATATGGTAGAAATGTAGCTGTAGGGGGTCCACCGGAACCAGCTATATCTTGAAAGTGGTCTATGAGAAATAAAGTCTCGAAACCTCTTGTTTAGAACAATGTTTATCACACAATAATTAACTATGTACGGCACGGGGGTCAGACCCATGACCTCTTGGTTCAATAAAAGATTTTACAGCCCGTTGTATATGTACATATAAGTAGGTAGTGGTTGCGCCACCTTTAAACCGTGACGTATGTCATTAATAAAGTCAGTGAGTATCCGACTTGCTTTATGTAATCATTTGTACGTTCCAACTGACATAGACACAATTTAACACAAAAAAATAGTAATATAATCAAACTAGCTTTTGCTCGTGGCTTCGCTTGCGTTAATGTATTTTTATGTAATTGGGGACAAGCGAATAAACGGGTTATGTAATGGTAAGTAATCACCGTCGCTCGTGGACATCTGCGACACGAGGCACGACACAGATGCATTGCCAGCCTTTGAGGATCATAGGCTCGTTTCTTGAAGGTCTTCAGGTTATATTGGATGAGAAACGCTGCTGCTGTGAGTTCATTTCAAGGAACCGACATACGTGGGAAAAATGCACTGGAAAACTGCACAGTAGACGACTTCCAACCATCGAGATGACACTGACGGAATTTCATTTGGTTTATACCTCGGGAACATTGTTTTTTCCGGATGAAAGGTCTTTTCTTTACTCTTGATTACATATATGTAGTGGGGTGACTATAAGATAGCAGAGCTGGTAAAATGTCATAGGCCCCCGACCTGATGGGGACCCTTAAACTTCCGGAACCTCCGATTTAAGGACCTCTATGGGACAAGACAGGCTATGTAACTTGATATAACTAAAATTAAACTACAATGTGACGACTTTTACTGAAGCCCCATCCAATGAATATGCTATAGGCCTCAGACATTATATTTACACCATTGTGTGTACAAAATTTCATGATAATCTGTCGAGTAGTTAAGGCGTGAAAATATAACAAACAAAGTCACATTCTCATTTATATACATTAGTTAGGATAATTGTGTTATCAGTTATAATCATCGAAAGTAGCACGTAGATGCAGTGACGTCAATACTTAGTGGCGTTGGTCACATAATCGACATGATTTAGATACGTGCCTCTTAACTAATTAGTATAAGGTGGAATCGGCACACGTTTTCTAAACAAAATTATGCTTAAAATAGCTGAAGAATTAATGTAATAGGTGATTTAAAATCGATTAAATATAGTGTCATTATAAAACCACACGTTTTATGAAATCGTGAAACAAGTGAAACATCTTTTCGGATCGTAGGGTATTAAAATCGCGTTTTCAATCTTTTCAAAGACTGAGCACGATATTTATTTAATTCATTGGCTTCCACTTCACTTTGTTTCTTATGCGCTTGGAATCGAACGAACAGACGGGCTACCTAATGGTAAGTAATCACAGTTGCCCATGGATACCTGCAACACGCGAACTGTGACCTTACTCCTACGCCGCTGCCGGCTGTAATGCGATATACTATAGATGGACGAAAAAATTTGAGACAATGTAAAAGATGTTTCAGTTTAAAAAGCCGATGCGCAATTATATACCATATAATTTACGACAGTAAAATCTCTGCGTCCTTAATAGTCACAATTCATTATTATCAGTTTACTTAATTCCTCTAAGAAAGCTTTTCGAAAGGCTCGTGTAAACTGAACTTGAGTGCAAACTCGTCAATTGCCATTTAAAATGAAAGACATATATGTGTGGATCTGCAATGACTTGTTCCGAACTAGTAAGTAGCAGCGTTGGCTTACATTTACCTCTCTCTTGCCTTCTTTCCTCTGATTTCACGCAAGATTATTCCATTTAGAAGTATTTGTTTACCCACTGTCTGTTCTTTAGATTGTGCTAATAGATAAAGTTATATTCCAGAAGAACAGCATGGGATTCATCATTAAACTAGTCTATGAAATATTGATGGTTTCAAACCTTCAGATACAGTTCGGTAAATAATCCAGTCTTGGAGAAGAACCGACAAGAAACTCGTTCAGGTTTAACTTTGTAATATTTATAATGAACTTTACAATAGTTTTCAGCGGATGAATTTGAGAGCCAGCTCCTCTAGGTTTAGCCCGTTTATCATCTTAGACCAACTTATCAATTAACATCAGATTAGATTTCGGTCAAACGCTAAAACATATATGTTTTACTTTATAAAGTCAAATCGTGGTACCGACGAATTTGTCGGAATTCGTGTACGTTTACTAATTTAAATTGGCAACATTATCGGCTCACGATGAAGAAAACATGAACCTGAGAAATGTTCTTCTAGTAACACCGTATGCGGGGAAATATAAAACTGTGTACTACTGAATTTTAAACTGAATTTTCCCGGAGTTTGAAATAGTTAATACATCATGTGCCGGCGTAGTAATTATGCCCTTCCTTCCTTTCATTCCTTCTGGAAGATGCCTATGACCCTGCTGTGCATCTCTTACAGGTTGATGATAAAGATAAAAAATTACACCACCATGACTCCATAATATTTTATTAAGTAAATAATATTTGTTTATCGACAACGCGCAGTCGCATCACTACGGGTTACACATTGGACTCACGATAACTACTCTTTGTTTACAATATTTACAACGCTCACAAGCACAAACTGACGGTAACGTGTTTCTGTTTATATTATAAAAATTAATTCGACAAACAATCCTATAGTTATCGGTTACCGAAAATAATTATGAATTAAAATGAACAATTAGGAGTGCAACGAAATAACTTGTGAAATGGCTTTGAGAAACAATATGCAAGGTCAGTTTTTTAATTTTAATATATAACATCTGCTTTTTTAGGATACTTCTCTTTTAGTTTAAGGTTTATTTTACAAAACAATAAGTATATAACTACGGACATATTTTATCAACTTTTCGTCAGATTTTGTCTATGACGTATTTGGTCAAAGGATTTTGTTGTTATTGACATATATATATAATATACTCTGTGGAAATATTTATTACAATAAAAAAAATGTTCTTATTTTAGTATTAAAATATTTTAATTAACCCCTGAACTGTCGAAAACAATAAAAGTTTAAGTTTCATACAAACGAATGTAGACCTCATAAAGTACCAGGTCAACAAACTGTTGGCAGTAAAAGCTTAAAAAAAACATGATTTATTACAGAACTTTGAAAACTAACAAATTATATATTTTAAAATGTATTCTTTAGTTATTTTTCATTTATACGAACTTGTTTTTACTTTCACTTTATTTACTTAGTTAAAAAAAAAGAGATAATCTGCTATTTTGCGATTGGGGTCTTAAAAAATCAGCCAAGGGTTTAAGTCGAATGTGTCTCACAATATTGTCTTTATTTACTAGTTTGATGGTTCTGCGCATGCTTATTACGCAAGTAATTACTTTGTCTAGTGGTTATAATTTTATTCATATGATCTTTAACAATGTAAATAATAAACCATTATTATATTCAATTGTTACACAGACTGTTGCCCTTGAAAATAAATGTAATAAAAATTGACGTGAATAAATGTAAACTTAATTATTTGTTGTTTTTTTTTTTACGATTTCTAATAGTGCTATTGATCATTTCCATAACCTATCGATTTAGGAATAGCATATATTTCTTGTGTAGATATAAAATGACATTAAAATTGGTCAAACCGTTGTTAAGTTAAATACGCACATACAAACAGACAGTAAATGCTATAATCGTAATCATAATTTTTTATAATAGATATTTATCTCGGAATTTAAAAAAAAATACATATACAAACAGAATTCTACATTAATTAAAACAGATTACTAGAAACTCCTACTCCATCAGCGTTAAATTACAACATACTTAATAACTGTACAAACTAATCCCTCGGCCCGTAGTTGTGACTTATAGAAATAATAATAGCATAAAAACCTTTTCCGTGTGAAGCCAACTTTCACTATGATCGCTTTTTACTCATTAAAATGAATTACTGAGATTGCAGTTGATAGTTTTTGTTAGGTTAACATTGCTGAGTTTTAATGTTGGCAACAACACCTAAATAAAAGTCTTACCTGATAGCGTTTTCGTAACTACCACCTTCAGGTTGAAAATATGTCGTCAACTACTAGTGGGTTCCAGCAAATGCACATGACAGCTAGTCCTATAAGCTTAACGTGTTCATCATCTTAGACAACATCGTCATTTAACAACAGCTGACATTGTGATCAAACGCAAAAACCTATAAATTATTAATGACAATGCAACCGTCTTATGCCAGACACGAAATACATGTATGAGTTGGTGAGACATGCATGATAAATGTATGAGTTGGTGAGACATGCCTGATAAATGTATGAGTTGGTGAGACATGCATGATAAATGTATGTCTCATGAACAATTACATGTATCAATAGTTAGCTAGCTTGGCTAGTTTAGCTCGATGCAATGTACAGCAACAGCCCAAGCCGAGGTCCCACTTTTTTTTTTTTTTTTTTTTTTTTTCGAACTGACCTACACTGCCGGCTTATTCCGCCTTCACAGTTCCACCGGACTACTAAGGGGAGCGCTTAGGGCACTCACCCGATTGTTTTTAGGCGAAACATCTCAAGGGCACTCGGTGCACCTCGGCTTGAGCTGTCGCCGGATTCCCGAACTAACTAAGCTAGCTAAGCTATCTATCCATACAATACTCATATATGAATTCGTGAAAAATGCATGTGTAACCATGCATGTTTCACGAATGTATATGTGTATTTGGTATCTGACTACTGTGTTACGTGACCTATTTCAGTCCGAAAAGGGCAAAAAAAACAGCCCACCACTGAGTGCCTAGATGTGCAAGAGTGTGGGGTGATCGTGTAAGTGTAGAACATGTGTAAATCACTGTATTCGCGCGAGTAACATACTCGAGGGCTCCACACCGAGGGACTACCTAGGCTCGAGCTGTTACAAGAAAAATCGCGACGAGTGTGCGGGATCGAATCTTCACCCCCCGCTCACGGAGGCGTGAGCAGAGAGAGTCGCGGGCGTGGGCGCAAACACGCATCTTTTGAGAGGGAATCGAGCTAAAAAATAAAGTACAACGGCACGGTGCCGATTTAACTAAATAGTTACGTAACAAATCCTAATATATCGGTCTATTATGTATGAACACGCGGGTTCGATCTGATATTTTGATTTACGCGAATTTATTTATGCGCGGCGCGGGTTAATTGCTGTACCGTGGTCGCGACGGCCGGGAAAGCGGAGATAGCGTTTAAGAGCCCGAGCTCAGACGTACTATTAACTAACGCGTTAAATGCGATTATCTCTTGTACATCGTGTACCAAGAGTAAGCGAGCTATCCAGTCTATACCGGAGGTCGATGCTGAAACCGCGATAGGTGGCGCAGGAGTGGACAGAGCCTTTGGGGGCTGGGGCTTGGCTTTAGGAGCCGAGGGAGCTGGCGGGGAAGGCCTTACGCGCCAGGAGAGCGCGCTCGGCGGAGTAGCGGATGCTGCCGGCGCACTGGAGGTGCCCGGCAGTTCGGGGAAAGCCTTCTGGCTTTGTATGGGCGGAGGCGGAGGCCGATTCGTCCGAGTCGGCGGGCCGTGCGCCCTGGACCGGGTCGCACGACCGCCGCGACGGTGATAGGTCGAGCGAGGCGCACGGGGACACCCGCGATAGTTCGCGGTATGACCCGTTTGCTCGCAGAGGACGCAGCTCGGAGGCTCGACGGATTCGGGAGTGCGGGGGCACTCCTTAGTGGAATGATCCCCGAGACACTTGACACACCTGGGACGCAGGTGGCAGTGTCGGGCGGAATGACCGTACACCTGGCAGTTGTGACACTGCGAGGGTACCTGGGACTTGCGAGGAAGCTCGACGTAGACAGGGGACAGGCCGCAAACTGAGTTGAGGCTGAAAATAGCCTTGCCTTCCAAGGAGCGGTCCAGAGTGACCAACACCAAGTTGAAGGGGGCCTTCGTACGGGGGTGGCGCATGCGCTGCACGCTCCGGACTGGGAAGTCCTGACCGTTCAGGCAATCGCAGATGTCGTATTCGGTGAGCTCAGAGGGAACTCCCCGAATGACGACACGGAGGCGGCGCTCTTCCTCGAGCGCGTGGGTGAAGAAAGGGAGCTTACGCTCCCTGAAGTATTTGGTGAGCTCGCGATGCTCATCGGGGGTCGAGACACGAATAGAAATGCCGGCAACAGTGTTGACGGCAGACTTGTAGACGATTTCCTTCGACTTAAGGTCTTCAGAAATCTCTACCCATCGAGCTTTGTCACGGAAGGTGACGGGAGGCGGTAGGCGTGGCTTCTTAGCCGCGACCGCGGGTTCCGCAGCCGAGGCTCGAGCCGAATTCGCGGCAGAGGGCGTGGGAGAGGCTCGGGGCACCCGAGCGCCACCTATATTGGGCTGCTTTGGGGTCGGACGTCCCGCAGCAGAGTCGCTATCGGTCTGAATCGCGGCGCGTGGGCGTTTACCGCGGCGCGTGACGGTTGTGAAACCGTCGTCATCGGCGGGCGTGGTCGCGGGCGCAGGCACGGTCGCGGGCGCAGGCACGGTCGCGGGCGCAGGCACGGTCGCGGGCGCGGTCGCGGGGACTGTATCGTAGTCCATGTCCGAGTCGTCATCGGAATCGAATTCCGAGAGCCTCGTGAACGGGTCGTCCGGGAGATTCGCGAAAGGGTTCGCGGAGAAACAACGCGGTATCTTACCGGGAGGGTTGCGCGCATAGACTTTCCGGAGTCTGTTATATTCCGTGACGAGATTCGGATCTTCCTTTTCGACGAACATGTGGAAGCGCAACAGTTCTTCGAGATGGACGGTATCATCAACGGCCGGAAGGGCCGGATGGGCACGCGGGGTCGCGGGGGTAGACATGACTAACCTCCCTGCCTGAGGGGCAGGGGGGTGCGCCTAATTCAAATCTAACGGACAATCCGTGTCCGGGCCAAAGGGAAAACGCGACGCGACGCGAACGCGAATCTTCTCTTCAAAACTGCACACGGCGCGGCGCGAAGAACGACGCTCTGCACGGCACACGACGCGCTGCACGACTCTCGAAGCGCAGCACGAGGCACGACGCGTAGCACGGCGACTCGACGCACTGCAAACAGTGTGCACGGCTTCGCACCGAAAAGTGCGGTTTAAATGGTGCACTAATGGAGGTGCACCGTCGCTCTGAAAAGAGCGTACGATCGACAGTAGCCGCTCGAACACACTAAACTTCCGGACACACACGAAAATATCCGACAACTGCGCGCGAGTTGCCGAACTAACGGATCGTCAGAGCTGCGAGCGGGCGCGTGCGCACTCGGCCGCTGCTCAAACGAGACTCGCCCCGAGGTCCCACTGAACCTTGTGCTCTTTACTTAATCGGGTGAGTGCCTTATGCGCTCCCTTTAGTAGTTCAGTGAAGCTGTCAGCATCCTAGGGCTAATAGAGTAAGACGATTAGAAAAAAAAACAACATAATTGTTATACATACCTAAATGAGACACTATATAAAGGCGTATTGAAGTAGACACTTGATAAAATACAATTACTTGATAATGTAAATAACATTTAATTTGTCCTTTGTTTATCATGCTTGAAGTAATCCACAGATAACTGATAACGTAATTTCAAAGTTATCGGGTCGCTGAACTCTTCGTAAATGGAAAACAATGCATACCAATAATATAAACTAGTTTTTGCTCGCCGCTTCGTTCGCTTTAATGTAAATTTGACCTGTCCTTCGGGAACAGCATATTATATTTGGGTAAAAAGTATTTATGCCCTTATGATTATTGGTTGAACAGTTAAGGTTTGAAAATGTACCGAACAAGCAAACAATTATAATATTAGGTTGGGAAAGTAACTGGCTGTTTGTTACCTTTTCACGCCCAAACCCGATAAAAATGAAATTTGTTATGGAGATAGTTTTAGACCTTGGGAAGGACATAGAGCAGTTTTTATCCCGGAAATCACCTTTTAAGCAAGCGAAAAGGAGGTGGAAGTTTGCTATGGATAATTACTCATTTCTCAAAGATACAAAACCAATCATAAATTTACGTTTAGTACAAAAAAAACAGTGCATGTTTTGGAGACACACGATAGAAGTGAAAGTTTTGGATTGCAGGCAAATATTTTAATTGAATAAATGCAATAAAAAGCTAACGCCACTCGGTATACACATATATTAACGCGAACGAGGCTACGAGATAAAGCTAGTATGAGATATTTCTTACCACAGAGATCGTCATCATCATCTCCTTACCCTTATCCCACATAAGTAGGGTCGGCACAACATGTTTCTCTTGTTGTGATGTATGATTTGGCTTAATATTTACGATCGGCCGCGCGCGCTGCACATCAAAACCCCCCTTGGGATTATTTCGATGTACCACTATATTTGGTAAAAATATCGAACTGTTGATTTCTCTTCATTTACTACAATGATGTGGTCTGTAGGGATGATTATGTTAGTTGTTTCCTCCAGGCTGAAAGTTTTGCCCAAGAGTGGTACACATACAGGCATGCATTATGTAACATTTCTAGATAGAGTTATTAAAGTATTTCATGTGATATAAATTGGTAAGGCAACGAAAATTATTATTTTAGCCTGGAGCAAATAATATCAAAATGACGACATTAGTTTCAAGAGAAACTCAAACATTATAAATCTCCTGATGATTGAAATATCTCTCTTGGTTTAATCTTTGGTGGCAACCTATCAATATGATTACGAGGTCGGATCTATGATAAGTATGATTACTTGTTACCTCAGAGATACATATAAATATTATGTAATATATTTCGCATACAATTCTGTTAATCAATTCTTTTTCTATGTCAATTGCAGATTTGACGTTAGCGAATAACGTCACCAGCTTGCAAGACATGCACAACGATTTTGACAGTTGGGTGAAATCTTTCGAAAAAGCTATTGAACTTAGGTACGTAAAGTGTTTTATCAAGTAACTAAAGGGAACGCATATGTTCTACATGTAGCGCCATCTAGTGTCGATATTTAAAAGTATCAATTTATGAGAGTTGTGTTTCTAAAATACACTATGGGTTGACGCCGCTGCAGATATTTATAGGTGATTAATAATTAATGAATATAAAGAAAATGTAAGGAAGAAATGTTGTGAATTACTCTTATAAAAGTTAAAAATTCAGGATTTATTTATCTGAGAAATAACCTAAAAATGTAGAAATATGGAATGAAACTAAATCTTATAACAGCGCCACCTACCGGGTCTAACTATAGGTATGAACCATCCAGATGACCTCATAATTATGTACAAAAAAACTCATCAAAGCGGGCAACTCGTTTTGATGGCAAATAATTACATTCACACTAAAAACTTTGTACATAAAAATATAAAATGTGCTCTGTTATTTATAGCCAAAATATAACTTTAATACATAATATTTTACTCATACGGAAATAGTTATTTACAGTCATTACAGATATCGCTTTTCAAATTACAAATATATTTTTGTAATTAATACAAGTTACAGTTAATACAAGTATATTAAGATTACATTCGTTTTGGAAAAAAATACATTCTGTTGTTAATATGAAATTATTTCATACCCTTTGTTGCAGTACAATTATTGTACTGTATAGTGTAGTAATTTAGTGCTTATTTAAAATTTTATTTACTTGATATAGCACCATCTAGTATTACGTAATAAAAACAATAATTTTATTTTTCAGATCAAAAGACCATGGAACAAACGAAACGAACAGCATTAGATTAGGATTGCAATTAGAAAATTTATTTGTTACGGGTTTTGCGATACGAAAGAAATTAAATAATTATGAGAGTTTACATTGCCGTGCCGAAGACAATTTTTTTCTAGACTTATTTATTTATGATCAAGTGATTAACAGACTGATAGACAATAATGAGAAAAAAATAATATCTACCAAATATTTTCTTTCAAAATTGTAAATATGGCTAGGAGTACATATTTTCAAATTGTTATAATATAGTACATAAGTTATAAGATTTTCAAAGTGTTTTTTTTTTCATTAATTTTATACCAAACTTTATTGGGCATAATTAATTTATTCTGCCGTCCAAAAACAAGTGGAACACATCTCTCATTTTTTTCATCATTGAGTTGGTTTTATATATACAGTGTACTGGTAACACAGAGTACTTTATAATATAGGTAAAGTGGTAAGGAGAACTAAGTATGTGTATAAAAATGTGTTCGTCAAGTGTGCTGAAGTATGATGGCGCTACAGTCACTATAGAGTTGGACTCTCGTTCAAGCAACGGTCGGATGCACATGTGCGCTCACTCACCGCTCTGACAGTCCGTTCGCTTCGGTTCGCCGCACTCGGTTATCTCCGGTCATTTCCGGCTCGCCGTGATCGCCTACCTGCGCACCAGATGTTCGCATTCCAATGATTTCGCCGCCGCCCGATTCGCATTGTTGCCGAGTGATTCATCGCCCGGTGCTTTTGTGTTCGAGCGTTTGAAATTCGAAGAAAGAAGATATCTGCTGCGAAGCCGCACTTATAGTGTATTCGTTCGGCTATTCTCAATCGACACGTTCTTTTCAGAGCGATGTTACACCTCTACCAGTGTACCATTTAAACCATACTTTTCGGTGCGAAGCCGTGCACACTGTGTGTAGTGCTTCGTGCTGCGCTTCATGAGTCGTGCAGCGCGACGTATGCCGTGCAGCACGTCGTTCTTCGTGCCGCGCTGTGTGCAGATACGAATAGAGAAGATATCGCGTCTCCCTTTGGCCCAGACACGGATTGTCCGTTAAATTTTAATTAGGCGCACCCCACCTGCCCATCAGGCAGTGAAGTTAGTCATGTCCACCACCGCGCCACCCATTGTCCATTCGCGCGTCCCGCCGATCCTGCAAGGCTGCGACGATGCCAGCCAGATCGAGGATTTTGTCCGTTTTCACATGTTCGCGTCTCAAGAAAACCCGCTGTTAGTTTCCGAGTACCATAGGCTCAAACGCACTTTCGCGCGCGAATTAGGCGAATGTAAATTCCCGCGTTGTTTCTGGAAAAAACCGTTCGTGATTTCGTCCGACCGCGACTCCGACGATGATTCCGGTTTTACGATTTTCCGTCACAAAGCAGTCCAATGTAGGTGGCGCTTGGGTGGCCCGAGCCTCTCCCGCGCCCTCTGCTTCGGCTTCGGCTAAAGCTGCCGCCGCGGAACCCGCAGTCGCGGCTAAGAAGCCACACCCCCCGCCTCCCGTCACCTTCCCTGACAAAGCTCGTTGGGTAGAAATGTCGAAGGACATTACGTCCCAGGTTTACTACACGTCTGCCGTCAACACCGTTGGCGGCGTTTCTATTAGTCTCGACCCCTGATGAGCATCGCCAGCTCACAAAGTACTTCCGGGAGCGAAAACTCACTTTCTTCACCCACGCTCTCGAGGATGAGCGCGTCCTTCGTGTCGTCTTTTGCGGTGTCCCCTCAGAGATCGCCACCGACGATGTCCAAGCCTACCTGGAGAAACAGGATCTCCCAGTCCGTAGCGTACATCGTATGTACCACCCCCGCACAAAGGCCCCTTAGAACCTAGTTCTGGTCACTCCGGACCGGGATAGGTTTCGGAGAAGGACATCTTCCAAATTAGCTCCGTCTGCGGACTCTCCCTCATCACAGTCGAGCCTCCTCGCAAGACTTATATACCCTCGCAGTGTCACAACTGTCCGGTGTACGGTCATTCCGCCCGGCACTGCCACCTACGTCCCAGGTATGTCAAGTGTCTCGGGGATCATTCCACTAGGGAGTGCTCCCGCACTCCAGAGTCCACCGAGCCTCCCAGCTGCGTCCTCTGTGAGCAACCGGGTCACACCGCCAACTATCGTGGGTATCCCCACGCGCCCCGCTCCACCCGTCCCCGCCACGGCAGACGTGTGTCCCCGTCCAAGGTGCATGTCCTGCCGTCCCGGTCGAAACCGCCTCCTCCTCCGCCCGTACAAAGCCAGAAGGCTTTTCCTGTCCTTCCGCGCACCCTCAGTGCACCGGCAGCACCCACACCCGCGCCGAGGGCGCTCTCTTGGCGCGTAAGGCCGTCCCCGTCAGCTCCCTCGGCTTCTAAACTCAAATCCCAGCCTCAGAAGTCTCAGTCCACTCCTGCGCCACCTACCGCGTCTTCAGTATCGACCACCGGTATCGACTGGATAGCTCAACTCCTTTTAGTACACGATGTACAAGAAATACTCGCGTTCAACGCGCTCGTCAATAGTACGTTTGAGCTCGGGCTCTTAAACGCGATACACGATGTACAAGAAATACTCGCGTTCAACGCGCTCGTCAATAGTACGTTTGAGCTCGGGCTCTTAAACGCGATACACGATGTACAAGAAATACTCGCGTTCAACGCGCTCGTCAATAGTACGTTTGAGCTCGGGCTTTTAAACGCGATACACGATGTACAAGAAATACTCGCGTTCAACGCGCTCGTCAATAGTACGTTTGAGCTCGGGCTCTTAAACGCGATACACGATGTACAAGAAATACTCGCGTTCAACGCGCTCGTCAATAGTACGTTTGAGCTCGGGCTCTTAAACGCGATACACGATGTACAAGAAATACTCGCGTTCAACGCGCTCGTCAATAGTACGTTTGAGCTCGGGCTTTTAAACGCGATCTCAGCTTTCCCGGCCGTTGCGACTACGTTACAACGTCTAACCCGCGCCGCGCATAAATAAATTCGCGATATCCAGAATATCAGTTCGAACCTGCCTGTTCATGTACGTTAGACCGACACATTAGGAACTCGTACGTAATTGTATATGTAGTTAAGTTGGCACCGCGTCCATAGTTCTTTATTTTTCGCTCGATGTCCTCTTAAAAAATGCGTGTTTGCGCCCACGCCCGTGACGCATGGCACGACGAAACCATGAATTTTACAATGTACGATATCTTATAATTAAAAAAAATATCGAGAGGTAAAATGCGTCCCTTCTCCTTAGTACGAAAGAATAATTCGTCCCGTTACTCAACCTAAATAGATTTGAAATAATTTAAAGAATCTGTGACGCGTCTGTCTTCGTCAGCATTTTTGAGCTGACCTTTTAGAAAAGGTATATATCAAAAATATAATGAAATTACAGAATTGGTCGTCATTAAAATTATATCGAGGCATCATTACCAGTAGTTACCATATAGTCCGAGCTTGTTGAGCTAATTGGTTGTACATTATACATACACTTGTAATGTCATATATTAAGCAAGACCTTAATAAGCGAATTCATAGTAGTTTGATTTATGACTAATTCGCCTGCAAACCGGGATCGTATCCGGAATCCCCAAAAATGTAACTCGGATATTAACCAAAAATACATTACTCAACATAATGCTTGAAAGATTTTTCAACCTTGATTTCTCTATCAGAGCAATTATTAGGTAATGCAATATACAATAAGGAGACCGCGAATATAAAAAACATTGTATAATGTATTCTATCTTATTTTCATTTCATTAGTCAAATCCTGTTTGTCTCTTTTTAATATCGCTTTTTCGTTTCAACGAGTTTTAAATCACAACGCAGCTTTTTAGGCAGAGAAGTTATTGTTATTTATAAAAATTGTATAGCAGAAAATATTGTTAAAGTGAAATGTTTTAGGTACATGGTACAGTAAACGAGAGTGAACCGTCACGCTCGGGTTGGTGACACACTGGATCATGTATAGTCGGCTCCAGTCGTCATCAACGAGGCTTACTATCTCACAAGGAGTGAATCGTTCCAATTATTATGTCTTTATTATACGCATTATAATAATGAAGTAATGCTATGCATGTGTTTGTAATTGTAGTACTGCAAGTATATATATATATATTGTGCGTATACAGTTAGTAATTAATTAAAAAGTTTTCACATCTATCGTTTGGTCATAAATAAGCATATACCTACTTTTGTTACTTTGTCAGAAAGCCATAGTCCCCGGAATACAATGTCTTTGGAATACAATATTTCTGGAGTATCAATCGGATGATATTTTTTTGTTATTAGACTTGTGGTACATGGAATATAAAACATGTCAAACAATGGTAAAGTGGCAGCCGTATCACTTGTATAGATTATTAATTACACCTTGAAACTCGTTCGAAACATATTTTATATATATTCATTTGTACTTTTCAGATTTTTGCGAATAAGAATAATTATGTAATTGAATACATTTCAATAATTTACAGAAATGTCTGTCTGCCTGTTCGTCAAGGCCTCATTGTTAAAATACTACGTTTATGATGAAACGTCACCAAGCGTATCATCAAGTAACAGTCTTTGTTTATTAAAATCGGTTCACTCTATCAAAAGTCTCCGCGCATCACTCAAAAGCTACTGGATGTATCTATCACATTATTTTTTAGTTTTATTTTCATTATAATTTCAGAACACATTTATTAACGATTTTAGGAAATAAGATATTTAGAAGCACAATAATGCGTTGAGCAATTTGTGCAATGGGGCAAGCGGTATGGTGCGTATGAGCAGAAGAGTGGAAGTAAATGGGTGAAATTTTTCCCAAATAAACTTTTTTAAGAAATGTATATTATTGCTTTAAGTTTTTTCGTGTTTTTTTCCTTTGTACATAAAATATATTGTTACGATAATAAACAACGTAGACTAAGTCGTGGGCATCAGCTAGCATGTAATATAATAAATCATACTACAGTTAAAGAGATTCTATTCGTACGAGTTTCGGAGCACTTTAAGTAGAACATTTTTGAGACAGTTCAGCACTAGCAAACAAATCATAAACGCTGCAGCAGTGAAAAAAAAATAAACTTAACCAAATATAATAATGTGTAAGCACACCGCAAAAATGAACGTCAGTACATAGGAAGGCAAAAAAATTAACGCCTTTAAAACTTATTACTCGACTCATACGAACGTATTCATCATTTAGTAGGTGCGAACGACAATCTTTGTTTTTATCATCAAAGATAAAACTATAGACATCGAGCAACAAAAACATTTAACGTCAGTTCAATTGTAAACTCTTATAAAGTAACAATGATAGAATGGAATATTGATATGCCCTGGGGGAAAATTGCAAGTGAGTCTAAACATTTATTATGTGTATCTTTTAAAAAAACGCAATTCGCTTATTTATTTTGTATTTATTAACACATAAATAGATGTACGTTACGAAAACTTTGTGAATAGGGATCAAAGTACATTCACTGATTTAGATGTTGTTATAGGTAATTGAGTAGTTTTTTATCAAATGTATGAAGTGTTGTGAACTAATGGCTAATGACAACAAATGCACAGATAAACAATTGTTGGTAACTATGTGTCTAATATATATAAATATTGCATAACTAGACATGAATGTCATTAAGCTATAGTGATGTCCATAAAGTTAATAACGTTCTGAATTCCTGCTATTTTTATGAGCAACTTCAGGGTTGAACAGGTTTTAACATTCACTTTATATTTATAAATACAGGTTATATTTAAAATTTATATGATATATGGAAATTTATTACATAATATTATGGGTATAATATTTAATGTTAAATTTCTTCATTTCAGTGGTATCCTGGGGTGATAAAAAGAAACCTCCAGTATTATTATTGCATGGTTTTATGGATACTTCTGCAACATTCATACCTCTAATTAACGAACTGCCTGATAGTTACCATTATGTTGCTTTTGATATACCTGGTGAGCGGTTTTACATATTTCATCTTTTACGTAACTATCAACCGCCTACGACTTTATTCACGTTAAATTACAATAAAATGCAACTAAGCATCTGTTATTATAACACATCATGAGTTATAATATGATGGGTAGGATAAAAACTGTTAATGTACATTTTAATACTAAATGCAAATATGAGTTTGTTTGCTTATTGTATCAACTCGACATTTTGTGTACTTTTTATCAGGGGTACGAAAAATGACATAGAGTTTATCTAGAATAAGGGTACTGCTCCCCAAGGATATTTCAAATCTACATTAACCCGAACGAAGTGGCTAGTGAAAGCTAGTATATAAATAAAATAAGTAATAAAATGTGAATATTTAAAATAAATGTTTACTTCTTTTTAGGGCATGGAAAATCCCAACCTTTTCCACCCGGCCTACTAGTATGGCAGATTTATGTCGTTGAAATTATAAGAAAAATCGTCGAAAATATGAAGTGGCAGAAATTTATATTCTTGGCTCATTCAATGGGAACAGTTATTGGTACGGCTTATGACATATATAAAACTTTAAAAACTAGGTTTCTGGGGCTGCATTATTAATATGAACATTTTACTTAACTACGTTGTGTAAGGTACATTCGATTTTGCCCGGCATTGTGTATACTTACGATAATATTATTTCGACTATCTATATATATCTTTTTTTAATCAGACATATGTATAGATAACTTGCATTATTGATTTCAGGTATGTTTTATAATTATCTATATCCGGGTAACATAAGTAAAATGATATTTTTGGACCCTGGACCACCACTCACCATGTACTATTATGTTCACCATAAGCCCGAATATTGGTACAACTTGTTTTACAATGACTATTACAACAATTACGAAAAGTAAGTGAAAAAAATAAAAATTATGTGTGGTTTAATTCATGTATAATAATTTAAAATTATGCAAACTTTTCGTAACGAAACTTAATGGACTTAACATAATTTTCATTAAAAAAGTTTTCAACTTCACTTCTCTTTACGATCTCTTCAATGGCATATACCTTATAAACTTTTTCGTTAACACATAACGCTTTTCTTTTACTGGCTATGTTAACGGATTCAAAGTTGGATTACGACAAAAAATATAGGTGTCTCATGTATTTACAATTCAGTCAACTTTTTTTTAAGACACAGTTATCTGAATGTAATGCGTGTTCTGGACGAAGAATGATAACAAGACCAAGGCGGTTGTTTACTGCCACAGATATTTTTCTTAGAAATTTAGGCACCTCTATGATTAAATCGGAGCTTATTGTTTACCATTAACAATAATATTGATAATACTTACAGTAAATGTTTAATAAGGTCTAAATTATGAACGTTTTTCTTCGGAATAGAGATTGGCTGTTACACTATAAAGAATATTGATATATTCTTACACTGATGTGTATGCTGTATAGGTTTTGAGGTAATCCAATCAAATAGAACCAATTTTTACTTTATAGGAAGTATTCCGTTATAACGAACAATGTTATAAAGAGTTTGCATTGTATTTTCATATGTGTTCGGTTTTGTTATGCTATATAATTTTTCAGTTATATAAATGGTAAACCCAGACTTCATACGTTAGAAGAAGCAGTAAGTTTAATCGTACGAAATAGGAGCTTAACAGAAGACCAAGCTGAAATAGTACTGTCTAGATCTTTAGTGCCTATGGGTGATGGCAAATATAGGTAAGTATATTTTTGTATATAAATATAATTTCAAAGTAACATAAATCTTTATAGAGTCTTTGTACATACACTAGTAATATAAATGTAAAACTGTGTGATAGAGTAAGTTTAATATTTATCAATGTGCTAAAATCAACTATATATTGGGTTCGTGAAATAAAAGTAATTTCTATACAAGTAGCACTCACTTATAATACCGGCACGCTATGATGGCTGTTTTGGCACATTGTAATAGTGACGATAAATGTCAGTTTATATTCAACAAAAATATAATCAAATGCGACTTTGTTTTGCATTAAACATTCATGCGAGTTTGCAAGACGTGGTCGTTGTGTTGGCCAGTAGTCCTATATATATAATCATATATAGGTTATAAATATAATTTCAATTTTGAAAAATGTTAATGCGGAGTTGTGTTGTAAATAAGTACACTAATAATTGTAAACCATTAAGGGTTCTGTCAAACAGCGCTGTTTTTTTTAGTAAAAACGTGAATTGTGTGTGGGACCTTATTATATAGTTAGATAGATGTATAGTACACAGTTATACATATCTGTAATTTAGAAATAAATGTACTAAACTAATTTTGCATCCGAAAATTTGATATTTAATATTAGATACATTTTAGGGCTAACTACGTGTGACCATCGACAACAAAGCACAGCAGTTTGGTCCTTCAAACGTAGTTATTAATCTATAAAAAAACTTCATTAACGGACAAATGTCAAAACGGTCATCATAGCATGTTGCTATTGTAATGGCAATGTTATCGTATTTTTTTTCTAACTGACCTACCCTGTTAACCCACAAAACATTGACAGCATCACCGAACTACACCACTGTTATCGTCGTACATTTTGTTTTAAATATGACTAGTATAATTTTTCAATTAGAAAAAAAATGTATGAATGAAAACTTTCATACTCAATGGACTTGTATCTTTGTAGCAAATTTAATCTATTTCGTTTGATATATCACAAAAGCTTTCAACAACATTTTTGACAAAATAACAAAAATTCATCCAGTAATCAATATCAACGAGGTATAATATATACACATAAAATCTATTTTATAATTTTACAGATTCTCATGGGACTCGCGGATGAAGAAAATAGTAACGGTTCCATTATCCGAAGAAACATTTTACACTGTAGTAACAACAAATCTCCCACATACTTTGTGTTTAGTATCATCTGAAAACACTACGTCTGGGCAATCGAAAAACTTTGCATTGAATATATTAGAAAAGTCTAAACTTTCGTACAAACACTTTTTAGTAAACGATATAGTAGGGAGTCATGACGTACATATAACTAACCCAGATGTGGTTGCGAATTATATTATAGAATTCTTAAGTCACGATAAATGTAAATTATAATAAAGATATATTTTTTTGTTTAACTTTTTATTTTAATAATATTTTTCTATTTCTTATTTTAAAGGACCTAAGACATAGGGATATTTGTAATTAATACACAACGGCAAATATTTTTGCATCACTGTTTTACAAATCACAAAAATGTTATTCACAATTGTATATGATAAACAGATTTTTCAACAAACTTGAATGAAAACCATGGTAAAACAGTAGAGCATATACTGAATCGAGAATAAATACTAAAACTATTTATTTGAAGCAAACGTTTAGAATATTAAATCATCATCATCATCATCAGCCTGTAAGAGACCCACTGCAGGGTCATAGGCCTCTTCCCAAAGGAAGGTGTAGGGCATAATCACCACGCCAGCCCACGACGTATTGGCGATTTCAAACACTGAGAAACCCACAGTTCTATATTTTTCCCACATACGATGGTACTACAAGAACATTTCTCAGGTTCAGGTTTCCTCACGATGTTTTCCTTCACCGTCAGCCGATAGTGTTACCAATGTAAATTAGTAAATGTACGCGAATTCCGAAAAATTCGTTGGTACATGCCGGGGTTCGAACCTGCGGACATCGGATTAATTGATTCCACCGGTCAAACCACTGGACCACCACGACTATTTTAAATACCTAGCTTTTACTTTTGGCTTGGCAGTGTAGATTTGATCTAACCTGGAGGAACAGATTATATTTTGTGGATGGAAGGTACCCCACGTCCTTTTCTCTACATCTAACAACGTAACTAACAAATTTCGTGATGATCGTTTGAGTAATCAAGGTGTGAAAATGTAAGAAACAAACTCACATTCGTATTTATAATATTGGTTAATTTATAACAACTCACTGACTATAAGTGAATATTTTATGATGATATTTGTAAAGCTTCGAATAAACAAGTCAATTTAAATCACAGAATATTCTGAATATTTCTGAATTACTAAAAAATTACCTGAGTTAAATTAATCTTATTTGCACATCACTAGTAACTGACATTTGACCACAGATTAATATTTGTTTAAGGGATATTCCTATGAGGATTAATTTATTGTAGTAAGTTATTGCTTCCTATTTTATAATTGTTAGTGTGCTCCAGAAGTACTCTGTGGTGTACTCGTTATGCTTTTATTTATTTGTAATTGTGTAATCGTAACAACAGATAAATCATACAAATATTATGAAAATATAGCATAAATGTATCCTAAATTTCTGTGATGAAATTTACAATATGACAAATAGTATAAATTTGTTACCTATTATACAGATATGAATATTTATGATTATTGATGTAATGTATGGACTTTACACTTATGCCTGATAAAAAATGGAAGTAACGAAAGAGTGGTTTGCTAAAGCGCCATGGGGAAGAATAGCACGTATGTATTTTTTGTTTATACTTTATCTAAAATGAAGATAACGTTGGATTATGAAATACGAATAGGATGTAATATGTATTATAAAATACATGGTTTTAGCATTGGCCATATTCAAACAGTATGTTTTGCTCCTATATTCACATAAACTAAGAAGGTTGGAGCAAATACAATACTAATACATAATATTGCATTTAGTGATCAATTATTATTTTATGTGATGTATCTATATACTACACTACCTTTTGCTCGTGCCTGTATATATTTTTAATGTAATTTAATATATTATATATAGAATTATATGTAGTATAATTAATGTAGTAAAAAAGTTTTTATTGCTCAGAATACTTTTCTTGATGAAATACATTCTAATATCCTATTTTTTATCCAAAATTTTAAGACCATAAGAAATTAAGTATTTCCTTAAAAATTTCATCGTCTATTTGATACACTTTTTTTTTACAATAGTCCTAAATTGGTTCCTAATGAAAAATGCGGAATATTTCCAAAGTTGTGTTGTAAAGACAAGTATGATAATTACATTTTAATAGATTCCCATAAGACAGTGAAATTAACTATACCTTGAGATTTCACCTTGAATATCTTTCGAACCGATAACTTTAGACAAAAATCAAAATAAAGCTTTTTTATAGAGGATTCAAATTCCTATAAAAAAACATGTTTTATAGCAGCACATATTTATAAAAGCAACTATTAAAATTACAAAGAATAAGATAAAGTTTTTTGATGTTATTTCCTTTTAAAATGTTGGATGCTGTTGGTGCCAGATTAAAATTAAGAGCTGGAATTTGGTAACATTTTTTTAATAGATTTGGAACTGAATTTATTAATTTTTTTAAATATTATTTCTTAATATTTAAATTGGTTTCTTAAAAAAGGGTTTTAACAATTTTGGGTAACATTTTTTGTTAAGGTAAAATTTTACTTACTAAATTTATCTACATAACGCCCATGCCTGAGGAAATTGGTATTAACAAAATTTTTAATGCACTAGATAAAGCTTTTGTAACTTTTGACTGGTTAAATCTACATCTACAAGAGGCTTGTGTCTCTCTTTTTTAAATCTTCTGTCTGTTGTCCAAAAAATGTTCACATTATCTCCAAGATTAGATGGAGAACATTTTTTAAGATTTAAAAGTTTTTTATTTCTGTGGATTTAAAATCTTTGTTAATATTGCTTTACAGTATCATCATGGGGCAGTGCAACCGGGGAGCCAGTGCTAGTAGTTCATGGCCGTCAGGACAGCATGACAACCTTTACACCATTGCTTAACTTAATGCCAAAATACTATTACTATGTAATTGTGGACATGCCAGGCAATGGCAGATCTGATGCAATGCCTACAGGTTAGTTAAACAAAAAAACTGTATGTCTGTGACAAGTGAACTATACTGTGCAGGACACAGAAATGAAAAATTTGGGGTAATAAATTGTAGTCAAGATGCTTACTGCAAAGAATCATCTTAGTAACAATTATGTGGTGGTCAGTCATATGGTGGTTCTCTCAATATTACAGACTCATTTGCTTTATTTGTTATCTTAACAATAAATTTTATGTACACAGGGAAAAAAACAAAATAAGATTAATGGAATGAATGAATGTAATTTGCTTACAAAATCTCTTTACATACAATGTTATGTATATAGTTTTCCTCCCCTGTGCATGCGCATTACACCGTTTGTCCCATTTCACGCAACGTTGAACGCGTAGTGCTTATAAAAATCGTAGTTTGTTAAAACTTTAATTATCATATATTAAAATTGTTTTTGTTTGGGTTGATGTAGATATATCCCTCGGAAACAGTAAATTTTTTGTCCTTTTCTGTACCTCACAAACAAACTTACTATCACATTTATAATAATTGTATGGTTAAATGCACTTTCCTAATTTTGTGTCTTTCTTCAGTTCTTATCATATGTGATGAATTATAATCGTCCATTGTAATAGCACAATTCTTAAACACTAAATAGTTTGTTTTATTTTATTTCAGGGTTGAAATTGACCCGGTTACACTACGTAGCTGCGGTGGAAATCGTTGTGAAAGCCCTCGGATGGGAAAAATTTATTTATATAGGACATTCAATGGGCTGTGAACATGGTGACTAAATTATATTTATGGCCCTTGTCTATTTTGCTACTAATTATGTCTTAGGGTTCGGTCATAAAATACGTCATGCAAAATTGAGCCTATTTAGACCCTATCACCCCTTGTTCACACTGTCTCATTATCTGCGAAAGTCATAAATATTGTGTCACGAGTTATAGGTTATCTCCAATGACATATACAGATATATACTAGAAAATATTTATATACAAATATAACCATACAAATATAAACCAATGAAACAAAAATTTATATGATTGCTAAGCAGCTAACATCTCATTTCTTTAGCCTCCCCGACCTCCCCGATAAGTGCAAATTTATTTTTTGTACGTCGCCTTTTCCTATATGCGGAGAAGCTATTTAGTGTTCATCCATAGATTACATGAAACAAAACGTTGATATAACGATTCCATTTAACTCTGTCACGTTATTTGATTATTAAAGTCGTACATATTTGTTACTTTATCATAAAAAACTAAAACTTTTTAGATAATAAAGTAGCTAACTCTTAACTTGAATAAACAGAGTATAAAAATCAATAGTAATTTGGAATTCGTAATTCCAATAGATATGGTCGGACACTTTAACTAAATTTAGGCATAAAGAAGACTGACTTAGCATATGTTAATAAAATTGGTTTCCAAGAAATGGATTTAATTCCACAACTGTAGACATTTTCTATCACTCATTTAAAGATAAAGATGTGTGATGGGATTTTCTTTGGGCAGCATCTCAACAGATTTTTGTAACCCATAATGAATTTCTCAAAATCCTCCTATTGACACCTATCGAAGTTATAATATAAGAAATTCCGGTTCAATATGTCATATCCCTAGACCCACCAATTGTGACTCTCAGTTGGTCTTAGAAATTTTATTAAGTGGGATAAACTGGGATCATTAAGTCATGTTACTGTTTTGTGACCAATTAGCTTCGTAACACTTTTAACAGGACCATTTTTTGTAATTCTTTCTAGGTTTTAGCATTGAATCACCATCTCACATAATTAAATGATGATATGGTGTGTGATTAAAATATTCTAAACTTAGAGAGGACTGGCTCTCAAGTGTAACTTCTAGAATCACATTTGTAGGTACTTGCCGGCATATTTGTCACTGGGGCAAATAGTTAAATTACTGAGTCCATTAATACGGTTTCATCAAGATGTTTTTCATGAAAAACTTCATCTGAATGCAGGATTTGAGCTAGGTATATCGACACGATGTACGAACACTTTGCCATTAAATTATCCTTGTTTCAATGTCATTGTTTAACGAAACTAAACTAGACAAACTGATAGTAAAGATTGTAGCACCATAATTCCGTTATTGTATTTTCCTACATCGATAGTTTAGACCTACCATTTGTACTAGACCTACCTGTCTTACCAGTCCTACTTGTCTTACTAGTCCTACCATAGACCAGTCATAATTTTTTTTTGTTCTAAAATAGTTTTCTGTTTCTAGGTTTATTCTACAATACAATACATCCAGGACAAATAAAAAAGCTCATATTTTTAGACGCGGGACCGTCACTTCAAAGACTCCAAATTACGGATCCCAAGGAGTATTATCAGTTTTATGATAGTTATTATAGTAATTATGATAAGCAGAATAAAGGATATAAAGTGTACACACGGGAGAAGGCAATACAAGCAGTAATGAGGGCGAGAGGATTAACTGAAACACAAGCAGAATTAATCCTGGCTAGAAATCTGATTGAAGTCGGTGATGGACTATTCAGGTATGTAAACTGTTTTTGTAGTGAAAACTTGGTTGGTCCAGTTGTGATTTCAAACTCCATAAAAAAGCAACATTACAAAGAGAAAACATATACATCTATAGGATTTAACATGCCAGAGAATGAGATAGAATAGCGTTTCTTATAGTCGCGGTCTTCTCAATGTATGTGGCACTAGATAATACTTGCTTTTGTAATGTCGTTACTATACCTGATGGTAATCTTGGCAGGATCCAAAGATAATAGAGACCATCCAGAGAATTTTAGTTTATCCCCGGTCGTCGATATTATTCCGGCTTAGTGACGTAATTTATGATATCACCATCTATTGACAATTTTCAGAATGTCATGGGACAGCAGGTTAAAGACATTAGCACCACAAAACTATACGAATGATTATTACTATGAACTGTTCTCAAAGGTATGTTGTTAACCAATAATTATCTATATATGTATAAATAGGAGAAAATAAAAGAACCTTTTCCCCTCTGTTTTTCAATCGATTTCATTTTTTCTTTGTTTAGTAGCCATTGACGAGCTTTACAATTATCAATAAAAATTTTAGGGAACAGGATCAAAATAAATAATAAAAATAAATGTAGTTGTAAAATCTTTGACACAAAAACTCTATGTAAATAAAAAAAATGGATGAATAATGTATCGATTTTCAACCAGTGGACGATCGTTTAGCTTTGATAAAAACTTAAAAAATATATTTATTGTTGAAACTTAGAAACATTTAATTTTGAAGTTTTTGGCGGGATCTTAATCTTTCATGTAGTTAGTGGCTTTTATATTTTATTCACTGTCTTGTGTTATTCCACTCCAAATTTTATAATCTTTGTGGCATTTTACTTAACACAGTTAGGTTATTGTCCATAAGTGAAGTGGATGTACAATAATATCACGAAGCATGCTTTCTGAGGTGCCGCAAAAACTATCTGGAAAGTTCTAGAAAGAGGGCCACCATCTTGTTAGGACATTAAAATTATCACAAAACACTTGTAATATTATTTATTTCCTACTCGACAATACCGATAATAATTTAGAAGATTGGTTGCCAATAAAAATAATTTTAAAAAATATTAAATTTTGTTATAAATTTTTAGATTAGTGGGTTCATGTCTTGCAAGCATAATTTTATAACACCTTATTATATATAACTAAAATGAGAAAAGGTCTGTCGTTGTGCGCCTATAACTTAAAAACTACTCGATAAATTTCGTGCATTTTTTTTGTTTTACTTCTTAGACACTTGCTCATAGAGTAACAAAGCTGCGGTGTAAGCCGTTTCATAATTCTATGCACTTGCTTCTTATCTCGATCATCGTGAAAATTTGCATACATATTGTCAGCAGTACAGAATAGGACACAGGGTACCTTACGCCCAGAAAACCAATACTACATTAACGCGAGCGAAGCCGCGAGCAAAAGCTAATTTAATATAAAGTTATTAATGTTTTATGAAACTATGATTTTTATAAGCACTAAGCGTTGAGCAATGTGTGCAGTGAGGTAAGCGGTGTGTTGCACATGTGTAGGAGAGGGAAAGTAAATGGATAACATTGTTTACAACAAAGTGTATTTTTTCTTTCAATTTTTTTTATAAATAAAACTCTGTACTTAAAGTATATTGTTAAGATAATAAACTAAGTAGACGAAGTTGCAAGTATCAACTATTTTTATTATAATTTTATTTTAGAACGCCCCACCTATTCTTTTGGTGGCCGCCAGCGATGGCTCGGGAGGTTATGCTAAAGGCAAAGAAAGTGCTAAAGAACTGGTGGAGAGGATGGCAAAAAATCTGAAAAATTTCTTCGTCGTGACAGTGGAAGGAGGTCATGATGTTCATTTTACACATCCTGACAAGTGTGTGGGCTTCATTCGTGATTTTATGGAGAAAGATTATGAGAAATCGAAATTATGAGGGTCGGCGGTTTCTAGATTATACAATTTGAAGTAATAAATGAATTTGTAGGTTACAAAAATCTGAATTATGTTTTTATTTACATTTTATTATGGTTTTAAAATTAAGATATATCTTCTGAGAAATAAGCAGGAATTGTTGTGTTTTATGCAATTTTGTGCTCCATTATTTTTATTGATATTTCTTTAGGCATCACACTCGGGTCAGTGATGCTAAATCGGGTTTCCTTGTCTCCAGTTGGCATTAACCACCTATTGAACAAGGAGTGCATTGTTCCAATATCAATACATAATAATTAAATAGCATTATGTATGGGTTTGTTCTTATTTAAATATCACTATTATTTATTTTACATATAAACATTGATAAATCAGTATAAACTTGAATATGCATTTATATATATATATAAGTATTTCACTTCTATCGTGTGGTCATAAGCACACGCCCATTTGTTGTTAATTGCATTTATCGCCGTCCCCGACTGTTTTTCTTACGATTATATTATAACTTGGCTTTAAACTCGGCCAATAAAAATTTGGCAATCTCTTTAGACATACATTCTGGATCGTTGATGTGGACATCGTGTCCTCCTTTCACCACAATGTGGGTATAATTTTTATTGGGCCAAGCTTTGTTATCCAATACGAATGGTACTTCAGTGTAACAACCGACATCAATCATATCTTGTGCGTATATGCCAAACGTTGGCGTTTTTGTTGCCGTGTATAGTTGACGTAGATTGTCCCCGGAAAATGGTAGAACCGTCACTTCTTTCATTCTTTGGTCGTATGTGAATCTGTAATTTAGAATGCCCTAGATTAAGAGTGGGTTCTACTGGTAATTACGTGTGTGTTTTTTTTTATGTATACGAAGTAACAAACCGTTTGAAGTATCTTTATTCTAAACCGTGGCCAGGGACGAATTTGAATGTTGTGGAGGGCATGGGGCAACGTAGAATTGTATGCGTTCGAATATCAATTATGAAGATACTGTGACTAACGGAACTTTTTGGTAGGTGTGGAGATTTGTTTAACAATTTGGATATCATTTTAAAAAATCTAGAATTATGCAACAATAAATGAGCGGTATGGTATTCGAAGAGCGCGTCGATCAATGTTAGTCCGAATATTATAATAAGCCTGAACTTTTGGGGATCGAAACATCGTGATAAAATAGAGGGCTATACCTACTTGGTCAGCATTCACCAATTAAGCACCAGTATGCGCGTCAGGCAGTAGCATTTGAGAGTATCTCTCTAGATTTAACACTGTTTCCAGCACAAGCTACATTGTTAATTAATATGAGATAAGTTTGTGGTGAAATGCTAAAATCTTTGTAGGTTAAACTACGTGTTACCTGTGACTCTATCCGCGTGGAATTAAGAAAATTGAACATTATTCCTTTAGTTTATATTTATGCAGAACCTCACTTGTTTTTCTATAATAAAACCTCAAGTTACTCCTTATAACATCAGCTATCTGCCAGTAAAAATCCCGTCCAAATCGTTCCAACCAATTCGGAGATTAACCGGAACAAATTAAAAATAGATTTTTTATCATAGGTTCCCTATATATTTTCATAACCATTTAGTAAAAAGCTGTTATTTTGACATTACAAACAGACATTTCGGTTACATTTATTTTTATGCATATACTCCTACCGTGGAAACATTTCTAAACTACAGAGACGACTTTTATTTCTTCTAAATCCGGGCCTGGCTTTGATAATTTTTAATCAAACATTTGCACCAACAGTTTCGACGGGTTCGGGACAATCTTCGAGTTTTTTAACGGGATCCTGAGTTTGTCATGTAGTGTATTTTATTTTATTCATAATTTTGTGTTATTTGATTATATATTTTATAATATGGTGGCATTTTACGTAATATAGCTTGGTTATTATGGAAAAGAGAAATGGATGAAAAATAATACCACGGAGCATAATTGCCGAGGTGCTACAGAAACTCCTTGGACAGTTCTAACAGGGGGGCCTCCATCTTGTTAGAACATTGAAATGATCACAAGACACTTGTTGGAGTTTTTGGCGGGATCTTAGTCTGTCATGTAGTGGTTTTTATATTTTATTCATAATCTTGTGTTATTAGACTCTATATTTTGTAATATTGATGGTGTTTTACGTAATATAGTTCGGTTATTATGCACAAGTGAAGTGGATGGGAAATAATACCACGGAGCATGCATTCTCAGATGCCACCAAAACTCCATGGAAAGTTCTAACAAGGAAACCACCATCTTGATAGAACATTATAATTATCACAAGACACTTATTTGGCAAAATCTTGTTACTTGACGCTGGCTAGTGCACAAACCGTGACGGAGCCAAAAAATAAAGAAGAAGAAGAAGACACTTGTAAATTACAAGTTGTAATATTGTTACCTACTCGACGATGGCAGTAATAAACTAGAAGATTGGTTGCCAAAAAAAGCCACACTTAATCACTGGATACAGTGACACGATTACTGGTGCTTTCAGCCTTTATACATTACGAAAACTCCCCCTATTTATTATTTAGTTAAGGGTTGAATACCTGAATAGCCCATCGCCGGCCTGCACCAGTACTCTCTCCAAGACATGTTCCGAAGCCTCTTTAGATAGACTTCGAGCTCCCATTATCAGTTTTTGGGCCTGTAAATGAAACAACAATAAATCGTTAGCTGTTTTTCAACACGCATTTATTAGATTCTTCTGTATATATCTACCATATATAGACATAATATAAAACCAATAAGAAAAGTGAAATTAAAATTGAAATTTAGCACTCTTCTGAAGGACCGATGGCAATATAATAATTTAATTAGTTTTTACAATTATTTAAAAAAATAATTAATCAAGATACCATATAATTTATAAGAAGAAATAAGAAATGATTAGATTATGAAATAATTCATAGTACAACCTGTTTTTACAAATTGGTTACATTTCAAAATGGAAGAAGTCTAGTTTTAAATGTTCTTAAGGTCTTTAGGTTCCATTCCTTTTTTGAAATTGTGTACACGACAAATTAGAAGATCTCAAGAAAAAAAAAACAAAAATCTTATGAAAATCGCAATTTGGAGTTGGTTTACGTAGAATAAGTTATAAAAATTATGAAAAAAAAAATTACTAAAAACTTTATGAACGACTAAAATTGGACTTGGTTTATTGTGAAATGTTTCAAATAATGTATCAAAAAGTCCAAGGTTTCAAGTTGTTATGAAAATATGTAGAAAGACAAATCAATAGTAGTTCAAGAAACACTGTGAGCTGTTACAGGACGCCTGGCAATGTGAAACATCGAAATTATTTTGTACAAGTAATATACATAATAAAATATTTCACGGTTTTTTTCCAGAAAATGATGACTCTTTATTTAATGAACATTTATTTTCATTAAATTCAAAAATTGATTTCAAATTGTGTCAACTCAGTTCTTGTCGCCAAACGGTACACACTACTGCATATGGACTGTATACTCGTATGTGGCGACGCTATAGATGTTTCACATAAAAACTAAAAAACACGTTTTTATAGGTGATAGAAGTAAAAAAGTATATACTTTTAAAAAACAATAATTGTACTAAAATTCACCCTTGTCATTTTGCATTCAAGGCGCCCATAGAAGTTTATTTTTATCTTATCGCACCACGAGAAAGTGACTACGCTGTCGGATGGTAAGTACTGTGGGTTCCAAAAACAAACCATCACCATCATCAGTTGACGTTGTCAGATCTGATAGTTATATATACTGATTGATTATGAAAAGAAACAACTCAAAAGAGACACTGTTATGTGTTTACCACTATGTGTATGGTAGTCGGCAATAAGTCCTATAAGAAAGTTTGACATTCGCTCATAAAACAATTTTGCAAAGTTTTCTCTCGATTCTTTAAAAAAAAATTTTTGTGTTACGGTTGAAAGCAATTTCTTTCATAGTAAATATATAAAAAAATGCTTTTATATGTGTACATGTACGGGGGGGGGGGGCGGGCGACGAGGATATATCATTCGTGACACAATATTGATAGAGGGATCGCAGACAATAGTACAGCATGATGAAGTAGGGGATAAAAGGTGAGTCTAAAAAGGTGAAATTTGCGTGTCGTTTTGTTATGAACAACAAAAGTTTTCTAAGTATGGCAGTATGGCGGGATGCTAAACCTGGGTGTGGTGTTGGCAACATAAAACTTACCTGTTCATAAGTATACTTCGGTGCGGTATCAATGCCGCTGTTAAATTTAACATATTTCTTTTCATCATAAAATTGATAGTACTCGTGGAACCAATCCTGCAAGCCTTGTATCGTAGTCGGCCACGTGTGATGGGCTGGTATAGGATCTAACTCCACCATGCAAGTAATTAAACCCGGGTATGCAATATTGTAGAGTTTACCTTGAAACATAAAAACACTAATAACAATTTCATTGAGACAGTATGGATCAATTCGTGCCATTTCTCTCTAACACGTGCCATCACCATGCAACAGAACGATTAACGTATTAACTTTATTTACGTTCTTTGATAAAGTATGGATGAAATGTATTAATTTTAATATTGTATATATCATTTCGTTAAATCAAGGTATATGTAGGCTAAGATAAATCTTCAGTACATGTTTTTCCTCTGTTTTTCAATCGATGTTCTTTTGTTTTTTTTTAATAGCTATTATCGAGTTCCAGTGTTATGATCTAGTTTTTTATTATATACTACTCACCTATAGGAACTCCAAGCGAATGGCCTATATAAGCAAAGCTTTTCCAATTAAAGTATTTCACTGTATATGTCACAGCAGCTACTAAATCTACGACAGTATACCGAACACCACGAGGAAGATGGTCGGATCTACCGTTGCCTGGTAAATCTATGGACACGTAGTAAAACATGTCAGGGAGTGAGGCAACCAGCGGGCGGAACCCTGAGCATGCATCCAATTTACCATGACATAAAAGAACAGGGGGATCATATGGTCTACCCCAAGTTAAGGCTGGAAAATAGAACAATAGCGGTTTATTATCAAGCTATACGATATAAAATAATCATTTATCGCAGTAGACCGATGATATAGTAGAGCTTTTTTTAAGTCCGCCTGGCTACCCTCAAGGTGAAAATCTGTCGCCATACACGTGTTGTACACTTGATAGTAAGTCCGTCTAGCCTCATCTCTAGGTTTAGCGTGTTTACCAGACCACAACGTCATTTAACATCAGATGAGATTGTTGTCCAACACTAAAACCTACACAATACTTTAATAAAAATATAATGAAAATAATGTTTCCATACATTTAAATTCTATGTAGAACGAAACCCGAGTGTGTTAAATATAATTAACCCGCGGACTGTCCAGAAAAGATAAAGGGTTAAGTAGCAAACATACAAACAAATGTAGAGCTCATGAGGCACAGTTGGACAGACTCTTGGCAACATAAGCTTAAAAAATACCTAATTTATTACAAAACTTTAAAAAATAATAAATGCCGTATTTTTAAATTATATTTACATTTCTACGAACTTTTTTTTACCAAAATGAAATTTATAATATTCCTGAAAATAAAAAAATAATTAAAAACATAATTTGCAATTTTCAGATCTGGTTCTTAAAAAATCGGCCGAAGGATGAAAAATCTTAAGGCCATCCATAAATCACATCACTTTTTAATGAGGAAAGAGAAGCAATAAAAGTGCGGTAAACGTATCTAACGAAAAAATTTAAAATATTATCGAACTACCTTTTGCTTGCGGTTTCGCTCGCTTTAATGTAGATTTAATTTATCTCTCAGGAATAGTACATATTTCTGAATGAAGGGTACTCTGTGGTCGTTGACGTGATAACGTCTTATAAATCGATGAACGTCAGTTGTACGCAAGAAAAAGCAGAACCCATTATCACGTTCCGCCTGAGCCGAGCGTGCAAACGATAGAGAGGTGTGATCGGTCTAAGCGTTTAGCTTGTGACGCAACTATCTTTCTTCCACTCTATCGGTAATTCAGTGATAATAATTTAATTCAATTCATAAAAGTATGCAATTTTTCATCAATATTTTAATATGATGTTATCACGTAAAATTATCGCCCGTAAACAGACTTTACAGACAACCAATTTTTTTCCTACCGCTGACAACGTGTATGCAAATTTTCATATTTGGTTGAGTAATTGGAGGCGTGAGAGAGTAACAAAGAAACGAACAAATTCACATTCGCATTTATAACATTCCCATCACAACAACATATCGCTTTACTAACAATATCAAACGTTGCTCGTTTTTGCGAATGTCACCAGGCCAATTCTGGCTTCGAGGCTTTGAAGGTTCAAAGTCTATGAGCAGAAAAATGTTTGTTTGATTTGTTATGTATATTTTGCAAATTGATTGCTCTAACTTAATAAAAAAAGGTTTTACACAGAAACGTATACATAATTTTAGAAGTGCTGATTAATTATTAAATTTAAAATTGGAAAAATATAACGTCACTAGAGAACGTAAATGCGGCCACTTGTGACATGGAATCCATGTCACATATTTTATTGATGACCCCCTCAAAATTAATTCAAAATTAGATTACCTTTTATGTTACCCCACGGCGCCTTTATCGTAACTTCAGATTCTGTTTTCTTCATCATAGATATGACCGTTCTGAAAAATTGATTGTCACACTGTTTGTTCGCGCTACATTTCACTGTTTTTTATACCTTTATAGTTCTTAATATCAACGTTTTAACTAAATTTCTTAATAATTATCTGTCTAGTTCTTTAGTTACATATATACCTAGTTAAACTACTAAAGCATAGTCATTAAACTAGAAAACTAACAAAGAAGCACGATCCCAAGACATAGATCACAGGCAACAGTTACAGTGTAAAATAACCTCGTAGCGGGTACGAAATCATAAAATTCAGGCCAATTTTTCAAGTAGAAATAAACAGTATTTGAAGGGATGGTGGTTTTGTTGATAACATCTTCAAGAACCGCATCGATCGACGTAATCGAATCCTTGCAAGTGAGTCGGAGTTTTCGGTAATGAAAAACATTGCGATGAAACCATCGCATGGCGGTAGAGTTTTTTCTAAGTCCGACTTACTAGCTATCACCCTCAAGTTGAAAATCTGTCCCCAAGCACGTGTTGGTTTGTTTCGGCAGCTACACTTGAGAGTCAGTTTCCCTCTAGTTTTAACGTATTTACTATCAGCCAACTATAGCCGGCTATATAAACCGTCATTGATTCAAACGCCAGGTTCTTACATTTTACCATTAGTAATTAATGACCAGTACAAGTTTTGTCGAAATTGGTTCATCCTTTTCAAAAATCATTGCGAACGAACAACGTACAATTTCAATTTTATTTACATAGTCATTTGTATATTAAGAGAGCATATAAATATATTACTTACACATTGCTTAGAACAAGGCCATCACAAAAATTGCATACCTATAATAGTTATTAAATTATTGAATCACGTAAACCCGAATGATTCGGCTCAGTGAACGAACCACCAACAACGAACGGCCAGTAAATACTAGAAACGAGTTTGTACATTTTTAAGGTTTCTACTAGAAGCAGTAATAATAAATTAGAGGATCTTTTTGTTTTTTTTTTGTTCGAACTGACTACACTGTTGACCCGGTGGCCTTTACAGATCCTTTTTGCTCATATAGTGTTCTTTTTGTGCTGGAAATCGTTCAGGGTTGCTGATAGTGAAAAAGACCCCAAACCGACAAAAGATATGTACCTAACTACTTGACAGACTCGTGTATAATTTAGGTTATACGCTAAAACAAAGGTTCTTTTTGAAAAAAAATTGTTATTCGACTTCATAGTTATTTTAAGTGTTCATTACTAGATCATGAAATATTGTTCGAACTTACGATTTCATTGTCATGTGTTTTATTTATATTTTCATTATAAATGTTTTAAACAATACTTAGAAAATAAATAACACTTACGTTTTCGCACGAGACCATATCCGAGTCCACATTATATCGTGTTATCTAGCAAGGGTATTATACTGATAAGATATATATTACTGTTAAAGTGTATATTACAAAATTTATGATTTTTGAACTATGCACTATATAATACAAGCATTCAAATCTTTATAATTTATTTCTTATATTGATGATTACATAATACACAGGTGAGGACTACCAGATACAAATATATATATATATATATATGGAAGTGCCATGATATATAAATTATTTGCTCAATATATTCAGTAAATATTTGGAGTTTACATTCAAACCACAAAACTAATACAGTGGTGGATAGACTAATAAACTGAACATATATGTTAGTCAATATAAATAGCAGTTGATATCTATTCCATCTCCACTCTATCATATCCCACACCACATGAAATGTCGAGTGATCGGATAGCTGAATTCGCCAAAATTGGTGTAGTTAAACACTATGGCTATCAATAAAACAACAAATTTACTGGTCTTCTTCGTTTTACTTTTACCCTATCTAAGTAATGTAGGCATGAAATGTTTACTTCATGTTGTGCACTGAGACTTAACATTATATTTTACAAATAATCTTCGTTCAATACCAAATCCAGAATTTCAAAAAACGCATCATAATTACGTGACTTGGTGCCTATATTAATATTATATTTATTATATAAAATTACATATAACACCTCTACGGTTTTATAAAAACTTTGGAGAAATTGATGTGCTGAATTGGCAACATTGCAAAATTGTTTATGTTTATTCTTACCAAAAAAAAATCCATAATAATACGTTTGAAGTCGTAGAGTACTATACATATTGTTTGTGTTAGTTCTAAAGGTATCCTTAACCTTATAAAATTTACAAAACAAACAAATTCGCGTTCCTAATTTTCTGTGATATTAACATTTAAAATAACCTTAAAGTTTTACTGCAATAAATAATAATAAAAAAAATATAAATTCATTACATTGATAAATTATTAAAATCATACTCACAGTAAATATGCATATAAAAGAAAAAGAATGGTACATACAGGTTCCTTGGGGCAGAATTAGCAGTAAGTAGCTGGCACTTTTACGAAATTGTGATTAGTTCAAGGTCTTAAATGTATGACCTTTGGTCGTGACGTTATTTATTTGCTTAGATGTGAAATTATTAAAAAGTTGCGAATATTTCCACAGTTCGTATTTTTTTTTCTTCTAATGAAGGTCTGGTATCAAAAAATAATTTATACTATATTGTGAGGTTGTTTAAAGGTGTAGTCATTAGAGACTGAATTATATGTATTAAACGATAGCCTCTGCATAGTACAGTCAAGTAGTTAATAGAAAATAAATAAAAAATATTATATGAATTTAAAATTGTCATTTATTAATCCTTCACTTGGTCTCGATATTATACATACAATAAAATATGTTTTTGATTAATTATGGTTCAAGAAGATATTTGCCTATTATTTTAATTAATAGGGTTGTGGCCATATAGTCGTCATGTTGCTACTTTATAAAGATTTTGCATGGAAAATAAAGATAAAATTCCGATGTTTACTTTATTATTTACAGGTAATTTACAAAAACCTGTTTATTTGAATTGGACAGACATATATGTATATATAAGATATACATACATGTACAATATTTTTACAAAGGATTAGAGATAAAAATGAACAGATAATAAAAATTGAATTGTTACATAAATAATAAAATAAAAGTGAAATTTAGAAATGAGCAGTAGTAACTGAATAATGAAGTAATAGACAGAGCTAGAATAACAACAATTAACCACATTATGTCTTAGTCAGTTATAATAATTAGTTTCATATAACATTTGGTCACCACCTGGTCTGTGAGTTTTGGGTGATCCCGTACTTTATTTGAATGATCTACCTTATACATTTGTATATATCTGTAGGGTATATTTTGTAGCATATACTGTGTAGGTATTATGTGTGTAGCTACAATATTGTAAATTAAATTGATTCGTAGTAAAGGAATGATCTATAATATAAAATGAATCACTGAATTTGTTGCTAAGCGTAAATCTCGAGAGTAGCTGAACCGATTTCGCTAATTCTTTTTCTAGAATATTCCTTGAAGTTCGAGGATGGTTCTCACGGAGAGAAAAAATAAAAAAATTGCCTGAAAAAGTCTAAAAACAACACTTTTCTATACTACTATACAAACAATTTTTAATAATACTTAAAAGTCAATTTGAACTTTAATACCATAGCATAAAGTTTAAGTGTTAGTGGAGAGGTTCCGGGAAGGCAAAACAATTGAGTGACGTTGGTACCATATAAATATTAATGTCAATATTTGTCAATATTTATACGACAGTAATATTTAACATTATATAACGTTATGAATAGCAGAATAAGTATTAAAGAAAAATAATTAAAAATCGACTGTTACTCGGTACGAAGTTCGCTGGGTCAGCTAGTTCCTAATAAATATTTATTTATATATATGTAGATAAGTAAAAAAAGTTGTGTCATAGGAAAATTAGTTAATTTTTTTTACAGTAATAGCATGGGGAGACTGCTACGATCCGCCAGTGTTGCTTTGTCATGGCGTGCTCGATTCTCCTGTGACTTTCAGACCTCTAGTCAACCATCTTCCAAGGAACTTTTATTATATAGGTAGTATTTTTTAAAATAGAATAATTATTGTAATATAAAAGTTAAGTGGTTAGTGTGTTCGGACATCACATCAATTGGTGTAGGTTCGGACCATTGTGTATGAGCTGAAATTTTAGGCGACACATAGTGGTGAAAACATAGGATGGCAGTCCACTTCTTTCTAGACTTTCCTGGTTAGTTTCTTCAAGTGTAAACTATTGCCAAGTACCTATAGCAGGAGCACTTAAGAGCCAGTACCAGAGAGGTTTAGCCCATTTACCATCTTAAATCACATCGCCATTTACCATCAGGTGAGATTGTAGTCAAATGTTAAATGTATGTTTTGTTTTGTTTCTTTTAGGGATAGAACTCCCCGGACATGGAAAATCAGACTGGTTTCCTCCTGGGTTAATGATAAGTGTATATGATATGGTCTATGCAATTGAAGCTGTGGTCAAACATTTTCGGTGGAAGAATTTTGCCTTCATAGGACATTCCTTAGGAGCTTATATTGGTAAATATTGTAGTAAATAAAAAAAAAGTAAACTATAAGGAACCTTATAATCACAAAATTTGCAGTTTTACAACTTAGTAATCACAGTTATAACTTATTTATATTGTTATATTTAATAAATTTTGCTAAGTAATCCGGTGAAACTGTAGAGGCCTAGCCAGGTCAACAGTGTAGTCAGTTCGAAAAAAAAAAAATTTCCTAATGTTAAATGTGGTTTTTTGTGTATGCTTATAATTTGAGGGCTATATTATTCTAATGTAGATACAGCTATCTATTTTAATGTATACCTGTGAAAAAACATTTTATCATCGCTAATTTACTGGTGATAAAGAAAAGCTCTTTGTTGCTACTCTGACCATAATTTATTTTATTTCCGCGGTGTACTATATTACACATAATATATTTAAAAAATGAGAATACTATACGAAAAATAGCAGTGGTACAAATTGATTTATACTTCATAAAAATAACATTGATATATGTTTTTTAATATTGTTCTACAACAATAGTGGTACACATTTATTCATACTTTATAAAAATAGCAGCGGTACAAATCTATTCATACCTTATGAAAAATATATTGTGATACAAATTACAGTTCTCATATGATAAATTATGGATCCCGTCGTATGAAAAATAGCAGTTATACAAATTCAATCATACTTTATAAGAATAGCAGTGATACAGATCTATTCATACCCTATGAAAAATAATGTTTTAGAAATTCACAGCTATCATACGAGAAATTATTGTTTATCTGCTATGAAAAATAGCATTGGTATAAATTCATTCATACCTTATGAAAATAACTATGGTACAGATCCATTTATACCCTATGAAAAATATGCAGTGTTATAAATTGTTAGTCGTCATATGACAAATTATTATTCATCTAATGTATAAAATGGTTACGACATAAATTCACAGCTACTATTTGATGAATAAATTATTTTTTTGTTTCATATAAACAATCATACTGACACATGAAATGCCCCATTTATAGTAAATGTATTTACAATATAACAAGGAAGATTTAGCTCATCAGGGTAATAGATTATCGAATAATAAATTAAATGATAATACTACTTCTGATTTGAGTACGTTTTTATTTTCCAGGTAGATTCTACAATATCTCATATCCCGGGAAAGTATCGAAAATGGTTGAACTTGATGCTATAAATCACTATGGTGTGCCACCTGAACTTTTCTCTAAATGGTAAAGATAAAAACATATAAAAGATATAATAGAATATGGTGTGCTAATATTTTTTTCCACATCTAGTAACATTGCTATTAACTACCTGACCAATTATCATAGAATTTGCATGCACATTGTCAGGAGTGCAGAAAAGGACATAGACTTACACCTCTCATCCAGAAAAATGTACTATTTCCGAGGGATATATCAAGTCTACATTAACGCGAGGAAAACTAGTAGGTACAGGTAATATTTTTTTGTTTCAGGTATGAAATGTATTTCATACACTTCTATGAGAACTATGAAAAGTATAACTTGCCCAAAGAGAAAGCTGCTAAACACAAACGGAGTGATGTGAGTGTTCTCAGAAAATATACATATGCACTCGCATACACACATTAACTCTCATACACATATATACATAAGCCTAAACATTCAGACACTTTTTTAAAAATACTCATAGACTTATCATTCGAATTCATACATATTCCATACATATTTTTTTTAAATAAGAGTACTATTATGTGATCAACTGTGCTTAATGGTATGCGTAGTGGAATCCAATAGACAACGATGACCATCGAGAAACCTGAATTATATTTCCGATCGTATGTTCATGCCGGCATGCATGCCTCTCCACGGTGGGCTATATATTTGTTAACCTCGAAACGCGACAGACATAAAAATATTCGTCATCACTAGATGTTCGGTACACGTGAAACATTTAATTTAATATTAGAATTTATACAAACTAATTAATAAAAACCTATAAAGGAAATATGGAGTAGAATAATAAAAATGGCGTTTCGTTAATAAAATCAATATTATATTTTATTATACATTTGTTAGAAAAACTTAGAGGTGAATTAACATTATAATTTTTTTTTAGAGTAGGCAATTTACAATTTTTGTTTATTTCAAATCATTAATAATAATTGCTAAAAATAAACTGAAAATAATTGATTAAAATATATCCAGTAGTTTCTGAGTGATGCGCGCACAACGGCAGACCTCAATAAATAAATCTTTATATATATAAACAATATTTTAAAGAAAATATATACAAAGTGAGCCTACAAGCGGTAAACGTATCAGGTATATTGCACTCTGATAGAAATTGTACGCAGCTCGCACGGAGAACCGACTAAATGTATAGTATACGCGCACACACAATAGTGTGTCGAGAATGTCGTAGCATAGAGGAGATGTGACCACATAAGAGAGCGTCATGCCGTTTGACGTGACGAAATACAGGTCGATTTTTCTGCCGGGGCTTGCCAATAGATGTATCACTTCAAAAGACTCACTGTACTGGGATTACCACCTTTCTGCTTGATTACTATGGTATATGTCGGCTGATTCCTGAACCTTAAAACTCAATTACTTCAAAACAGCTGATCGTATTGGGATAGGATAGGACCATACGATATGGATTTTTTCTTAGATATTTTTTCTTATACACGACTTATTTTTGGGATTCGGTTGACCTTCCGCTATATTTTTAATATCAATCGAAGCGGGTGGGAGTTAACTATTGTGTTGCTAAATTTTTTCCCAGGTTATAGCGACTTTACAGAAGAAACGCGGTTTCACAGTAGATCTGGCCGTGATGTCACTCGAGAGGTGGTCAGAACCTGCGGGGGACGGTCTTGTTAGGTCAGTGACGTGTTTTAGTTACTTTCTCTTCTCCTGTCTATATAAGTATATACATATAAATAAAATGATAGAAGTTATGCGTGCATCATGCAAAACTATACTCGATAGGTTATGATCTAATTTTCCACTATTATTAAGATTAGTTATTTTCTATAAAAACATGATCATATCTTTAATAAATATGATGTTGTTAAAGTTTTATGAAACTACGATTTCTATAAACGTTACACCTGTATGTTTTCTTGCCGTGGAGAATTGGGGCAAGCGGTGTGGTATGCTTGCGTAGTAGAAAGGAATTGGATAATTTTGTATACAAAGAAATTTTATAAGTATATATTTGCTTTCAGTTTTTATTTAGGTTTTTGCCTCTGTAGATAAGATATATTGTTGTAAGATAATAAATAAGACGGATAGATGAAGTCGTGCGTATCTATAAACAGATAAACTTTTCACAGGTACACCTTCGATCCTCGTGTAAAGCTAGTAAATGGTCCTCCGTTCTCACCAGAACATGTAAGAACCATTTTCACCGCTGTCAAAACGCCCATACTCTCTGTGATCGCTGATAATTCTCTAGAGAGGAAATTGTTTCGTAATACAACGTTTTTAATTGATGAAATGTCTTATCCGGCGGGTAATTTCCGCATGAGGACGGTGAAAGGTAAACACAACGTGCATGTGCTCGACCCGAAACCAGTGGCTGCATTTGTGAGTCAATTCCTACTTCACGGTGTCGAGGGTTTGGACTCAAAGGCCAAATTATAATTGGATGAGAGGGAATTTAAAAGAATTATGCAACACAGTAAGATGGTAAATGTATTGGTAGATGGTAGATAAAGTATCATGTATTATCAAAGGAAATAATGTTTCTATTGCGGGCAATAGCAAGGAGGTTTGACTATTGTAAAGAGGCTTTTTATGCATATAAAACATCAATTTCAAACAATCAAGATTTCTGTTTACCTAATACGTTAAAATATTGCAGCGACTTTGTTTTATGGAAAAAATTTTGCTACTTTGTTTTGTGTAAAACATCGTTATGTAAACTGTAGCGACTTTGTTCTATGTAATACTATAGCGATATTGTTTTATGTATTACACCGTAATTTGGCAGAGGCCTCATTTATATAATGCATTTAACTTTTTTAATTGATTATTACTGCTTTGAAACAACATGTAGTAGAACTATGAAATACTGCAGCATTGATTTTTAGTGGAGGATCCCAGTAACAGAAGAGTTTTGGATCAATAACTAAACAAAATATAACATATAAATAATGAGCAATTATAGATAATATAAATAAGCATATCATAATGACTTTGTTTTATGTAAAACGTCGTAATATTGTAGCGACTTTGTTTTATGTAATAATACATAGTAATGTTATTGTAATATAAATATTATTTATTTTCTTACTAATTATTACTTAAATAACGTATTCCACACTCTCTTCTGGCAATGTAGGAGGACAGCGCTTTAATAAATTGTCTCGTGAATTGAAAGATTAATCTTTGTTTTGAACTATGTGAAATTGTTTAAATTGTCCTTATTGTTTCGTAATATAATGTCTCTGATCCTGATGAGAGGTATTTGTTGGTTCTGAACTAAAAATTTAGGTTTGATGACATTGGTCTCAGCCGCGTCTGGCCTTAAGTATGATTTTATTGTTCGCTTCCTTCTAGATATTCAAAACGATTTCATTAGTTTCAAAGTAATCACTTCGACGCCACCTAGGATGGTGGTAGACTACGATAATGCCTAGGTTTCGTACAAGCTTGACGTGTTTACCGCATTGAGCCTTTGGATTTCCTAGTCATTTTTAATACCCATTAGTAAAATTGTATCAAGGAATTGTCTGATTTGGCTCAGGAATGATTTTTTGTTTATTACGGAATACTTGCATGAGACAAGTGCCTTTACTGTACTTAAATTAAGATTTTGCATATATTGTCAGTTTATTCCTAAATGCTTATGATTTTTTAACGATTTCAAATCGCAAATAATTGATGATATGGGTGGATAAAGGCGATGTGCATTTTTTTTTATTCATAATTTTCCTACTTAAATGAAAGTATTATGTCCATTTACTATTCTGTTATTATAAGGTTAGTTGAAATAGGGTTAGAAATGAAAATAATCAAAGTATCATGACTATATACAGAACATATAACCAAACTTCGGAGTGCACTTCTGTAAAATTACAAACTTGTGATATGTCACCGTTTTTTTTTTTTTTTATGTCACCGACATCTACCCATGTTTTCAAGATTTATGCAGTGTTGTATGTAGAACCGTCTCATATGGCGAACATTTTGTAACAATATCCAGCTTTAAGCACTAAATAATAGTCCAAAACCCTTGAAACTAGCGAAGCGTAGGCAAAGGGTAGGGTTAGTCTGAAATGATTTTGCAAATATAACGTAAACTAACTGCTGTAAGAAAACGAGAAGTGATAGAATGTTAAAAGATATATTTAGTGATTTGTGAGTGTTCACTTTATAAAACCTTTTTTGTTAACTTTAATTTTGGCAACCGATCTTCTAGATTATTATTTCCATTGTCGAGTAGGTAATAACATTACAAATGTCTTGTGATCATTTCAGTGTTTTGTGACATATTGGTGGTCACTTCTTAGAACTTTCCAGGGAGTTTTTGAAGCATGTCAGAATCTATGCTTGCTGGTATTATTTTCCATCCACTAGTACATAATAACCGAACTATTTTACGTAAAATACCACCAATGTTACAAAATATAAAGTGAAATATCACAAGATTATGTATAAAATGTAATAGTCAATACATGACAGGCTAAGATCCCGCCAAAAATTCTTTTAAACTTTTTAATTGAACAATAATGAACTCTGTTGCTAATGAAGCGTCCCCCTAATATAGCACATTTTGGCTGAAACATTTTCATAACAGAAATCATTTTTCTTACCCCCTACACTCCATAATATGCGGTTACAGGTTTGATAATAAATAAAGTGCACTTAAGTATCTATCCATAAGTATTCGCCCAAGCCCGCGACTCTCTCTGCTCACGCCGCCGTGAGCGGGGGGTGATAATACGATTCCGCACACACGTTGTGTTGTCTCTGGTAGCAGCTCAAGCCTAGTTTTGTTCCTCGGTGTGGAGCTCTTGAGTATGTTACTCGCGCGAATACAGTGACTCGCACTAGTTTTACGTATACACAGATCACCCCACACACGTACACACAGTAGGTACACATCGTAGTTGGATTTATTTTTAGATCCCTTTTTCGAACCGAGTTAGTTAGATTAACGTGACTTATCGTTGCCGAGTGTGTTTTCGGCCATGCTCGGCAGCGAAGAGGCATGGCAAGTGATGGTTTCCTTCTGCGAGGACGTCATCTCGCAGAAGGAGGTGGCGGAGAGGGCCCGTGAGCTGGAGCCTCTTAGCGGCCCTCTCCGCCAAAGAAGAGCCGGTGGAAGGAGGCGGCGGTTTGCACGCCTCCTTCCACCTCCGTAGCCGAACTAGAGGGGATGAGCCGGGGGGGCCATCTCCTCATTGCACAAGTCTGGCTGACGAGGGGAGGTAGCTGGTTGTGTACCCAGTCTACCTCCCTCCCTATAAGGACGGAGCCCGGCGGCCAACTTCCGCCGGGCTGACCGCAGGGGCGACATGGTGATAGCTTTGCACGGTCCCATGTCGCCGTAAGCAAAGCGGCGGTCGGTATACCGTGGGGTTTTAGTCCGTGCGAGTCGGACATAACACACTCTCTCCCCCGAGAGGGTGGGTATCCATAAGGGATTTCCCCACGTTAATAAAAAAAGTAGTCAATATATGTATGCGTACATGAAACATACATGTTTACACATGTATATTTCACGTATTCATATATGCATGAGATAGGTGATAGCTTAGCTTAGTTAGATCGTGATATTCGGCGACAATTCAATCCGGTGCGCGCTGTACGCCTTTGTGCTGGTTGCCTATAAAATCGGGTGAGTGCCTTAAGCGCTCCCCTTAGTAGTCCGGTAAAACTGTAGCGGCCTTAACAAGCCAAAAGTGTAGTCAGTTCGAAAAAAGTATTGGAACAAAAGGTATTTTTGTAAATTATTACACATTGTCAATTAATAACTAAGCATTTTATTGTATATTCTGCCTATTATATACAAAGCATTTGTACTTAATTCCCGTTATTCTTGGTAATGAATGTAAAAATAGGGTTGTGGGATTTTATAGTTGGGGCAAACATGGCCGTAACCAGAGAAGAATGGAGTGGTGTGCTTAAAAGAGAAAAAACTATAAGTTACTATTTATTATATTTAATATTAGAATATTAAAATATGCCTCGTACGCTAATTTTGAAATGTATAAAAGTTTATAGGATTTTATTTTAATTTGACTTTAACTTTTACTCTGGTTACGCCCGTATTTAGTTTATTATGGAGTTATTTTAATTAAGTTTTAAAAAGTCGGAAATATATTTACCTGTAAATTTACAACGAAAATACTTTATTAAAATTGTATATAATGTTAAAAGATTTCAAAATTTTGTTACTTATACAAAATAATTATATTTGTATAAAATTTGGTATTCTCGTAAGAGAAGAAAATAAAAATAGATAATAAGAATAAGTGATTATTTTTCGGTATAGTCTATAGAATTAAAGTTGATGGTGCAATAATATTTTATGGAATGGAACTATTCCGATATCTAATATCAATTTGTGATTTTTATATGTTTCAATATTATCAGAGTAAATTTGTTTTTATTTTCAAAATTATTTTTATTGGTGGTTGTTCTGTTGTGGTAATATTTTTAATAAATGAATATATCATATATTACTTTATTTTATTGTAAAACATTAATACATTATGTTTTCAATTTAATTATAAAATGCTAGCTTCGCACGGATGTACTAATGAAATGAAATGGCAACTGAATAGATTAATGTAAATCTGTAAACTCTTTCAACATTTAAACCTCCCTACTATCTTTTGTTTCACTCCTTCACTTTTTATATGCCATTTTTTAACCCAATTATTTCACTTTTCCGTACGAATTTTCAAATAAACTCTTTCATACAAAAATTTTGTCCTGACTATTACAATCGTGACAAGATAATTAGTCAAATATGTGCAGCCATTTTGAAATGTTGCGCGTACACACATTTGGCAATCGATATTTTGTGACGTGGAACTTCTAATGGGAGGGTTGGGAAATTCTGATCCGCAACCTTTTTGTGTGATGAAGAGTGGTGGGTGTAGTAAACACTGTGTCAGGTAGAGTGTTGAAAACACCGGTTCTTGTCTGATCACCGAAGTTAAGCAACGTTGGTTGCTGTCAGTACTCTTGAATGGGTAACCGACCGGCTTTTTTTTTTTTTTTTTTTTTAATGCGGGAAGAAATCCTTCATTGGACACCCACAGCCCTGGGGAGCTGTGGGGTGTCAGACTCTTACTGACTAAAAAAACCCACAAAATACCGTCTGCCGCGCTATGGAGTGGCACGGGATCGAACAAGCAAGCACCATGCCACCCCGGCGACAAGGCCCAGCGCGAACGCCCTGACCGCGACGACAGCCCGGTCAAGCTGCCTACCCGTCTACCGAACCAATGTGCTATGGAAAGTCAGGTCCCCAGCCCCTTCCCTCCTTGGTCCGGCTTGGCAGTCAAGGGGTCACCCTCTCCAACCACCACCACCTGTAACTTTTTTACGTGGTTTTCTACCACGGTGACTTTTTAACGAGGTTTTCTCCCTCTCCCTCTACCCGAAGGCCTCCCCTCTGTCATTTTTTAATGTGGTTTCCTCCCACAGGAACTTTTAATGAGGTTTTTCTCCCTCTTCCTCCGCCCGAAGACCTCCCCTCTGTCACTTTTTAACGTGGTTTCCTCCCACGGTAACTTTTTCTTGAGGTTTTCTCCCTCTCCCTCCGCCCAAAGGCCGTCCCTCTGTCACTTTTAACGTGGTTTCCTCCCACGGTAACTTTTTAACGAGGTTTTCTATCTCCCTCCGCCCGAAGGCCTCCCGTCTGTTTTTTAACGAGGTTGTCTCCTCAACACCCGTAACTTTTTAACGTGGTTTTCTCCCACGGTGACTTTTTACCGAGGTTTCCTCCCTCCCACCGCCCGAAGGCACACACGTCTGTAACTTTTTAACGTGGTTTTCTCCCACGGTAAATTATTAAGGAGGTTTTCTCCCTCCACAAGCACCTGGTAACACAACGTAACGTTGGCTTTTGTATTTTTGTGCTTTTTATAATTTTTATAAAAAAAATTCACTTCTTTCGTGTGGCATAAGTACACACATACACACTTTTTTCTATACAGATTAAGTTACAAAATGCAATTGTATTTGTTCCTCTATGGTTTTGTTGTGTTGATAATTTTTGTAAAACGAGGTTGCCGGCCAGCTTCATTGAGCAATAAAAACAAATTTCCTATCTCCTACTGAACGTCATACTCGACTCGTCCAGATGTTTAAGCGTGCGTAGTGAACAAATATTCGTACTTACAATATATATTACATTGTTGTATGTTTCCAATTTTTTTTTTTTAACTGACTAACCGCTGTTAGCCTTACGGGCTTTCACAGCTTCATCGAGCTTTTAGAGCACACAGCCAAATGGCAACCAGCTCAAAAGTACCAGAGTGGTTTAACCTCAGCTTAGGCTGTTACCTTGAATACAATAACGCAAATCAGACTGAACTAACCATGCGAGCTAAGCTATGAGACACATATGCATATGTGTTGCATGAAAGAGTACGTGTATTTCGATTCTGATAACTTTGACTAAGGCTAATTAACCAAAAAAAGGAAATAGGTCCTAGTGAATGCAGTGTCACAGTCTATTCCGAGGGATTGAACCCAGGCGTGATGCTGCCGAGGGGTTCGCGGCGAGTATGCAGGAGTCAACTTGACCGTCCGAGGCGTAATTGGTTGTTTCGTGGGCGCACCAACAGCAAGTCTAGGGTAACATCGTTGAGTTGTCAATATGTGAATGATGCTGATGTCTGGAAATGTCGCTCTCTCTGTGCCTCCACCAAAACCGAATATAATTATCTGTTTATAACTGGGTGGGTTTCCCGAACCGGTGGTAACTTTGACGTTCATAAGCGCCTTCTCAGGGCCTAAATTGAATAAAGTATTTTTGATTTTGATATTTATATTTAATTTATGAAATAGTTTATCGATGCCAACCTTTGATATAATTCGTTCACACCCTACATGTGATGTGATATACAGTCGCATCACTAATGTAATGTCAAAAGTGTTATGGATATATACAAATTATGAATAGAATTTAATTTATTAATATTCAAGGAAAGTATGTATTAGTTTGTAATTTTAATTGGAATTAAGCAGCCATATAGCATCAGTAAGTATTAAATATATATAAAGTAAATACTTAACCGGTTACAATAATACATTAATTTGTGATGGCAATCAGCTGATCGAATAACACCGGATTGCTAAAAATACTTTTATAACCTCAAATATTTTTTACCCTAATGTTAATGTAATTTTTTATCTTGAAAATGAAATAAGTCAGAGAACGTATTTAAAGGGAACATTTTTTAACGACTATACTGCAAAGCTGTTAATTTTTGTTCTCCGAGTTTGTACATTTATTCTGTAAATTTCAACTACTTATTTGCTATTCATTTAGAAAGAAAATAAATATATACAACGCATCAATTATTATAAATAATACTATTAACCTTGTTGCTGGACAAAAGCATATAAAAATGCTCTCATAATCACTATTGCCGAGTGACTTACAAAGTTTACTAGGTGAAGCGAGATTTTATTGTAGTGCTCGTAAAGGTGCAACTAATGACTTATATACTGTGAAGTTAAGAATTCTAATTTTTTCACAATTAGATCGCTTTACACATATGCTATATTTAAAATATCTCATCACAAAAAACCTGAGATTTTTTTAATCATATGTAATATGCAAATTTGTAGGTAAAATGGTTTGATTCGCCTTTTAAGTTTCAAAAACAAAAGTTAGATATGACTTGCAAAATTCTAATTTTGTTGTAACATAATTATTAGTCCTCTTTCATGTTCAATCACATGATGGTAGGACTTTTTCTAAGTCCATCTGGTTAGCTATCACCCACAAGTTTCAAATCTGTCTACAAGTTTCTGTTGGTGTGTTCTGACAACTGCACTTGAGAGACGGATCCCGCAAGGTTTGGCATTTTTACCATCAAGACCATGTTATAATTTAACATCAGATGGTACTGTGGTCAAAGGGTAAAACCTAAAAAAAAAGTGGTCCTTTTGTAGGTAATAACTATTGCGCATTAAAAATGCGCACATGCTAGTGTCGTGGAATGGGTTACCTGGTAAAGTGTTCCCCAGGTTATGACATGGGGCTCTGCTAAAAGGGATTGAAATATGCTTTTCAAGGTCAGTAACGCAACTGTAACCATACAACATCAGATGGACCATTTGCCTGTTTGCTGCCCTTTATGATTTTTTTTTGGAACTGACTACACTGTTGACTTTGCGGGTTTCTCCGGACTATGCCCTTTAGGATAAAAATGCTCCTCAATATATATTTACATATAAAATTAACCATTTAATGTTTACATAACTTATTAAAAAAAACCTTTACTAATAATTTAAAGCCATAGGCACAGCTAGTATACCTAATACAATAATTGTTTGTCAATTAATATTTACAGAGTTATTGGGATATTCAAAATTTATACAGTAAAATTGTTTCCAGATGGCTCTTTTTATGAAGCAAGACTTCACACCACCAGTACTGTCAAGGAGATGGATGGCTATAAAATTAAGACCTAACATGGTAAAGAATATACTGGTATATTTTTTTAAATTATTCATATAGACAAAGAACATAGAGAATGTTCCGCTACTTGCAAAAATATTTCATTTTGGAAGAAAGAGATGATTTTGGTGCCACTGTCATAAGAAAAATAGATTGAAGGAAAACACAAAAACACATATCAAGTAAATAAGTTAGGACAGTCTAAGGCAATGGATTTCACAGTTCAAGTATCATGTATATAGTACAGAACAACCCAACCTTTTATGGGTAAAGGCCATCAAAATGATTATTTTAGCCTGGAGCAAATAATATCAACATCAATTTCAAGAGAAACTCAAACATTATAAGTCTCCTGATGGCTGAAATCTGCAAAGTGATTCATTTGTTAGCATTTGTAAATCATAAACTGTGCTTAACAAGTTTATTTGATAAAAATATAAACCGAAATGCTAATTAGGACTCCCAACTTTAAGCAAAAATACAGCATCATTCATTCTCATACAACATATATTAAGAAATTTTTTTTAAGTTTGATAAATCTAAAGTTAAAACCACTTCAATATATGATAATTAACTCCAGCTATAATTACATGCTGCGAAAATATTAAATATTACAGGTATTATGTTTTTTGCTAGTGTTACAAATTTATATGAAAAAAGCTTTACAAAAAAATTGGAATACTTTCGGGTTACATTGATGTTTTCGTAACATAAAAAGTTACTATTAAAGTGGTAATTTTGGCGGCCTTACCCTACTTACTTACTGAGTCTGAAATATGGGTATGACCAGTTTATCATGATTTAGTTTTTAAATTATGCCCGTCTTCTACTAAATTCAGCTTTTCTGTGATTTTCGATAAATTAGTTAATTGATAAATACCATTTACAGTTAATAATAATAATCAGGCATATAATAAGTATACTGGAGAGTGGACTACTCTCCGTGAGGACAGTCTTGATGTCCAGCAAGAGGCGCCATCTCCTGAAGTGGTGTGGATCGCAGCTGGTGGTGGGAAAAGTGGATGGCTTACAGGGGAGAGGGTATTGCTTCATGGTTGCTATTACCGCTACCAGTCTATTCCACCTAAAAGGTATGTATAGCTATTGAAGAAAATTGGTTTATAATGTCTTCAGTATCTTAACTCTATCATCCCATGCCAATAACCTCTTTATAATTTAATGGTGCCTTGACAAAATTCTGCCAAAAGCTGGATTTCCTAAAAGACCGGCTGATAAATGAAAACTAGAACTTGTGACAAAACTGGTGTGCACCACGGTTCGCCTCGAATTGAC